>CM072884.1:13041064-13699376 GCA_037013685.1 Acridotheres tristis | reverse complement strand
ACACTATGTGCTATTCATGTAGAACAGTAGAAAAAGTTTCAAAAATTCACGGATGATAAAGAAACTGCCAAAAAAAAAAAAAACTTTTTCAGGTGCCCTTGATTTATGAGCCTGGGTTTGTGCCAAGAAGAGCAACTGAGATGTTTCAAACACTTAATCTTTGTAGTATGGCTGTAGTAAGGCAGAGTAGACACTGGATGACCTACTTAACTGTGCAGGGAATTTAACCTCTGAAATAGTATAACCAGATACCAGATGTCAAAGCACAGATCTTACATGAAAGTTATGAAGATCAGGTAGTTACTGCTTCCAGATGAGTTGTCTATCTTCTAGTCCTAGGGAAAAGATTGCTGAATTTCACTTATATTTCCACGTTGTAGATTTTTTTTTAGTATGTCAACTTATAGGAACTAATAAAAATAATTGTGGATAGAATACAATAAAATTTTTAAACCCCACAACACACATACTAGAGGGATGGTTATCCTTTTCCTATTTTTGGTTCTCTGGAGCAAAATATTTGATACTGAAAATTAATCTACTTGTACTCTTAACACTTATTAGCCCACATCAATTTGAATTAATGCAAAACACAATAAGTTGAAAAAGTCACTTGAAGAATTCTGAAATCTGTTTCCATTTTTTTCAATTAATAAATTAAGAGTTTTAAAAATATTTTTAAATTAATGCTTTTGATTACTTATATTTATCTTGAAGGCAAAATCCATTTTGGACTCTTAGAAGCAAGAAGAGCACATACTATTTCCTAAATTGGTAAAAAAGGCCTAATCCAAATTCTTGAACCAGAAATCAAAGTATCTTAGAAAAATCTGAATGGGAAAACTCAAGATATAGTTTAAATTAGAGTTTTTTTTATCCAGCATCAGGACAGCCATTTTGCATTATGAAATGATGGAGCAATCTTATGAAACATCTGAGATAAATTCTTATTCCATTATCTTCCTAGCTTTGATAATATTTCCAAAAATACTGTTAGTTTTGTCACAGCAGTGCTAAAGGTTTAAAACATCCTACATGTTTCTACAAACATTCTTCAAAGAGCACAGCTCCTGTTTTAACAGTGTCTCACTTAATTTCTATGACAGTCTCTTACATTTATCTTTCATTTTATATACTTGAAAGCAGGGGGAAAGTACAACTTGATTTTTAAAAGGGTAGATCATTCCAAAGAAATATGTCACCTAAAAAAATGCAACAAATTTTATGTAGAAAAGGACATAGAGTAGCTCAAATTTACCCAAGTTAATTTTCTATGACACCTCACGTGAAATTATTACATCAAAATGGAGGACAATGTGATAGAGTTTTAGAAGGGTGGGGTGGATAAGGAAGATTTATAAACTGACTAAAACAGTTTCACTGCAAGGCAGAGAATAATATTTGTACTGAAAGATAAACAAGGAAAGCTTTATTAGTGGAGTACCAGAGACAGATCCTCAACTGTATTTAATATTTTCATTTAAAAATTTGACACACAAACTGAAAAAAGAATTTAGCAAATGTGTTAAAGTAATTTAGCAAGAAGGGAATAAAATTTATAAAATAGAAGTCATAGAGACCAAAACCACAAATTTTTCATCTACAGTGCTGTATTCTTTTTCTGAAAGTGACAGGAGGAAAGAGATATGGTTACATGTCACAGACTGTGGGATTCATTTGTACCTTTTCTATTTAACTGACGACAAACAAGACTGATTATAGGGCTTGTTAGATGATGCCAGCGCAGACACATTGGTTCTGTCTTTCCATATAATGCTGTATAAATGTTCCAGATCATTCAGAGCCAGTTTGGGCATCTTTATGTCTTTCTCTCACACAGTATAATTTCAACTGAGGAGGATGTGATTGCAGTTTACATACGAGATTGCAGTTCATCTAGTAGATAAGAACAAAATTACATTATTTAGTAATAAGAAATGGATCAATTTTATTGTTAAAAAACCCAAACTTAAAATTGGAAGACAATTTTTTTTTTTTTTTAAGGAGCATGTCTAGGACAAGAAATTAAATAGAAGAATTATTCTGATATTTATGGTCAGACAATGAGCTCAATGAATTATAGTAAATTTCTAGTCCTCTATTTTTCTATTTCACTGGATCTGTAATTTCCATGAGACAATATGATATCATTTGAATCAGATTACATTAAATACTGTAAGTACTTAAAAGACCTGAGGGATGAGAACTTTATGGTTCTATAGGTTGAGCCTCCTGAGTAATAACAGAAGGTGAAGAATAATTTCTATGATGTGCTAGCTATTCCCACCCACAAAGCTGCAGGAAAAACTTGCTTTTAAGTCATTGACTGAATTCCAGTTTTATCATAATTTTTGAACTTTTTACTCTGTGGAAAGATTTGTTTTTCCATTACTTTTAAGTGGAACATTTTTATAATGTCATAATAAAAATATGATAGAAGAATAATAAGCACTAACAAAGTAACAGAAATTTTCCACTAAAACTTAAAAAGAAAATTAAGAGAGAGAAATCTAGCATGGGGGAATTTGAAAAAGAAAAATCAGACTTATTTCTTTGGAAAACTAATTAAGAGAAAAAAAATCACATGAAGTGAACAGGACTGGAATTGTAAGACTGGAAATATCTAGAAGACACACTAAATCATTTTAAACGAATCAACATATCTTTTATTTTCTCAGATGTGCAAATTGTAAAATAAATTACAATTTTTCTTGGTTTGTGGAGAGGAGAAAAGGTCAATATCACGTTACTTTTAGTTTATTACATTGAAAAAATAAAAGGAGTGTCACTTTCAGTCATCTAGAGGGAGATTATTGCAGTGAGGTCATAAAACTTCACCATACCAAGGGAATAAAATCTAGTTACAGTGCCAAAAAACCCACTACAAGAGAATTAATGGTTCCCTATCAGCGACTGACGAGATGGGGCTCATTGCATGGATGCAAAAAGCCAATTTATTGATTCTACAAATCAGTTTTTCCAGCTACAGCTAAAAATAGCAACAATTACACGATTGGTGTTTCTAAGTAACATTACTTAATCAGAGCCCTGCACAGAGCTTTTGCACAGACCTGCACAGATTTTGCTTCCTCATTCAGGGCTCTGCCTTGACTTGCCAGGGCTTGCAGCCAACTAGACTTAGCACATCCACTTCAGTCGTGAGTTGAGCAGTGCTCTGTTCTCCAGCTGCATTCCCATAGTTCCCCACTCTTAAACCATTTAAATTAAAAATTATATTGGTTTAGTGTAAATTTAAAAACAAAAAATAAAATTTAAAAATAGACCATATGTCTGGAAATTACATTACTTTATACCTTCAAATAGCAAATCTAGACCTGTTCTGGTAGTCTGAGAGACTTGTACAGCCAAAGGTGAAAGATAACTTATGTTGCTGTATCCTGTTTTAATAATAACATTCTTTTCTGGTCTTTTGACCCTTCTGAATTGATGAGCTTTAATTTAATTTAAAGGGCTCAGTGGAAATCAGGTCTTTCTCAGCTAGTGCCAAAGTGTCTTCCCAAAGCTTTTACAACTGCATTTTTTTCACATATGGCTCATTCTGAAGATGTTGTCTGTATTAGAATCTAAACTACAGAAGAGTTTTTTTCACCTATTACAACAGAAATACAAGGATGTATTTAATGCCTTCTTTAAAATTACTCGCTTTAGGTGGGTTTTCACTTCATTCAGGAGATAAGGTTGCCCAGATGACTCTGAAAATAGAAGCACCACATTATTAATTTAGGAACCAAGGTGAAAGTGCTGGTGACTGCAGTAATAAACATAAGATACAACGTCTCTCTTAAAAGGAAGCAAGACAAAAAGGGGAACAAAATGATAGGATTCTCCAATCATTTACTGTGTCTATTCATAGTAGGAACCAATTATTTTCTCTCCCTGTCACTTACTATAGAAGATATGGATATGTAAGGAAAAAAAATTGCCCAGTCACAGTAGTTGTCCAGTCTGAATTAAAAACCAATTTATTGTTGCACTCCTTCAATTCAGTGAAGGTACAGACATTTTACTGACACTGCAGGTATTGGTTACCTCTATTGTGTTTAGGTGTCAAGGTTTTGGCAGTGAGAGTGCTGCTGGGGAGCCCTGGTTTGGATCAGGGGACAAAGGAGGAGTACGCAAGGACATGCTGCAGGTGTCCCAGCAGGGATTTTCTGCAATCTGTGGAGGAGATCAGGGTGGATTAGATAGCCCATGGAGAGATTGCAGCAGAGCAGATTTCAGATGGTGAGCTCCATGCTGAAGCTGGAGTGTGAGCAGGATACTTAACATGTTGGAACAGGCTTATCTGAAAGGACTGCAGCTCATGATAAGAAACTTCACTAGACCTTGATGAAAAGAGTTCAAAGGAAAAAACAGCAGAAATGAGCAATTACAGACTGACTGCCTATTCCCCATCCCACCTCCACCACTCAGAGGAGGGAGGAGAGGCAGGAATGGGGGAGTGAAGCTTAACCTGGGCAGAGGGTGACTAGGGGAAGGTGGAGTTTGCTTCATTTTCTTCTTTCCATTCAGGTCTATCTTAATTGGCAATAAATTAAGTTACTCTTACAACTGGGTCTGTTTTGCCCATGACAGTAATTGGTATATGATCTCCCTGTCTTTGTGTCAGTCCACGAGATTAATTTTATTTTCTCCTCCTGTCCTACTGAGGAGCAGGAAGAAATGAGCAGGCATATAGTATATCTTTTACTATCCTTTGTCAACTGCAGTCAGAAATCATGGCAATATTTTTTATGTTCCTTCCTACTTAAAATTAATCAAATCTGTTTTCCAAAATAGCCATTGTGTCACATACCATGGGCTTGCATGTCATCGTATGTGTGAGGATTGTAACAATGAAGAATGGTCTTTCCAGTTACCAGCTAAAGCTATTGCAGATTTTCCAGCCTTTCAGTACTTGCATATTTTTCATTCAAATAATTTTTTGTGCAAAACCTATAAGTACTTCCTGAAGCAGAGAACCAAATCCACAACATCATTATACTTAATTGTGTATAAGGTTTAGGATTGTATGTTTCTGGTCCTTTCTTTATGGATCAATAGATCTTCAGGTTAAAACAGGATGCGAGAGAGACTAATGTCATCACCAGTAGATTAAACAGGACTCAAGCACCAAGATTCTTATGCTGAGGATGAATTCACTCCTCACTGAAGTCAGTACTGACTATTTGTAAAATCAGTACAAGACTAGCAGCCTGTTATTAGCAATATTATTACTGTATTTACTGAGTTACATGATTATTGTAGTCAGTGGATTGCTTAATATTAGGATTTGTTGTTGCGCTTCAATTGAGTGTACATCAAACTTCTAAACTCTGAAAAACTGATAATAATTTTGGTCATTTGCAGAAGTGAAATGTTGAGTCCTTGGAGCAGTAATTGGTTACTTTTTCAGTACCTATGCATTTATTGGAGTCAGAGATTTTAAGAACTACTTTCTCTTACTGAGTTGTTGCTAAATTTAGCTTGATCATCACTTTAGCTGGTAAATTTTAGTGCCCCACAGTAAATGTACTTGTGTGTAGCTATCCATGCATGGATGCATATTATCTGTGTACTCAAATGTCAGCAAATATCTGCAGAAGACTGATACCATTTTTCTAGGACAAAGTCACTTTCTTTCTTATTATCCATCCACTGTAACCAAGAAGTTGCACATTATAAACTAAAATTTCATTTTGGTCCTGGTAAGATTGATAGTAGTTCAAAAGTCTCTGGCATGTTAATTTCTGCAAGCTGATGTGTGAAACATACAGTTAACTAAGCCTGTCATGAAGAATGCCTTTTATTGTTAAATAAGTGGTTTATAATGTGTTAGCTAAGGTGTCTTGCACTTCACCAGAAACTTGAAAGGCAGGATATAATAGCAGTTCTAATGATACTTTTTACAAATCATGACTAATCTAAATTGAGGTAGCCTCTGGAGTGAGCTCTCCTCCACTTATGTCAGGATTTGAATATAAGAATATGTACACAAAAATACATGAACTAGTTGACATGCTGTAAACTCCCACTTAATTTGGTCTTTTGGTAACTTGTTTGCTCATATGCACTACTGTTTGCCATAATCCTCCTATAAGTTAATAAAATTCCACCAGAATGAACCATTATTTGGAAAACATTTATTCAGACTTTTTTTTATGCCGTCTTTGTTAACACTATTGAAGCACTGCAAGTTTATAAGAATGAGGACTCCAGCACTTTTATTAGGGAACATTCGGATATCAACTTTTACTTTGTAATGAGGTCTTATTAGAAAATGTTTCTCACAGATTCGTAGAATCATAGAGTGGGCAGGAGCATCTTTCACCAGATCAGGCTGCTCAGAGCTCCTTCCAACCTCACCCTGAACACTTTCAGGGTAGAGGTACTCACAACTCTGGGCAACTTCTTCCAGTGTTTCATCACCCTCACTGTCAAAAATTTCTTCCTAATGTCCAATCTAAAACTACCCTTTTTCTATTTAAAACTATTGCCACTTTTCTTTACTACAGGCCCTGTTTAATAGTTCCCAACTTTTTTATAAGCCCCCTTTAAATACTGAAAGGTCACAACAAGGTTTCCCCAGAGCTTTCTCCTCTCCTGCCTAAACTGCCCCTACTCTCTCGACGTGTTTTCACAGAAGTGCTGCTGTCCTCTGATGTAGACAAACAGGTCCATGAATGTCTTTCATTAGGTACCACAGAGCTGGATTCAGCACTTCACATGGGCTGTTGCAAGAGCAGATTGAGGGGAGTAATCACCTCCCTTGACCTGCTGACTCCTCTTTTTATGGTTTGCTTTCTGGACTTCACGTTCACATTAATGACTCAACTCCAGTTCTTTGCCCACCAGTATCCCAAGTCCTTCTCCCTGGGGCTGCTCTCAGCCCATTCATCCTTCAGTCTTTGTAGACGTGGGGGGCTGCCTCAACCCAGATGCAGGAGATTATGCTTGGCCTTACTGAATTTCACGAGGTTTACATGAGCCCACTCCTCAAGTCTGTCAAGGTGCCTTGGGATGGCATCCCTTCCCTCGAGGCAACCAGCCGCAGCACTCTGCTTGGTGTCATCTACAGACTGGCTGAGGATGTACTCAATCCCACTGTCCATGTCACTGATGTGAAGATGTGAAGTATTATTGGTCCCAGTATGGACCCTTAAAGGACATCACTCCTTACTGATTTCCACTTAGATATTGAACTATCAATCTTTAGAGGCAGCTAGCCAGAGAATTCCTTCCATATTAAAGAGCCTACCCTTTAAATCCATATCTGTTCAATTTAGATACAATAATATTGTGTGGGACCATGTTAAAGGCCTTGCAGAAATCTATGTAAATGGCACCTGCAGCTCTTCCCTTGTCCATTGATGCAGTTGCTCCAGTATGGAAGACCACTAGATCGGTCAGGTATGGATTCCTCTTGGTGAAGTCACGTTTCTTATCCCTAGCCACCTCCCTGTCTCTCATATGTTTGGACAAATCTTCCAGAAGGACATGCTCCATGATCTTACAGGCTGACTGAGGCTAACTGAATGAAGCTGATCTAACATACATAAAATGTAATGATTTGGCAGTATGGAATATGGCAGCCCACATGCCACAAGATTTAATAATTCTTTTTGCAAGCTATGTGCAGTCTTAGGCTATTTGTGTGATTGTATGTTTGATTTGGATATACATCCTTTCCTGCCCTTTTGATGTGAAAACTGATTCTTAAGCACAATACTATAATTCAAATGGGATGTGTGCAAAATATAACAGGAACAGATCATGGAACATGTGACATGAAATATGCAACTAATCTGAAACTCACAAAGGATTCTTTAGAAAACTACTGAAACCACTGTTTACTGTACCTGAAAACTTGGTTGACAGGTAGGAGTTCTCCAATTTATTCATGGGCAATAGTTTCAATGCCATTAAAATTAGATTAAGAATAAAAATGCCTTTATAGTCTAACTATATAACTGAATGTTATTTCTCATACTATAGATTAGCAATCACAAAAGCCCTTGCAAGAGAAAGAATTATATATTTTTCAGGTGAATAGATTGCAAAGTTGCTACTCCTTGCTATCAAGAGTACAGGGAATATATTCAAATTTATATTATCACAATAAAAGGAAGAATCAAAGAAAATGTTCCTTTATGAACCTCGTCTCTTGGCAGTAATTCCATTAATCAGTTTATTAGTTTAGGTCCCTTTAGTATTTTGGAGTTTTAACAAATTCATAGCACTAAGTGCCCACAGATTTTATCAGTGCTAAGAGATTTTTAAGAGTTATAATTTTAATGACTTTAGCCATTTTGTGGGAGTGAAGAAAAGGGTGAAAAATATGCATAGAAATTTTTAATTATATGGTTACTTGATAAATTATATAGGAAAAAAAATCTTAGTTACAAAAAAGGAAGAAATATTTGACATCAATAAAAATGTTGTCTTTGAAATCCGTTACTTTATTATATTAGAGTGTGGGATATGCACAAAGTCTGATCATTTTAAATAAACGTGACAGATAAAATGCACTCAATTGACTATTTATTGAACCAAATTTAGAGTAGAAACAATTGTAAAATACAGGGCTGCTGGCTGCAGCTGGTTCGTAGAAAAGAAATCAATTTAATTCTAACACTTGTAGCAAAGAAATTAACTCCATGATTCTAATTTAATTTGTCAATGCCTTTACTCATTGAGAAAGACAAACTCAGTAGAAACATCAAGAGATGGAGAATATGTTAGATAAAAGACTGATTCAAAGAGCTATTCCAGATAAACATATTTGCCAATGGTGGTACAATTAATAGGTTTGTTCAACTTCTTCAGTTTCTAGAAACATCAAGATGGATGATGTCATGTGCATTTGGTAGGCACAGATGGCCTGGCATAAGTAGTATTAATTTCATGACTTGAAAAGAGCATTGTCTGCAAAATTAATCCAAATAAGTCCATGTCTGGGAAAACTGGGACTTCACAGAAGTGGTATTCTAGGGGAAGATGTTTTTACAGGTATACCCGCAAGTTCATGCTAATGAGAGCCTGGATTTCCACCAGGGAAAGGTACAGTCAGTACTTTTGAAAAACAGATATCCCATGAATTAAAAAGCCCAAACAAAATAATTAAGAAACAAAGAAATGACCAAGTGACAAATTCCCTGCAACCTGGATTCATTAAAAGATGGCAGGTGTGGAGCAATGCATGGCAAAATTGGGTTAATCACATTCTGTTAGAAGGTTTTTGGAAGGTTAATGAATTGTCATTCTTCATCAGTCAGAGGAGTATTCCATGGAAATTCTACAGTTTGAGAATTTGGGTGAAGTGGTAATGATTTTCAGCAGAGAGCAATGGGCACATATGAGCACTTGTTCCACTGTGTCCTTAGGCAATTAGCATTTGAAATAGCAACTTTAAAGTGAGGTGAGTGTGAGGAAAATTAAATTTGTTCAAAAGAGGAAAAAATTCTGCAGCACTAAGCTGCTTGTTAAAAAAAAAAAATAAAAAAATCTGATTTTGGTAACATCAACAAAATATTGACAATGTCAATATGTTCCTTTTTGTTCCTAAAGCAGGATTACCTAGATCTACAGTTTGTTCTTAAATGGGGCTGAGTTGCTTCGGTCTGTGACAGGTGCCACCTGTTGCAAGCAGAACAGAGAAGTAATTCAGCAATTTCTGCAGGAAAAGGTTTTGCTGTTTATCAAGTTGAGGACTCAAAAATGGATTATGGCGATTGAGTAACATCTATATACGGCTAAATTGTATGTTTGCAAATCAGCAACTTATTGTCTTAATAAGGCTAAAAGTAGTTAAAGGGTAGTATAGTCTCCAACAGTTTTGACTGTGTTCTTGAAAGTTTACTGTAGGTATGTAAGCTGACTCCATATAATGAAAATAGTTACCCAAATTATTGGGAGTCATTGCTAGTAATTATGCTTGTATATAGAATTTCTGGAGTGACTTTAAATTACTCTGTCAAGAAATATAAGAAGGGTGATTGTAAGTCAGCCTTCAGAAGAGGAAACAGACAGCACATAGTAATGTGAGGAGGATATAACCCAAAATGAAAATTTCTGTTGAACACTTTAGAGGCTTAAAGGACTCACCATAAGACTGTGAAATTTTGAGTTCTTGATGGAGTTAAATTGCAAATTTTTCTTATTGTACTATAAAAAGAGAAAAAAAAACCAAACCACAACCAAACCTAGTCTTCCTACATATTCTGATTTTTGGAGGAACATAGTGAAAATTGAAGGTGTGTTTGAAAGAGACTTGTTTTATTTTTAATTTTTAAATTTGATGGACCTTGATGGATTCATATACATTATAGGCATTTCTTTTGTTATATGTGGTAATGCAAAAGTACCATATTGTTCCAGAGAAGGGATACTGGAGTACACAAGTGGATTTTGTGTGTGTGTGTGTGTGTGGCAATTTCCATAGTATCTTTGAACATGTAGTTTTTCTGTTTGATGTTTGTAAATTTTAAAGTTTATGAGGGAGTTCAGCTAATTTTTAAAAATATTCATGTTTACATAGATTTAGTAAAAAGACACAGATATATTCCAAGAAAAGGGTTTTCTGCTACTTCTTGTACAATCATAATGATGTCTCTACACACACTGTTTTCTGTACATGAGTAACATTTTACTGAACTTTGGTTTTAGTTATTATAGTAAAATAATTATCTCTTGTAAGTTGAGTTGGTGAGCAAAAAATCTTATTCCTGTGTGTGGACTCTTACCACTAAGACATTGTTATGATATGACAAGCATAGCCAGTTATTTCAATTCTTATGCATAGCACAACCATAAATTATTTCTTAACTGGTGAAAATATTAGTTATATCAGTCAGTTTATGCTATATCTAATCAAAAGCTAATGAAAGATGAAAATCAATTACTCAGGATGTGAGGGATGTGAGCACTGTATAATGCAAACCTCTTTTAACATGTGTATTATCTCACACTGTTGCATATTCTGTGATGGGTTTTGTTGGAAGATTTAAGGTGTCACTATCAACCTGCCAGCAGCCAGAGGTTCTAGTTTGATTTCTAGGCCTGTGATAACTCATTCTAGAAAGCAACATGTCACTCTGGCACCTCTTTCAATGGTATCAAAGAGTGCTGCTGAGGTAAAAATATTTCACAAATATTTGCATTTTCAAATCCAGTATGGACACAATGGAAAAGGAGTTGTTGTTTATATCTCTTTTTCTGCTCTATTTAGACTTCTGGGGCTGCTTTTGGCACAGGGCTTTCAATTAGACTGAGATGCATATGCATAGAGAAATATTCCAACTCCTTTCAGAGTGGTAGTTACTCTTACAGATTGGAAAATACCTAAGAAAAGATGCAGAATTTCTCTAAAAAATATGGTTGGGCAGTTGAAATATTCTTTGCAAAATGATGCAAAAGTGGGTGAAGAATTCTTTCTTCTCTTCTCCACACCTTGTCTAGTTCCACACTGACTGTTGTACTTGGAGCATTTATCATGGCAAAGGATCCTCATATACAGTCCATGTCACCTCCGTTTCTCTTGAAGTCCCTCTTCAGTACTTTAATTTTGAATTCCTTCACGTCTTTACTAGTAAATTGGTCTCCTTTATTTACTATGTATGTGGTTTCATTGAACTCTATAATGTGGGAAGAGTTTTGTACCACCCCCTGCACAGCTCTAGTTTTTTTCTAGAACCTAAATGCAATCTAATCTTTGTCTTTCTCTTGGTGTCTGGTTTAATATGACAGTCATTTTGCACTCAGGAGTAGAGTGCTGTGATTGGTTCAGTGTTTCTATTTTGTTCTATGTGTTACACAGTTGACTCCAACTTTCTCCTCTCACCTGCCAAGCTGTGACAAAACCACTCAGAACATTTCTTCCCTTCTCCATAATATGGGATTGTAATGTTAGCGATATTTTCCTTATGTTCATATGTATATTTTGTTCAATCTGACTGCTGTGGCAGGGGACTAAAATTGTTCTAAGAATTGTGCTCTGTCTGCTGCATAAATATTTCAAATCAGGCATTTTCCCAGGTATTCCAAAAGATCGCTCCATTTGTCAGAGAACGCATATATTGTGTGTGGATGACAAGGGTATGCAACTGCAATTCCTTAATATAAATAGATAACTTCATGATATTACAACTAACAATAAAACAAAATCAGATTAAGCAGAGCTCATCTTGAAATCCATATAATAATTTTGCTACGATCACAAAAATGTTGACTGTGAAAATAAAGTTTTCTCAATGCTGACATTTAATGTTTTTCTGCAGACACCATTATCTTAGTGTAATGGTAAATAATGGAGAGTTCTTTGGTTTGGAAAAAAAATAAAGTTGCTCATACATCTCCAAATGTTTCTAATGAGCTTAGTAGTTAGTTGTTTCCAGGAATAAAACCTTGTGCTGGCATTTAGTAGCCCAGTAAGAATACATACACACATCTCTTTGTATTGCAGTCATTAAATAACAGCAAGAAAAAAGAGCATGCAACATTTAAATAGTCATTAGAGATGGCTCTCCTCAATATGCAAAAGGCAGCAGCTTTCATAAGGTTAACATTGGCATAAGCAATCTGAGACCAAGTTCTCACTGAAATGTTAACAACTTCTCAAGGGAAAAAGAAGAGCATGTGGTTTTGTGGATCTTGCTTAATGTTCCCAGAGACTGAGCACGTTGCTGATGAATCTAAATAGACAGGAGCGTAAACCACAATATTTTTGCTTCCTCTGCTCTAGTTAAACATGCAATTATACTATTATATCTAAAGCTACTTGCAGCTGTATTTATGGGAAGACTAATCAATGTTATCCAGGTGTGTGTTGAATGACAGTGAATGCTCTGCATATTTACTTCTCCCAGTAAAACAGAATTCCATTAGTTCTTTTAGCTGTCAACTTTATCCATGCAAGTAGTAACGTACATGCTGGCACAATGATTTGGATGCCTGAAAGTACTGGCAAAGGAGAAAAATAAGAAATCGAACAACAAAGAGAAATTCCTCGTTTAAGCACTCCTAATGGCTAACTTTGTCATATCTCGAGCATGTTTTATCCAGGAAACTTCTGTTGGTACTGAAATTATATATATAATTTAGTCGCTAAGCAGTCTTCAATCAGTTATTGTTGGTCAATTCAAGATGCCTCTAAATTGCTTGAGCTTTGAAAATGTATGCGCAAGGAAATATTTTCTAAAAGTCTGATGAAAACTCTAAACAGAACAAATTGGAAAAAAATTAGTAACACAGAGGCTTCAGGTCTCTTACTGCCTTTCTTTGGATTACTTATAAATTTTCTAGTTTTAAAATGGTTAATATCCTTATTTCTCAATATGTGGACTTCATGAGGTTCTGAACTTCCTTTTGACTTCCTAAAAGCTTACTTAAAACCCTTTTGGTATTTCAAACTTCATAGCATTACTATCTGCATCATTGACTGAAGATAAAAATCTGTAAAATATAATTGAAAACCTTGTTCTAAGTTATAAATATCTGAGTCCAATCTTCAATATACTCTTTCGACAGATATTTCAGAGTTTGGGGACAACTTTAAATTATACAATGAAGGCAGATCTTGATTAATTCTGATAGGTTGAAAACTGCTGGAAAAGAGAGAACAGTCATAGTGTAAGAGTAATCTCTAGATCAACCCTACAGCCCTTTGAATCCAAATATTCTACAAGTAAAGAAAGGAAAAATCAACTTACATAAGGACAATGTTTTGCCAAGAAACATGGACAAAATATATGCAAAGTTCTTCCTTTTACTGATGTGAAGGGAAGACACTGAGTTTAAAAAGAAGTCATTGTAGAGAAAAAAGTTCCAGGAGTAGGGAAAGATGAGAGCAAGCAAGGGGTCAGAAAGAAACCAGATACATAAGAAAAACCTACTGCTCTCTGCCAATCCCTCATTTTGATATTTCTGGAACAGCTTTTTTGGCTTCATTCTACAGTTTCTCTTCCAAACCTGGAAGGTTTAAAGAAAAAGAAAACTTGGAATATTTTCAATTATGTGAGTGAAGGAGCTGTCAAGGAAGTCCCTCTCAAGTCAGATACAAGTGCTGAAATGCTGTTCTTGGCTTTGGTTTTGGACCTGTGCATTCCTGAAAGACTCTGTCAATGCTCTTTTATGGAAGATGAGCATAACAAAAGTGTCTAGGAATATCATACCACTGAAGTAGGAATGTTCTATTGGTGTGGCACAGTGTACTATCAAGGACTGATGGAGAACTTTTATTTATTTCCACGGGATTTATTTAATGTTTTTAATAGATTATGTAGTAAGAGCCTAGTAACATATTCAGTAAATGAGTTGATTGTAGAGAAAACATTAGTTTTCCTTCAGTGTAACAAAAATGCTTTCCTTTGACGTTAAACCCTACTTTTCAAAGTCTTTTGAACACTAAAGTATTTAAAATAGAAAAAAGGTATCACCAGAAAGTTTGACAGTGGGATTTAAACTGCTTTGTGGAACTGGTAAAGGAACAAAATACCCTCTAAAATATATAGCTGCCTAGTAGTATTAAAAAGCTGTTTTGTAGCAGAAAAAAAAAATTGTGTTTTCCTAGGATCATTTGTATAGCAAACTGATCAAACCACCAAGCTTATTTCACAACTTAATTGCAAGCACATGTGCATCAAGAACAAAATTGAAGTGATCACCTCAAAAAGCAGCTCAAGAGACTGTGTTTGCATGCACAGGTGTGGTTTTTATACAGGTAGAACATGATTCTACATATGAAGGATAAACTACCTCAGTTTATGCAAGATTTCTGACACTTTTTCATAGAGCAGTTTCTTTAGTTTCATTGGATACTTTTTTTTCTCTCAAAAGAGTCTTCTAGCTAAAATTTTAATTTCAAGCTACTCTCAGTCTAGCTGTGTGGTGAGTATGGTGCAATCTGTAACCAAGGAGACACAGTGCCTCCAAGCTGGCCACAATAGCTTCTGCCACTTCCCCACTCTTGAGATTTCCCCATTTGCAGCCCAGACAGCAGCTGAGATCCCCTGGTCACTAAGAGTTAAAAGTGACAAATAAGTAATAAATAAACTAAAAATTTCACAAATCATGCTATTGTTTTATGTAGTATGGAGTTTAGCCATTTCAGAAAATAAAATGACAGGAGAAGTGTTTATAGACCAAGAAGAAAATCAAAGTTTTTAAAGGATCTACAAGCTTATATTGAGGGATTGAAGCAAAAAGGCCTGCAACTTTTGAATGGCTTTAAAAATTAAATAGGTCTTTTTTCTGCCTTAATTTAGGGGAGAAGTATGGACAATTTTCCTTTCTTAAACTGCCATATAAATGGTTACTACTTTTACCAGCATACTGCTAAACTGCATGTGGGTGTTATAAGGATTTGAACACAGGAAAGGAAATTTTGAACAATTCTTCTCTCTTCTTCTGCAGTTATTTATATTTTGAAGCCTGAGAGTTGGATTAAAAAATATCTATTCACTCTACTTCCTTAAACTTTGATTTTAATCTGTGCAGGTTTTCAACCATTTTTCAAAATAGGGGATGAGATGATAATTTTTAATATTTTCATAATGTTCATATAAGATTGCAGTTCAGTTGTGTGTGTCCTTAAATACAATAGAGTCGATAGGTGAATATGTAGAGTCATATGTAGATATGTGAATAGCTTTATAAATTGTATGCAGATAAATTGCTATTATGGTTCTGGCCCCATCCCTACTGCCTCCTGGGCAGCCTGTTCCCTTCCCAGTCTCCCAGCACTGCTGGAGTTTGAGTGAAAACTCATATTTTAAAAATGTATTTAGATGAGTTAAGCTTATGTTATGCTTATGTAATCTTTATTGATTAAGTAAAATTTGCTATCTTCTCTGGTGTTACGACTTTTCTGGTCACAGAACTATGAGATTCTGCAGCCTAGGTTATGGTACATAAAACATATATGCTATCAATCCTTTTGACTTTGTACTATTTAAATTAGATAAGATGGCTAGGAACAGAAAACAATGTGGATGTGCTCACTTTCCAGCTTTTTCAAGATTTCTTTACAGTCCTGCTTTTTATGAACCACTGAAGTCTGTGTGACAGCCTGCAGTATACAGAGATTACTGTGGAAGAATTCACAAGCACAGGGTATTCCTAAGCACATTTTTGCACCTCTATCATTTTTTTCAGTTTTTAGTTTTGCAAACTCAGTTCAACTACAGCAATCTGAATTAAAAACTGATTTGACATCAGTTTATGAAAGGATCTTTAATTAAAATTCTGCTTCTTAATCATCTCAGGTTTTGGATACATTGATTTAGTTTTCTGTTTTCTCAAAGGTACGTAAGGACTTGACTACTCTTTATTAACTAAGAGAGAAATGTTTTAGGTCTAGGCATCATTCCTTACATTCATGGCTTATGTAGCACAAAGATGGCTAGTGGTATCCAGTGCTGTTACTGCAAAAACAGCTGTTCCCTCCTTGCAGCATCTCTGGCCTTAACTAATATTAAACACCACTGAAAAACATAGGCTTACATTTCCCTAGATTATTAAAGGCTGAGCTTTGAGCCAAAACTGTCCTTTTCAATGCTTCCTGCTGTATCCTTTCTTAAACAGTGTTCTACTTTGACAATAATATCCTAGTGAAAACTTTGTTTTCATCTAACTCCAGAGAAAACCACCTGCATTTATATGCTACATTGGTCTGTACTGGAACTGAACCATATATTCCTAAAGTAAATATTAAATAGTTTTTGAGCCCTATTACGTCTGAGTATTCTCCAGGACTTTTTCAAGAATTCTCTTGCAGAGAAAGAACATGCCTGATAAGTCTTGTCTTTGTATAAATCCTCTTTTAGGAGCTTCACCTTTTCTCACTTATAATCTAGAATATTTATAAAACTTCATTTTACTGAGTTAGTTATGGAGATATGAGTAGGGGGAAAAGTACTATTTATGTAGTTATTCTTTTACAATTTGTAAACATGAGCTAATATGGCTTGCTTTGCATGGGCAGTCTTTCAAGTTTTTGTTGTACTTGATTTGCCATCTGTGCTTGTTCACACTCCAGTACTTTCTGCCTCTAATTAGGACATGGATAACAGAGAGGGGAACATGTGAGGGGAGAAAATGAATGGCAGGTGAAATATGATTCTCAGCTTCAAATTCACAAGACTTATTTTAAAAGTAATTTAGGAATATCATGAATATGCACTAAAAATCTGTACTTGTACGTTACCTCAGAAACGCATTTGCCCCCGTTCTATATTCCTGCCCTAAAATTAGACATCAAGCTGGATAAATTCCACACCTCTTTGCAACTTTGATAGTTGGAGTGGCACTCCATTGTGTAACCCAGTTTAAAATTTGGCCTTATGTTTTTTGTTTTTGCCATATGTTTTCAGAAGTTATGCTGGCTTAAGATCATGAAAAGCCAAAGCTCTACTTGTTTTGATAGCACTTGTTTCTGTAAATTTGATGGCTTGTGCTTGTTTTTTTAAAAGATTTGTAATTCGTTAAGTATAAGCATACTTTCCCTCTCTATGTGTGTGTATATATACACACATGTATCTATAACATGCATAACTTTATATATGTATATGTATACACCAACTACAAACACATGGAACAAAGATATTGGCAGCAAATAATCATGTCATTTGAGCAACTGAATATTCAAAGTCTCCCTTTCAAAAGTGACTAATGACTGATGAATGATTAAAAAGGCTGTATGTTGCCATGAAATAAGTCTTCACTTCCCTGGTCCATTCTCCTTTTTTATCAGAAGCAGAGCTTGTATACATTTTCTGTTAAGCCCCATGTGGATCTATGATATCTGACCTATGAATCTTCCTGCTCTTGAGAAAAGTATTTTATAGTTCAGGTGGACCATAGTCTCATTGATTTACTAAAGCATTTCCTCATAAAGAAATTATTTTCTTCCAGGTGGAGATGTGATATTTTTAGAAAACTTTATTGTGTCAGTGAAAACAGTATGACAACAGTATGACAGCAATAAATGAAAATAGAAATTAAATTAAGTAAAAATAAAATGTTTCACCTATGGAACTTTTTATTATTATTATTCATCCCTGTATATTGAGTGTTTGTCTCTGATTTAAAGAAAGAAAAAAGAATTTTCCATGTCTGACTGATCTGAGCTGTTAATGGATGCTTAGAGGATGTGAGTTTAGGGAAAGCGTGTAGCACTGATTGTAAACAGAACATAATTTTGATTATTACAATTTATTTTGATGCTTCTTTCTGCAAAGAGTATTTGCTCAGCCATCTCTTGCTCCACAAGATTTCCTACTGAAAGACAAATTGCATTCCCATAACACACTCATTTACTTGTTTCTTGCTTTGCATTCCGTCGAGAATCTAAATGACTTGTCTTTCTATTTTTAATGGAGCCAGTACACTTTGCTACCTAGAATAAATAAAATCGCAGCCGTGTACTACTGACACTGATAAACTATGCTATTTTTTTAATCTGATTCTTCACTGTAAATTAAACTACCACTATTTCTGCAATCTTTTATTTACTGAAGTTGTATATAAGCAACTGAGCTGTTGAACTGTTAATGATCACTAAACGTATGGTAATGAATTTACTCTGAAGGCAAAGAGACATCCACTTTTCTGAGCTTTCAGAGATCTTCCATTAGATTAATCAAAGTCTTTAGGAACTGGCTTTCCTTGATCTTTACCTGTTGCTCCTGCTAAATATTTCCTGTGAAATATTTATGTTAATTTGCATTCCTATAAGTGTGAAAAAGATTCTGAGGTTTCAATGCCATTTGTTTTCAAACCTCATTAAGAGCTGCAGTACATATTGAAGGCTATGAATGTGTAGAATGTCATACTTTCTACTTTGAGCTCAAGAGGATTTGGAACCTTCAAAAGCTATGTGCATATTTTGATCATATTTTTCTAGATGTTGGTGACATACAGAAATTTTTCTACCATGTGAAGAAAATTATGTTGACCCTTTTATCCAGCATATATATAAATTTTCCTCTTTTTAACTTGAATATATGATTTTAAAATAGAAAGTTTTTAAAATACAAATTGATTGCTTCTTCATTTAGAGTGATTTCTTTCCTTTTCCATTGTAGTATACTTCTTGGACTTTTCTTCCTCTTTTACCTGGCCAGTCCATAGACTGCTATATACCAAACCTTCTCAGTTTGGTACTTGAAATTTTACACTGGTTATATCCTGTTGAACATCATTAGTTTTCCTGGCATTTACTTCTGAATGCTGTGGATATGTAACTCAGATAAATAATGTGTGAAAAGTGTTTTAAAAGATCGTATGAAGTTGTTCCGGGTAGAATTTGAGATTAATTTTTACACTTATTCCATGCAGGCCTTTCAAAGTTCCAAAAGATGGCAGAAGTTATCAGCTTAATGTCTGAAAAAGAAACAAGACAAGTTTGAAATCTTGTAGAAGAGACTAAGCAGCCAAATTATAGAGTAACAATTCATTTTGATAACTATTTAACTTAAAAACTAAATATAACAAAATATTGAAATTATTTATGTTGGAGTCATTCTGCTGCTGAAGTAATTCCACCACCAAAGTTGTCTTTATAGCTAGTCACCAATGTAGGAAAGCAAAGAGGATAGGAAAGGAAAACAGGAAATACTATGTGGTTTAAAAGACAAATATTTTAGACATTCTTCCAAACAAAATGGCTTATGCAAAGTATTTATATGATGCCTTCAAAGATAAGCGAAGTAATGCATAATCCTCTCATTATGAGTACTTTAGTTCCCACCCTTTCAGCTGCTTTCATGTTGTATAATGCTGGGTCATTGTAGATTCCTGAAAATGTTGTGCTAGAGCCATGTGATGCATTAATGTTAAAAGTTACATTAATGTTGCATTAATGCTTTAAGGTGAAATGGCTGGAGCCAGTTTGTTCCCAATTACTGAAGACTTCAGCACATCAAGTTGATATCTGTCTGCAAAGCTTTAAACATATTGGAAAGAATATTTTAGAGAAATTAAATATCACACTGAGGAGAGTTAAGTCAGCAATAGACTGTGTTTAAGGATATAAATTTAGATCAATGAGGATCAAAAAATCCCACATAATTTTAGAAAGAAATGCACTTGGCTGTGTGAAAGCACTCCATGAATTGCTCCTGGACAACCTTTAATCACACAACCGTTCACTGGTGCATGTCAACAGTAGAATTAATTCAGAACAAACTAAGAGATAAACAAAGCTGACACAGTTAAAGTAACTGCAGCCCTAAGAGAATAATTTAATAGAAATATGTAAACTGTTCAAATTAAAATTCCACACTTAAACACAACTTTTTAGACTTGAAATTTTCAATTTGAATCCCAAATTTTAATTTTTCATTTTTTGAATATTAGGATATGCAAAAGAATATCTAATAGCTAGAAAAGCAGGAAATAAAATATGTTTGCTGTATCTTTCCATTCAGTGAAATATTGTTTGACTTGGAATTAAAATGGAAGTCTCCGGAATGCATGACCTCAGTAAGATGCTGTGGAATAGAATGTGTTGAACTGTTGGGCAGGTAAAGAACAAAGGGGACAACCAAAACAGTCATGGTCTCAAATAAACTTCAGACAGGGATAACTTGACACAAGGGAAACCAAACTAGACCTTGCCCACAAGAATCTGTTGAAGTGTTCATGCCATAAAGAAATGGAACTGTAGGAAGGATTCAGATTTCCAGACTCTAGATATGGAAGAGGGGGAGAAGTGTTTAATATAGGGGAAATAATGGGGAGATGAAAAAATTAAGAGAGTTTATTAAAGGCAAAAAACTTTGTCTGTTTCTCTTGATCCATAGAATTCTTACATATCCCATCAGAATCAGTTTATTGCATTTCAGATATGCATTCAGTTCGAAACTACAATGCATATGCCTTTATGGTAAAGACAGAAAGAAATGTTTAAAGCTGCTATTGCAATCAGGTAAGTAAGGACAGTTGTGTGGTGAAAACTTCAAATAACTTCAGTCTTACCAAACATATGAGGACATGATTATTTCTTGGTATATTTAGGGTCCATATATTTATTTCCTTTAAAAACAAATTGAAAATATAACATTTAAACACCTAAATATCTTTTAAATAAAAATCTTTGTGCCTTCTAGAATTTTAATGATGCAATGAAGACGTAGATGTGTAAATAACTTGAACAGAAAAATGTGTCAAGCCTTTGGGGTTTGCTTTAAGAATTTACCATTTGGTTCCTGCAGTGAACCTGCAGTATGAGCATAACTTGGTGGTGTTTTTGTTTGAGAACTTTCTTTGAGTTAGGGCATAACTCTAGTTCTTTTCCCACATCAGGCAAGTGCCCTTCTGTGACAGACTCTTCTCATGTTGTTACTTCAGCTTTAGGAGTTCTTTTAGGTCTTCTCACTGAAACCAAAAGAAAAGTCAAGCAGCTCAGAGTCTTAAGGTTCCTCTTCTATTGCCTGGGATGACTGTTCCTCACAGTTGTGCTTAAATCAAAGGCACAACCAAACCACATTATCCCTGCCTAGCCAAAATAATCCCAGGAAATAAAACTGAATTACAGGTCAGGTTCCTGCTGAATGTGAGTGCCTGTACCTGCAGACCTCTGCCTGTGACTAGCAGCAATGAGAGAGAAAAGCAGACCTCATTAGGTGATTAGGTAATTCAAGGTTGATTTCAGCTTAAAGATTAAGTGTGATTGTGATGATAATATGATGCTCATCATTGTTATTGGGGATTTCATCCTGTATGTGATAGACTGTAAAAATTAATATTTTATTAGTGCAAAAATGGGTTTGATGGGAAGTTTTCTCCTGCTAATGAAAGAAAAGAGGGGCATATGCTACCACATCAAAAAGCAGACTATAACAATTTCTTGGCATCTTACATTTGAGTAACAGAGTGTAATAAATTATTCACTTTCATAGTAAATGACTGCAATTACTCCATATTTCTTAATTTTCTGCAGAAAAAACATCATCTACTTATTGTTCTAATACTAAGTACCACATCTGTCATGTAAGGATTTACTATTTGCAGCATGATGCATTCCTATTTTTTCCTGTTATTCATACTAATATCTTTAACATCTAGACTTACAGAAAAGGGTTGGTGCATTATAAATGATACAAAAATGAATTAATTTCCCTCACTTTTTATTTTTATTTTTTCTCACTTCTGTAATTATGGAAATAAGTGAGCATGGCTTTTCAATCATAATTATTTTTCTCTTTAATGTTCTAACTGTATCACAAATAATACATATAGATTAGTTTTTCATCACTTTCCACTTACATTGAGTGTGGTTGATGTATATGGTTTTTAGATGAGTACTTGCTTTTATCTTCAGCAAGACCCCATAAGATTCTACAACAACTGAGTAGAACCATTCAATGTGGAATAAATTATATAATAAAAGACTGGCGGTCTGAGACATGATCTTCCTGTCTTAAAAAGAGTGCTTTGCTTTTTAAATGCCTATTAAGATGACCTGATCTGTTCAAACATCTTCAGCCACAGAGGTTTCTGGGAAAATAAATCTTGTGGAGGCCCTTGCTTTTGGTGTGGCATCATGTCCTTTGGAAATATTGGCAATGCTGTGGGGATTAGCTCACACATAGGGCAGTGAGAACTCTTTCCCCATATCTTATTAGTTTTAGTCTTTGGGATGCTAATGGAAGTATCAAATGGCATATTGACAGTTTCAGTCTGGTATTTATTATGTGTACCTATCTCTACAAACCCAGGTGTGGACCCTGTGGGAAAGATTACCTCAGTGGTGTCATTAGAGATACCTGTAAATCCAATGGGTTAATCTCTTTTTGGCTTCTAGGCAGAGCCTGTGATTTCTACATAACTAATCTTTTCCATGGTTCACCTTGTCACTCTTTACAATTCATTAGGGTAAATTTAATCTTTTACAGCCTTTTCAGTGACTGAATTGTTTATTCTTATGTAGACCATGAACTGATATCAAAACTATGCATGAGATACACAGAAAACTAAATAATTTTCTCTAAGAGTCTTTCTATCAAAACACAATGGCATATCAATTTTATCACAGTGAAACTGAAAGTTCTGCATTTATAGACTTTTAAGGCAAATGATGCTTGAAGAGTATAATTGCACATTGTTCTGTATATGTCAATAAATTATTGAAAATATCATAAGTCTCATTAAGTCTTTTTATTATTTAGGTATATAAAAAATTTCTGGAAATTTTAGAGGAGTGATTGTGTACTGGGAGAAAATACAGTAGTTGCTGAAAGTGTCAAGCATTGTATCCACCTACTTTGTATTCTTTATTTTTAATATGACAGAAATTACATTACATGATAAAGTACAATACAAAATTGTAAGTACTATATGATATCTTATGTTAAAATGATGATGTAGAGATATGATCAATTATCTATTTCATATTGTTTTTTGAATCTTTGAAATACAACCTCAAAGCCTAGACATGGAATAGGTAAGTGATAAGATTAGCAAAGCATTTTGTGCTTGTTAGGCGTCTTTAGATAGAAAGTAGTCTTTAATCAAAACTCTTGTAATTCCTTTCCAGTCATGCCTGATGTACTAATTTCTGGGAACCCAGAATATAAACTTTCTCTTCCGACTCAGGAACAAAAGTCAATAATTTTATCTTTGAGAATGACTTAGTTTAGATTGATTAAACTTTCTCAAAAGCCAAGCAAACTCAAGCAGTCTTAAATTGCATCATCTTTAATGGACCAGGAAAGCCATAGTAGTACTCAGGATCTTTGCATTGTAGACTGTCTTTCACAAAATAAGCTTGATTTTTTCTGTTGCTGCCTCTTGTTTCTATTAATGTACAACAATAGGAACACAGAAGGAAAATACTTTTTTTTCCTACTAACACCTAAAATCTTGAAATGCTGTTAAATTATGTAAATATACAATAAGAAAATAGCTCTTGCAAGACAGTCATCTAAGAGATGAATTGAAAAGATTCAAAATAGCTCAAAATATAACTTGACTTTTCTGTGAGATTGTCAAGGAAAGTTACATGCTAATTAGGTTTTCATATAGGCAACAGATACATGTGACTTTCTGTTCTCAAAGTCTGTAAGTTTTACTATGATTTTGGGTGAACAAGAACTATCTTATCCAAGATACTGAAAATATTCAGCAATTTCATTTAAGGCTGTACAAGTTTGCTATAGCCCTATAAAATTAAAATATATTACAGTATATTATATCTGGATTTCGTTGTTGCTTTATGGACAAAAAATATTAGCCTTTTCAAAGTATGCAATTGAAAAAGCACTTCTTTGGAATTTTCTTCCTTTTCTGCAGCAAGAAAATTTCAACTTAAATGTCTTGCTGGTATAAAGCCTTTTTTTCACATATTAAAATTCAAATTTTCTTGTTTCTGTATCAGTAAAGGTTCAAATATTAGTCCAGCCAGTAAAAATGTTATGTTAGTATATATCTTCAGTTCATTATTTCAAGAGAATCTTGAGTGAATTTCCAAAACAAAAAAACAACTAAAAGAAAAATCCCCCCCCCAACAAAACCACCCATAAGAAATTCCACCTATGTAAGCAAGGAAAACAAAAAATGTATGAGTTCAACACTTTTAAATGAAATTTTATATCTTCCTTGGGCTAAAAAAGTGCTAACCAGTCTGTTTCCATATTGTGCCTTTTTAATGGAGATATTACAAAAGATTTAAATCAATATTACAATTAGGCTCAGAAGGTGATGTATATAACCTAATTTTACATGCACTGTTGAAAAGAAAATTAATTATGTTGGAGCAAATCTACTGTAATCAAAGACTAAAAGGTAAATATAACTTGAGAATAGAATATTTGTTGTCATACTTTAGAAACTGATTAAAACCAAACTATTGAAAATAGTAGTAATAAATACTGTGAACTTTCAGTGTGGGATTTTCTGTGTAATACTTAGCGTATGCTGACTTCTCTATTTCAATTAAAATGAAACTAATTATGCGTGAAGATGAAATACTGCAGTTGTCTAAACAAAGCAGAAGAGTTTATTTTACTTAAGTTGCTGTTGTTTCGGGACGTGACTTTCTTCTCTTTTAGATTGTGAAAACTCTTTCATCATTCGTTTATATATTTAGCAAGTGGTCCCTAACTAGCAGAAAAAGTTTAGTAGGCCTTTTTCACGGGGCATATTTCCTCATAGGAGAATTCTTCTGAGTGGGGGTCATTGCCATAAATTTTCTCTGTTCACTTGCTGATATTTTCATCAATTTGTCGACTTCTTCATCAGCTGTTCCTTTCCTAGCTTGCTGCTTGGTGACAGAAGGGCAAACAGACAGCACTTTGGCTTTGGTTGCTGCTAAACAAAGCAGCTGAGTCTCCAAATGACTGCTAAGGCTCTAAATATTGCAGTTTAACAGTCTAGGGTAAGCCCACTCTCGAAATATCCATTTTTCAGCAGCAGCAATAAAAGTAAATCTGTATTTCTCAGCCAATTGCCACGTGTGAAACTTGGTAGAAAGCCCATGCTACCAGTGCAAAATCACAGCAGAGGAGACTGGATTTGTTGCTCTGTTCTTTAGGATGATAGTAGAGATACCATACCAGGTATCTCTAGAGAACTTAATCTGTTACTGTCGATTCTCTATTTGTTCCTTCCAAATGTACAGTTCTGTGATAAGTAATGAAGAAAAGTTTTACAATGTGAGGAACTTATATTTACATCAGTACAGATTAAAAAAGAAATTATCTGGAAAAAGATTTATGAAGGCTTTTAGGACGTGTTTCGTAACACAGTGTTTTTAATTATTAATTAAAAGTTATTGCATCAATTGCATACACCTGATTATTTTTTCAATTTGTTTATTGAGGATGACTTATCATTTAAATACCAGAAAAGCATTCTTGAATAACCAGAGCAAGAATAAAATTTCACCAATTCATATATAATTTCCAATCTCCTTAAATAACAATGAGGCTAATTTTTGCATACATGACTGTGTCTTAAACCTCATCTTTGTTTACTGTGTAATCCAAATATCCTAACAATGAGTTATGTTCTATTTTCATGAGAATTAACCAATGAAGAGATAAAATATGTATCAATTAAGTCTCCCTTTACAAAAGCATTTAATTAGAACATTTTATTGACTGGGAACCTCTTTACATAGGGTAGGTATGTTTAAAATTTTTATAATTCAGATCTTCACACAGCATGGCTCTTGCAGTTTGAAAGATCAAAAGAGATCCTGTGTTCTGTGATCCTGAAGAGATTCATTAGATCCTGTGTTTGTGTCAAAATACCTGTACAATGACAGAATAGAGGTCAGGGAGAAGATTTGTAAACTTAACTAGCTAAGGTGAGATATTAAATTATTATTTTACATTAGACTATGATCATTTTCCTATTTCTTAATGTCAGAAGCCAGAACTGACACCTCACACGAAGCATTCAGTCACAGTAAAAATAGTGTTTAATAGTTCATTGTAGTAGTTAATAAATATGAACATTAATTTTAGTTTTGTATTATGCTTTGGAAGCTCCACTACGTTTTAAAAATTCCAAGCCAACCATCTTTACAGTGAATCAATAACTCTTTCTCCACTGGGAAAAATAAATGCAATGTGCTTGTTTTTATCAGACTAATTGTGATCAATATCTTTATTCATGTGGGTTTTGCTAGTGGAAATGTATTTAATTTGTGACTATAAACCCTTCTTTCAGCATGCTTGTGAAATATCAATTGATCCTGGAGAGAGAAACGTGTAGGTATACATATCAGTATAATTGACCTGTAATGTAGATATGTATCTCCAGCACTAAGTAGTGTGGTTGTTATTTGTGCCAATCTTTGATGTGTGAATATTCTCTCATTGCAGCATTGAGGAACGAGCAGTTGATTTAGCTGTATATGTTTATATTTTTGAAAGATGTGTGTGGAAGTAAAAGAAATAAAATTAATTCCCAAATTGTTTTTCAAGCTCTGAATCTTCACTACCTGCTATAGTAAGGCCACTTTATAAATTATGAATACCAGAAACTGTGAAGGCTAAAGAAAACTCTAGGTGAGCTGTTAAGATCTGTCTTTGTAAGTTAATGGTTACTCTTTCACATTAGCTTGGTTTCAACAGATACTGGTTGTAGCTTAGTTTATCCCTTCAGAAATGTCCCCTTAAATTATCCTTGCTAAAGTATGGTCCAGCTAAAATGTTATATTCACATAGAGAGCATGGAAAGATGTTTTGCAACACACATATATGAAATCGTGGAAGACTTTCAATGTTCTCGTAGTCCTAATAAGTTATCTTAATCATAAAGGGCTAATTTCTATAAAACTCCAAGTATTCCTCACCTTTCACTTGAAATCTAATTGTGTTGAAAGTATGCATGGAGGGAATCACTGCTGATAGCTGTAATATCTGCAAATTTTTGATGACCACTTTTTGTGGTCATCAAAAACTTGCAGATTGTTGGTCAATTGGTCAGTTTTTTTCCGTCAGTGTAGCAAGAAGCTACACATGTCCTTTTCTCCAGGATGAAGACTCCCAGCTCCCTCAGTGTAGGAGGGAGTATTTCTTCCCCTACTTTCTTTTAGAAATACCAAAAATCCAGACAAAAAATTCCAGTCAATGCCTTGCTCTGTTTAGATCCTTTAAAGTTTGACAAAATGCCTTATGGCTACGTGTTCTAAAGTTTGCAAGTATCGAACCTACTGGAAATTTTGTTGTTTCTCCCATGCACCACCCACAATAAATCCTCTAAAAATCTGCTGAGTGGGCTAGGGCATTACACTCTGATGTTTTTCATCAGACTTGTACTTTAGACCCTTCCCCATCTCTGCTGCCCTTCTCTGGACATACTTCAGCACATCCATGTCTTGCTTGGAGTGTGGGACTAAATTATTAGTAAAATTAAGATTTTCTTTTTCCTTTGAATACTTTGCAGAACTAACAGTAATTGGTGTCTTGTATGCCTCCAGGGAATGCCTCTACTTTTACCAGAGAGAGCACATGGCAAGCAAAGTGTGATAAGTTAGAAATTTTTTTAATATATATGCATATATTCACTTGTGTGATCCTTATAAATTTCAGATGGGGAAAAAAGTTTTCCTTTAAAGAAATATATAAAGGTATATTGTGAATCAGGTTACTTGATCTGATTTGCTTTATAAAAGCATCCAATATTTTCAACCATCAAGGAGCTTTTATAGGGTGTTTTTATAGGATGATTCTCTGCTATTCCAGAATATGCTTACATATTTAAATTAGTTTTACCTGAAAAGCCATTAATTTTTGTTTACTTATTCTAAGTACTCTCAAAAATCTTCTGCCTTTATTGCTCAAAGAAATAAACAGCTCTGTACTGGAAA
This sequence comes from Acridotheres tristis, assembly GCA_037013685.1. Taxonomy (NCBI): domain Eukaryota; kingdom Metazoa; phylum Chordata; class Aves; order Passeriformes; family Sturnidae; genus Acridotheres; species Acridotheres tristis. Next base: position 13,671,061 of record CM072884.1, on the reverse strand, counting down.
TTCTGTCTATACGTCTGAAAGATGAGTTCTTGTCTTCCCTTCTAACATTTTCCCCCTTTCTGGCTTAATATAATTTATGTTATCCTTCACATCATAACAATTCAATCATATATAAGTTTTATAACATATTCACATTAAAAAATCTCATTTTTAATACATTAAATTCTATCTGATGTTTTCGTCCTACATGAGTGGTGCTGGTTATGTCTTTCCATTTTGGAAATTTTTCATTCTTTTAATTCATGCTTAAACTGTATATCTTTATCCCTGCACAATATGTTTTTTAAAACCCCATGAGTTACAGTCTGCAGTGTTCAGGCTTATGATAAATAGCCTATCACCAGTAATACTGGCAATACCTCTGCCCATAGGGGTTTTTTTCTAATCACCTACATAAATTCTGAAGAAGATAGTTAACTTCAGAGCTCATCATTTGCCTCATCAGTTATCAGAATCATTAATTAAATGTCTTTTGGGGCTTATGTGTGAAAGATTTTAATGTCAAAGATTCTTTTTAGAAAATAAATCCCAGCCCCTGGGCGTGAAATCAAGACTTATTTGATGATGACAAAGTATCAGGAGAAATTAATTTAGTTTGCACTGTTGTCAAGACAAATTCAGGAAATAGTATCCAGTGGTTATTTCAAGGCTTTGGGTAGTTGGGGTGTGTGGATGAGGGAAGAATTGGAGGGGCTTTTTTGTTGTGGTTTAATTTGGATGGCTTTGGGGTTTAGGGTTTATGTGTGTGTTTGATTATATTTGGACAGTGTGAATCAACAGAGTTGTGGTGAGATGTTTGTACTCGTCTTAAACAAAGTTCTCATTGTCTGACTCAGCATTTCTTACAGATGAACTTTGCATTATGGCACAGTGATCAACAAGTAGAGACTGTTGCTGAATAACAAACTTTAGTCTATTTTTTTTACCTATCATTCATGTCTTAGCATAGATATAAAAACTTATAGTCTATTTGTGTGTACTTAGGGTTTTTTTTATTGAACTATGCATTCAAATGTTCACTAATCCATCTGATCTTCCATTAACAGTGAAATCCCCAAGTTAATGGACTAACTCTCCTCTGACAAAATAATTCTTTCTCACCCTGTCTTTGTAACCAAACCCAGGTATTGAGAAAATGCAGAAGAGGTAATAAAGGAGATAGATAGTGTGTTAAGAGTGTGGTGGATTGACCTTGACTGGATGCCAGCTGGCCACCAAGCCATTCTATCTCTCTTCATCAGGACACAGGGTGAAGAAAATAAGATGGAAAAAAACCCAAAACATTTGTGAGTCAAGAAAAAGACAGTTTAATAAAGCAAGAGGGAAGACTGTGCATGAAAGCAAAGGAAAACAGAGGATTTATTCTCTGCTTCTCATCAACAGGCAATGTCTGGCCACTTCCTGGGAAGCAGAGCTGCTGTATGTGTAGTGATTGCTCTGGAAGACAAATGTCATAATAACAAATGCCACTACTCCTCCTTTTATTTAGATTTTATATCTGAGCAAATGTTACATAGTGGGAGAAATACCTTTGGTCAGTTTTGGGTGAGCTGTCCTGGTTATGTTTTCTCCCAAGATCTTTCCCACCTTCAGTTTCAGGGGTGAGGGGGAGTATGTTGGAGAGACACAGAAACTTAAATAACTTGGATGAAAATGCTATTTTTGTTTAGATCTCATATTGCTCATATTATAGCTCAATTACACTAGTTTTATGGAATACAATTGTAATATCTTGATTGTTTCAATGACCGCTGAAGAAATTTCAGTCTCAGGAGAGAAAACAGTAACCTGGAAGTTCACAGCCTCAAACCTTGTGACTCTTTTCTGATGTTGCAGCAGAAAATACGAAACACTAATATTAATTTGAGGTTCTAGACATTTGTTCCTGAACAGGAACATCAGAAGTGTCCCACATCTCTAGAAGTTGTGTTGAAACAAAATTTTTATAGTGAGAAAATACTTATGACCATGAAAGCTATCTTGAATATGCAAGCAGAAGAGATGCATTATTAAAACTAAGTGTGGCAGTCTAGTAGACCCATTCTGATTTTTAATGCAATTCTTTAAAGCTTCTCTTATTCATGCTAAATCAAGAAGCTTCCAATGTCAACCAATCTGGCTGGTACAGACTACATATTTTTGCATATAAATACTTCTACTTAGTATTCTGAATGCAAGGTAGCTTGAGTTGATAGCAATTATTGCAATGATTTTACTTCTTGTATATGCCAGCTTCAGTATTTTTACTTAGGCTTTGAGGCTGACAGCTTGAGACAAGGTGAAAACTGACTCGTGTTTTTGTTGCTGCCCTTCAGGAGATCATATGCAAATGACAAACTGCCTGCAGCCAGGTCTGTAACTCACCAGTGATGTTGGTGTGAAGGTAGTGAATGATGAGGAAAAACACTTGCTGGGGAAGAAGCTTACCAGTGGTGGGAATCTTCAAATTAATGAAATTATCAGGGTTTATGAATATTCAAATCCACACCAACCACCCCAAAGTAACAAAGACTAAAATATGTTTGAAAAAATCTCTTGCAGATGCTAGAAGCTTGCTGGAATATGGCATTATAGAGAAGTGACTCCAATATCCAGCAAGAAGTGTAAGAGAAGTAAAGTGTTGTGCTATGTTTTATGGTGTTTAAAAACAAGGCTAAAGGTCCATTTTTCAGGAAATACAATTAAAACTCATTTGCAAGAAGTCAATTTCAATATTTGAGTCCAAAGGGATCCCATTCATAAGGGTTTGAATTGTGCTTTTTGGAGGAGGTGTTTGTGGATTTAAACTGATATTTAATTGTGATAAGGCACATGTTTCCCGAAAATAACTTGAAGTTTTTATTTGTTTGCTGTATCCTCAGAATCTAATTTAAAGCTACAAGTTTTTGTTGTGAGAATCAGATACCCAAGAGGTTTTGACCATAAATTAAAACCCCAAAATTCTGACAGAACAAAGAACATGAAATCATGTGAGAGTAAGGATTCATTTTCTGTTTTCCAAAAACTGGAGTCTTTGGGGTTGGGGAAGTAAGTGTGAGTTAAATACTTGGGTTTCTCTAGACTTTTTGATTTTAAATGTACTTCATTAGGATTATAAAAAGTTGTGAAATTATTAAAGATTAAAAAAGGATCTCAGATATATTTTCTTTAGTCATGAAACATACAGATTCAGACGCTTGCAATGGATTGAGAAAAGATAGGAGTGGACCTACTACATCTCAGGTAACTTCTTAAAACTTCTTCCCCACAGGCCTGGGGATGGAAAGACACCATACCATTTCCTTTGCCATCCTGTTTAGAAAAGTTACACAGGAGGTACCAAGTTTCTTTAAAGAAAATAAATATTAACGTAGCCACTCATTTTGGAGAGATGTGGGAATTGGGGTGAAGGGAAGGTGTATATTTTAAAGGTTTTTCTTCTCTCAGTTTAGTCATAATCAACCATTTTGACACAATGCATTAGACAGTCTGTTCCAACCACAACTGCAAATTTAAAAAAAATAAAGGTGCTTCAAGAAAAACGTTGTTCAACTATGTTGATTTTTAATTTTAAAAATTAAATTTAAAACCCCCAAAGATAATCTCTGTGCACAGGAATTGTTCCTCCCACGAAATACAATCACCACATAGTCTGTTACAGCAGTTGTCATGGACTGACCCCATTTCTCATGCCCTTTAGGGCTTGGAGTAGAGGAGGTAAAGGAGTCAGGAATGAACAAGTAAATTTGAGCCTGGGAAGAGGAAAGGTGAAGAATATTGTTCCTCACCAGCCAACTTTATTTTTAATTTGCAACAAATTAAATTTCTCTAGGTCAAACCTGTTTTCCTTGTAATGGCTAATTTTTAAGTGATTTCCCTGTCTATCTCAACCCACAGTCTTTTTCATCTTATTTTCTCCCAGTGTTTGAGGAGGAGGAGTGAGAGGATGGCTGGGTGGGAGCCAGCTGGCCAATGTCAGCCCACCATGGTTTGGGTGGGGTGGTGATTTTTTTGAAGTTTCCTAGTGAGGAAGAAACAACCTAGTGCACTTATAAATAGATTATGTAACTATGACATGAGCATCACCTTTTACCTCATCAAATACAGAGGCTTTTAGCCAAGAATTGCAGCCTGTGATTATTACAATTTAAGTGTAGGCAAATGCTGGTATTCTGGGATTCTGATGGAAGGAAAAAAACCATAGGCAAGGATGCTATTAAAAATACCGTTAATATTAAACACTGTAGTGTCTAATTGAAGACTAGAAATACATGTTTTCATTAGAAAAATACCACTGTGTTATTATATCAATAAAAAACCTTTTCACAAAATCTCCATGTGAAATTTGAAGGTAGATAGTAAAAAAAAATAGAAAAACTCCTCTATGTTTTCAAATATTATCTGACTTGCATTTGAATTCTCACAAAAATATGGCTTTGGGGACAGTAATAACTTCATTTCTCTGTGGAAATGAGCACTTCATATTTTGGGCTTGAATAAGACTAAAGTGGAAATGTTTTTGCTTAAATTGTCTTACTTTTTGATGTAAGGTATTCAAGAAGAAATTGAAATAACTGATTGAAAAACAATTTTATAGCACTTAGTTACAACAGATCTGCTTTTGTTCTGATGAATTCTGCAGGCAATTTATATTTCAAAACTTATTGGTATAGGAAATTAATTCCCAGGTATGATCTGTCTATATAAGAATGCAACTCATCTCCTCCTCCCTCTCTGCTTCCTTTCTCACTGACAAAGCTTGGATCCAAGTCTCTTTTTTGCTTTTTCAATAGATGTTTAATTAAAGAGATGCTATTACTGTTCCACAGTTATTAAAAGTATTCTGATAAACAAAAGAGAATACACAGAGTAAACTGTGTGATTAGAAACTGACTTTTTTTGAAGCTAGTGCTTTCATCATGAATGTCACTCTGTAAAATTGCTGCAGTCATACAGAATAGCCTTGTAAAGGTAAAATGAAAAGCTCTTCATGTTAGTGACAGGAGAGGAAGAAAAATCAAAAAACCCCAAACTTTCCCCAAAATTGCAGAGTTCAAAAAATACTGTGCAAAGAAGTCAAAAGGTTAAGTTGAGCAATTTCACATTGACTTTATTTGATTGCCACTGTGACCTGGAACATCACTATAGTGTCTGTAAGGACTTAGATATTGCTATGTCTGTTGCCATTGGATGCTTTGAAAAGTCCTGACAAAAGGTGATAGCTGTAGCACCCTAGAAATAAGTAGCTTTTGGAGAAAGCATGCTATGTATTTACTTGTTAAACAACATTTGGGATGAATTTTACATTTCTTCTGAAACTGCAAAAGTATTGAAAGAAACCCACTCAAATAACAGTCATTGAAAAAGACGGAGGAAATACCAGTCTCTTGCTTTTTGAGACCACAGTTTACTAAATCAGATTGTTTAAAATATGTTGTTTATTTTCTTATTCTTTTTTGTCTACAAGCTATTATTTTTTGTCTACAAAATACCAGGGCTATTTTTGGGAGGAGGAAGTTCGGGTGGGATTCAAAAGAATCCTGTAATAAGTCTGCTGGCTTTGAAAGAGCTCTTGCTACATTCCAGAGTTTACATCTGATTGCAGATATTTTGGAGCTGTGGAACAGTTTTTTGAGAAAAGAACTGACAACCTGATTACATTTTCTACTTCTACAGTATTATGGGCCCTCAGTCTATTTTTTCCTTTCACTTTTTTTTTTTTTTCCAGAGTAAAAATGACATATAAATTCAAAAGCTGTTCCTACGTCTCTAACAAGAAACTTCTTCAAGGTCTTGTAGTTTCATCATTTTTGCTAGGGGAAGGCTATTCCTGCCTTTCTAGCTGCACAGGAACTTTACTTTTACTTTTCATTTCTTTAGCCCTATTTTGCATAAGTCTTTAGGGTTTTTGTATAAGGTTTTGAAATGTGATCAGTTAAAAATTTGTAGATACTTTCAATATTTGGAAGGTTTTGTTTGAATGCTGTTTGAAGACCTCAAGATCTTTTAATGCTTATTGGAAATATTCAGGAAGACTATTGTAAATATTCAGGCAGTCTATTGTTTTTCTTTAGTCCTTTAGAGCTGCTGAGTGCTGCTCAGGTTTGGGTTTAATTAGTGTATCTGCACTCTTATGAAAGCTAGTATAAATGTATGATCAAAGATGCTTACCTACAGCAGGTGGTGGGAACTGACCTGTAGCGAACTCTGTGTAGAGCCCTTTATAGCTTCTCAGTAGAATCAATATTATTATTTCTTTCTAAATGGGAGCTCAGGGCTGGGAGCTCCATTTCCTCATGTTTTTGGGGTATCTTAGAGCAACCTCTAAGCCTGTTGGCACAGGCAGCAATGCTGAAAATAAGCTGCAGAGTGTGAAATCAAGACTGTCCTGTTACACTGTCCTGATTGCTACAAAAGCTGCAGGATGCAGGTTTTGGAGCACAGGCTGCATGTGCCTCATGCTCTTAGAGATCACAGCTACTGCATGAAGAGCAACAACAACACCAGCAAAAGCAATGAGGTATTCCTCTAGAAAGACTGTGATCATTGTCTGGTGCAGAGGAGTAGTCAGCAGGAGGCCAGTGAAGAAAGGGCTGGAGGTTGTGCTATGACAAAGACTTGTGAGGGTGGTAAGGGAAGTGCTGACTGCTCTGGGAAGGCTGTGGGAATGGAGCTACCACACTCTTGCAAACAAGGTGGTTAATTCGTACACCTAAGATACTTTCTTGAGGGGTGCAACATTACTCAAATGAGATTTGCCTTCAAAAGTCATGACTTCACTTGAGGTGCAACAGGAAGGATAGTGCTGATAAGAGGATTTATGTATTATATAAATTATACACATTGATAATCATATGAAGTGTAAAAAGTATATATTATACAGATGTTATGCTAATAGATAAAATAATGTATCTATGTATAAAAGAGAAAAATATGTATTCATACATCTTTGTATAGTCCTTCATACGGTTGTGTGTGTGTCTCTATGTATATACATGCGACAAAAAAACTGGGGCCAGGCAGAGAATATTGGGGCTGTTCAGCCTGGAGAAGAGAAGGCTGCGTGGAGATCTCATAACAACCTCCAATATCTAAAGTGGGCCTACAGGGAAGCCAGAGACAGATTCTTTATCAGGAAATGAAGATTGGCTATATGGAAAAAATTCTTTACTGTGAGGATGCTGAGGCACTGGAATGGGTTGCCCAGATAAGTTGTGGTTGCCCTATCACTTATGATCAGGCTATTAAAATTTTTAGAGCAATGCCTCTGCCTGAACTAAGGTACAAATGAGACCATATGCCAAAGTCAATAGTAAGGGTTTTATCTAAGAGTAAATGAGAGAAAGAGCGAGAAAGAAAGAGAAAAAGAAATAGAAAAGAGGTGAGGGAAGAGGAAATATCACCACTCCCTGGATGCCAATAGTGTTCTGTCGACCCTCTCCATCAGGTCTTCTTGGCAGTGAGGGTCCATGGATTAATATACATTTGGGTCAAGTTCCTCCCTTGAAGGGTGGGCAAGTGTCTTGCAGCAGACTCTGGATCTGTTGCATCACTTTGCATCACATGCAGTGCTGTGGTGCAAGGGCTCAGGAAGGAGTTGGGGAAGTTTCAGGGGTCTTTGATGGACTGTGACACCCCTTTAGCTGCCTCTCATGAGAATGTCCCGTGGAGGTGGCCTCTCAGAGTGAGGGGGTTTCACAGCTGAGTCAGTTTGTACAAGGGAGGATGGGTGTTCACTGCCTCTGAGCAGAGATTACACCACACATCCAAAACCTCCTCCCCTGCCTTGGTTGTGCGGAGTCTGTGGGCTACAGCCTTCCCCATCACAAACCCAGCCAGGGATGATTTTCAGGACAGCTGTTGGCTTTGGCTTTCTATTGGATGTATTCTTCTCCCTTAGCTTTGTTTACTTCTTCCTAGAACTGAGATAATTGGACCTTTGGCCTGAGAGAAGTGTCACCTTTATGTCATCTCAAGTTCCCTTAGCTTAACTCACAGTGCAAAGTTCCAGTCTGGCATCTTAAGAGGGGGATGGGCTTCTGCAGTCATAGCTTCTTTATGCAGTTTTGCTATAATGGGCAAAACTCCTTCATTACAATATTTAAGACATTAACCATAACATTCCAGTCTCTGACATCATCCCTGGAAGTGTTCAAGGCCAGGCTGGACAGGGCTTGGAGGAATGTGGTGTAGTGGAAGGTATCCCTGCTCAAGGCAGGGGAATGGAATGAGATGTCTCTTTCACCCAAAAAATTCTCAGATTCACTATATGATTCTATTTTCATGTTTGAATATTTCTTGGTCCAAAGGAAGGGGCAGTAAATGGCAGGACTGCCTGTGAGAACATGTGGATATGGCAGTGCCAAGAAATTTGTGTCAGTCAGTCACAGCATAACATGCAAGGAACGGCTCTTTCGAAAGGAGGGTCCTCTGTGCATGTAATGACAGGGGGCTTCCCTTTCTGATGTGCTTCTGGGGGCATTGGGACGAGCAGCATTTCCTGCTGTCCAGCACAGGGCTGCCTGAGAGCACAGGAGCAGGATGGCACCAAGAAAGCTGTGAGCCAAAGGAGCAGAATGATGATTAACGCAAACAGCACCTCTGACATAAAATGGTGGACCCCTTTCCATAAAATGACAGACAAAAAAAATCCAGTGTATGTAGAGGAGAGGTTGTCTTGGCCTGATGTACTTCTGAGTAAACGGGAGGGGCTAATGGTCTTGTCAGCCAACCGTGTCAGATCACATCACTGCAGGAAAGGGAATCTCCTCCAGGACAAATGGCCCTTGAAGCTGCTGGTAGGGGGTGGGATTTTTGCCAGAGGCTGAGGAGTGCAACATCATCAACATCTTGCCCTTGGTGAACTGGCTTCTGTTCAAACAAAATGTTTGCTTTCTATATTAATTGATATATCCTGTAGTTTTGCAGCTGCCTGTTTAGGAATTCTAGCGGATGGGAAGGTAATGGGGTCATGACATTGTGTGCTATCTTTTGTTTGAACTTCAAAGCTAACAGTTCAATAATCTTAATGCATTGCTGAGTGAATGTCAGCAAAGGTATGTGCTGGTCACAGCGTGTTTTATGAACACTATGGAGATGAGGTGGATTAACTTCAATTGATCAGTACTAGGACCTTTTCCACCTTGAACTTTGATTTTAACCATACAGACTGCTGTCACTTAGGGGTTTCAGAAACTGCTGCCCTACAGCAGGAAAAATTTGAGAGAGGAAAAGAAACAAGATGAACTTACATATTTCCTTTACTAAGAATGCCTTGACACTTACCTTCTTCACCATAAAGAGAACAAATAAGTGATACTTCCATGTTTTTGAAAATAGAAAATAGGCCAGAATTACAAAGGCTGCAGAATAACAGAGGAATAAGTTTAAAGTGCCCTCCTATAAGCAGCATTTTGATATATCAAGACAGTGATGTGTAATGGACATTTTAAAATTTTATATGATTTTTTGTATATATTCTTCCATGGTAAAAAACTAACCTGTATTTAGTGCCTCAAGGAGTAACATACAGAAGAGTGTAACTAATAACTTATCCATTGTTAAATGACTGGCAGACTGAAGCAGTAACATACATGCCTTCACCGTTGGCCTAAATACTTCTGGATTTGGTAATATCACAGAAATGTACAGCTTTTTAACAGTATCATGGTGATACATTTTGCATAGGAAAACCAGGGTTGAGGTATTATTTGAATTTAACTCTGTCAGATTTTTACTTCTCAAATGTAAAAAATAATTTGTGTTGTAGTTTGGATCTCAAACTAAAGTTTACACCATTGGGAGAAAGACTGGTATGTGTGTTTGAATAAAGATGACAAAGTACTTGAAATAAAAGGTTATTATCAAGCTGCAGTAAAGTAGCCTTTGTCTCTATTTATTTTAACATTAAAGACATAAAGTATGATATTGAATCTCTAATATGCGTAACAACAATGTTCTACCAGCATTGTATCATATAAAATACAAATTATGGATATTATGAGCACTTTAAAGCTTATTATGTGTACTGTGCAAAATATCTTGGGAGACTTACAAAAGCCGAGTGGTGAACAAGTGCTCTAATGAGAAATATATTGTTATGTCACTATACCAGTCTTGCAAATCTGTCTACATGTCAAGACCTTTATGGAGATGAAAGATGAGACTTCAGGATACAGTTTCTTGCCTTTCACTAGGTCATTTACCCATTGATACTTCTCTATAACATGAACATTTTCTGTCAGTCTGTTAATTCTGAGGGTCTTAAATATTCTCTCTTACTCCTAGAAATTAATGAAAAAGATTAATTTACTTTTTAATAATTTTGTATTTCCAATCTGGCAGCTGGTTTTATAGGACTACCTATTTTTATAAGCAACTTTTACATAAGATTGTTACACTTGTGGGGTTTTTTTTGGTTGGATTTGTGTTGGTTTTTCCTACTGATTTTAATATTGTGGTCTGTGTTTTGTCCTCTGAAGACATGTCAGTATCTCAGGTGCTATTGACAGCCAGTTAGCCCTGAGCACTTTTTCTTCTATTAAACGAAGTATTTGTAATCTATTACCAGAAAATTTTGATGGTTTCATATAGGCTGAAAAAAACCTTTACTGACCATCAGATAAGGTCAAATAGGTACTAATAGGAAACTTTGATCACAGGAGCCCAAAGCTGGAAACAGCACTCCAGATGTGCCTCACCAGGGCTGAGCAGAGGGGCTGGGTCACCTCCATCCACCTGCTGGCAATGCTATTCCCAATCCATCCCTCTTTGGCCACAAGGGCACTGCTGGCTCAGGGACAATTTCTTGCCCACCAGGACCCCAGGTCTTTCACAGAGCTTCTTAATATTCTGCTGTTTAATGTTAATTTTTAATGTGCTTTTGCCAGAACATGTAATAGTGACAACGACCGAATGCAGGAAAAATAAACAGGTATTTGAAGCTTCTCTGTAAGAACAGAAATCATGGAAAAATCTTTCAGTCAACTGTGTAAGAGGATGTATTTGCAACATGTATCATAGCAAAACCCAATTTATTTTACCACATTAGTACAGTCTCTTATCTTTCTCTGTGTAGCTATTGCTTTTCTTAATATATGGGCTTAGGCTTCTACAGTCCTTCACAAAGTCTGTAGGGAAATCTGGTTTTCAGATGTAGGTGTGTGATCAGTGTTTCCTATTACTTGTCTAAAGAGCTCCATGCAGTCTGTGATGGGGTTTTTTATTATGTTTGGAGACAAGAAAATCTCTCTAAAACTAGATAACTAGCAAAATAATTTTGAAGACTGTAACAGACGTGACTGGCTTCAACCCCCTCATTCCTTCCCAGAGACTGGAAACACCCAGTATTGTGGCAAATAAGCATGTTACTGGGAATCATGTTGGTATTGTGATTGAATTGTGTGCTGGAATTACTATATTTTGTTCTGTGTAACTTATATTTGTATTGTGTCTTCATTTTTTTTTTTTAATATCTCTGCTAAACCAGAAATCTCATAGAACACGAAATGTTTTCAAATAAGTAAATTTGATTTTAAATGTTACACCCTCCCTGCATGGACTATGTCAAAGAACCTGGTCAGAGAGAATTGGACCCTGATGTGGCATAATGAAGGAATGAGAAGACAAAGTTTTATCTAAATTTTTCTACCATGTTAAAGATACTTGCATAATTTTATCTAGTTTTCATAACGAATCGCATATATGTTTATGCATGTTGTCTCTTTGATTTTCTGAAAGATGAAGCTAGGGTGATGGTCTTGTAAAGGAGAGGAAAAAGTTTCCAGTACAAGGTTGCAGCAGTAACACTTATTTTTTCCTCATTTCTAATTATTATCTTTTAAAATATTTTGATCTGGTCCTAAATTTTTGTTTTTTCCTGAAATAAGACAATTGCTTGAAGTTTTATTAATAAAAGAGTGATAATTTATTGTTGTTGGCTTTTACCAAAGAAAACCCACATGCTTTCTTTAATAATGTTATCAAAGGGGATCAGTACAAAGAAAGTACTGTTTTATGAGGCCTGTCTCATCTTCCCACCTACTAAAACATTCATATGAATGAAGTGACACCCTTGCCTTTTCAGGTCTAATGCTTTGAAATTTATTAGATGGTTTACATTCAGGTTTTGCAGCTTAGATCCACTTTTAAAAGGAAGAATTATAGTCTATATTTGACAAGTCTGATGTTTTCTCTGTGTATTATTAAAAATGCAGCACTATGTTACAGAGCAAAATGGTTTTGGAGGTTCCTGTTGTGTCAGTGTCTAAATTTGCTACTCTTATCTCAATAGTCCTTTCAATAGCAACTGCCCACCACATGTATGCATTTTCAAGTCCAATGAAAATGAGAATTTTTGCGTCTGCACACACAAACACACGTATATGTATGTATGAAAAATTTATATATTTTTCATCTATATGAATATATATTTCTGAGAATTCTTATAGACCTTCATCTTATGACTTCTAGATTTCCTTAATCTCACTTAAAAGACAGTAAACATGATATGGCTAAGGAACTATTTTAGTACTAGAGAATTTCCAGATCTAAATGCCTTGTGAAATATTTCATATTAACTCTACAATATTCCCCTTATAAGAGGCACGATGGGAAATGATCATACAATAACGATGGGAAGAAGTTGTACAATTTTAGCTGTTAAAGGTTGTTCCTATACAACTGGAATTATTCTCCATCTAGTTTAGTCTGAACAAAGTTTTCCTTCACAGATCTGCCTATAAAAAGAACTGGACTTGCTATTTAATAGCATAGTTGTTCAGTTTGAAGTTTATATAGCCTCCACAAAATAGGTAATAGCAGTAAAAACAACCAAATAATACTCGCTGCAATTTCTTCTTAGAAAGTTAAACAGATGTAATTCTGAACATGAAGTGGGAATAATGTGACCATTTTGCAGATGTTTCATGACCCAAATCACATTATTTGAGTCAGTTCTCTTTCTCTGCCATGAGCTGATGGCAATGGATGGCTTCATAAAACTTTCAGTGACAAGTACAAAAAGGTGATTTTGGGCAGGAAAAATATTTTCCATCATCCTAGAAATGTCAACAGCAAGACATGATTAGAAGAGAAGTTGAGGATAATGGGTTACTATTTCACTGGTCCATAGAACCTTGGTTTCTTATGGCATTTGAAGGATGCTACAAGCTACAGGGGTTTAATGATCTTATGGAACTTTCCACGGCTGTTAAATCAGAGAAATCATGAGGGAGGTGGAGGGGAAGGGAATGATTTCAGTGCTGCTGATAGAGATTTTTATAAGCATCTTGCTGTTTCCCATGGTGGGGGAAGATGGAATAAACTAATGACAGGTTAAAGGTCAAATACTTAGAGTGCATAGGTACTTAACTGTTCAGATGCTGTTCTGAAGTTTATCCAAGACTTTTTGTAATCTTTTTGGGTTTGCAAAATTGTTTTATTATCATAAAGAATAGCTTTTTTTTTCTTCAGGTTTTCTTTTAAAGATGCACTCATTATTTACTTATCAGGAAGTATAGCACTTATAGTGCTATTGTAATGCTTTCAATTCAAATTCCAGCCCGAGTTCAAAAATATAAAATTTAGTAAGAATAATCAATTATTTCTTTACCATGAATATGCTTTTTTTGACTTTTTTTCCTTAGGGTTATGATCATATGCTACACAATAATAACACTTCTAATCCTTCAGACTGTTTGTGCTCCCTGTTCTTAGAATATCTGGACTCGCAAAGTTTAAACAGAGAGTTTTTTCCCTTTCAGTTTCATACTAGTCCTGCACAAGTTGAATTACCTGATGCAAAATAGAGACAAGCTGATAGTATTGCACCAAAATCGATTTCTAGCTAGAAAATGGTTGTGATATATCCTTGCTTAATGGTCTGATCTTCAAAATATTTTGCATATGCATAAATCTACTGTAATAAATAAAGTCCATGCAGTAGATGTCTGAAATCTGAGTTTCAAAGAGAAAAAAAAAAAAAGGATTTTTACCGGACCTTAGTGTACTTGTATTTAATTAAATTAGAGCATAGAAATATCGATTCTGTTGTAGTGCCTCTACATGCAGGTGATGTTATTGTTTCAGAATTGAAAAATATGTTTTAATACTCTTACTATAAGGTTTTTCAATAAATATACATTGTTTATACATATAGAAGTTATATAAAGCAGAGATTTTTCCTCCAAAATTATCTAAAATAAAACTTATGAAATATATCCCAGTCTTAGCTTGCAAGATACCTGCAGTGAGAGAGTTTATAAAGTTTAGCAGAAGAGCATTTATTCCTTCAAACAGTTACTGTTTGAGAATGGATAAAATCACAAAACTAGTCATGCAAACAAGTGAAAACTGCATTTCATTTTTGTTCCTTTGGGGAAGAGTTTCCACCAGTAGCAAATAATTTGTTTGACTAAAAAACAAATCTTCATTAAGTGACTCTGAATTGTTGTAATGATGATGAGGAAGCTGAAAGAAGCTAGCTGTGGATAAATGTGAAACTCCAGAGGAAAGAAATAAAGAAACTTACCATTTCAAACAATTAAAGCTGTGCAAAAACAACATTTAGAATCTGTTTTCTAGTGGCAATAATGGAATAGTAGGTATTCATTTTAGAAACCCTAAGAGGATTTAATAACTCTAATAGATATCAGCTCCCAAAGTATCCAACACAATGAAGCTAACATTTTTTTCTGTCCTGGAAAAAATGGCACCGTGGATCTCATAGAAGTTTGATTACTATGGGGTTTTCTACTTCTGGCTGTCAAAGTTTGCTTATATATGTCATCAGGTGGATACCAACAAAGTTTTGGGTTTCTTTACTATTCACAAAAATGTGAGGTTTAAGTTAGATATTAAAAAAAGGTTCTCCACCCAGAGGTTGGGTGGGCATTGTAACAAACACCCCAGGGCAGTAATTGCAGCACCAGCCTGATGGAATTCAAGAAGTTTTTGGACAGTGCTCTCAGGTGCATGGGGAGATTCTTGGGGATGGTGATGTGCAGGGCCAGGAGTTGGACTTGATGATCCTTGACAGTCTCTTCCAACTCAGCACAATGTGTGATTCCATAATTGTGCTACATTTAAAAGAGAGAACTTACCTGGTTTAAGATTAGATATATTAGAAATTCAGAGTACTTATTCCATGTATGACAAAAGTCTTAATGTGTTTGGTTTCCTCTACTGTAAAGAACAGCTCCATGTGTATGCTGGGGCCAAGTGACTGAAAAGTAGCTTTGCAGAAAAGGAGCTGGATTGCCAGAAATTGATTTTGTAATCTTGAAATATGTTTATTTTTAGCCTTTTTGTTATTTTGTGTTTCAGTAAGTATTTTTTCATTTTGCAGGGCCCTTCAGTCTATTCAGATAAGCTCATCTTTGGTTTTGTTACAAATTGAGTGGAAATACTAGTTGTCTTGGGCAAGAACAGATATTTTAGAGAAGACTGAAGCATTGAACAAATTGGCAGCATTTCAGTACTCTGATGAAAGAACACCAAAAATAGAAAATTTGTGCTAAATAAACACATTTATATAGTTTTACATGTAGTTTTCTTGTCTGCTCTGTTTTATTCTGGGGCTTCATACTTGCAATTAGGCAGTCAGAATTTGAAGGCAAGTTGGGAAGGATTTGCTTGCTTTCTGCTTGAAGCAAGCCTAACCTGAGGGACTTCTCTGCAATCATTGACATTCATCCTGTGCTATGTGGTGTTGAGCATACTAATTTTATCTGTGGATATGTGAGAAAAGTGGCTTGCCTATGTATAAAAATTGGCAGCCTGTCACTGCCAATATATTTCTGTCATGTGGGCCAACAGCTTTTCTTGCATACCCTTGCAGACATGCAGTGTGTGTATGCAAAGGAATAACTGGATCCTCTCTATCAGTAGCACAGGGTTGTTATGACAGGATCCCAAAATTTATTTTCTAGCTCCTGCATGATTACCAGTGGTAGACTGCAGGCAAGTGTACTGAAAATACAGTCGTTAAATGTATTGATCCACTTTTAAACATAAGGAATCTAAATTGATCTTCAGGTTCCACTTTTATATCTCAAGGTTGATGGCTGAGCCAGGAGGAAGAGCAAATCTCTTGGTTTGTTGGATAAGAATACAAAAGCAAAGTGGACAAGCATCACAGTGCTTTTTATGGTTTTATTTTTTATTTTCTTAATAGTATGGTTATTGGAAGACTGCATATTTGTAAATTAATTTGCAGATGGGTTTAATTTGCCTATAAAATGCCTGGTTTGAATTTCATGGCATAATAAAAGCCAATAATCCTTTGGGTCTGGTCTCTTAGAATTATTTGCTTTTTGTATTAGCTGTTTAGTTTTATGAATTACATCAGCAGCAGATTACAGCAGGTCCTACTGTGCTAAACTCCATACAAACACAAAGCAAGAGATAATGCCCTCCTCAAGCCCTTACAGCTTAAATAGATTAAAAGATTATCAGGAAAACAGAGATGTGAAGTGCCTTGCTCAAGGTTACCCATCAGGCCAGTAGCAAAACCAGAACTGAACTGGCCCATGTGTACCAGTCTAGTACCCTGTTGACGGCACCATGGTGCCTCTGGAAGTTAATTTGAAATAATATTTTCAACCTATGCACTCAAATTGCTTTTGAACCTAATTGTGATAGTCTAAAAGGCGTCTTGGTGAGAATAAAGCCCCCTCCACAAGGGAACTGGAGGACACAATCACACCTGAGGCACATCTCACCTTCTTTTCAGCATCATTCATCATCTTTGACAAGAATATGCTTTGAGTAGTGTAGAAAGCTTTTCAGCCAACCTTTCACAGTACGAGAGGAAAGAGGCTCTGCTCAATCCCAAACTGCATATTTATTTACCAGATTTCAGTACAGAAAATTTTGCTACTTGAGGGTCACCAGGAAATGTCCAGATGGGAGCCTCAAGGACACTGTGACCTGCTGCTGTGGCCCAGCTCCTCTTATGGGGAGCTGTGCAAGTTTTCTGAGGGGGAAAAAAAAGAATCATCAGAGACAGACTTATGAAGTTATGAAGTTTTACCATAAAAAGTATTTAACGACTGTCGAGTTTGGCTGTGACTGTTCAGCTAACATTTCAAACTAAAGCTCTTGGTCAGGAACATTTCAAATTAAAATTTAGGCTTCACTCTAGCAAGCCTCAGCATAGGCAATATTCTAATCTCATAGAGGGCTGGACATACATTCTTTTAAGGTACTTGAATAACAAACAAAGCAGATCCCAAACCCTACATTTTGTCTCTGTGCTTGTGTTTGGTTTTTTTCACTCTGTGGAACTATTACAAGAACATATTGTAAACAAGCAAATGTTGCATAAACCATTTCTTATCGATTAATTATGTGTATTGTAAGACAATATATTCAGATTGTCTCTGCTTCTAAAAGCCATAAAAATAATTTTAATCTATGAAGTATGGATTGAGAAAATTGCAACAACCTACTTAAAACAATCTAATCACAAATATACTTTCCTCTTACCTTTCCATCTCAGTGGGATGTTGAAGTTTAGATTTTTAAGTTGAAAATTTTAGCTATTGATTATGAGTGATAATTGCTTTTATCTTGTGGAAAAAATTCAGCTATTTTGCATATGTATTTGCAGTGCATGCACTGCTTACTTTTTTGCAATTATTCTCATTAACTTTTTTATCTCCTTTCCTTGAGGGTAAGGATTGTATATGACAGTCTCTCAGCAAACTATGAAGAAAATAAGAATTACTTTTATTTTGTCTGAGCACAAAAACAAGGAACACATCAGCTGGATTCTCTTCAGCTATGCTATTAGTAAAAGATTCATTTTGAAAAATACAGTGGGGTGAAGAGAGAGTAGTGAAGTAAAATAGTAAAATTAAGGCAATGCTCTGAAATAAAAACAATTTCTTAAAAAAGATTCGGTGTTTTTTGTCCAATACTGCATATAACTCGTCGGAATGGGATATGAAAGTTATTTAATGATCAATACTTTGGTCATATTTGATATATTTAATATAGAGGCTTTCTATTACCTAATACTTTTGTAGAGAAAATATTGATAATGAATAACTTTGAAGAGCTGTGTTTGAGGTTATTATTTTTCCTTTCTTTTGTTTTTCTTTTCTTTCTCTCGAGGAATTTTGTCCCATTTTTTATCTAAAAGTTGGGAGTGACCAACACTTAAGAGACAAAAGTGATTGTTGTGGGGAGGAGGAGAGGGAAAGTGCAGCTGGCTGCTCACTCAGCTGGGGGATTTTTTTTATTGAGAGATTTTGGCTGGAGTGTCATGAGGCTGGGCTCAACTCCTTGCTCTCTCTTGCTCTTGGGTCAAAGGGACATGGCTGGTCTGGGGTTGCAGTGGGAAGAATTCACTGCCACCGTGGAATTCCATATTTACTGCTCCTGCTGTGAGTGAGGCTTTGCTCCTGAGAGCAGCCATTGACCTGGGACCTTACCAACACCCAGTCTCCCTGGAAAGGACTCACCATCTCCTTGGGTGCCTCAAGGGAAAACCCAGGACCCCATATAAAGGACTGTAAGTTATAATGATTTGGAGGGAAGAGGGTTGCATTTTCCCTTCCAAGGGAGGTTCCTGCCTTCCTTAGCAGACACCTTTCTTTCAAATTACAAAAATTTATAACTTGAAAATTAAACTCTTTAACCATTTAAGCAACAAAAACATACACTGATCAAATCAAGATAAACGGACATTTTAAACTTATTAAATTCTATGTATAACCTTCAGACCAAGTACCATTTTAGTATTTTTTTTAACATGTTATAGATCAAGAAATGCCTTGCTGTTTGTAATATAGTTACTCTCAATGGTTAGGAGCTTTCCTGAGCAAAATGCTGTATGCATTTGCCATAATGTAGTTCTGGATTAGAAATTCTAATGGGGGAAAAAAACATGCAGTCCTGTGGCAATCTAGAAAAAAATTATGTAGTTAAAAATCATTCATAATTATTACCATTATCAATATTTTCAAGTTATTAAGAAAACTTATGTGAATATTTCAATTAATTTTGGAAGTTAATATTTAATAGGCATCAAAGGGATAATCTTTGTGATAATTTAATTTAATAATTTAAAGTCACTATCAAAAATAGTGACTTTACGTTTGCATGTTGCCATTGTGATGAATGTTGTGCTTTGTATAGGCTTCTAATTGATGAGAAGGGATTGCAATTGCAAACTCTTCCTTGTTACATTGTCACTCTAACCATCTACCTTCCAGTTTGCCTATTTGTCAGAAGTGAGCCTCTCTGTTGCCTTAGTCTGACATTTAGCAATAGGGAAACAACAAAAACTTCAATCACACCTCAAATCGTATCACACTGGAGAGCGACTTTACTGAAACTCACAGCAGGTATTTTATTAAATCTGACAAGGGCATGATCTCTTGTTCTGGAGTTTTGGGGGGTTTTTTTGTGGTTTTTTTTTTGTTTGTTTGTTTTTTGTTTTTTTTTCCTTTGGTGCCTGACTTTCATGCACTTTTTTTACCCTGTTGGCCTTCCCTACAATGGAAAGGATTTGGTTAAATAATAGCAGTTGGACACACCCTTGTTTATTTGCTTTTTTAACCTGCAAGCATATTTATTTGGTTTTGTTTTGGGTGTTTTTGGGTTTTTTTAATCCCCAACTATCTGTTGAAAGTGTTATAGCTCTCTAAACCCTCAAATATCTAAATAATTTTTCATCTTGGAGTCTAAGGTTTTATGAATTTGCTGGCAGCTGTCTCATCTCACTGTTTCAATATTAGTTTTCCCTATTTCTCTAACCATATACATATTTTTCTGATTGTTTCAAATCCATTTTTATTATTACTTATTACTAGCAAGTGTTACAATTCCACATTCTTTATTCATAAATGCTGGTCTAAAAAATTTGCATAGTCTAAAAATGTATATTTGTCATTTCGCTGATATGACTTCCCAGACTTTATTTTTTTGTTTTTCTCCCCTTTTTCTTCTGGATCCAAATATATTCCTCATGGAGTATGTTTAAAATAATAGCTTTTCATAAAATAGCAATTCTAGAATTTTTTAAAGTTTAAAAATGCTGACATGCACGATATGAAAGATGACACTTGTTCCCCGGGAATATTGACTGGAATGAATACTCTTGGTTTCCTACTTCAGAAACCTTGAAACATTGCATGCAATTATTTTCAGCATTATTTTCCAAAGTCTTATGATGCTCTGTAACACTATAATCTTATGATGCAGCGGGAGGGAAGGAGTGTTTAGATCCAGCACTGAATGCCAGTATGAAACTACAAGAGGTAAAATACAGTCCCACTACCTGCTGAGAACAGCAAGAGAAAGACAAGAAAAATAAGACACCCTTTGTCCTGTATTTATTCTCTATAGAGTTGTCTGAGAGTCTGTAATCTGCAATCTGCAGGGAACTTGGAGGCAACCAAAAGATACAGCTTTTTACTATTATATAGAGACAAAAATGTAGGAGGAAATTCTGTCACTTTTTTTTCATATACTTTAGGTAGCTTGAAATTACTTCTCTAAAAACTTCTGGAAGTAAACATGAGACTAAAAGCCAAACACATTTGAAAAAGGTTTTCTGTAGGTTCGTATCAGACCAGTTTAAAGCTATGTACTTAAATAGACATTCAGTTAATGTCATTTGCTTATCATGTCTTAAAAAGGAGTTCAAATTCATAATTACAGCATGCATATTAACCATTACTGAAAAGATTATTTAATGTGAGGGGTTTATTTTGAAATTTTAATTATTATGCCTTTGTATAATTTTAAAATATTTTGGCACAGAACTTGGTGTTTGGCACATTTTATTTAAATTTTTAAAATTTTATCCCAAAGTTGACAATATACGCTCACATCAGCAGAAAGGTACAGTTTATGGAAAATAACTCTTTTGGAGGCAATAGGGTGCTTTGTTAGAATATCTTAAACCAAAGAGTTATGTCTCAAAGGTTTTACTAAGTAAAGTTAAATTCAAAATGTTGGAAGGAATAAGATACAAATACCATCAAAAATATCTTAATTCAATCATGTGGGGAAATCACTTTAGAGGGAAACATTATATATAAAAATACCTTAAGGTGGTTTAGATATTAGTTTATAAATGTTTGGAAAACCTGACTGATTTCTTCCTTTTTGTGTTATCTTTCACATGTTTTTTAAGAGGTACCTTAGGTACAGAATTTTATGTGTAAAGCTATTTTGTAAATTTATTTTTCTTGGCAAAAGCACTGAGGATGTTTTTTACTCTCTGTGTTGATCACTTTGATGATAACTATGTTAGTACAAAGATCTAGAAGGCCCACAGAGTAGGTTTTCTATTTTGACGTCAGAAGCATTCTTTAGACAGTGAATATTCAAGGCAGGCTGGGTGAAGGATACTATTTTAAAAATTAAATATTGTTTTTTATTGAAAAATTAATATTGCTCCATTTTCAAATGTAAAGCCATTCAGCTCGCACCAGATATTAAGTTCTCTTCTGCTCTGAAAAAACCAAAATATTAGAAAATGTAAGTAAGTTAATAAAGGTGACAAATTAACACAACAGTAATAATCAGAGGTGACAATGCATAAATCTCTAAAGAAGGAAAATTATTTACATAAGAAAATAACTGTAGAATTTGATGTGCTTGCTTATGAAACAAAACTTAAAATACATCTCTGTTTTTTAGGGGCTCTTAAATGTCATTTTGAACTGGGGAAAAGAGCAATTTTACTGATTGAGTAGAAAGAACGAAAAAAGAAAATTAACATTTTCAAACATATTATTTGAACATAGCACATAGTCTTATTGCTATTAAAAAATATCATTTTTAGTCTGTTCTAATCCAGTTTGGTTTTCCTAATTAAAGCAAGCCTCTATGAAAATTCATCCTGGTTTGACAGAAGAGGGCAGTGTTTCTTTTCAATTGTGCATGGGAAACACGCATATTATTTTAAAAATCAGTCTCTAGAGAGTATTTTGAGCCAATGAATTTAAATGTAATAAATGCCCTCTGAATATGCTACTTAGTAAAAATAACAGGCAATGAAAAAGCCAACATTACTGTTACTTAATTGTTGCCAGAGTTGTACTGACCAAAGGAACAGCATGTTAACTTTAACATGCTACATAGATTATTGATTTTTGGGTTCAAAGAGGAAATATATGAAACAACGTCTTAGGTTGAAAATGGTAAAATGATAAAAAAATTAAGCTTAATACTACTGTTTTTCGGAATGTACTAACGATATCAGCATCAAAAATAGATCTTTGCAGTAACTCACATGAATCAGTAGGGATGATCTCACATGTCAGGAGATGTCTGTGGTTCTGTAATTTCCCCTCTTACAGAGCAGGAACCCCCCAAAAAGTATGATCACAGTTTACTAATGGAATAAGAGAATTAAGTACGTCTTTTATTTTAAAAAGTCTGACCAAGTCCTGGCTGATTTCAAGCTAATTATTTGTTTTATTGGCCTTTTAGCATAGTGATTTTTGCCAAGTCTGTGCCTATGTGATCGACTTATTTCAATATCAGCGGTTTTATTTTTTTTCTGCCCAAAATAATACTACAGGGACAAGTTTCTCCCTTTCCTCCTTCTTTCTTTCAAAAACCTTGTCCTAAAGCTCTTTTTTCCCTTTATTAACACTGCTCTTGTCTGTGAGAGCTTTAATTCAACAGGGGAAGGATGAACCTTGTTCTTTGGGGAGTACTGAACTTTTCTATATCCAGAAGATGAGTTTTGTTCATATGGACATAGGGAACCAAATTTCTCCAATGTGTAATGACAGTGACTGTGTAAACAGCAATTGAAATTTAGTCTGTTTAATGGTGGAAGCAATGTCTTCTGTCATTTCCACACAAAATTACAATATTGCTGCCAGCCTCATTAGCCTCTTGTCCAAAGTAAATCTTAATTCTAAAAGAGTCCTAGCAACAAAATGGCTGTGCACAGAACAAAGCAAAAGTTTAATTAAACAATTTATTAATGAAAAGAAAAAGAAAAGGAATTGAGGAAGGAAAAGGCATTTAGAAGTTATTTCTTTTCTTGCTTTTGCTTTATAAGTCCATTTTCTTTACTTCTCTGCCTATTTCTCCAAAAATAAAATTGATTAAATTCAGCTTGGAGAACGTGGTGCTGCAATCCACACACACTTTCCTGGAAAAGCAATAGCACAGAAAGTGGTGGTTCAAGAGTTTCTCAGTTTACTCCAACAGCCTGGAAAAATCCTTCTGTAGTATTCAGCTTTTCCTTCCTCTGCTGCTCACAGAAATACAAGTTGTAAGCTGCAGCTCACTTGGAACAGGAGACAGTCTATCAAGCTTGTACATGTGAGCTACCAGAAAAGTCCTTACATTTTGTGGAACATGAATTTTATGTAGCAATATCTTGAATGCCTTGGGAAACAATGAACTGAAGGGATAAATTCCACATCCTACTAGTAACAGCCCAAACAAGCCTTTTCTGAAGCCTAGTGGTGTTTTTGGGGTTGTGGCAGCAGTAGTGAAGAGAGATATTGGCCTCTGTGTTCTTTAAGTGGTCCAATATCTTCTTCTGCTGTTGTCCTTTAGATGTTCATAGGTCTGAATTAATTCTTCAGAGCCAGACTCCACAATAAAAGCCTTTTCCCTTAATCCTATGTATCCTAATACAAAGTTTCTTTGAGATACAGGTGGCTCAAAGTTTTCTGGTTAATACTTACCCTGTAACTGTCAGCATTCTTAGTTATAGAGATGCTTGTCCAAGAAGTCGGCATTTTAAAATATAATTAATCATATGTGGAATGCAATTCCAAAACACTGGCATTTGATATGGCCCTAGGCCTAAAGATACATGAGATCAAGTACGAGATGAGATACACTATTCCTGCAGGTGATCACTTCTGAATACTTTGGGGAATAAAAGGGCTCTTTTTTTTTTTTTTTGGTTATAAGTCCTTTGTTTTTATGTCAGTTTACTTCATTGATTGTACATCCCGTGTGTTTGGTTTTTACAGTTTCTGTTTATATTACTTGGCTTCTTTGGATTCACACGGCTTAATTCATGTGCAGATAAAATGGGAAAGTACTGTTTTATCGATCTTCTGCATTTGTTATCTTGAAATGAAGCTACAAAGTTCTTATATTTTCTCTTCTCTATAAGTTCCTTGATTAAAATTCTTAGCTTTTTAGGACTGATATCCAAGCTGATTTTAACTTTGCTTCTGTATGTGAATATAATTCAACTTGAAGAATTTTTGTGTTTGCAGATAAAACTGGAAAACAATCTGTCCACATAATGTATGGTAAATAGAATGAAATGAGGCTAAAATTTGGAACAAACTTGAATATTGAGGAATTAAAAATTATATTTATTATTGAACACATTGCATGTTCTTCCTTTTAAAGTTTCTATGATTTTTATGAAATTATTTGTATTTTGTAACACAGATACATTTATAGCTGTATTATTTTTGCTCTCCATGATTTAAAGGAAGTAATTAATACAGTGACAAGTAGAACTTGAAATAAATTATTTAATTTGGCCAGGATATTAATTGGATAGCTCCTCGAATGAGTAAAGATTTCCTAATATTCTTAGAGTTATGGAGTTGATTTTAATGTTGTGGGAATTTTAATGTGGAGGAAGTTTTTAATTCTGATGTCAGGATTTTAAGTGATCATCTAAAATAAATGTGAAGCAGATACGTGCATTTTCAGCTGCAGCTGACAACAGCAATTTATAGAAATTTGACTAATAGAGATTATTATGAATATGCCATTTACAAAACATTTTTTTCCTCCTTGAACTTTGTTCAAGACTCTTAGGGGTTCCTCTCAGCTTACCAAAGGATAGATCTGAAATACTGTTTCTGACAGATACAGCATGAGAATGATAGGAAAAAAAAACCTAAAAGATAATGTCTTCTATTCTTTCAAATTACAATTTTTTAAAAATTTTTGTTATTATTTTCTAAACTAAGTATTTATCCATTCCTGTTGTATAAAATTAATTGTCATTTAGTGAAGTCTACCATGAAAAATAAGGAAGTCTACAGGAAATGATAATCTCAAGTGTACTTATGTAAAATGAATTTGAAAGGTATGGATATAGTATATATCCATAATGACTTTAGCTCATAGATCCCTTTAACTGAGTCAATTAAATGTTGAGGTGACCTGCTCCATGTTTCAAAATGAAATCTGGATCCATGTTGATCAGTTTTGTTCTGTTACAAGCTTTATAAAAATAATCACAGTACTATACCTTTCCACTTCCAAAAAGTGTGCATAAGCTATGAAGAACTCGTTGGTTAAAAATTTCAAGAAGCCATTATGATGTTGACTTTTAGGCACAATTCTGTGGAAGGATATATATATCTGAGCAAACTGTAATGTTAAGAACTGGAATGTATGACTAGTATTATTAGCTGTACATTCTATGATCCTATCCTTGACAAAAAAAATTCTCTTTGATTTTAATCATGTTGCATGTCAACCTGTGAAAACATGAAGCATCCTTGTTTTAATTTCAGCTATTTATATTTGTATTTATTTAATAGCAATATTGCAGGGTAGTTAACAATTAAAGTGAAAATTTTGTAATAGGTTGTGCATTTTTCTCAAGACCATCTTGATACTTTACATTAACCAGCTGTGTCTGAAGGAGTTCTGTAGCTCTGTTGTGTTGCTGTCAGGTATTATTTGATACTGTCCTGTAAAGAGACTGTAAATTGGCTGTTGGGGTTTTGTGAAATAGAGTGTAATAACTATCTGTAAGGGTTTGTTTTACTGTTTTGGGGATAGAAAGGAATGAACGTGATTTTCAGATCTAAAATATTAGAAAAATATCAAAACATCTATATTGATAATTTGAAACAGAGTACTAGAACTCATATCTTTTTGCTTTGGACACTAGATATTGTTATTTTCTATCAGAAAAAAAAAACCAAAACCAAAACAAACAAAAGTTAGATCTACAAATAAGTTGCACCTTCACATTATTTTAGTCCAGCTTTTATTGCTGAGGAAAGGTTAATATGATTCCTTCTCCTTTTGGCTCTGGGTTATTAAATCCTGAAACTGCTGCTGTGAAAATGGTGCTTGAAGTAAAATCTCCACTGGGGCGCTGCTAAAACAAACTCTGTCCATATTTACTGGCAATTTTTTGTCTGTGTTTGTGCTGTCATTATCCAGAACGTCTTTCTTGTGCTGTAGTAGGTTCTTTTTTTTTTTTTTTTTTTTTTTTGGCTATATGATTTTCCAACTCCAGCACCAGGAATTCCCATACCGTGTCAAACCCCGTATTTTCCTTGGAATTCTGCTTTGTTCATTGCTCCCATCTCGCTGTCTCTCTTAAAATTTCTTTGATATC
Source organism: Acridotheres tristis (assembly GCA_037013685.1). NCBI lineage: Eukaryota > Metazoa > Chordata > Aves > Passeriformes > Sturnidae > Acridotheres > Acridotheres tristis. Next base: position 13,644,759 of record CM072884.1, on the reverse strand, counting down.
TTAGAGAGCTATAGATATACTGATATATAAAGAAGATGATCTAGTCCTGTTTTTTATTATAGAATTATTTAGGTTGGAAAAGACCCTTAAGACCATCAAGGGTAACCATTCCCCCAGCACTGGTGTGGCCACCACTAAATCACATCCCCAAATGCCACATCCACATGTCTTTTAAATACCTCCAGGAACAGTGATTACACCATTCTCTGGGCAGCCTGTTCCAGGGCCTGACAGTCTTTTCAGTGAAAAAATTTTCCTAATGTCCAACCTAAGTCTCTTCTGGTGCAACTTGAGGCCATTTTTTCCTAACCTATTCCTTGCTACTTGGCAGAAGAGCCCAAATTCCACCTGGCTACACTCTCCTGTCAGGGAGTTTTAGGGAGTGACAAGATCACCTCTGAGCCTCCTTTTCTCCAGGCTAAACATGCTCATCTCCCTCAGCTGCTCCTCATCAGGCTTGTGCTCCAAACCCTCCCCCAGCTCTGTTGCCCTTCTCCAGACTCCCTCCAGCCCCTCAATGTTTTTCTTTTATTGTTATTTATAACAAAGTCACAGAATAGCTCAGTCTCCACAGCAGCTATTGCTCAATGACCATTAATGAAATCTAGAGCACTCTGTAAATCCCAATAGGCATTTCAGGCATCTGAAATGATATCCGAATATTTATTATTTCAAATGCTCATAGCTTTGCTACAAAAGAAAGAAAAAATCATCTTTATGAAGGTATTCTACATGAAATTGTTAGCGTTGCAACACGTAATCACAGAATGATTATATGCAGGTGCTTTTATTGAAGAGCTCTGGGAATCAGGGGTGCAGACCCAAATCTGACTCCAACATTGATCTTAGATGAACATGTTTTTATACCCTTTTCGTTATATAACTATATATTAATTATATTAATTATTAAACCCATATTGTTCTATTCTATACATTGATCTTATCCAAGCATGGATTCTTGTAATTTTCATCCTTTTTCTTGATTCTTGTTATGATTACATCTTTCTCATGATTCCTATTACGATTAAACAATAATTGTATTCAATTACCAAACAATTGTTGCATTTAACAATCATATCATTTATCATATGATGATTATGCAGACGTAACTTCACATGATCTAGAAAAACACAAAGCTCAATATTCGTTCCCAGGGCCTAGTTCCCTTTCCCAGACCTACCCCCCTGAATCTATTGTATGCAGTTCATATGATTCTAGAAACATTTTAACCCTATGCTACCAAAATGACAGTTTTTTAAATGCTTCACTCAATTTTTTCACCTTGCCATGAGGATTTTTTTGTCCTTCTCTGTTCCCCACCAGATATTCAGACCCATAATGCTGCTTACTAATTTCAAATTCTTTCAAATTTTTGTTAATAGCATAAAATATTAAACAATAAAAGTGGTTTGTACGTACTCCTAACTTTAATTAGCACTCTTCTGATCTACTTGACAACTAGCTAGCCTGTTTATACATTCCTTTTCTTCTTGGCAACTCTGTCCAATGCTGATTGTTATTTTTCTTGTAAGAGCAACAGTGAGTTTCATATAATTATAAGATTATGAATTTATATAATATTATAAAGATAATAAATATTTTTGTTTATTGAAATGCTAAATAAATATTTTGCTCTTGCATTGCAGGAGACTCATAATGTACAACCTCTATAAGCTTTCTCTAATCTAAAAAATCCTTGTGGCTTTTGTAAAGGACCTTCTGGTCTTTTCTTAAGCATGAGGTAACTTTTTGTACACATTTTCATCTCTCAGGGCTTTAATGAAGCCAAATGTTATTGAAACAGTATTTACAGAATGTTCTAAAACACATTATCAAAGAAAAAAAATTGCACAAAAATATTCAGAGTAACAAAATGCATAAAGTATTTCCAGCAGAAATAACATACAAGACAATTTAATACCTGAGATTCTGTTTACTACATCCCAAAATTGTGAACTTTTTGTTCAGCAACAGCAAAAATATATTGTTATGATTATCCTTCTCTCATATGTCATATGTCTTCTCTTCATAAAAGTGTTATTTATTTTTCGGGAAAAGAAAGAAAGAAACCAAACCATAACACTTTATTCTGTTGGAAATGCTGTTTAATAGCAAATGGAGAACTCGTGTACAGATCTTACTCAAAGATATTGAGGCTGATGGATACCTGTGTTTTGGATTCAGTATATTCTGGTTTAACTATATATTGTATTAAAAGGAATGTGCATAAATGGGATTTGGCTTTGACAATCGGTAAAAGGACTGAAGTGGAGTGATGAGATGTTTTTGGTGAAGCTGAGTTTTCTTTGTGAGATTGGTTTTTATTTTTCCCCAGGAATAATCTGTATACTATGCTGGAACTTAGAACACATTTTGCCTAATTCCCTACTAGGGTAAGGATCTTATTGATTGAAGGGAAACTAGATTAATATTAATTTGCAGGTCTCTTTTTCTCTTTTTTTTCTTTCCCTTAAATGTTAAAGCTTCCTGTCCCAGAAACACATCTACCATGGCTGGTTCTTGACCAAAATAAATGTCAATTTTTTTTTCCACAGCTTGCCTCTGGGAACTAGGTCTTCCCCATAACTATTCTTGGCAACAATGTCTATGTTACTAATCTAGAAGAGAAGGGTCAGCTAATTGAGCTGTTGAGGTTCCTTTGTCTTTTTCTATCCATGGCATAGTACACTGTATCCTGCTATCCCCCAAAAATTTAAAATCTCCAACAAGTATGCCTCAGTCATACCAACTGAGCAAATTTAAGATACTTTCATTCCTGAGTGTTGTGAGAGCACCATTATCTTCAAATGAGAAAGATAATTATACACACACTATGTAATGTTCAATTCAAAGTTGACCTATTCTTGCAGTCTAGGCATCATTCTCTCAAAAATTAAATATTCTGAATACACGCAAATCAATGATGATTTGTACAGAAGCCAGGTTATTCTCTGAAAGCCCATTTTGATATTTTCTTTGGGCAAAAATACTAGGATAGTCCTTCTTCATAATTATAGGGGTCATTACCAGCCTTTCAATGCATGGGAATCAATAGTTTAATATGAAGTGAGAATGTTGTTGTTAAGGTTTGGCAGGAGAGCTGATAAGGACCTAACAGCTCTTAGTGGAATTTTCTGAGTCATTGAAACTCTTCATGGGGAAGAATCAATTTCAGCAAATTTCCTATCTCCAACTGGTGGAAGTAGTTTCCAAATTTTTGTTAACCAAAAATTTATTTTATAAAAAAAGTAGCTAATAAAAATAATTTATGAAACTGGAAAAGAAGAAAGATCTGAAGTGGTCTACCTAAAAATATCAGCATATTTTGTATTTTTATTTCTTTCACAACTGCTTCTGAGGGTTTGATTTTGTTTGATTTGTTCTGTTTCTTTGATTTTGTAACTGAAAGAATAACATATATTGAATAATTATATATAACCATGTACTACAGAAAAACAGTGAAAAACAGTGATTTTTCAGACCTATTTGATGAAAAAGATTCTCAATGGCTGGAGTTTTTTGTGCTGTCATCAAAGTTTCAGTATCCCTCAAAAATCCATGGGCTTATATTTTCTTTCTTAACCACAGAAAAAAAGCTTTTTTTGATTTTTGCTTTTATTCTACTTTGATTTCTGACAAATCCTAGTTTTCTTAGCTTTCCAAATATGAGTATCTTTTTCTTGCTAGAAATGTTTTTGTCACCCTTTGAATTATTTTTGTGTTTTACTTTTAGGTTTGCTACTTGGGTTTGGTTTTTTTAAATTTTTTCTTTATTTTATTGCTACATTTCAGTTCCATTGCCAATGTTTGCTTAACTCATGTGCTTTTCAGTTTTGTTTCTTCTTTTGTGCCTTAAACTACTGGCCTGCCTATCTTCACAGGAATATTTTACCACCTGAGTATATCTCCATACTTTGTCTATTAAAAAACAGGTGCAAAAGGTTAAAAAACCCTTCTTACTACTGTAAAAATCATGAAGAAAATCCATTTTTCTGTAGTTTTATCATATACAATATATAAAATTATCACTTTGAGCTCTATGCATAGGCTCTGTCCTTTTAAAAAGGCTGCCCTCTTAAAAGATACTGTCCTTTAAAAAACATTTTAAGACAATGGCTATATCCACAAACGATTTATATTTTGAGTCTCTTTGGATTTTTTTTGCTATGTCTTCACTAATTTCCTATGCTGATTGAATGTGGTCCTTGTACCAGAGGTAGAAGTTTTCTGTGTCTGGAAAGTATCTATCAGATGGTAATACAAGTAATCATATAATTTTATATTTAGGCAGCTGTTGATATAATAGGAATCTTACAGGTACTTATGATGAAATAACAGCACACTTTTCTTGTACCAAGAGAAGAGGACTCTTATGGAAATCACTATAAGATACAGAAAGTTATTTCCTATTCTTGTAGAAATGCTTTGAGAATATTACTCCTTTTAAGAAGTAAATCATGTGTAATACAGGTCAGTCATGAAGAATACACTGGCCTTGTGAGGAAAAATCCGTCTTATAAACTCTTATACTTAAATTTTCTGATTATTTACTTTCAAAGAGCAAAATGGTTGAGTTTTGATTAATTAAACCTGTTTGATTTCTTCTGGAGTGAAAAGGAAAGTAATTTCTCTACAGCAATGGATCTGTAGGCTACTTGGAACATTACTTATTTGGTGAGTCAGTGAAATACTGTAACTGTACTATTGGGAACGTTAATGTTTAAATTTTTTCCCATATGGTTTTGGTTATGAGTTACATGTTTTAAGTTACATAAGACAACAAGAACTATGGTATCTAGGAAAGAAAAATGGATACTTATGAGGCAAAACAATAGTAAGGTATAGAGTGTACTTTTCAGTGCTGAATATGATTATAAATTACAGTTATTACACATGTACCTAAGGACCAATGTGCAGCAATGTATTGGAAGTAGGAATACACAGTAATGAACAGCCTCTGCCCAATATTATTGCAAGATGAAAAAAAAAAAAAACAAACAAAAAGATCCCAAAAGACAAAGGAACTACTCCACGAATTAATGGACACACTGCAAGCAACACAGTGGCAGCAACTGCTTGTTCTGTGAACAGCAATTAATTTATTCGTCTATGATGGGAGGCTTATCTGAGAGTTTAACCAAATTGAAAGCAAAGGATGTGCCTCTGTGGAAAGAAAGATTAACCACAACTTAAACCTGAGATGACAAACTCCTGTCTGCTCTGGCCAGTGTAGAAACACAAGGGCTGCCCATGAGAGAACTGCTAGAGCTGCAGAATGCAAAGGGAAATAACTTTAGCTTTTTTAATATTACATTGCCATGTTCTGTTAAATGCTTTTAATTATTTCCATTTCTTTCCTCACAGATATACACACTTTTTTGCTTGATAGCAGGATCTTTCCAAAAGTAGGTCAAGATCCTGTATGCCAACTGTAGGTGTACCCAATATAGAAGGAAATTGAGAAATAGGTCATATGGCATATGACAAAGAGAACAATAACAAAAAAATTTATAGAGTCCTGTTTTTATTGCTTCTGTTCCTGGAACTTGAATCCCTAATTGTTGGAGATTTTTTCACCCCAGGTAAGACAGTGGTAATTGTAGCTGCATTTATTTATGTGTATACTTATATGTTTAAACTCAGATAATATTTGCAAACTTTCAGCCAGGCTTGACAAGGCATAAACAGTGTTTGATACTTTACTTGCAAGTATATGTAAATTGGTCTTAAACTAAGAGAGACAAAAAATGAGCCAGGTCTTCTAGTGATGTAAATTAAACAGCCTATTGACTGCAATGGTGTTATGCCTAGCTAAATCATGAGAGAACTGGGACCACTTAAGTTTCAAAAATACATCTGAAAAATTGTTGCATTTTAAATATTGGTGAAATCCCTCTGTAATTATTTTTGTTTCAAGGAAAAAATCCAGAATCAGTTTGGGATTATGTTAGTATTGCAACTTCTTTTATAAGCAATGCAGACAACACATCGTGGATATCTACACTTGTAGTGAAGTCACTTGACTATCAGCTTTTTCCAAGGCACACTGCAGTCTTCCTGTCCCTTCTGCCCTTTTTTGTGCTACACAGAAACACAGAATATTCTGAGTTGGAAGAGATCTTGAGTCCAGCTCTGGAGTGAATATCCCACACAACAGACAATGCCATGGGAGAAAAAGAACATTTTCTGCCACACACAAATGATAAAACAGGGCTGTGGATAAAACGATATTGGTTCCAGTCTTAATCAGTCTTAAACTGTGCATCACATTCTTGAGAAGAGGACACTCAAATAAGGAAATAAAGAACCTTATGAGAAAAATTTAAAGACAGTTGATGAGTTTGAGTTTTTTAATATAACATCCTGGTTATAGAGTGAGACTTTGTTTAGCTGAGAACTTGCAAAAATTAAGAAATTGTGTGAAATCCTTTTTTCATGGAGAAGAACAATGGCAACGAAATTTTGGCAGTGAATTTTGTTAGTGTTTTATTTAAACTAATTTCCACAACAGAAAAAAATCTTGTTACTCTTTCATATTTGAATATAAAGCAAGTCATAGTTTGATATATTCTATTATGATCAAATATTTAAATATGGGGTACTTTTAAATATTTTAAGGAGGCATGTGCTGGCTACTCAAATGATTTAATAAATGGAAGCAAGAAGTTATGCCTAAGCATTCCCCATCAAATCTATATTATCTTTAATTCTATCAGTCCCATACTCTAAAAATTTTCCCATTTCAGCTCTCAATACTTACCAAAAATGAACTTAAGTGAAACCTCTGAGTCCCTTGGAGCAATTAATACATATTCGGCATACCTTAATTTCAGTTCTACAGCAAAACAATTGGCTTAACACTTTTTCCTCTTATTCCTCTTCTAAACCTGCTAGATACTAATGTGACATAGAAATGAAATTTTTAAAAATATAAAGGCAAAAATGGAAGAATGTGCAGCTTATGGGTGGGATATTGTTAATGTTCTTTATAGTAGCTTGTATGGGGCTGTGTTTTAAACCACAAGAAATAAATTGCATATTCTTTCCCCAATTCACATTATACAAAACAATGATTTTGCTTCAAAATTTATAGAAGAACCTGTAGTTTTTACTCCATTCCAATATGCATTCTCCATTTTCTCCTAGCTGCTCCAAAATCCAGCTTTTTCATTGTCCATTGTTCTCTACCTTGAAACATGTCTCTGTAACTCTGACTTTTCCCAGTAATTTCACTCTCACAGGTTGCTATTTTCCACTCTTTTTTTCTATAACTCTTTGTAGGATGTGGCTTGGAGGTACAGCAATTAGGGGACACCAATACAGAACACATTGCACTCACAGATGACAGCTAGGTGAAATTGTACTAATAAAATCATTCATTAGGTTATGAATGTAGTTCACTGCTGAAATTTGATCTCAAGTTTTTTAATGATTCCCAGAAGAGAATATGGTTCAATAAGGTAACTCCATAGTGGGTCACCACCCAGAGGCTGTAGAATGCTCCTGTCCAAATCTGCTCCACCTGCTGGAGGTGGAACTGAGTGGGGAGGATCCAGTCCCAGCCTTGGTTCCTGGGGGTGTATACTCCAGAAAAGGCAAATCCTGCCTGTTTCTCTAGCTCTTTATGCTCTCTTTCCCACTCCAATTTGACTAGACTCAGATCTTCCTGTCTACCATCCTGTCTCAACCCAGTACCTCCTTATGACACTTTCTGATTATGCCTCTGTTGCTCCTCTTAGCTTGATGACCTCAGCTCAATCAATTCTGCTTCCATTTTAATACCTCGGTGCAACTTCCCTCCCCTGCCCACTCTTCTTGCCCTAGACTTTTTAACCATCCAGTTTTAGTCCAGCCTCTCATGTCTGGCAGCTCTACCATCCCCTTCATTCATCTATGGCTCTTTGTGTTGTCTCATTGTCTCCTGCTTTCCAGGTCTTGGTTTTAGCCTTTATTTTTAAGCATATTTTGGCACTCTTACACAAATTCTTCATCTCTGCCTACTTTCTGCACAGCAACTTTTTCCCGTCTGAAATCTGTTAATCCCAAGATGTTGCCACTATTGTTGATGGGCTTGGCCTTGGCCAGTGGTGGGTCCATCCTGCAGCTGCCTGCCTTTGGCTCTGTTGGACACAGGGAAGCTTCTGGCAACTTCTCACTGAAGTTACCCCTGTACCTCCCCAGCTGCTACCAGAACCTGGCTTGCAAACCCAATACAACAAATCCCAAAGAGTTGTTCCTCTCACTTACGCTGAGGTATAGGCAGTGTAGGCATGTTGTTTGAAACACTGATGGGGGAATTCTTACCCTGCCTCTCTCTACAAATATAAGTTATTTACTTACTTATTTTAGAAAAAATAAACACTTACAACAAAGGAATTTCAAGCCCATATATTGCTCTTAATAGTGTAAGTTGGTGCCATTGTTAGCAACTGAAAATAGGTTATTCTGCTAAACGTTGATGGGAAATTGTGTTAAGATGAACGATTATATGTTTACATTAAGTTCTGTTTAGCCTCTTGGCTTTTGTGGGATTACAGAAGAGTAACAGGGACCAAAACAGGGACAACTTTGGGGACTATGGGTGCAGAGTTCTGAGAGCAGCAGCCCATCAGAATATATCAAATGGCATAATCAGTGTTTGTAATGATTGTATAATGCTTACATAAATTCCTGCATTCTGACTGATAATAGCCTTCAGCTAGAGACCATTTGCATTCAAAATACTTACAGAGAAATTGGTTTATTGGCTGAGACAATTCTATATCTATATAATGAAGAAAAATACGTTTTCTTGCAGACTACAAAAAATTGATTTATAATAGAGAAGATTTTTACAAATAGAAGTATCTCAAAATAGTACACTTGGCCATAGTACATTTGGCCTTCAGCCAGCATTCCTACTAATGTATTTTGTCTGCATACAAATCATGTTGAAGATTACCTTCTGTCAGAATGAAGAGTATGTAGGAATACAGATCCTGCTTATAAGAAACTTTGCTGAAGAAAAACTTATAAAAGAATGAGAGTTGGGGATAATTATGGATTCACAAAATAGCATGAATAGGTAAATTAAGTTTTCTGTGCGTTTTGGTTTATTTGTTTTCTTTTTCAGTTGTGTTTACCTGGTATTAGTATTCTTTGAAATTCAGTTTCTTTATTTTAGTTTACTTGTACAAAAAATATTTTGTCAAACATACCTGGTTAACTGATAGTCATGATGAATATAGTCCAGATTTTAAGATTTTAGAGTTTTTTTCTTCTTATTTACTATTTAGTACAAAATTTGAGTTAGCTTACTTGCTTCATAAATTGAAAACACATTAATACACACCCGAAAAATACCTTGACTCCTCAAGATGAGAATACTGTCCTTCCAGGATTAGGAACTATTTTAGTATACATGAAACACAAAACAGTGATGTTGATGAGGACCCATTTTTCTTTCAGGTCTAGAGCAATTGTTTTTTGATTATTCCTTTCTAGAACGTCTGAGCACAGTACATTAGACAGTACAACTACAACTACAGCAGACAGTAGAACTCATTTTACTGCAGTATTTATATGGATGGTGTACAGGTCTGTTTATGGATATTTAATATGCCATGAGGAAGTTTCTGAGAGAGTGAAACAGACTCCTTGACATTATCAAACTCTACTGAGATGGATTTTGTTGCCCCAGGAATGCCCTGGCTGAACTTTATCTCAGCATGCCTAAAATTTGTTAAGATGTGCACCTGAAACCAACCTGTGGGTGACTATTAGGCCCATGGAGGAGATGGAAAACAACATTTTCACAGTAGGATTTGATCAGTAGAGAGATCAGGAAAAGGAATTGCACACCTGAGTTTTCTTCAAGGCAGACCTAAACAACATTGTGGTGGTTTCACCCAGCCATCATGTTTCAACACACTGCCCCAAATCACTTTGACTTGAACAAACAACGACACTGTGTTTACTCTGTCATTCTTGAAGTTAACTTGCATTATATATTTTTTAAATGTTTGCTCTTGTTCATTTGGATATTTTCTTTCAAATGAGAAGAGTTATTTTTCCTCTTACTAGCTACTTGGCGTATTCTAAGAGAATTAAGAAACTTTTAATTGCATCAGTGAGAAATATTTTTATGTTCTCCAGAGTGCCTTGTATAAAACAATGATTCCAATCTTTTTATTTATTTTTTTATTAACGTTCAATGAATCCTATAAGCTATGAGTTGCTCACAATGTCAGGAAAAGAGATTTAAACAAAGAGTGCTCTATAACGTAGATTTAATGGTCATGTAATATGTGAATTCCCTCCTTAATGAATACAATTGGAGTGGGCTTCCCAGAATGCTTCCGGAAATCTTGGAAACAATAAGGTTCCACTGGTCACTTTTTATTGTAGAAAAGGCTTTGTATAACAAAACTGTCAAAAGTAAACATGTGGTCAACAAAATAGTTCCAAAAAATTATGGAAAATAGAGTAGCAATCTAGTTAAATGGCTGGTTTATGAATTTATTTTTTAATCTTTCCTTTCCCATTTCTATGTACTCAAATTCCAATGAGAAATTATATTTGTAAATAGAAAACTAATAAGTAGTAGATTTTTTTCACTTCTTAATAGGCTTGTCATGACATATTATAGTAAACTCTGGAAACTGAAATTGTTTTATCAAGTTTCTATCCAACAGTGTAATGATTTTTGGGTACATTTCCATCAGAAATATATTGTTCAATCATACCTTAACTAATATCAGCAAATGTTACTTAGTTTGTAATTCACAAATCTCCCTCAACATAAACACTACAGATTAATGGAGTGTGCTTCTCATCTCTCTTGTAAGTATTCAATATATAAAATCAAAGGAAAATAGTTTATCTGTATAAAATGAATTATTTTAGTCTTAATCATTATGGAATACAAGATCATAAAAAAATAATTACTCTGTCAGTAACTAATTCTTTGTTTAAAATGATGGCATATGTGATTAAATTCCAACTTACAACAATTTTAATTAGACTAATGAAAACTAATTATGAGTATTTCCAGCCACATTAGGAATATCAGTTCAGTAATTTGTCTGCTATATATTTAAAATCTGCCTGTATATTCCAGTAGATTTTTTTGGTAAGGTTTCATACTAAAACCATGACATAAATTATGAGAAAATCAGACAAAATAAATAACAGAATGACCAGATAAAATGCTTATGTAGTTTAGAAATTCATTATGAATCTTGTCAATGTCCCTGTAGTAAATATTTCAATATATGTCCTTTATTGTTGTGCAGGCTTGGCATTAAGTAATCACTACCATGGTATTTGTAGCACCAAAAAAATGGTCCATAGGAAAACAAAACAAGATTCATGTTCCTTGCAAGATAAATGGAAAATTACTATTATATGACCATAACTGATTATCTTCTACTCTGAATCGATCAGTAACGGGCCGGAAGGGCTTTAATAGCTGGTACACTAGATTATATTTTTTAATTGAGAATTTGTAGCAATATTTTTTTCTAATGGAAAGAGGATTTATTTTGCATTATAAATTTAATTGTAGTAAATTTATTTATAAAAATAGAAAAAAAAATTGAAGAGATTGAAAAATTCTAAACATATTCAAGGATGGTGAATTTGTCCCTAAATAGTCAAAACACTGGCTTATGAGAACACTCAAAGGAGACAAGGAAAACTGACAAACCTGTGAAAGTATATGTGCCCCTCACTTCTGTGTTATTACAGAGAAGTGCTGTTAAAGTTATATAACAACTTTCCTTACATTTGAAATTCTTATAAGATCTTGCTAAGAAAATATAAAAAAATAACCAATCTCCACTGAAACTCCCCTTTGAATATTTTCTTCAAAAATAATGGGACGAGTCCCTGCCAAAAAAAAAAATATAATTTCTTTAAACATGCTGAATATCAGGATATATGTAAGGGAACATTTTTTTTTTTCCCTTGTTTAACTTAGTACAAAATACTTGAAATTTACTTTGGCTATTGATGAGTTTATCCATTGTAATTAATGAAAAGAAATCTGAGTCACTCACTGACTTTCTAGAAGAATAGAGAAATGTATTTCAGTTTGTGAAAGAATTGACTCTTCAAGTGTACTGTTTTTCATCTGTCTGAGGTGGTTTCTGTGTGAAACTTTATGTCATCTTACTTGCTGATTTGCCCTTACTAGGAGCACAAAGAATCAATGTGTCTAATTTTTTGAAGATATTTTACATTTCTAATAAATCATCATGTGAATAGCTGTATGGCTACCTAAGATCTTAATGTTACATTAATTTAAGGGGAAATAAAAATTTGGAGCAAGTGTCAGTAAGTCAAATTGTTTAACTAACTGTTTTCAGGAAAATGGCATTTATTTTCCACTTTCTTTGACATTGTGACTTTTCATTTTTAGACAGCGCTAGGTAACTTTTTGTGTGAGGCCAGTGGGGAACTAATACACCATACTGGAGAGAATCTAATTCAGAAATTATTAGCTTAATGGTTAAAAGCAATCATTATGTCTGTGAAAAGTCTGTAGCCTAGAACAAATAGATTGTTGTCTGTCAGTTAAAAGACCATAAAATTTCTATATAGGTATTTTCACCTAATGGTTAGAGGGCCAAGAGTTCTCATATTGGACCAATTTCCAATTCAATCACGGAAATAGGATGCATTGCTTCACTTGGATTAGAAAACTAATGGGGAAAAGCCAAAGGTTCAGCCTTTGATTTTATGGGGGTTACTCAAGTATTTAATATTTAAAGGTAGAAAGTGTTTTTTTGGATATATTAGTGCAGCCCATACATAAAAATGGGATTTACATGTCATAAATGTGCATAGATGAAACAATACTCACATGGAAACAGTAACATGACACACAAATAGGTAATAATTTATGAGTAGGAAAACACTGAGATTTTATTTGCTTTAACAAAGTATCTATTAAACTCTCAAAGTTAGTTCACAAGTGGCCAGACCCACCCTTGGCCAAAACTGAGCCCATCAGATTTGGCACAGACATAGCACCTCTGTGATAACATATTTAAGAAAGGATAGAAAGCATCATGCAGCAGCTGTGAGAGTGGAGTAAGAATTTGTGAAACAGCTGTAGCCAACAGGGACAATGCAAAAGGAAGGGGAGGAGGTGATCCAGGTGCTGGAGGAGATTCCCCTGCAGCCTGTGGAGAAGACCACGGTGATGCAGGTGGATACCCTGCAGCCTGTGGAGGACTCCACACCAGAGCATGGACGTGCCCTAAAGGAAGCTGCAGCCTGTGAGGAACCTGTGCTGGAGCAGAATCCTGGCAGGAGCTGTGCTCTGTGGAGAGGAGCCCATGTAGGAACAGGGTTTCTGGCAGGAGCAGTGGCCTGCGGAGAAATCCTCCAGGAGCTGTCCACTCCTGAAGGACTTACCCCATGGAAAGGACCCATGCTGAAATGGTTATGAAGTATTGCTTCCCATGGCAGGGACCCCACACTGGAGCAGGGAAAGAGCATGGGGAAGAAGGAGCAGCAGAAGTGACATTTTATGAACTGACTATAATCTCTATTTCCTGTCCACCAGTGCCACTTACAGGGAGAAGATAGGAGTTATGAACACAGTTATGAGTGGAGACAGCCAAGTAGGAGGTGTGGAGAAAAAAGTGGTTTTAGTTTAATGATCCACTTAGATCCATGTGATGGGGAGAAATCCAACATGCAGTCAAATGTCTGAAAATATAGTGTTAGAATCTGTTTTTCTTCTTCAGTTCCAAGTCATGACAAAGAAAAAGAAATTGCATGTTCTTACCATAACACCCTTCTTCTAAATTGTGTCTAGCAACTCATGCGAGTTTTAAACGTCAATTCTACTTGTTTGGGTTTTAGCACTACTTTTTCCCCTTGTAAGACTTTTAAATGTAATTAGAAAATTAGTCTGTAAAATAATCTGACACTAGGGCCTATTTCAGTTTTGAGAAGAGGGAAGAGAAAGAAGAGAAGAGAAGAGAAGAGAAGAGAAGAGAAGAGAAGAGAAGAGAAGAGAAGAGAAGAGAAGAGAAGAGGAGAGAAGAGAAGAGAATAGGATAGAATAGAATAGAATAGAATAGAATAGAATAGAATAGAATAGAATAGAATAGAATAGAATAGAATAGAATAGAATAGAATAGAATAGAATAGAAAGTTGCAGTGTGTTTATGCTTTTGTGGTTTTGCTCTGTCTTAAACAGAAGATGTAGTTTCATGAATATATTTTGTATATTATCGAAACACACTGGAGAGAGACTGTGTACAAGGACATGTAGAGACAGGTAGTATAAAAATTGAATACTTTCACTGGTGACAAGTGCAACTAGACTGCAGTGATATGAACCTACAAATAAGAATAAAATAAGAATTATAAACAGCAGACATGGAGAATCTTGTCATAATCCTGATAGTTCATTGTATTTGCTTCTGCGCTGTTTAGGGATTTGCTTTCTTGCTTACTTTTGTTTAATCCCTGGATTTCCAAAACAAAATTTAAAACTAGTCTTTTTTATTCGTCATCTTGGCAAAAACAGAAGTCACTGGGAAGAGTTGTTGATTCCCAGTTACTTCTGCCAGAAATCACGCTGATTTATTCAGGGAAAAAGAAGCAACACAGACCCTTTTCCTGGCAGCATACAGTATTTTTGTGCTAATCTGAATCTCTACACTGATAATTGAGAAGTCTGCTGTTAGACAGTAGCCTTTGATGGCAAATTTTCCTGGAATGACAAAAACAAGGGAGCAGATGGGAAAATACAGTACCACACAACCAGAGATGAAAAAAGGATTAGAAAGAAATTAAATTAAAATTTAAAAAATTGCCATACTTCTAAATTCTCTACTATGAACTTTGCCAGAAATTTTATTTTCTTTTTCTTTTTCTTTTTCTTTTTCTTTTTCTTTTTCTTTTTCTTTTTCTTTTTCTTTTTCTTTTTCTTTTTCTTTTTCCTTTTCTTTTTCTTTTTCTTTTTCCTTTTCTTTTTCTTTTTCTTTTTCCTTTTCTTTTTCTTTTTCTTTTTCTTTTTCTTTTTCTTTTTCTTTTTCTTTTTCTTTTTCTTTTTCTTTTTCTTTTTCTTTTTCTTTTTCTTTTTCTTTTTCTTTTTTCCTTTTTTTCTTTTTTCCGTTTTTCTTTTTTTTCTTTTTTTTCAAAATCCATGTACAACTGAGTAGAGTGCTATTCATGGCAATAAAGTGTAGTAAAAAGGCAATATTTAGAGTCATAGAGTATGTTTATCTTAGGTAAAGGCTGATCAGTAGTAGATTATTCAGATTGGGACTGGCAGACACCACCTTCAGTATGTATAAGGAGGTTAAATATTTTCTCATTCCAGTCATACTTACTGCTGTCTTATTTGACTTGTAAATCATCTTCTGTTATCATGAGTAGTACCAGTGAAGGTTATTTGTAAGTAGATAGTGATAAACACTTGGATTTACTATCATGATGATTACATCTTAAATGACAGTTTTGAAAAAGTTTTTTCAATAAAAAGCTGTAATTTTTTTCTTCTTTAAATTTTCAGTGATTACTACAAAGCTTGGGTCTTCATTTCTTACAGAAAGCAAACAGATGTTTCCACGCTTGTAGCTGATTTTATAAAGCAGCTCATTATCTGCAGAAATGCCAGACATTTCCTTTGTTTTGTTTTCATATGTTTTCATGTTATGCATACTTTTGGAAAGCTTGTACTAGACAGTACACATGTTTAAAGCATTAAGTACAAGAGGTATAGACTGATCTGTCATCCTGAATCACCTTTGCAAGTGCTCATGAAGTAAAATCAAGTCACCCCCATCTAATTTCTGACACATTAGACACTCATTCTTTGATACCCTGGCCCTGCACAATTATGTTTAGCAAGTTTGCTTCTTTTATTTTTTATTCCATTTTTTCACAGAGAAAGACAAAATCTTACAAACAGGTCAGAAAAATGAAATTATGTCCACCTTTGGTCAGGAAAAGCAGTGTCCTGTATGGATTCAAGCAGTTTTGTTTTCCACAGCGATTTCTATTTCCAGTATGATATGTTAGAAATTGCATTACTAAGGGAAAAAAGTTAGAGTAAGGAAGTGTAACTTAAATTCAAAGTTTGTCAGTGAAAAAATTCAGTTTTACATGTCTGATTTAGAAGGAGGTAAGATTATCCAGAAATGGCTCTTTGATATGAGGACATAAGGATTCAATAGTAATTCAGTGCATTTTGTGATTTGTTTTGTGATGAATCAGATTTAATATAAAGAAAACTGAAAGGAAAATTAATGAAAAATATTAACTAGCTGATTATTTGTGTTCAAGCTGAATGTTTTAGCTTTGTGGCCATGAAATATCTCCTGAAAATTTTGTTTTAATATATTTTTAAAATATATATTAGACTCTTAGTATTTCAGTTTCCATAGTTTCTACTTGGATGTTCCAGTGCTAGTTTATAAAGAGAAGAAAAGAGAACTATTTGTCAGTTCTAGAAGTAGTTGACTGACTGAGTGATTTGAACTAGTAGAAAACCTATACAGCATCTGGAGCAGGAAAATAAGAAAATGCTGAGAAAAATTGCCAATAGCAAAAAAACCCCCAAATATTTCATGAAAATGTTGGTCCATCATTGTGTACATACAAGCTGGTGCATCAGTGGGTTTTTTTGGAGGTATCTGAATTCAACAGTCATTAGAATCTTAATAATTACCACATGAACTAGTGTTGGTTGCTTTTTTTCCCAGTGATTATTGCTTATTTGACTGGATTTCAGTCAAGGGTCAGCATCACATCATACAATGTCGTCTGTTGTCCACCAGACAGTAGGACAACACCAGAAAATAGGTACTAAAGTAGAGATGGATATCTCCTTAAGTGGAATTTTCTGAAAGATAATTATTTTTCATTCCAGTATCTAGAAAGTTTAAAAAGCAATAGTGTAATTATTTGTGCTGCATCTATTAAACTAGTTTTTTAGATAAAGAGAGCCTTAACGTTCCAGATCTTCAGAGTATTAACTATACCAGATACTTAAACCTGACTGGAAAGAGTGTAAGAACACAAAAACTGGAACTTTACCAGGTTATAATGGAATAATATAATTTTAAACTTAGCTTATAGTTACTATCTAAAAGTAATTTCAAATATTTCCCAGCCCACAACTGTAGGTGTTTTCCATCCAGACCCATTTCCGTGTGATATGCAATAATTTTTATGTCTGCTTTAGTTACCTGGATCTACAGCAGAAAAGAAGCCAAAAGGCAAAGTGAAAATTGTGATTCTGTTCAGAAGATTCAGCACAAGTAGGGAAAAAGATTACTTATTACACCTCTTATGAAGTGTTCTGATCGCTTATTTAGGTGCATTATATCAACCAAAAATGAAAATTTTTAAAAAGGTTGTTCTTATCAAAAAGACAACAATAAAGATCAGGAAAATAAACACTAAAAATATAATTATGTATTAAAAGGATGTTCTTGAACTTTCTGAGCAGAAAATGTCCTTTAGTGAAACGGAAGTCTTAAACATCTGATAGACAGTCATTATAGCAGATAAACTTGTGTGGAAAAATTTTCACCACAGTGTGAAGGACTTGGAAATAATGTTGCAGGGGCAGATGAGGATTTTTATTGCCCCATTCTAAAATAAAGACTTAACATTTATGATTTAACTGTTAGAAATTAAATTTTTCAGACATAATGAGATATGAAGGTTTTTCTAATGTCAAAATGTCATTCTATAATGAAGGAGAAGTTGCACTAGTAATGCACCCTCTTTTGTGGAAAAGAAAGTTTATCTTCAATTTTAAATGTGAATTTTTAAAATTGAGTACTCAAAGGTGATCATTATCTGAGGCAATTAAACTGAGCTTCAGTGAGATTCGCTTTGAATTTTTTTTTCTTAGAAACAGGACCGTATTATCTTCTTCGTCTCTAATTTAATTAGATGTGGTTCCATTCAAAATGATGTTTGTTCAAACTGTGTCTGTATATCCTGAAGTAATAATGACTAGCAGATGTGTGATGCTTTTTAATACTGTTTCATTTTACAAATTAAGTTCCTATAATAAGGATGATGGGTGACGAAAGGGCATAAGGGATGTTTGAGCTAAAAGATAATTTAAGACTAAAAATGTAAAATACTTGTATCTATAAGCCTTTGATATGGGAAAACATAACAATTAATTGAATAATTTTTTGTTTCTAGAAATCAGACCAATTTTATAGGAAAGAAAAAAGTTAGAATTAAGGCTATCTGTATGTAGGAGAAGCTGCCTGATGAATGAATATGTCTCCTAAAGCAAAACGTGTAATTAAAATATTCATTAAGATTGAAAGCTTCTGGAGAAGCATCCTAAACATTAAAGGAAAAAAGAGAAGGCAGGAAAACAGCTCCACAGAAACAAAAGAAAATGGGGGATTTCAAGAGAAAAGTAAAAAAGCAAAATGTTCCATTACTGATATGAACTTTTTTTCTCATGAAGTGCTTCAGCTTAATCTTTTTCCTCAGTGTAAATGATGCAACAATAGAGTGGTTTTTAGGTGTATCCAATGAAACCTCTCTGAGCCATTGACATCATAATCTGCACACAGTAATGGCTGTTTTCTTCTAACATCTTAGCAAACTTTTAATGGGAAAGATCTATAATGAGGTTTTATATTTCTAGGCTTCATTACTTTTTATGAAACAAAGCAAAGTACACTTTCTGGAGTACAAAGATAAATAAAGAGTCTTAAAATGGTTACAACTAAGTAATGACTGGAAATAAACCAACATTTTTAGTATGTACAATAGCTTCTTTTTGACTTCAGTTTTAACTTATGTGCTAGTTCAAAATATGTACATTTCCCTGTACATGTACTGCTGCCTTTTATGGTGTTCTTAAAGTAAGTTTTCACTCTTTCAAAGCCTGCAAATTATCTGGTATTTCTTGTGCAATCGGTATTAATTCTCAGAGCAACATAATGCAGCAAATTCTGACCAGGACTTTCAGTTTTCTAGATCAGCTGATAAAATCCTTAAATCCCAGAGAGACTTCAAACTCAGTGGTCTTCCAGAACTACCAGTGCTCAACAGCCTGTGTAGGGGCATTCTTGGCAAAGTAGATGTTGAAAGGAATGCCTGCATTCTAACAAAATACCACTTACAGGAATATGTAAATGTACGATTTTAACAAAAATAGGGTTTTATTTGAAAGTAGTTTACCTGTTTAAGTATTTAATAAGTGGATCAATTAATTTAGTGGATCAACTCATGCCCATGTTTGTAGCACTAAGAAAAGGTATAATTATTCTCAGTATAATTTTGAATATTATACTTCAATTGTGTACTGGATAATGTTCAGTAAAGCATAATTTTGATTTTATATCAACACAAGTCAGTAGTGTAATAAAAAAAAAAACAACAAAACCAACAAAACAATTCAAAGCAGTTTTGGCAAGAAAACAAGTTAATATCTTGCTTAAGAGCTCAAAGATCAAACAAATCCAAAGAGATGAAAAATATATGTGTGAGTGGTGTAGGAGCTTGCAGTGAACAAGTCGAAAAACACAGTTTAACAATGGATCAAACTAATTTGAAGTAACTTCGTACAATTCTCTTTTTGAGAAACAGGCTTCCTTGCAGGAAAAACAAGACCTGTTTGCAGAAAAACAGTCATAGACAGGTTGGGTGTTTCACCAAGAATGTTAACGTAACACTGATTTGGTTAACCTCTCTCTTTATCTGCTGTGGAGTTTTTCTCCAGTTTTCAACTGCACCTCTGATGTTTACAAGCCAAGAGGTTTTTCCAGATTTTTGCATTCCAGCTTTTAACATAGCCTGCATAATAGCAAAACTGAAGAGTTGATAATAATCAAAATATTCCTTTGTATTGCTACCTCTTTATAATAGAGAATCCTTCTTCCTGCATTGTTATTACACATGATGGAATTATGCACTACTTTTTTTTTTTTTTTTTTTTAATGTCTTTCATTTTGGAAGAGGAAACGTCTTGCATGAGATTAATTTCTTAAATGTGTTATCAGTTCTGATAGAAATTTGCATTGGTCTTCCTCTACTTAAAAGAGTAGAATATCTTCCATATCTTCATTCCTTCATCCTTTTGTGTTATTGCTGAGCCTGTCAACAAGGGTACTAGTGAGCCTCACTCCCTTTGGTTTATTATGTGCTTCTGATCCTTCTGGCAGATGGCAAGATGCTATATGAATAAAAAATAATGACAGAGAAAGATAAAAATAACACTCTTTAAAAGCTATTTAAGCCTCTCTAAAGATATTCACCTTGCAAATGAGAACCTTTTATTTCATGCAGCCTATAAATCTTGACAATATGAAAACTAATGCCTGTGCTGAAATACTGGTCTTGAAATGACAATGCTTATTGAGGCCATATATTACTTTGTATTTGAATATTTGTCACCAGCTGGAATTATTTCCCAGATAATTTTTACTCTAGCTGGAATAATTATTTGGGGTTTTTGTTGTTGTTGTGTTACTTTTTTTCCTGGAGGTCTAATACATTTCATTATATTTTCAGTTTTGTCCAAAAACAATTGTCAAAGGGAAAATCACTTGAGAATAGAAGCATGTCAGCTGCAGTATGTATAGCCTGCAGCATCCCCAAACCCATGCCCTGTGGCACATCCTGCAGTTTGTGCCTGCAGGAAATACAAACAGGCAGCAGTGTAGTTTCCTGGCTGATGATCATAGGCTGAACTGTGCTCCTACTAGAGCTGATGTTGGTGAACCTGTCAAATACAACATCAGTTCCTATCATTGTCTCATGAGCAATGAGTTATTGCTTTGACTGATCTGTAGAGTTGCCAACTATGCAATGCTATTCAGGTTTGGGTTTGTTTTTGTTTCTTTTTTTTTTTGTTTGTTTGTTTGTGTTTGTTTTTGTTTTGTTTTGTTTTGTTTTGTTTTTCTGAGCTTGAAATAAGTTTACAGCCACCAATCAACATATACCTGACAAGTTCTTCATCTGGATACTTTAGTATTATTAATTTTGTTTGATTTATTGTTGTCTGAGCCTATTTCGATGTGGTTTAATCCAGTTTGTTTCTCAATCAGTTTAAGTGAGAAATGTTTATTTGGAAATAATCTGTTCCACAATTAATATCCATCACAGAAAGAGTCGAGTCAATAAAACATGCTTGAGTATTTATATGTTTCTTCTGTGTACAAGTTTTAGGATCAATTACACAGCCATTGATTAGGAGACTAATCCATTAAGCAATTAAATGGCATAGCAGATGTTTCTTACTTTATCTTGGACACTCTCACACACCCCATATAGCCCAGTTGAAATATTCTCACATAGGTATTTACGGCTGCAGATGATCTTTGCACTTTCTCATGGGAAAAAGGTGCTTGTTAAAGTTGAAGAGGAGCAGCAGCTTCTACAAAGGTCTGGCAAGTGCTTGTCAGCAACTTTGTGTTTAGATCATATTAGTGCACGACAACAGGATTTCACTGCCCAACATTAATTTATTTCAGTGCATATAAAAAATCCAAACAAACAAGCATTTATTTCTTCTAAGACTATAATTATTTCAATGTTTTACATGCTTAGTAGATATAACTTCTGTTTTATTTTATTATTTCTCTTTAAACTTGCTAGTAAAAAAGGAAAAGGGAAAGAGCATGTTGAAGAGGAAAAGTTAAGGGAAAACATGAAATGGAAATGTTTCTTTGGACCAGATCTTTTGAGGTGCTGCTGGCCTGCTAAATTTATGTTGATTGCAAAATGTGGAGTAGGTTTTTTGGATGAAATTTAAGAAAGAAACTGAAAAAACAAAGGTTCTGCTGGTCAGATGCCAAAATACAATTTAGGTCTTGTAGACTTTTATCTCCCTGATTTTGTCTCCAGATATTTAACTCCTAAGAAACTGGAATTGCATTCCTGCCTTTTCCTAGCTTCTTTGGATTTTAATTATTTTTCCTAGTATGAGTTGTTTAAAAGGGGTTTTTTTTAAGGTTTCTGGGGCAGGAGTAGCTTTTTGGAAAGAAGACCATCTTCCACATAAGCTTCTGTTGGGTGATCAGAGAACATCTGTTTATGTCTTAGCCTTGGGTTTCCCGCGTCACCTCGGACAAATCCTGTGTGTGACTGGGTGCTGTAATGCCCTCTAAAATATGACTAGTACCAATCTGTCTTGCCAGAAAAAATTAATGTTAGATGTCTGGGGGCTGTGGGACTTGCAGAGTATGTTGAGAAGGGTGAGAAAGAGCAAGATGAACAGTGGGTAGAGAAGAACTTAAATAATCCTTCCAAGGTGAATGACTTAATATTTGATTTTAACACCACTGTAACTTTAGGGATGAACAAAGTGATTTTCTGGGTGCTAAGCACACAAAATTCAGACCTTGCAGACAATATTTCCAGCATAAACTCCTGTCCCAATCAGTTCAGAGGTTTAGTTATTGCAGCATGTGCAGGGCAATATTACATTGCTCTTCATCCAAGAGCTCTGCTTTCTCTCCAAGTACTGTAAGACAGGAAGTCATTTTGGGGCTTAGAAAACTTGAGCTGTCTCAAGGTTTTTTCTAGTCCACCTTCATAGCTCTGAACAATTTCAACAATCCTCTTGTAATTTGCTTTTCCCTGAAGGGACAATGGTGATTAGTTATGGGAAAGAGCATCTAGAAAATTAGACTTTTAAACTTCTGTCTTTAGACAAACCTTGTAACCCTAAACAGATGTTTTTTCACTATTGGTCTTTATAAGCTCTTCCAAATACATGGCAAAGTTTTGGACCTTTCTATATGTTTTGTTGCTTCAGACCTCTTTTCGTTGTGCCTCAATACAGGTATTTCCATGTGCACTATATTCTCAGTGTTCTCAGTCAAAAGAAATAGAAAATACTGAAAGAAGGTAGGTTTAATATAGAAGAAAAAAGGTTCCAGAACAATGGAATCTTGGGATATAATGTGAAAAAAAGTTGGGACACTAAACCTTTTGATATTTCAAAAGAATGTTTGAGTTAAAAACATAACATGTATTTAGAGAACAAACATCTTCAAAGTACATGACAAGGGTACTTTCTAAATGTTGTCATAACATATCTAGACTCTTTGTTCTTAGTAAAGCTATAAGTGCCTGATATTTTTTAAGTTATTTTTTTCTGCAATTCTCTTTAAACCTCCAGACATAATCTTTATTTTGTAATATTTTGTACTTTTATTTTATTTATAGTATTTTGGGCTACAGAGTTATTCTGGGCTTCTAGGAGAAAAATGGTATATGTTTGGAATATAAATATTAAGCTTTCATTATGATGAAAATTTCATAAAAACAATATTTAAGATTTATCAGAAAATACATTTTTGAAAACACTCAGTGTACTTCCATAGAAAATACTAGAAAAGCAAGTGATCATTAAATCTAGTAAAAGGAAACTTTAAAATCATTACATTTGATTGTTGATTTATTTACATAATTACCAATAGACGCTACTATCTGTATGGCTTTCGTCTATTAAATGGGAAAGTATTTGATTCTTAAAAACTGTTCTCAGGTCCCTTTTTTTGTTTTTTTTAACATAGAAGCAATCAAAATCATTATATTATATATTTAGAAGAATATTTTACCATTTTTGTAAGAGGGCAAGAGTCATCCCAGCAATTCTGAAAAATTTCACTCTTCCCCTTGAAACTTCTTGCTGTTAATCTGAAAAATATTTTGTAATAGCTTAGAAATATTCTATTCAAGTCTGGAAATCAGTTTTCTTGTTCTTTTTTAAGTTAAAAACCTAGAAATATCATGGCTAATTTTTCTCCAAACATCCTAGCATTTTCAAAGCTCTGAAATAGTATTTATATGAAAAGATTAGGAAAAGAGAGACATTCTTCTTGAAGTCAACGACAAGGCTGTATGGAGCTCTGAGAAACACAGCCTTGTGCAGGTGCTCCCATCCATGGCAGAGGGCTGGAATGAGATGATCCTTAAGGTCCCTTCCAACCCAAACTTTTCAGTGATTCTATGATTCTGGGACAGATTTGTAAAACATCCCTTTAAGTTCAACACCATGTTTGTTTTGAAACAAATCAGTGTCAGTTAACTACTTTAAATTTGTCTTCTTAATTAGATATGCATACTCCCAGGGAGATACTATTTTAACTGCAGCATTGATGAGTTAAGATTGAAAATTCCAGCTATTCCAGTCAGTAGCATGTGGAAGATCCCATTATGAACTGTGACCTCATTGCAATTCGTAATGAAAGAAAAACAGGTAAAATATCTTACAAGTACTTGTGAAATATAACCTTCATAAAAGTAAAATGAAAAAAGCAAGGCGGAGGACAAGATCTCATAACTCATTAATCATAAAAATTTAAATTCATTAATGCATCACTGACCTGACACATTTGCATACCTAGCTGAAGTTTACAGTACCTGTCTCTTGACATAGTTTCATCTCTGTTCATTTTACTTTGAATGATGGATACATTAAATGTCTTGTTTTCCAGTCTAATGCCACAGATACAAGCACACCCAGCTACCCCTCTGGCTATCACATGTGTTCACAATATTTTCATTTCATATTTGAAGCCCCACAGCTGTGACTTTAATGAATGTTTGAAATGATAGATTTAGTCAGTAGATAGTTCCCAAAAAGTTGTGTATTTCTACACATTAATGATACTCTTCTTTGAATTTTTGAAATTAAAAAATGTCCTGTGACATAGTCTTTGCATCACAAAGCTGAAATTGTTTTGGCAAGTGCTGCTAGGACATGCTGTTGATTATGGCCCTCCTAAGCCTAATTCTTCTACAGGACACACTCAGGATCTGAGGCCTGAGCAATTAAGTGTCAGAAGGAGTTTTTTCTCTGACTGATCCCCACTTTATTCAGCATCAAAAAAGTAGACACCTACTTAGGTCTGAATTGATGAGAACAAGTCTTTGTTCTGTGACACATAGGGAGTTAGAGTGAAAAAGCAGTAATCAAAATCTCAATGTGTATTTAAAAATCTCAGGAATGTTCAAAGTGAAGTTTCATCCT
Organism: Acridotheres tristis; assembly: GCA_037013685.1. Lineage (NCBI taxonomy): Eukaryota > Metazoa > Chordata > Aves > Passeriformes > Sturnidae > Acridotheres > Acridotheres tristis. The sequence goes on along the minus strand of CM072884.1, from coordinate 13,619,786 downwards.
CAAGGGCTAATTACTGTCTAGATTCTGGTGGAACAAGGTTAGGTTGGACGTGGCTCTGAGAAACCTGATCTAGTGGAAGGTGTCCCTGCCCATGGCAGGGGATTTGGATTGAGATGATCTTTAAGGTCCTTACCAACCCAAATCAGTCTGTGATTCTATGATTCTAGTTAGAATTTAAATATGCTTCCCCAGACATTATTCTGTAAATTAATGCTCTATTCTGGTCCTATTCTTTTTTGTATTTTCATATAGTTTATCAACTTATTTTCATATACAAATTTATTTTAAAAGTGCACAGACAGGGGTAGCTGGTGAAAAACACTCTAAGAAAGTTTCACCATTTGAACTGTCACTGATGGTATGAATTTTCAGGTGTTGTAAAATAAAGCAAAACAATCTGTATTTTAAGATTTCAGTATTAGGGAACAGTAGAGAGAATTGCTTAAGCTATTAGTATAAGCTGATACTTCTCTTTTTGTGATATAAGCAAAACCCCGATTTGAGCCAGCTGGCAATACCAGGGCTGGATAGAGATTTTTATCAGTAATACTGTTCAAAGAAATGGTGTCAGAATTGGATATTAGGAAAACCTTTTCACTCAGAAGGTGGTTGGGCACTTGAAAAGACTTCCCAGGGAATTGATCTAAGCACCAAGGCTGACAGAGTTCAAGAAGTGTTTGGACAATGCTGTCATATGATGGGATCATTGGGTCTATTTTGTGCAGGACCAGGAGTTGGACTGGAAGATCCTTGTAGGTCCTGTTCCACTCAGGATATTTTATGATTCTATGATTCAATATTTTTTCTTGAGTGGGTAGTTTTGAAAGCCACAGAGTAATGATGTAAAAATTATTCTTTCATCACTGCCATCTGAAGGGTGTTTTTCATACCTAGTATATGTGTACCTGATGTTTCATACTTATGTGTGAGTAAATTATCACCCACCTTGCTTTCAAAAAGACTGTCAGAGCACAATCATCTTTACTTTCCTTTTGGAGCAGATGCTGTCAAGAACTATAGGACTGCACTTCTCCATGCAAGTTATTTACTTGGGGTTTATTTCATAGTGGTTTAAGACTTTTTCTTTCCTCGGGACTTGACTATATATATTTTTTTTTTAATCCAGGATACTGGAAAGCAGTGTCATGCCTTTCAGCCTCCAGACTTTTGATAGATGCTTAAAACCTTTATGAAGAACAAATAACTGGGTCAATTTTTTTTGTTCCTGTCTTCCTGAGATTTAGCTCTTTATACAAATTCTATTAGATCATTCCATTACTTCAAGTATCAGCTGGAGTTCATTTTTTTCCCCTTCAGATCTGTCTATTTTTCTCTTTTCTCTCTAGAGCCCTGTTTGTTGCATCCCAGCATGGTGTTTCTTCTTTACTCATTTCTGTAGTTCAGGGTTTTTGTTCCTTTGCCAACTGTGAACCCCTTTTGTAACTTCTGAAGCTGCTTCTTTCATACCTGCATTCCTTTTCCCCTTCTCACGCAGGAACATGGAAAGGAGAGCTGTAGAAGAACTGTAGGGTACCCACTTGTGTTTCTGCCACATGCTTGAGAATGTCATTATGGAAGTAAAATTCGAGGTGCTGAACATTCCATGATTCTTTTATTAAGGATAAAAAAATACCTTTGATATTCCTTAATAAAATAAGAACAAAATGAAGGCATTTGTACTGTTTCTATGAAGCATTATTAGCAGTTCAATATTTGATGGCCCATGTAACTGAACATAGGAAAAGGATTTTTTTCCATGCATATAATATACACATTTATTCTTTCTGTTTCTGGAAAGTAAACACTTCCTGAATGAATCCCACCCACAAGCCCCTATTATCTTTTCAGAATAGACAAGATATAAATCTCCAAAGGAAATGCTGTCAAGATATTGTAATTGGGGAAATGAAATGCCACATAGAAAGAGACATTCTGATAGTCTAGAAAAAGCATGAACTAGAACTAGCAGTATTTCAATAGGCAGTTTAAATCAAAGAAAGCATATATTTTTAGCATAATTTCAAATGAGCAATGATGCTGAGTATTGACAAACTGCACCACTCTCAGGATATCAGGATCAAGAAAGAGTACTCTTTTATATTTGCTGTTACTTCTGTTTACATTTAAAACAAACTTTATGGGAATAAATCTTAAGTTAATCTTTATAATTCCCTTTAATTCAAGAGAGTTTCCTGTAGAATATTCCCTAGAGAAATATCCAGATTCTGTTAAAGTGTTTGATGAAGGTAGTAAATTGTCACAGAGGGCACATGCAACAATAAGGAAAATATGTCATTAAAGTTTCGAAAAACTCTTTCACAGATATGTCCAGAAATTATATCCTCCTATTCTTGGTAAAGAAAGCCAGATTCCATACAGTACCTCAGTTCAGACTTAAAGAATTTATTTTTTAAGATTATCCACTCTATTGGATGTGAGTGACAGTAGGAGAATAGATTGTGGGAGGTTGGGAATGGGGCTGCAGCCCAACCTCATCCCTAATGGGGTACAGCTGTATAAGACAGGTGAACAGCATTGGAGAAGAAGAAGCATGGAATGCTGATGTGTATTGACCAACCACAAAGGAGTAAAAGGGCTTGCAGGTGTTATGCATGTGAGGGAAAAGGTATAAAGAGTTAGGAGGAGCGAGATGTTGGAACTAGCAGGTTGTGCTGTGAGAGGAAGGAGTTAGAGTTGTGTGGTGCTGCCCGTGAGATTGCAACAGAGAAAAGGCAAAGGGTTTTAATAAGCTGCTGATGTTTGCTACCATCTTTGACATCAGCCTTTTGAGCCCACTGTCAATCAGGAGAAAGGTGTGGAAGTTTTTACATAAGGGACTGATACTTATGTGTTGAGTTGAGTCTACTGTCAATTAGTGTCCTGTGTATGGTCTGAGTGAAAACAGGTAACTGTCTCACTAATTGATTAAATAGATGGTTTTATGATTCCTAGGGATGTGCAGCCGAAGTACACATGTAAGATTTTGAGCTTTCCCGTTGGATCCCAGAACCTAGGGTTTTTGAGTTTTCCGGCACTGAGCCTCTGGAGAACACTGCTTTTGACCTGAGGCCTTGGAGAAGGCTTCCAAATTTGAGTGATGGAGTTAAAATAATGGGTGTGCAGTTAAATAGATGTGTGTGCTTTCACATGGTGAAGGATTTTAAATTTGAGGTTTTTATAATATAGTAATAAGTATGGAACAAGATGGAGGATTTTGAGTGGTGTCTCTTTCAGTGCTTATCTTCCTTCTTCATGGGTAGTAGCTTCTTGTTGGATGGTTAGTGTCACACTGAAGGTCATGAGAACTTAGTTATTGGGTTAAAAGTATAAATAATATAGGTGTTAATTCTCTATTGGATTATTTAGCTTTAAGAGACCTTGTAGCAGCTGCATCTGTCTCCATTTTGCTCACTTCTAGAAAATAACTAGAAGTGTTGCTGAATGCTCTGTACTTTTTGATAAGATTTAATAAACAACAACCAAGCCCAAACATGAGAAAATCCATTTCCTTCGTGTATTTTTTAATCCTGGCTCTGTGTGAAGGCAGAAGAGACTAAGACAAGCCTCTAAATGGTGCAAAACTCTCACCACTGTTACACTTTCCCATCCAAGTTCCTGATTCACACCTATACAGACATTATCCTAATTTCGTATGTGCTGTTTCAGGGGCTACGTATTCATAAACATGAACAGAGGAGAAGAAGTTTGCTGAGTCAAGACCTAATCTCAGATAAGAAATTTGCATATGTGTAATTTATATTTGTACCACGAAAATTGGTATGTAGTTAATTTTACTAATAAAAAAATCCTCAGGTGGTAGATAAAAATCTGGTAAACAGTAGGAAATTTTTTCCCCAGCTACCTATTAGAAGTGGTGGTTTGGATAATTAATAGGGCTTGACTTTTTTGTAATGTAAGTGTCCCTCAGTATTAGGTTCCATTAAAGGTAATACTAAATAAATATTCATGGCAGTGCCTACTCATTGAGATAGGGTCACTTAGACAGAGTGTTCTATTAAAAATACATTTAATTTACTCGTGGTTGTCACCCAGTTGGTGTGAGAATTATTGCTGTGACCAGTAGCCTTTGTCAGGATTCATGGGGAGAGGTCATGGAAAATCTATTGGTCAAAATGTCAATTAGCTTCCCTAATAGATTATACCTGTGAGTGCTGCAGCCCTATCTTTAAGTAAACGGATGGTCTAGCTCAACAACAGGCCACCTCCATGAATATTTTATTGGATGTTCTAATTGAAGTAAATTACCAAATTACAGTGTGCATATAAAGAGATGCATTGGAGGTTCCCAGAAGCAATCAATGGGATATAATAGTGAATTAAATATAGAGGGATGTAACTGTTAATGTTCTTAGGAAAAAAAGGAAAAAATCCCACGCTATTATAAAAACAGATGCTGAGCTGATGATATGCTTCCCAGAAGTTGAGACTAAGGATTTACTTGTAATGCTGTCTCTGCAAAAAGATGAAGAACTCCAAGCCAATGATAAACAAGCTGACTCAGTGTTACAGTCCAGTTTTTAAAGTTAATATGAACGCCTTTGCTTGAATTAAGGTGCAAACGAGACCATATGCCAAAGTCCACAGGGTTTTATTTGACAGTAAATGTGTGTGAGAGAGAGAGACAGAAGAAGGAAGAGAAAGAAATAGAAAAGTGGTGGGGGGACAGAAAGAGAATGACAGAGATAGAATAAAGAAAATATCACCACTCCATGGATCCCACCATGATCTTCTTGGTCTTCTTGGTGGTGAGGTTCCTCTGAAAAGCACATAAACTATTGGATTAGTGCACACTTAGGCCAGGTGAGAATGTCCAGGTATCTTCCCGAGGGGAAGGGGGGCAGTTTGACACAGTCCCTTGCAGCAGACTCTGGATCTTGCAGCAGTGCTGTGGTGCAAGGGCTCAGGAATGAGTCTGGGGAGCACTTTGGGGATCTTTGATGGATTGTGACACCCCCTCAGCTGCCTCTCACGGGAATGTCCCATGGATGTGGCCTGTGGTGATGGGGGTTTCACAGCTGGGCTGGTTTGTGTGAGGGAGGATGGGTGTTCACTGCCTCTGAGCAGAGGTCACACCACACATCCAAAACCCCCTCCCCCCTGCCTCGCTTTGGGGGGAGTCTGTGTAAACCTGGCCTCTGTGGGCTGTGCTCTACCCAAACCCAGCCAGGGATGATTCTCAGCACAGCTGCTGGGTTTGGCTTTCTGGTGGATACATTCTTCTCCCTCTGCTTGAGATGATTGAATAATAGTGTCCCTTTTATCCTAACTTAGTCCAAGGTTCCAGTCAGGAATCTTCAAGGAGGGGATGGGCTTTTGTGGTTGCAGCTTCTTTATATAGATTTTGCTATAATGGGCAAAGCTCCTTCATAAAAAGGCATGAACCATTTCAGTCCCTGACACTCAGGTACTAGAAGATGTTTTGATATGTGGAGACCAATAAAATAACTTTGGTGTTTTTTGCTTTACTTGGCAGTCCAAATACACTGTTAAAGTGGTGAGGAAAGGACACCCAGTACTCTGGCCTTAGCATAAAGAGAACAACTATTCCAGAATGCATATCCTGGAAAGCTGATGTTGAAAAAATAATTTTTCAGTTTTGCATGTGTCATAAATTTGTCCTTGAAGCTGTAACAAATGCATAACATTATAATAACATATAATTATGTTTTATTTATAGAACCACAGCATACAATTGGGTTTTATGAAGGTTAGTTTCACCTTAAACTGTATCAGTGGCACTTAGATATAATCAAGGTAAAGCAAGAATAAACAGGATTAAACAGGAAGACTAGCATAATGTCTTCCTGAACAAGATAGTAAATCTCATTGAGCTTGTTTCTCCTTCCTTTTCTTAGTAAAGAAGGAGGCAAAGATACAGAAATGAGAATTGCTGTCTTAGTGGTACTGCAGGGGCATCCCTATCATGTATGGAAGTAAACAATTCTTCCTGGAAACTTTCCATCTATCAGCAAGATTGATCTTGTTACTTGCATGTGGATGACAGAAAAACCCTCTGGCAGCAGGAGGTAGGAGAGATAGGAAGATGTGTCAAGTCAAAGGGGAAGGGTGAGGCTGCAGCAGCTCAGTTTAAGGGACACTGCTGCAGCTTAAGCTTGTCCACAGCAGGAATGAAAGCTCCAGCATGCTGTCCCAGCTGATGAACTCAATCTCAGACCTGTTAAGAACCTATAATTAATATTAAATGAGTTTGTCACTAAAGCATTTTCTCAAGGGATCTCATTTGAAGGACTGGGCAAAGCAGTCTGAGACAGTTAAGCTTGGTAAGAGCATTGAGCAATAGGACTTCTAGAAAGATAAAATAATCTCCAGCCAAAATAAGATAACCTGTATTTTAAGACATTTAGATTTAAAAATTATAAAATAACTTGGAGAAACACAGTATGCTTATAAACTTGTTTGAACTTCTTTTTAATAGAAAATAGTATTTACCGAGTGCTTAAATCAAAATTAACTGTATTCTGAACTTATTGCTTGTTAAACAGCATTGACATTAAACACTTTATCCTGGAAGGAGAAGAAAAGTAGCTGAAACCTAATCAGATAAAACAGAGAATTTTATGCATGGAGACTGTCCTGGAGAATGACATCTAAGTCCTTGTATAAGTTGGAAGAATATTTCCCACATGTAATGTTCTGCATTCCAGGAGATAAAATAGAAGACAGAAACATCAGCAATCCTGAAGCCATGTTGAAGAGTTAAAATAGAGAGGTTAGTTCATTAAAAGGGTTGTACTTGTCTTTCTGAACCATTTTAAGTGAAATACTTCTTGGAACTTTGAACGGTATAATGTGGCTTCAAAAGCAGGAAGAAAAAATGACCATTCCAATTAGTAGGTACTGGAAGCTGTGTTGAATGGTTTATAGCTATTAATAGTTCCTTCGGCTACTGACCACTATAACAGATGCTTAAATTTATAGTAAATTCATATGCCAGGACGTTAAATTTATAATGAATTCATATGTCTTTCTGAGAAAAGCAAATGGTCATTTAATTTATCATACTGAAATTATTTTTCAGTCATGTTTCCAAAGAATAATCACCTAGTTAATTTTCTGTTTCTAGTGTCAGATTAAGTTTCTTGTCTTTGTAAACCGAACAGAGCAGTTTGGAAAAAGTTCTGAAATTGCAGACAGAAAAGAGATATTCAAAGTGTATTCTCTGTTTGGACTGCTGGAAAATAAAAATTACAAAGAGACATAATTTCTCTCGATCTTATGGCAGTTACATTAAAAATTAGAAAGCTGAAAATATGTGATATACAGTCTACACATAAGAATTATTACTTGATTAATGTTGAGTTTAAGTTCAAAGTCCTATAACTCAAACACTTGATTGAGGTATCAGATCTTTTTTTATTCACTCACTACTGTTCCTCTTAATTTCTTTAGGAAATTAAGCATAGGTGGTCATACTTTCTGTATCTCCTGCCACTTTCCTGTTCATCCCCCTCCGAGATTTTTCATCTCTTTCTTTCAGATATGTCTGTGGGATATAGGAATCTTGGAGAAAATAGATTTCCTCTACAATTTATGAGAATTTGTGGTTAGGCAGAGGAAAGAAACCTTGTGGGTGTTCCTTCTGAAAGTTCTGACAAGCGAGAGTCTCTTAATAGAGTCAGAGAACACGGATGGATAAGTGCGTTTGTAAATGCACCAGTAATGAGAAATCAGAATCAAGAATCACAAATATATACAAAGGTGGTTTCCATCATGAGACGAGAGGTGAGCTTGGCATTTTAAAAGGCAGGAAAATCAAGAACAAACTAACAAGTTTAGAGTGAGTAAAAGAGTAATTGCTGTGGATACACAAACCACTCAATTATTTTACCCAGAGATAAAATATCAAAACTCCCCAAAGTCACAGCAAACAAGAAGTCTTATTCTATAATATTAATAATTCAAGCTGTTCAAAACAATTAATGTGTCTGTTCTACCCAGTGTGCTAAGAAAAATTGGAGACCCAGAGTTGTAAACACTCAGTGTCCAGATTCAAAGAGAAAATCACTAATCTTGTATTCTTTTTCTTCCAAGAAAGGAATGCCATTGACCAGAGGAACTGTAACAATATCATCAGATATAACTATTTGGTACAGAAAGATATCTGGGTGAGGAGAAATATCAGCTTTAACAAATTTATGTAATTTGATTTATTGTTTGACATGCATTTAATGACATGAGTATTAATGCTTTCATCTGTTTGGCCTTTACTAATTATATAGTATCACGTTTTACCCAATATCTTGTAAAGTGAGATCATTTAAAGAATTTAGAGGTAGGAATAGCAAAGCTAGCAGCAAAAAATGTTTTTAGTGATAAAAATGTGACAATTATTGCTTTTCTACTTAAATCATAGCTTTATGAAAATAATGTTTATTGAAAACAATCTTTCAGGGTGGGAGGGAAGAAAGCAAGGTAATATAAGTCTTAACATATAAAATGAATCAAAGAATTAAAACTTGACATATTTTTCAATGGATGCCTTAAAATATAAATTTGTTCTTGAATAACCTTTAGCCCAAATTATTTAGTAGCCAGTTTAAAAACTAAGAACTGGATTTTTAAATGTCTTTGGAAAGTGAAAAAAAGATTTGTTGATGTTTTTGCAATATTATGGGGTAATACGTTTTCCCTTAAATATAAATCAGAGGAAAGTGCGTATGTATTTATATTTTTATGCCAAAAATTAATATATGCATTTCCTTTATAAATGGAACAGTTTGGGTAACAGTTCTAATAATTGAATATAATTATAAAAGAAGGGAATATACCTTAAAAAAGGCAATTAATGTCAGGTTTGAAACAGATAAATATATTTAAAAATTAGAAGTTACTAATTAACATAATCAAAGGGTATATGAAATAAGTAGAAGAAAGAATGTGAATTGTTATAAGTAGAAATGGAAATGGTAACTCAAAAGATTTTTCATTATTATCAAAGTAAGAATTAATCAGGGAAGAAATTAGAACTCTGGAGGATGAGATGGGAGATGGAATGGTGAATGATGGGGAAATCATTGAAGTATTAAATTAATACTTGCTTAATATAGTTACAAAGTCTAATGCTAATAGATCAATAGCTGGCAATGAGTTCATTCTTAATTCTGTGCATGTGCTGCTAGGTCTGTTTTTGCTTCCCATCCCAGTGTAGTTAGATTTGCAGGTAAGTTAGATTTGAATCTCATTAATTATTTTTTAAGCTTTAACAACAGAGATTGGAGATAGGCTCTTTCTGCCACTGCAATGCTTATTAAATTTCTACCATGTCTATTTAATGCACATAGTTCTCTGACATCCCTAGAGAAAATGTTTCACCCATCAGTGCTGCTGTTAACTTCTGCACACTATAAAGGAAAGTAGATACAGAGGATTCTACTGACAAACATTTCCCTGCTCCCATTTATCTTTTTGTATGGTGTAAACAAACACTTCTCTTTATATATAAAAATGCTGAAGTCAGAGAGTAGGCACTCCACTGGTTTCAGCTGCCTTTGATAAGACTACTGAAAATGTAAGCCAGGGAAAGTAACTGAAGTAACTGAAATATTTTTTCTTTTAAAAAATTAAAAATTCTTCTCAGAAGGAAGCCAATAATTGAAGGCAGATACTAAGCTGGTATTTAAAAATATCAAGTTTATTTGGAATACTTTAATTATACTGTCAGTTCCATAGATAGCAAATAGCTATTGAAATCACATTTCAGAGAATTAGTACTCACATCTGATATGGAAATGATCACATCTCATGTCTCCTCTAAGGATTTCTGTGCTTGTATTCTACATGGACAATGGGAAGGGCAGATAACAATCCTTCTGTACTGTCAGAAATAACAAAGCAGATCTAAGTATGCTGGGATTTCATCTTTCACAGACTAGAATTTTAATCAGTCTAATATATGTGTAACTAAGGAACTGTTTCTCTGGGTATTTTTCCTTAACTATTTTTAGAAATATATCCTCACTCATCAATCATTTAGTCCTTAAACAGTCCAATCAAATTATAATTAACCTTTCAAACCAAACATGAGACTAATAGAACCTTATTCTCAGGTCTAGCAGTAAAGCTCGGGACTGGAAAGAAGCTGATCCCCTGCAAGAAAATGCAGGCAGGGCTCTGTGTGTAGATTCCAATGGGCAGCTTGGCTTTCCTTCTACTGCAGCAGACCTTGATCCTGGCAGCAGAGTCACCTGAGGTCTCAGCAGTGCTCCCATGCCTCTTGCCAGAGCAAGCTAGAGGTTGAAAGTCAGCCACAAGATTAATGTCTCGTGGAGGTTCACAGCCTTTAGTGGCAGTGCCAGTCTCAATGAAAGAGGGAAAAATATACAGTCCAGAGGACATTTTCCAGTTTTGATCGTATTAGTTTTTGTTTATTTGTGGGAGGGTTTCACTTTTTGTTTTCAATTTTTCTTTAGACTCTCTGATTGCTTATTATGTAAAGATAATATTTTTTAAAATCAATAAATTATTGGCTTACATATTAGTATCAACAGCCTTGTAATGTTTGCAGGGTCTTATTTCTTCTACCTCTTAGCTGAAGTGTTTTTTTAGAAATTTTCCTCATAAATAGTGAAATTCCATTCTTCTTTTTGGAGATGCTGAACACAGTCTCAGAAGAATGCCAGAAGTATAGAGAGGGCATACATTCCACTGTGAGATACATCTACTCTAATGCCTCTCTCTTAGCAACTTCTTCACATTTGTATGGCAATGACTATCTAATCAAACTGTTCTTCCAAAAAACCACTACCACCAAACAGAGGAAAAAACTCAACAAACCAAACGTTTCCTCTTATGCCCATAGAGAGACCCCCGATACTCTAGTTATTAAAGAAAACATGTGGGTATCACATGAAACTTATAATCATAGAATATTAACGGGTTGGAATGAACTTTAAAGATCATTTACTCCCAAGCCCCCTGCCATGGGCAGGGACACCTCCCACCAGATCTGGTTGCTCAAGGCCTTACCCAACCTGACCTTGAACAGTGCCAGGGTTGGGGCATTCACCACCTCTCTGGGCAGCCTGCTCCTGTCTCACCACCTTCACAGTGAAAATTTTCTTCCTAATATTGAACCCTTTTTCAGTTCATACCTATTTATCCTTGTCTTATCAGCTATTCATTGAATATATCAAATTCATGTATCCTTCACTTACATGTTACAGAAGTCATTGTCCCTTTTGCCCTGCTTTTGCTCTATACAGTATAACAAAATTTTGCTTACTACCAAAATCACTGGTCAGGCTCTATGTTTTAATCTGATTGAATTTAATACTCTGACGAGTAGACCAAATATTTAAATATTTATTACCAAACCATTCCCCAACAATCCGTCAAGTCATAATTGCAAAAAGATGTTTATCTTCACTTCAACCATATTTAAAAATGAGCAAACTAAGCATTAATAGTGAGGTCTGTGGGTCCATCCATATTTGTTATGTAACATGAATATGTAGCATCCCTAAAGGATATGTGCTTGTAACATGTCCACAAAACAGAGATACAGAGAAATGACTGTGATAGGTGCAGGACTTACAGATATATTACTGTGGCAGACTTGATGTGAAAGAGCCTTCCCAGCAGATGGGAGTTAACAGCCAATGCAGATCCATCTGGCTTAGTAATGAGTTGTTAATTGGAGAATACTTAAAGGAGAGTTAAGGGTGTCTTAACATCATGTGTATAATGATGTGCAGTAAATTGTAGTGAAGACACTGCTACTGGACTGTAAATTACTGTAAACTTCAGTCCAAGGGCTGTGATCAATTGCTTATATGCAGTACTGTATTGTCATGTGTTTGCCCTGCACCAGGACTACTTTCTGCACTGTGGTCCAGTATTTTTGTATTATGGACAGTGACAGATGAGATATTCAGTTCCAAATTGATTGCAGTAATATCAAATGTCACTTATACAAATGAATACCTTTGGTATTTTGCATTTTTATTATAACAACGTCAGAAACTACTTTATTCCATACACTCATTATGAATTTTTTCACTAAAATATTTTTTTGAAATTCAGAGCTAATGTCATCTTTGACAGTTCATCTTTAGCACAAGTCTCATCAAGACGTTAAAAATGTTACTAGAATTAGAACTTTTGTATCTTCTGTGTCCTTACCTTTTTGCAAAAGTCCCTATCATTTTTTCCTCCTAAACATAATTGGTCATTAGTTTGCAAAATTGGATTGCGGCTGCTAATTTTAATCCACAGACCGGATAAGCCTTTTAAAGTCTCTGCCAGCTCTTGATCCATGTAATACTGTCCCAAAGCAAGAATCAGTCTTGTTATCTGTTGTAGAAAACATGATAGACAGAAAACATGAAATATATAAATAAACTCAGTGATACAGTGCTAAAACAGATCCCGAATCTTCAAGAAAATTATCTTGTTAGAGAAAGTTCTTGTTTAATCCATGGAGCAAAGTTGAAAATATGGAATTCATTATCAAAATAATCAACGTGGTGTTTTAGATCCCTTTTTTATAAGAAATGTATTTAGGAGTTCGTTTATGTGAAAAATGAAATACAAATTATTATGGCCCAATTAGGAACATATGAAATAATGTAAGGTTTAATATTTAGCATTTTAAAACCTTCCTTTTAAAAGTAGATTAAGACAGCAGTCAGATGGGAACTGTCTTTGAAATTTGCAACATGTTTGAATAGTCTAAAGTAATTGGACTCCACTATAAACATGAAATGCCTGACGTGTGTGTCATTAGCCTTCTAATAGTTCAAGTATAGGCACTGATAAAATTATGATGAGCTAGCAAAATTACCAATTCAATATTAATGCAGTTTAGACAAATATTGTAATAGGATTTGTACATTTAAGGGGAAAATTATCCTCTCAGTATGTGCTCTGTATATTTAGGGTATTTATATTGATCTGCAATGAAAAAAAATACAGCCATAATTACAGTTACATTTAGGAGTCAAATCTATATATGACATGAAATTATAAAAATATTTGTAAGTTTTTTTCATAGTTCTCAGAACAAGAAATGAAAATCTATTTTTTAATGTATTCTTTCAAAGGACTAAATAATGCCCAAGAAAAAAATTGTGGTTGTGGGAGGGGGTTTATTATTTATGCCTCTTTCTATCTGCATGAGTAATTTCTATTCCTTTAAATGGCAGTTCTTGTTTGCATTAATTATAGATCTTAATCTTTATGTAGTACATATACAGCTGAATTATACTACTGATACACAAAGGTGCTAAAAATAATTCTGTACTGAGTAGTTGCTGTGATGGCAGGCTTGCTTTTCCTCTGGGGATTTTCCCATTTCCCCCAGAGCTGAAAGCTTTTGTAAGAGAAAAGGCTGATGGGCTGGACCATCTTGCAAGAGAATGTAGTGACAGGACAAGGGGGAATGGCCTCAAACTGAAAGAGAGTAGGACTAGATTCGGTAATAGGAAAAGGTTCTGTACTGTGAGAGTGGTGAGGTGCTAGAACAGGTTTACAGATTTTCCAGAGGAGCTGTGGATGTCCCAACACATCCTTGGAAGTGTTCAAGGCCACGTTGGATGGGACTCTGAGCAACCGGGTCTAGTGGAAAGTGTCCCTGCCCATGGCAGTAGGATTGGAGCTAAATGGTCTTTAAGGTCCCTTCCATCCCATTCTGTGGTTCTATGATTGTTTGTTCTTAATCCTGAAATAGATTTTAAAGAAAGGTAGTGCTGAGTGAACAGAGCAGAGGTCCTTCAGCCCACAGGGTCAATACAATAGTCCTGGTGCCCCATACTTTGGGCAGGCAATTCACAACTGCCTGAGCCTATGGCCTCCCATTTCCTGATCCCTGCTATTCATTTTGCTCTTGATCCTTATAACAATGAAGGGATTTATATTTATCTTAAGTCTCCTAAAAGAGGGAGAGGTGTGCATTCTGTTAGGTTTAAGGAAAAGAAGAGAAAAACTTGTCTCACTTTCTGTAAATGAGAAATCTCTCTCTGAAATTATATTTTTGCCATTATATGCATACCTCCACAAAAAAATCCTTAGTATAGGATTGTGTCTCAACGCGAAGTTGTTTTGCACAGAAAGAATGAACAGAATTTTCATTAAAATATGTATTTACATTTTTATAAATAAATGTACATAAACATATATATTTACACTTACAAATGACTTTTTCTGAGACAGAATTTTTGTAAATATGTTTCTGTCTATGTCTGGGAGTTAAAGTATGATTTGATATGTAAGAAAAATTTCTTCTTCCACCAATACTTCATACATAGAATATTGAAAAAAATCCTGTGGAAACTGAGCTTTTGAACTTTCTCTCTCTAAAGTGTCAAGATTTTTACAGATGTGAAAATGAGACTGAGCCTAGATATGATAAAGAGGATAAGTAACAAGATTTTTTTCTCTTCCCAGAAGGACAAGTTTGAAAGATTTAGAGAACATGGAATTTTCATCTAGTTTTATGATAATCTAGTGGTATTGTTGCTAGGCAGATTATCTGATTTTACTTGTATAAAAGCAGAATTCATTGACTTCTATATCTCTAGTGATTTGCCTTTGGCTACTATTAATATAGACACAGAGCTGAGCTTGAGACCCTTGGAATTAGTGACTTTACTATAGTTTCATAAATCTGAGGGTTGAGAAAATCAATCTGGAGAACACTGTGAAGGGGGGTGCAAGGATTACAGGAAAGTGAAGGGAAAATAGGGAAAATATATAAGAAAGGCAGCCAGCAACATAGTGACCATCATGAGCAGAGGTTCCTCTTCAATTAGCACTATTTATAATGCAGAGAACTTCCAAATATGTCTTGTACTGCATTTTTCTCCTAGAAAAGTTGATATACATCTTTTCACTCATGAAAAATGTTGAAGGAAAACTGGTAACAAGTGCACACTTTAAAGTTTAAGCTGGAAAATGAAAATGCCTAGTTGCATCTTTATGGCCTACTTTTCTGGTATTTATAGACATTGGCAAGAGACACTTGTTCCTCCACTCCATAGCCTTCTCTGCTAAAGCTAAGGACCACCAGCTCTCTCAGCCTTTCTTCACAGGGAGGATGCTCCAGTTTCTTATCATTTCTGTGGCTCTTTGCTGGATTCTCTGCAGAATGTCCATGTCTCTCTCGCAATGAAGAGCCCAGAACTGGATACAACACTCCAGGTGTGGCCTCACAAGAGCTGAGGAGAGAAGACTCACCTCCCTCCACCTGCTGGTAACACTACTCCTGGATTATCCCAGGATACCATTATCATTTTATATGGCAAGGGAGAATTATGGCTTGTGTTCAACCTGATGTTTACCAGGCCCCTGCCCAGGTCCATTTCTGGCAAGCTTATTTACAACTGAGTGGTCCCCAGCATATATTCATGCATGGCATTGTTCCCTCCCAGGTGCAGGACTTTGACCTTCCCCTTTTTGAGTTCCTCTGCTAATTAATTAAAGCTCATTATTCAGTGTTCCCTATGCCTTCTCATTGGGAAGGAGATGCCAAAACGCTGCCATTGATTTAAATTTTCTGCTTCTGACTTGCGTTTGCAGACAGCCCCGGTACGGATCCAAAGATAGCAGGGTTTAAAGCAGCATATGTTCCTGCTCACACACTGGATGGGGAACAGGAGGATCACCCCTGAAATGGAGCTATTTTTCTCCTCCGTACCAAAGTATGTAACCATCTGCTTTGTGAACTTCAGTAAATTAATTTCGATAGTATCCTGGGGAGAAGTTGCCTTACTTGTCATGTTGTCTTACTGTGACCCCCTGCCTGGCTTGCTAATTTGCAGAAGCAGAGGAAATCTGTCTCCTAGGGCTCGTGGAAAAAACATTAAGTGGCATGATGAGACACCAACCAAAACTTCTATCTTCTTTCTTTCTTGGGAAACATGGCTTATGTAAACAGTGGAAACTGAGGACAGGCAAAACACAGTAATGCTTCTATACAGAAATGTCCCAAAATCGGTTATTTAAAGCAATGATTTATCTGAATACCTTCACAAAGAAGTAATTTTGGATAAGTATTGCTAGATTATATGAACAATCTCTGATGTAAGATAAAAGAGTTTATCAAGCTGTAGAGAATGGAAATCAAATTCTTGAAAGCTAATCTTTAATTTGTTGATATTGTTCTGGTTGTATTTCAGATTCCTTCAGTGGGAGTATTATTATTTTAAAATAAAGAGACTTACAAACTTCCTGCAAGTTTGAGGTATTTAGTAGACAGAATAAAACTGTTTTATTCCCTTCTTTGATTAACAGGGTTGTTTTTGTTTTCTTTAATATCTTTATCTTTAAGATGAGATTAAAAAAATTATTGTAAATTTTGCAGACAAAAATGTTGCATTAGTTTTAATGTCATATCTCTATAGAGCATTTCTTAGTTGCCTTCTAGAGTATTTTAGCTGCTAGGAGAACAAACACAACAGCAGTAATCTTAAAAGAACTCCTGCAATTTTAAATATTAACCTTTCTAAATATGTCACTCTGTATCCAAAAATGCAAGATTCTATTTTGAAATAAACCAGTAGATTCTTTGAACATTTAATTAGCCATTAGGATTTAGGAGCTTGAATTTTTATAGTATTTCTGAATATTATCAGAGTGCTAATGATTTAGTTAAATACATTCTTTTTATTTGCAAATGCCTATTTAAATTAATTTTGCACAGAAAGCTTCTGAAGTTCTTCCATCCATTTCCAGAAAGGTCTGGAAGAATGGACCGTGCATGAGAACTGTTTTGTATAGATATAGAAAAAGAGAACCTTGGCTCCAGGGCAGGGTTGGTAAAAAATTTCCCACATGAAGTCCAGGCATGTGTGGAGCTCAGGACTCTGGACACCCCATCATCTGGAACAATGCTGGAGCCAGGACTGGTGAGCATTCTTTCTTCTTTTTGATCTTTCCTTTCTTCCTTACTTCCTTCCCTTTCTTCTCCCTTCCTTTCTTCCTTTTTTCTCTCTCCCTCTCTTCAATCTCTCTTCTTTTTTACCCTACCCTGTATTCAAAATGCACTACCAAGAGTTTATATTATAAGGAACTAACATACCAGGTTCCACTGTATATAATTTACTAATATAATTTTATACACTTTTTGCAGACTCTCTGAATTTTCTTGCTCTTTTTTGACCACAAGTATCTGCACACCTGGTTGCTCCTGTTTCCCTTCAGTGTTGGCCACTACAACATCACATTGATAAACTATTAAAGAAAGACCACGAGTCTCCATTTTTAAATCAATTTTGGGGAGTTTAATAAAAAAATTAGGGAAAAAATAGAATTATAGGATCCTACATCTTTTTGAAATGACATCCAAATTAGGCCAGAGGTAGATATTTATAGACTCAAGCAGTACCAACTTTACACTGGACTCTGAGTCTAAATACTTAGACAGTTTAAAGCTATCCTACTATCATCAACATTTATTAGAACTACTATCACTGCAAACAGTGTGAGTTCCTTTTCACCAGCAACTCTACATAGGTTAGTACAGGTATCCCACAATTTAATCCATCAAATGCCAATATTTTCTGGAGAAGCAAAATAAGTTAAGTAGGATTACAGACTACTTAATTAAAAAGAAAAATCTATCTATGATATATTCATAGATATAATAACTGAATCGTCTACTCTTTGTTGAATGATGTTCTTTGGACTACTAGATTGCTGACTAACTCCTCAGTACAAGATTTAACAAGAGCTCTTGCTCAGAGCTTTTTCCAACCTGACCTAGAACACTCCCATCTCTGGATGGAGCTCTCAGCAACTGGTCTAGTGGCAGGGGGTTGGAGCTAGGTGATCTTTAAGGTCCCTTCCAACCCAAAGTAATTATCAAATTTTCCCCACATTTTGGAGACTTATGTTTATTTACATTGTGTTCATTGTGTTGAAATCCATAAAAAAACCAACCAAAAAACCGAACTAAACAAACAAGAAAACACCCCCCCCAAAACAAACAAACAAAACAAACAAACAACAACAACAACACAAACCCTTTTAGTGTAAAAAATTCCCTCGCTTCTGGAAACCTGAGAGCTTCATTTGTGGATCAGAACTTTATTTTCTGTAACGAAATAGACTTGTATTGCAGCATGAACTAGAACATGTAACTATTATACACAAGGACTGAATTCAGTGAAGTAGAGACAAAGTATCAAGTAGGGAATCTTGATCTCTATAAAAACTAGAAGAATACAGTATCTTTCTCATGTTCTTTTTCTTCTTTGGGCTTTGCCTTAAAAGAGTGAAAGAACTTACAAAAGACACAAGTATTAATATAATAAGTGATATTATCAGTGTCTGATGTATTTAGTAGAGAAAATATCATAAAGAGTAGAGTTTTCTTTCTTGTGCCTTATTTCTCATAAGACAGTAGTTTAAACTGTGTGGAAAATGGAAAAGTTATGTAAATAGATAAAAGTAGAGGGAAACAAGAAAATAAAACATGCCAACATATAATCCACCTAAAAGCACAAAGTTATGCTGATAGTGAGATATTTTAAATAACCTGAATCACTTGAATAAGTGAAGACCAACTATTGCACTTTCTAGAATATTTCAAAAATATTGAATACAAGGGGAAAATGAATACAGGGACACTGTAAACTGTATAATTAACCCAGCATAAGCCTTATAACAATTTTTTTTTTTTTTTAAATTAGCTGTTATACAATTCTAGGAAATATAACTGTGGCCTAACATGATTTGCATCCTGCTGGAGTTTGGGCTTTCTTTCTCAGATCTCAGAGAAAAATCAGTTTGAATTTTCTCTGTGTTAAAACAGCTTTTTATCCATCACTGCTATGTTTCTGTTTTTGAATAAAGCATTGTCTGTGTTTTGCTGCAAATGCTAGGCTTCAAGAATTAATTGTTCTTTTGTTGCTTTTTATTGCCTTGATACTGCAGGGCTTTTTATGTCTGAATCTATTCTAGGTGCTAAAATGATACTGGAGTTTAGCTTATTTTTTAAGAAGACTTCTTTACAAAAATTTGAGGGCATAGCAGCTGAACCTATCCTAGCATTTGTACAAAGAGTTTATCTTACTGAGACATCAAGGGTGCAACATTCTCGGAGTGCTTTCTTTTCTTTCAACATGCTCCCACTCTGGTCTTCCCCCAAAACTAAAACTGAAATAATAAAAAAGTGACTACACACATATATTTTAAAATATTCATGCAAATATTTGCAGAGCTTTTTCCCAAAACTCCTTATTTCTGTCACTTCAAAGGAGTAACTTTGAAGAGCATGGAGTTTACTTTAAAGGACTTAAACTTTTGTGGTTTAAGTGACATTTTTATGAATTAAATATAAACAACATATTAAATAATTCATGTACTGAAAATATTTTGAATAAACCAAAGCATATTAATTAAATTCAAATCCAGCTGGTATTGACTGACAAAAACAAACAAACAAACAAAAAAACAAAAACAAAAACAAACCAAACAAGCAAAACATTTTTTTTTTTTAAGTTTTACTATTTCCTAAATGAATATATAGACTTTCAATTCCAGAATAACATTCGGTCTCTGAAACTCAAATACAAAAATTAAGATTAAATGTATTAGAAACCAGACCTACAAAAATAGTACTTTTTGTGTCAAATCAGTCACTAAATCCAAAATTAGTCGTTCATATAATTCCATTGCTCATAAGCACTGTGTAACATGATTTGCTTTAAATTTTGACTGGCCGGACTTCTTTTCCTAAAAGTGTCTATCACCATGTAGTGTTGCAATGCCATATCTCAATATTCTGTTTTACATCATGAAAAAAATACTGTAGGTCTCAATGTGGCATAATGAGGAATAAAAAGATGTTTTTAACCATCCACAATACTTTCATTCCATTTCAACAATTTGCTTTCAATTGTAATTTTCATGTTTGTATTCATTACACTTTTATAAGAAAGAAGTGTATAACCAAGTCTCAAATCTTAGGCTGAAAGGTGGTAATTTATGGAAACACAGTGATTCAGGTGCCCTTGATTATGTGTACAAAGATCATGACTCCCAAAAGAGCTCTCCTGCATTTCCTGAAGTGTTCATTTTATCTAACTGTCAGATTTATGTCCAGTAAAGGGACTTTTGGGCCAAGGTGTTCCTTTCTCCATCATGTCCTTAAATCATGGGCACTGCTGGGTACCTTCAGGTGGGAGCTGTAACATATTTCCTAGTGAAAGACCTAAAGCTGTTCTAAGAGTGAGCTGGAAATGTCACATTCTTTTTAGAGCTGAAGTGATAGCAAAAATGATCCTGTTGGAGACTCAGACCTACAATCTTCCACTTGAAGTCTCATAAGAATTTTCAAGGGACCAAGCTACTTCAGCTACATGTGAACCTTCTGGATAAGGCACACACCAACAGGTACTCACATGTAGGTGTACTTGTAAGTATACTCACAAGTATACTTAGCTATATTAAATAAACAAATTTTGGTTGTAACCAAACATGAAGATGGGTGATTTGATTGCTGTGCTGGCAGGTGAACACATCTGAGACAATCCCAGAGTGATTTGTTAAAGCTGTACCAGTGCAGGTGTTAGGATGCTTTCCTGCACTCAGGAATAGGGCAGGAGGGCAGCAATGCCCTCAGGGATCTGCCTTTTCTTCTAACCCACTCTATTTCCCACGCCTGGGGACAGGACAATTTTACAACTTAAGATGAAGACCCCACGCAGGACGGAAGCTGTAAAATGCTTTTGGCAGAATTATTATGAGCATCTTTTTTCTCTAAATATCTACTTTCCTCTCTGCTGGGAGTTCTATGCAAGAATCACTTTTTAGTAGAAAATGAGTCCATGAGTATGTGTTGTACCACCTGTGCAACTACTCTGTCCAGGGTTTCTGTGGGCAGGTGAACAAACCACTAGACCTTTGATCTCTGGTCACATTGGCAAAATGCGTGTGGGTTTTGAGGAGTCTTAATTCCAATTTTAATTTTTTTTTTTCAGATATTAATCAAGACCTGTATCTATAAAGACAGTTGCCTGAATTCTGCTGAAATATTGTCCACTTTATAAGGTTGGTAGCTCCTCCCTAACTCGATCCATTAGGTGAAAAGAATATTGTAAGATGTAAAAAAATATATAAACAGATTATAGGGAAACTTAAGCTTGGCAGCCATTTTTAATATTGCATTATTTTACTTTTCTGAAGGTGTTTTGAAATTCCGAATAAATGAGGAAATTATAGGCTGTGACTAATTTTTTTCAAATCTATATATATAAATTTGGTAAATGTTATATTATATTAGAAAACAGTTATTTTTTAATTCCACACTCTGTATGTGTACAAGTGATAACTTGTTGAGATAACAACTGATTGAATTGTGTAATTGCTCAACTTGAAATAAGTTATAAATTCAGATTTAAGTTATTGCTTTTAACAAAAAAGTCAGCATTTATGCACTATATATTAAGCAAGAAACAGTAATTATGAAATAATTGTCAGTACATACTCGTAAATTATGCTGCAGTTTATTTTGGAACCTTCTTAATTTATAGCAGATTTTCCTCTTACTTTATAATGATTGTATTGCTAAAATTATAATCTTCTCAAATATGTTCAGGAAAATACAAAAGCAGTGCATTATTAAAAATTCCATTACCTATTTACAGCACCTTAATTTAGCTATATAAAAGAAAGTATTTCTTACAACATATCCAAATTATGGCTGGTTATTCTGCAGCATTTTTCCTTTCTCATTTTACTTTCCTGTGGGCAATGTTTTCCCTTTCTTATTTTCCTTAATTACTTTTTTGCTTCATAAGGTTTTGTGCTTGATTCATTCAAAGAACTAGGTTTACAATGCAGATATTTTAGATTTGCTTTTGTTGCCATGCTGAGCATTTCCTTCAAAATTGAGCATTTTCTTTAATATTTTTGGGAACAATGCATTTCGGAGAGAAGTACATTCACATAATGAACAAATTATGAGTCATAAATGCAGAAGCTGCAACAATGAGCAGAAGCACAAGACAACAGACCTTTGGAATCATAGCAATCTTATTTGGAAGAAGTTTCTGGAGACCATCCAGTCCGCCCTCTTGCCAGAAGCAGGACTATCATAGATACTACAACAGGGTAATTTCTTCCAGTATTACACAACCTTCTTCATTGTAAAGTCCTTTCCCTAATTTCCAGTCTGAATCTCTCCAATCACAGTTTGTGCCCATTTCACCTTGTTGCATTGTCTCTTCTTGAGAAGATTTTGTCTCCATCCTCTCTCTAAAATCAGCAGCAGTAGACTTCCACTAGATTTCTCCTTCATCCAAGCCCAGTTTTCTCAGCAGGACATGCTGAATCACTCAGGCAATCCCAATAGCTCTCTGAAGGATTCCTGATAGTTTCTCAACATTTGTTTTGAACTGCTGGCATTTCAAAGCAGTATTCTAAAGGCAGATTCAGCAGTACCTTGAACGAGGTGATAATATTTTCCTCTAGAAGTGCTAGCTGTGTAGTGTAGCCCAGAATTCAGTCTGCTCTGCTTGTGAAAGGAGACCACGCCTAGCCCATATTCAGCCTGGAATCCACTGTGATGTCCATGCCCCTTTTATCTCAGCCTGTCAGTTTCCCAGGTGCTGGGTTATTCTGTTTCAAGTATAGCCTTTTGCATTTCTCAGTGCTGAATTTCATCAAATTAGTTCAGACCTCAAGTTTATCAAGGTCCTCATGAAGTGAAGCTCTGCTGTTTATCCCTAGTTTTCCCCATAATTCAGTGTTATAGGTGAATTGCAAACAGCCACACCATGGATGAACATGTTGAATATGGTTGGATTCTGCACCATCCTCTGGAATGCTTATTGTCATCTGCCAGCTGAACATAAGATTTTGGTTAAGACCACTGAGCTCAGGATTCCAGCCAGATTGCAGTGTAGCTGCCAATCTGTACTTCATATTCCAAAGGAGAACTGCAGAACATGAAGCCTTACTGAATTGAAGGTATGTCATATGCACTGTACATTCCTTATCTACAGTTATGCAGTAACCACTGCTCTCCCCACAACCACAGAGGCAGAAGAAAGTATTTCTATTTGCAAGACCATGTGGTATTTGTACCAGTGAAACTAATCCAGAGTAAAACTATGGAGAAAAGTAGGGTTTTTTTCAGGCTAGATCTGTTCACTACTCTTTTCTACACAGTACTTATTACCAAAAATTCAAAGAATGGTGGAAGGTCAAGGCTATGACTCAGAATTTCATGCCTAGGAGAATGAAATAATACAATACCACGAATTACCAGTTTCTCAAAAGAATAATGGATGGATTGGACTACTGGCTCAGCTGGGTACTATTTTAACCTATCTTTCCATGTGTCTTCCTTGTTACAGAGGGATGGGAATGAGCTCCATATATGCTTTGAACTCATGCAAGAACACAGACTGTCTCCTGAGCAAAAGTCATTAAAATTACTGATTGCACTATAAATTATTTTGGAATACCAGAGTTTTATAATTGTAATTTATAATCACAAGATACCTGAGTATTAGCCAGATCTCACTGAGCTGGGATCCCTGAACAAACTGCATCAGGAGTCAAATCCCCATTCCTAAAGGAGTTTATTATTAAAAAAAAAATCAAAGAAAGAGAAGCCACAAAAATAGAAGTGCATTATTTGGAAGGTAATAGAAAATAAGTCTTATGTCTGTGAGAAATGGCATATCTTTTTCTTGGAATATATGTAGCTTTATAGTGACATTTTTGGTGTCTTTTGGCACACACATAAGCACAAAGGAAAAGAAAGGTGTGGAGACGAAAAGTTTAATTCACTCGAGCAGATCTAACGGAAAAGCTTTAAAATAGTTGTGTACTTCTGAGTCTTGTGGCTTTCTGCCAAGCCCATAAAAAAAGGTTGTGGTATTTTCTTTCTGTCCATGAAAAAATGAGGTATGGAACATTTGACCTTGCTAGTCACCCCCTTCTTTTTTTTTAGTTTGAAAGAAGAACTATGAAAAAAAAAATCTCAAAAAAAATCTCAGACTCATGAGAAGCAGCATTTTAAAGCAGAATGCTTTTAAATCTTGGGAGGGTTTTCTTACTTACATAATTTCTCAGTCTAATGTATACTTTTGATTGTTTTGGAGTAGTAAATATTAAAACCAACCACAATGAAAATGGAGGGAATAAAAAAGCAATTAAAATTATTTTATTCTCTCATCCAATGCAGAATTTGCACACATCTTACTTTGCAGAAATTTTTAATTGAGTGGTCAGGCAGCCAGCTTGTCACATTTTGCATGCATTTTATAATATATTCTCAACTGCTTCTGAATACAGAATGATTTTTTTTTTGTTTTCATTCACATTAATTACTTTGTATTTTGCCACATTGTATAGTTGGTGGCTTTATGATATGGATGTAAATGTTTGTTAATTGTCCAATAGCTTTTTTTTGTCTGACCTTGTATCATTTGTGTTGGTCTTTGAAACTGAAATAAATTCCTCTAGGTGCTGAGTGAGCAATGAGTTGTGAGAGGGCAAAGAACTGCTGAAAATCTATTGTCCTTGGCCTGTTTTCAAATGACAGCTCTCTTTATTGACCATACATTTTACAAAGGCATAAGGGCTCTCCCATTTCTCTCAAAGTTCCAAGTCCCCTGAACCTTAAAACAGGCCCAGATTTCCAAGTGCTTTGAGAGCTTTTGAAAATTTTAGGTCCTTTGTTTTATCCAAATACTGTGCAAATATTAATAGATTTACAGATTTCCCTATTCTAAATTGAAAACTTCTCCTGAAAGGTAGCATAAATGGATTCGTCCTTGTTCAAATGAATGTTTAGAAAAAATAAACCATAGAGAAGTTTGTTTTTAACTATATAGGAAATCCTGTTTTGTACAAGAAAGAGGACAAGACTGTTCAGTGGATGAACACGTACTCTGTATACATGTGAGAGACTTCACAAAGCAGTATCTTGAGATCAAGTTTCCTTTGGTATTGATGAACTTTAAATTACGGTGTGATAGAGCTTCCCAGCCTGAGAACCCGTTAATATTACCTTATTTAAACAAAATAGAACACTTCATGAACAGAAGAGATCCTTACTCAGAAGTATGCATCACATGGCTTACCAGAAAATGAGAAAAATTATCTGATTTTTCAAAACTTACTATTAAAAAAATATTTAAAAGCAATTTGTGCAAGTATAGGTGAGTGCTATAATTTCCTACATAAAAGATTTTTTTTTCTCTTTTGCAATTTTAATTGCCACATGAAAAGTATTTCTGATCAAAACTACCCTTTTGGCCAAGAAAAATGTTAATGTTTTGTTGACCATAAATTACATTACATTACATTTTACTGTAATTTCTAATCATATTTCCTGGTTTCAAGCAGTCAGTATGTTTTGAAGGGTTTTTCCTTATTTTATTTATTTTGTACTACCACGAGTGTTCTAATCTATAAGGCAAATTTAAACTATAGTATTAATCACCTAAAAATTGACCTTTAATTGTAGATTCAATAACGTTAGTAGTTTTTACAGTGTTTTGTGTAATCAGTTTACTCAATTCAACTTTGGCTTATTGCAGCATTTTTTTTTTATTCTCATGCAACACCAAGGCTATTTTGTGTTCTAATACTAACCTGAGATAAGTAATTTAAAAAAAAATGTTGTATTTAATAAAAAAATAAATCTTTGGTGTTAGATCTAGCTGAGATGTTGAAATATATAACTGTCATACTGTTTAGAAAAGTTTCCTTTCCTATAACAAGAACTTAATAACCAAGTTATTATGCCTTGGCTTAGTGTTAGAGCAGATGATCCCTTACATATTCCCAAAGATAGAGTTTTTATTTTATGAGGTATTTGTGCCTAAAGTACAGAATGCAATCCATGGAGCAGATCAGAATCTTAAGTTTTGTTTGAATTTATGATGAGACCATATTTTTCTCACTAAGAGAAAAAAGTGACATTATAAAACAATCTTACCATTAATTATTTGGTATTAACCTCCCTTTTTAATCACTTTTCTACCCTCATAGAAATATTTGTGTTTTGTCTGTGCAAACACCATGATTACAGTACCACCACATGGGTCAGGAGTAGATGCATTACCTTGATTTTTCTCTCCTTGATATAATTTGCAATTTTCTTACCCACCACTGGGGTGAGGAGACTGCTGGCACTTCCATAGTTTTCAGTGTAGTATCTAAATAAAAGATGAATAAGAAACTGGAATATCACCTACTTTGAGATTAGATAAAATGATCTAGCATAAAATAAACCACAGAATGTAACACATATTTCAATTTTAAGACAGAACCCACAGACATACTGGAATGTGTGAGTATGGGGAAAAGTAGTATTATTTTCAGGAATGTAAACTTAAATCCCACTTTTATGAACACCTGTTCTTGCCATAGTTTCCAGCTTAATGAGTTTAGGGAGGCTTGTATCTCTGAACTGAGAGTAGCTCTATCATTTTGACATTTAATTTTGTTTGTCTTTTATAAATGTCTTATAAAAGAAGAGAATCATTTAGCATCTGTTATCTCCTAACATCTGTCTCCATTAGCCATTGTTAAATATATACACAATACATTAAAATTCAGATGTTTTTTCTCCTCTTAAATCACAAATAGATTTAATTATTGATGCAAAGTTCTTACCATAACAATTGCTCATTGAAGATTTAATGAATTCTCACACTTAGACTAGATTTACCAAGGGAACTGTCTTTTTCTCCTACAGCTATGAGGGAATATTAATAGCTAGTTCTTTGCTTTGCTTGTGCCTGCTTAAAACACCTTTTTTGTCTTCCTAGTTTTTCTATATAGCCATTTCAGTAAATAAAAATGCAATAGGATACATTTTTATATTATTAAAAATATATATTGGAGGGAAATTACAGTCTTTTTAAGGAAATATGAAAACAAGTTAGCAGAACTGAGAATAGTTCTGCCTAAGTAACATCAGGATTTAATAGTTACACACATTCATGAGCAGGCTGAATTCATGTGTACAGTAGTTGCACGGTGAAGTGTCAAAACTGAAGTTGAAGTTCTTGGGAATAAGATTATAGTCCTTATGCTTAGCTGATTGGATATACAGAATCTTTGCTTTTATCCAGTTGTCACTGGGCCAATGTTGGGTGGAACTAGAGTTTATCATTGCTGATGAAAGAAGTTGTAAATAAGTGCTCATCCTGAACAGTTCAGCATCTGAATAATTCAACTATTTGTCCAAAAGACCTAGAGAAAAAAATGGAGGGAAAAATACTAATTTTACATTAATCCAAACCTACTTTTACATTAATCCAATTATTATATGTTTACTCTATATTATATAACTAGATCATATATCAAAATTATTTGCTCCTGCATGGAATAAAAACAAACTGCAGTGTTGGAGATTATTCATTTTTTAGTCCACAAAAATCTGCATCAAATATTCCCAACAGGTACATAGATGAGTGATATTTCCAGTGTTTTTAATATAATATGGAAAATTTGTTCAACCCTCTTTCTCTTAAGAATTACTATATTTATTTTTTTATACATTTTGGTGGATTAATGCTGGTTGGACACCAAGCGTCCTGCAAAGCTGAGTTATCCCTCCTCTCCCCAAGTGGACAGGGGTGGGAAATTATGAGGAAAGGCTTGTGAGTCAAGTACACTCACCAATTAAAATCAGGGGAAAAACAGGCTTGACTTTGGGAAATTAGTTTAAATAATTGCCAATGAAAGCAGTATAATAACGAAAAATAAAAGCTAAATCTTAGAACCCTTCCCCTCTAGTTCTCCTTTCTTAGGCTCAGCTTCACACCTGTTTTGCTCTGCCTACTGGCCAGTAGTGCAGGGGGAAGGAAAATGGGGATTGCAGTGGGTTCATCGCACGTTGTCTCTGCTGCTTCTTCCTCACACTCTTCCCCTGCTCCAGCGTACTGTCCCTGCCATGAGAGACAGTCCTTCAGAAACCTCTCCAGTGTGAGTTCTCCTTTATAAACCTCTCCAGCGTGAGTTCTTTCCATGGGCTGTAGTTCTTCACAAACTTCTCCGCTGTGGGTCCTTCTCATGCGATCAGTTCTTCACGAACAACCTGCTCCAGGTTCTGCCAGGAAGCTGCTCCAGCATGGGTTTCCTGTGGAGTCACAGTCTCCTTCTGGCATCTCCCTGTTATTGTGTGGAGTCCTCCATGGGCTGCGGTTGGATCTCTGCTCTCCTGTGGTACTTCATGGGCAACAGGGGAATCTCAGCTCCTCTCCATGGGCTGCACCATGGGTTGCAGGGGAATCTCAGCTCTGGTTCCTGGAGCACCTCCTGCCCCTCCTTGTGCACTGCCCTGTGTATCTGCAGGTTCCTCTCACACAGTCTCACTCCTCTGCTCTCTGGCTGAAGTTGCTCCTGTGCAATAACTTTTCTTCCCTTCTATAAAGCACTGTCTCAGGGCTCAGCTTTGGCCAGTGGTGGGTTTGCCCTGGAGCCAGCTGGCATTGGCTCTGTTGGACGTGGGAGAAGCTTCTGGCACTTTCTCACAGAAGCCACCCCTGTAGCCTGCCCCACTACCAAAACCTTGCCAGGCAAGCACAATGTACATTTAATTTTTAATTGTTCCGTATGCCACCATACAATCAACATATGTTATTTCTTTGGAAAGTTAATAATTTCTACAGTAATTTTTTAAAAAGAGACACTCAAGCTTCATATGCTTAACATTTTGCTAGCAGATAAATCTGTTACTTACAGTGTGATGTTAGTTATATGAGCATATTTGTTCAACAGTTTATACTGTTTTGTACTGAGAGGTGCTTGGCATAGTATCTGACGAGTCTTTTTATTAAAATACGTTTGCTAATTTCTATTGCCATGCCCATATTTCACCTGACATTCAGGCTTCTCCCTGGTGTTTCTGAATATAAGATTAGAGGTACACATTTGGCATCCTAGCTTGACTCAGGTGACCTATCACAAGTGATTTAAAAATTTTTGTTTCTAATTTGCTATGTACATCATGTGATTGCTTAATTCATGCATCTAATATGGGGTTTTTTTTGGAAAGAACTTTCTGAAAACACCTGACTGGAAAAAAAGTTGGAAATTTTGCTGTCTTTATATTTTAATGTATTTTGATCCTTTCATCTGATGTCCCTGACCTGTACTATGTTTCTTCCTCCTGATGAGTTTATGTGCTCTCTATTACCTCAAAAGTTTCATTTTCTACTTTTTATCTTTTGTCTAGCTGCATCTCCACAGGCTATTGACTTGTAGTTACTTTCTGCTATAAATAAGTAATGTTTTCATGTAACTGTATTTTTCCAGAAATATATCTAGTTAATGACAAAGTATATGCTCATCTAAGGTCGCTAAGGGTCATTGGCTATTCCCATGTTTATTGTTGCCTTGTCATATAATGGATGGCCATTGTGCACTCAGAAGGAAAATCACACATATTACAGTCTTGGGGAATGTGCTCTACTCATTTTTTCAACCCCATGAATACTGCAGATGACCTTAAATTTAGCAGGAGAGTCCTACCTAGATTATATTACTGTATGAAATAAAATGTGCTGTTTATTTAAGTTCAAAATTTTAAATCTGGTGGAGTTCAGTTCACCAGGACGTGTGGTTTCTCATTTTGGCTGTTCATCAAACCAGTGTATTTACTCTATAACATGTAAGACTTGTCTGTGGTTTTCCTTTGCCTCTAATAATCTATCTGTCGGGTAAAATACAGCAGGTTTTTTACTAATATGAAATCATTTACATTGTTTGTTTGTTTCTT
This sequence comes from Acridotheres tristis, assembly GCA_037013685.1. Taxonomy (NCBI): domain Eukaryota; kingdom Metazoa; phylum Chordata; class Aves; order Passeriformes; family Sturnidae; genus Acridotheres; species Acridotheres tristis. The sequence goes on along the minus strand of CM072884.1, from coordinate 13,590,058 downwards.
GCCTCTTTGGAGGTTAGGATTTTTCCTTTCTTTTGTTTTTCTTCTTTCTCCCACAGAATTTTTCTCCCATTTTTTGCCTAAGTGATGGAATGATGAGTGTTTAAGAGACAAAAGATGTGGCTGGGAGGGGGAGGAGGTGGAAGGGTGCAGTTTGCTACTGTCTCTTAGCTGACAGATCTTTTTTGGGGAAGTGCAGAGATACCGATGGCTGGGGGACAGGGGTTGGGCTCAGCCCCCTCTCCCTGTTTGACTCTTGGAGTGGGGACAGTTGTGTTTTGCTGCTGCCCGGAGGATTCGCTGCCCGGAGGATTCGCTGCCACTGCGGAGTTTTTGTCCTTCACTATTTCTCCTTTCCATGGATGAGCCTCTGCTCACAAAGGCAGCTGTTGAACTGGGACCTTTTCAACATCCAGCCTCGCTGGGAAGGGGACCCTGACCCCTCTCTGGAGGGAGCGTCTCCAGCTGCTTGTGGAAGCTTGTCTGCCACTGCCCAGCTCTGCTGATTCCTGATGCTGCTCCTGGCTTTTTGCTACACTTTAACTCGACACATTGTGTCCTCTTGGAGCCTTGTGGCTCCTGTCACAGCTTTGGAGTCTTTGCTACACTTTGTTTAGCCACCCTGGGTGCACTCACCTCTGCTGTACCAGTTTGCTGCTCCAAGGTTCCTGCTATGGTCCGTTTTGCCATCTGGAGTGGCCCTGAGACCGGCTGCCCTCCGTGAGTTTGCAAAGGGAGCCCCTTCTCTCTCTCTCTCCCCCGCATTGCTCAAGGCGGCATCACCACATGAGGAACGGCTGAGTGCGCCACAGCGCCCCCTGCAGGCGGGGAGGAATCATCACCCCTGCCCTGCCCGGCCGGGAGCCACCAGCGCCCCTGCTGGCTGTGAGCGGAACTGCACCCAGGGGAAAGCGCCCGCGGCCCCGAGAAGGCTGTACTTGGGATTCTGGTTTTTGTTTGTTATTGCTGCTCTTGTTTATTAATTTGCCATATATACACTAGTAAAATACTGTTATTCCATATCTCTGCCTGAAAGCCCCTTAATTTCAAAGTTATAATACTTTGGAGGGAAGGGGTTCATATTTTATGTCCCAGGAAGGTTCGCACTTTCCTAGGCAGACACCTGTCTTTTAAATCTAGACATTGTAAAAGCCCTGTTTTCTTGTGAGTCAAAGTAAAAGCAAATGACAGTATAGTGGATGAAAGAGAGCTAATAGAGGAACTCAAGTGCACTTCAATTCTTCCAGTGATTTTCATGCCATTTTATTTCCTCACTAAGGATTATATCAGATGCCTATTGAAAAATGTGCAGGAACAAATATTTGTGAGATTTTACTTCCTCGAGATGTTACTGTTCATACATGATTGAGATAATCGGTGTGCACCCACCAGAGTTACACTTACATTAATTTTAATGTGTCAAAAGAGATCCAGGGTGTAAATACTAAGAAGAGTTTTTTTCTATCAAAAATGCATAAGAACTTCTGAAAAATTTATCAGTTTCTTTGGGTTAAAAAAACCAAAGACACATTGTATTCTCCTAGAAGAATCTTTTTGAGAAATGTAAGCTGGAATTTTATTTGATTAATTGGCTGTCTGATGAAATTTCTAACTACTGCAATGAGTTTGTCTATGTAAAGTATTTAGATTTATTCAAACAACAAATTTGGGTATACCCAAAATTAATTTGGGTCTATAACTGAGGATGAATACTTTCATTACTAAATATTTTGACTGAGAAATCAGTAACTTCAGGATATGTTTTTTCTTTCACTTCTTAAAATCACAAAATGGTTTGGGTTGGAAGGTATCTTTAAGATTATACAGTTCCTGCTGTGGCCAGGGACACCTTCCACTAGAATAGGTTGCTCAGAGCCCCATCCAGCCTGGCTTTGAACAATTCCAGGGATGGGGCATCTTCAACATCTCTGTGGCAGCGCCTCACCACTTTTTTCTTCTCTGTATGTAACCTAAATTTCCCATCTTTCAGTGTAAAGCCATTTCCCCTTTTCCTGTCACTACAGTTTCTGATGAAAAGTCAGCTTCACTGTAAGCCCCTTCAGATACTGGAATGTTGCTTGAGACTTTCCACTCAACCTTTTTTTTTTGTCCTCTCTCAGCCTGTCTCCCTAGGCAAGGTGCTCCAGTCCTCTTATTAACTTGGTGGCCTCCACTGGACTTGCTCCAGTAATTCCATGTCCTCAGGAGACCCAGTTATGATATTAGCTGTAAAATGCAGCCACTCATTCAGTGCTTCTCATAAAAACAGGCAATGCATAAACAAATTTATTGACCTTTGTGCACGTCTTGTGACTTCTGTTCATTGCTTCTAAGATTGCTTTCTAGCTTGCACAGCATTATATTACTTATTAAAATATTGATCTAATTCCTTTTTTTCTTTGTTGTTCCGAGTTGAACTTAAAAGGTGGCTCCTTGAATGTTCTTTGGGACAGGAAAATTGCAGCAAATTGCTCAAATGTAAAGTCATACTACAACTCATTTAAGAATTCACCCCAAACCTTGATGATTTGCACAAGAAAGTGAATCTAAGTGAGGGAAAGAAGTGAGCTGTTTAGAAGTATATAGATGAAGATAATGGAGACCAAGGTAGGTTTTACAAGAAATAACATTGTATTATAAAAAAGGCAAAATTCTGTCATTTATCACAAGCACCTGTCTGCTCTTGTGGTGAAAATATTCCCCTGTATAAATTCCAGGCAATTAAATACCTGTAATTACAAACTTCCTTTGAAAAGTGGCCTTTTGGCAGTAAATAGAGAGAGAGAGGATATAGGTAGCAGAAGAGGTATTATCTAGTATTAATTGTTATTTTCTCTAAAGAGAGGCACTGATATGTATTCAAGTGTATCACAGCTCTTGATGTTATAACCAACTGTGGTTTCCTCTGTATTAAATGCTGTAGTGTTTGTTTTAGTCCCCTCAGATCTTAATGTTAAACACATACATATCTTCCTTGGATAGAACCTTCTTCAATTTCTCAATGTTCTTTCCTTTCAAGATTTGGGCTCTTGATTCAATGATTTAATTGCAGAAAACACCAGACTTCCTGAAATATGATTCCAAACAGCCTGTGATAACACCAAAATCAAAAGACAAGGCAATACAATGGTATCTTTGCCTCATATTTTGAATTTTGCCAAAGGTTTGCTGAGCATCCAGACATTCGTTTGGAAATTTGAACCTGAGATATTCCCTGATGTTGTTTTTAGCTTACTCAAATTCCATGCTAGACTACTTATACTCCTAATGGAAAATTAAGACAGCATTGTTGAAAGTTCAGTTGCTATGACAACTAGTCATTTTCAAATAACCTTGAGAAACATGAACAGCAGTTCATGCATGCTATAGAGTTCTTAATTAAAAATCTCCATTGAAATAATAATTTTTGCAACATACTTGACTCTAGCTCTATATTATTTATTAGTATCAATAAAGATTTAAGGTTCTCTTTTAAGCTACTTGATTTTTACTTGATTTTTTTTCCTGACATAGTTATTGGCAAGTGAAATGGAAAAAATGCCAAAGGACTCAGAGAAAGAAATTTTGACAAGATCTCTATAAAAGCAGAGATATTTTTATGTTCAAAACTTGTGTCAGGCTGCTAAATACAAGTAAAATGTTCTATGTAATATTTGCCACTGTGTATGTTCTGGTTTTACACAGAGAAAAAAACAATTTCTAATGAGAAATAAATGGAGAACTGAGCTCCACAGTCACTTATGTTTGAGGTTATTTGGTGTTCAACACTAAATAGGGCTCAGTGATAATTTTAAGTATACTGATAATATTCACATAGATCATTTTTGAAAATAACATTTTTTTAAATTTGGTTTAAAAAATAGTCATATATACTAAATACTATAAGGTCATACTGGGAAAGAAATATAAAAAAGCTTGCTATATATTTGTCCTGTTTCACACACAGGACTTAATTCATTTTACATATGGGGATTGAATGCTATCCATTTGATTTCAAAGAATTCTTGGGTACCCTGGGACAATCCAAACTTAAAATAGCAGTGTTCTATTACTTTCTGAAAGTAGTTTGAGTTATAAATTCTTTCTATTATCTTTTTTCAATTTTCCTAGGAGCCATAAATATGAATTTTAATTTACAATACAAAATAATAGCCACCAAATCAAGCTAAGAAAAGTTCTTATTTTCATTTCTTTTGAAATCAATCTCTTTGATGAGAAAAAACCCCTTTCTCAGTGTTCACTTTGATTTCAGTTTCCTTGTTGTGTAGAAATGTGTCAATTCTTCTTCCCACAATATTTATTGAAATACCTAAACTATAGAGATATCAAAGAAAACTCCAGATTATTCATGTTAATTTTGCACCATCTCTAGATGTATGTAATTTAGTATGACCTATATATTGGGGCCCAAAGTCCAGTGATCCAAAATTCAGTACTCCAAGAATCTGAGAGCTGCTTGGAAGCAGCATTGACCCATTAAAGTCAACATTAAAATCAGTTACAGACAAATACTGAGCAAATCAATTGTCTTTGTGACACACTGAAAAAAAAAAAAAAAAGGCTGCTTGACATCAAAAACTCAGTCAGCAAGGTTGTCTTTCATATTTGTAAAAAAATGGTTCCACTGAAACTGGATGGAGGTAAACTTGGAATGCTATACACTGTTTTCTTGTATTTGGAAAAAGATGCTGCTTGTGTGCTGTTAGAGTGGTGATTGAATATGTAGTGTTGAGGTTTCTAATGAAGTACAGAAAAGCACATTCAAGTAATAGACATGATGCTCAAGATGAAGAACTTGGAAAAGTCTCATAAGGTAACCGAATAGTATATTAAAAAAAACCCCAACAAAACAAAAACCACTATGCGCCCATATTTGGTTTAATGAGACATTGAAAAAACGTAATAAGCAGGTGTTTAGAAAGCATCTATTGTCTCTACAATGTTATAATCCTCTTGCAATTTTAAATATTAATACTCCTAAGCATACTTCAGTTAGCAAATTCCAAATCACTCCTCACTTTTATACGTGATAAACATGGAAAATTAGTACATTCAAATTCATAAATAAGATTAAATGTATGAATTGTAACTGCAGTAATGGCAGTCATTAATAATTGTCTTCTGCATGAATAAGACAGCAAATTATTATACCAGCATAACTTTAACCTCTGGTTGTTAGACATTTGTAAATAATTGGCAAAGTAATTTCAAACCCATATAATAGGTTTTTGTGACGTGCTGATGCAAATTAGTATTAGTATCTCTTTAAAATAAATGTATGTTTAATCAATCTTGGTGGCAAAGCAATGTAGAAAGAATTAGTATTTACTTGCAAATATTTCATATTTATTACAGACATTCACCTACAGACACAGTACATGGCTAATTTCACTAAAATTTCACCTTCTTTAGAATTATTTGAATTGTGCTGCTAAAGGAAGATCACCACCTTGTTTTTATTAGTGTTGCATATTTATCAGAAATATATCTCTGACATAAAATCACAATATCTCTCTTCCATGGAATTAAAAATCAGCTAACCTGAATTCAGTGCTTTCAAAAATCCTTTCTTGTTTCTCTCCAGCAAAAAAAGGCATTGAAGTTGCCAAAATAATTTGTCTTTTCTTAGTCTCAATGATTTTTGCTGGAAACTAAAATAAATGGCTTGAGCAGTTTTGCTTTTCACTGTGTATTCTGCACCACTAGAAGGAAGTGATGCCTTGAAAGAGCTATATAATCTGATTTAGTAGAACTGAAGAAGACTCAGCTTGGCTTTCTGTTCATAGCTTCCACTTTAGCCATGAATTTCTTCCATAACTCTTCAATTTTTTTTCTGTAAAGGGTCAGGAAAATCACCCTTTCCTCTACTTTATTGAGCTAACAGACCCACATTCTTGTGATCATCCTATATATCTTATTGTATCATCTCCTGATCTAAAAGATTGCTTGCTGTGGGATTATCTGTCACTGATTCTGTAAGGCATTCTTGTATCTGAAGAATACAAGGGAATACTGGCTTCATGAGCCAGTGGTGGAATGGGTGTTTTTGTTGTTGTGGAAGGTCTTGTGCTGAATATAGCTTACATTTTCCTTACTGGCATAATGGAAGATGTAGCATAGGAAGAATTAATTCAATGTTTTTAATTGGAATCATGAACTGAAGAACTTGAAACTTAGAAAATGACAAGTTTTGCTTTGGCTGACCATCTGTGTATTTATGTGACTTCATGATTATCTGTACATCATTGTGTGGAATTATGTGGAAAAGTTATTGACTCTGATGTTTGATTCCTCATGTAAAAGAAATGTAAGAAAGGCATCAAACTAGATAACTGTGAATCAGCTTAATTTTCTCATGCATGGCTTTACAGACTAAAAGTATTTTTAGTTCTTTAAATGAACATTTTTAATTAATGATTAATTCAGATTAATCCTATGAGTACTTAGACAGTGGGTATTGTGCTGCTTACACTTGGGGAAAGACAGAGTCAGGAAAGTTATTCTCTATGAGAACTTTTCTGTGAGTTGATGGGACTAATTGGAGGCTGGTTTGGTTATTGACAGCCTGAAAAATCAATTGGAGAAAGTTAGTTCGCACCTTGAAAACACATTTTGAAGGAGGTAACCCGGAAAAAGGTATTTAAAAAGAATTCTACAGACTCAAATACTTATTTTGGGACAAAGACATTCTTGTGGTGCTGTGTACATATATGGAAAGCAGTCACAAGTCATGGGACTTTTGTTTAAAGTAGAGTTCCTCTATCTCAACCAGGCCCTTGTTCTTCTCTACATATAAATTCCTTTTATAATAATAGTTGGTCTTTAATTTTTGAACTGCAAGAATAATTTCAGTTTTCAAATCACTACGGTCTTCAGCAACAGATCAGGGACAGTGTCCTCAGTCAGGAAGAGTGGAATAAATAATAAATAATCATAGCAAGATTTTTTTTTCAGTGTTTTCATGAAAGATCTCCCATTTGAGAGTTAAAATTATGTTGAAGAAACTGTAACAAAATCAAATCATATTTAATTATACTTATTAAATTGCAAGAAACGATGTTACACACTTCATAAGATATCTAAATAAGGTGAAAGTGTCTAATTACAAATTATTGCAACAGATTAACGTGTTGTAAATGGAAACTTTTGAACTAATCTTTTCAGGCATAGTTTTTCTATTATTAAATTTCTTTTTTTCCAGTGAAAATTGTTGACCACATGTGATGTTAGCACTAAAACCCAAGCAAATTCATATATTTTTGTCCTTCAAACCTGAACTTTGTTTACAACTTAAGTTAACAGAGTTAAAACTTTATTTTTTTAATGTGAGTTCCACCGCAGAACCTAGTGTGGCAGCAATAATTTTTGGCAGTTAGAAGTAGAAAAGAAGTACCATTTTTTAAAAATCCATAAACACATAGTCTTGACTAAGGGAAAAATTAACATTTTTCTACAATAATTGTAAAATGAAATCTGAAATTATTATAGCATATATAAAAATTCACTGACAATATTTGGAAAATGAAGTGTGATTTGGTTTCACTGCACAGAGAGTAATATAAAAAGATAGTTTAACTCAGTCTCATTCAGTGACTGATAGATACAACATCAAGGTACCATATGCTCTGGAAGTAATTTAATAATCTGTTATTCCTGACAGCTTCGGCTCTATAGAAAAAAGAATTTCTAGTGAACTTACTGTCTAAAAAGTCAGTGTTTGTATGTATGCAAGCATACATAGTGCTTTTGGCATTTCAGTACCTGGAATTCATGAGCATTCTGCATTTTCTTCCACTCCTCTTTATATACACTGTAATTGCACTTGTTGCAGCCCATATTTTTGCTTTCAAACTTAGTATTTGCATCTCTTAAAGACATTTGAAGGTTAATCAACAGAATAATTTTTTTGTAGTAATTTAATAGGCAAAAGGAGTCCAGAATTCCGGAATTTTTTGAAGTTGAATTTGCCTTCTTATGTATTGTATTTCCAATCTGTAATGAAGGAAAAATTATTTGGGAGGAATGTTATTTTGCCTTCTGAAGTTTATCTGTTTTGATACATAATTTCTTTCCAATTGCCACTTGATTTAATTTCTGCATCTCTCTCACCTAACCTGCTCTTTAGGCTATCCAAAAGTATGTTATCCAACTGCATTTAGAAGCCCTTTTTGATGTGTACTCGCATTTCTTCTTTTCACATTCCACATTTCTATATCTGTTCCATGTTTGATTTTTAGCTGATTTTAAATTGTGCTGTTTACGATTTTCCCACATCTTCAACTCTCTCAACTTCCAGCTTCAAGTAGTGTGTAGATTAGACTCTACATTAAACTCTTATGCTAAATACTGTTCTACCAGGTAGATAATAAATTGGCTTCCCTGTTCAGAACTTATTTTTGGTTTGATTTTTTGGGAGTTTTCTTTGGGAGCTTTTAAAATATTTTTTCTGCTTATATGTAGATTTAATGATAGGAGAAAAAATGGGACAAAATGGCTGATAACATTCTGTCACTTCAGGAAAACATTCCACTTGAGATATTCTAGAAATAATAACATTTTAGTAGTAGTTTAGTAATCACTTTTGTGAGAAAACATCATATGGACACACTTCTAAGACTGATTCTTCAGAATTGTATGTGCCATGATGTTTTGTTTCAGAAATATTATTATTATGCATTGTGATGTCTCTTTGTTTTGTGTCTTGGGGTCTTTTTTCTGTTTTTTTGTTTTTGTTTTTTTTTTTAATTTTGGTTTTGTTTTGTTTTGTTTGTTTGTTTTTTGGGTTTTTTTTTTTGTTTGGTTTGGTTTTTTGGGTTTTTTTTTGTTTGTTTCTCTGGTTGTTTTTGTTGTTGGGGGGAATTAGTGGGTGTTTAGTTAGGTTTTTTTACTTTGTTTTTGTTTTCATGAAACAACACTTGCCATAGAAAGTTTCTAAACACTTTGGTAAAGCGTGGAGACAGAATTATTAGTAAAATCAGAAAATATAATTAATTGCTAAAATAGAAATGAACATTGTAGAATTTGCTACTCTGATGTTTACAAGCTTATCTGTAATATTTTCCAGCTTTCTCAGCTTAGAGACTTAATGTGAAAGTGTTCAATTTAATTCCTATTCATAACTGTATCGAATAAAAATTCCACTGGCAAATTAGCCAAGACTTAGAAAACCAGTGTTGGGTGCCCCAACAATTCAAAAGCAGAGTTATCATTATTAGTTGGCTAATAATAATAAAAGACATCTGAAATGTCTTTAAATTATTTTTTGTTAATTTTCTCTTCAGAGCCTTCGGTTAGTTACTTCTGGACTGAGATGTTCATGATAGCTGAGATTTAGTAAAGGACAAAAGGGAGGCTTCCCTGTGTGATTTCCTTTTTCAGGTGTAGAAATTATATTAGAACTACGTGGTTTATTAAGATCATATGCGAATCATGTTTGATTCTGAAGTCTAAAATTGTAAAGAACATCTCTCCAAAAGTTTGCAATAGACATATAGGCCGTTTACTTGCCACTTCTGACACTTACAGTGCAATATATTAGATGTCCATATATCTTCAGTACTATTCAGTTTAAAAGCTTTTCCTCAGTGTTTTCTCACTTTATAATCTCAGCTTAGTTGTGCATGTTGCTATTACTAAGGCTGTGTTGTGCTCTCACATCCATCTAACTTCATACAAACAAATATGAATGTGTGTTAAGGACATCCGTACAGTTTTTAGCAAAACTCGTCATCCATCCTGTATTACATGGCCAGATACTATTTAACTGGTAACAGCTACAAATATATTATGGTTGTTCAAATTTTGCTTTATTTCTTTCTGAATGTCATGTGCTCTTGTTCCACTTTTATTACCCTTCCTTTTGAAACAACTAAAAAAATCAGAATTCATATCTATTATTGCAGATCTCATGTGATCGTTCTTCAACTGTGTGCTTCTTCTCAAGTCTGTTGTAATGGTTTTGTTTGTTTTTTATTTTCAAAGTGCCCGAATTGGATTGAAGATCTGAACAGAAAAGCTAATTCAAAGCTGTTCTGCATGCCACTCACTCCTTGGCAATATCAGCTTTGTGCTAGAAGGTTTCTCAGTTTGAAGATCCACAAGGAAGTCTTGCAGATTTGACAAATTCAACATTTTTATTCATCTTCAGGATGTTTGCAGATGACATCAAGTTGGGTGGGAGTGTTGATCTACTGGAGTGTAGGAAGGCTCTGCAGAGGGATCAGGACAGACTGAATCGATGAGTTGAGGCCAGTTGTATGAGGTTAAACAAGACCAGGTGCCAGGTCCTGGTTTGGTTCAGAACAGACCCAGGCAGTGCTACAGACTGGGGACAGAGAGGCTGGAAAGCTGGAAAAAGATCTGGGGCTGCTGGTGACAGAAGCTGAACACGAGCACAGGTGTGCCCAAGGGGGTAAGAAGGCCAATAGCACCTGGCTTGTACCAGAAGTAGTGTGGCAGCAGGAGCAGGGCAGTGATTGTCCCCCTGTGCTGGGCACTGGTGAGGCCACACCACCAATCCTGGGATCAGTTCTGGGCCCCTTACTACAAGAAAGACATTGAGGGGCTGGAGTGTGTCCAGAGAAGGAACAGAGCTGGAGCACAGGTCCGATGAGGAGTGGCTGAGGGAGCTGGATGTGTCTATTCTGAAGAAAAGGAGGCTCAGGGGGGACCTTCTTCCTCTCTACAATCACCTGGAAGGAGGTTATAGTTCAGCTGGGGATCACAGTCTTCTCCCAAGGAATAAGTGACAGGACAAGAGGAGATGCCTCCATGTTGCACCAGCGGAGGTTTAGACTGATTATTAGGAAAAATTTCTTCATTGAAAGGGTGGTCAGGCACTGGAACAGGCTGCACAGGAAAGCAGTGGAATCACCATCCCTAGAAGCATTAAAGAAAATATGTGGATGTGGCCCTTGGGGATCTGTATTAGTCATGAAAACAGCAGCACTAGGTTAATTGGCTGGGCTCAATGATCTTTTCCAAACTTAACAATTTTGCAGTTCTATTACTCTGTGATTTTGATATTTCCAACAGTATTTCAACTGGTTACATGTGACACAATAGGAATTCTTTTTTTTTCCTCTGTACACAGCTATAATCTTTGTAATCCAGCCTAAAAATGTCAGAGTGTCATGATTTCCTATTGTGACATGAAACCTACTCTATCAGCTCATGAACAGCTGCAGTCTCTCTGCAGCTACTGTAGAATTTTACAGTTTTCAGAAAATCTGAGCATCAGAAGACAGTTTATAATATCACAGGTCATGGATAAAATAGTTTCTCTTGTACTGGAATATGAACTATTTAATACAATCATACATATATTCTCATAAATTTTTAATGTACTAAATGTCAAATGCCTGTAAATTCTACAGTATTCAGCCTAGATAAATAATAGAGTGTTGTCCATGTTGGCTGTCATTACTACTTGCTATCCTTTCCCTAGATATGTAAGGGGAAGTGTGAATGCTTTTCTCCTGCAATATTTTAATTTTATGGATATTAGGCAATGATTCACTGTGCAATAAAATCACATGGCATAAATATTTTTATGCGACAAAAGAGATGTGCATTCTGTACTGTTATAGTCAATAATTGGTGTTAGGTTCAGTTGCATGTGTGCTTCTTAAGATCCTTCATAAGGAAGGAGCATGATATAACTTGTGTGAGAGATATTCGTGTTCAGAAGCTATCCTTAGAGGGTTTGCATCTGGTTGCTATCTGATTGATTTTTATTTTTGTTCATGTAAGAATCATCTTGTGAGAGCAAAGCATTAAGAGCAAGTGGATTTAGACATTTTAGTAGCTAATGTATCATCGATAATTTTACACTAGATTGATCAGGGCAGAAACCATGTTAATCAGAGAGACATACAAATTTTAAAGGAAAGATTAGTTTGCTGAAGCTAAAAGCCTCCATCATCCATATACTTCATTCTTAGTTGTCTGTCTTGGAATAGTCATAGAAATGCCAATTGTGATGATGGCTCTAGTTATATAGTTACTTGCAACAGAGCTGCTGGGCTCTACTGAGATTTTCTATTAGTTTCATGTCATTCATCAAATAGCTTTCAGATTACAGTAACTTGCCATTTCTACCTACCAGGACTGGACTTTAGCAGGCAGTTCAAATATTGATCAAGCAAGGCAGTGAATACCAGAGGCACTGGTCCTTCTGCTGCATCCTTTCTACCCTGATTGGGTCATTTATCATTTCTATTCTGAACATAAGTCATTGAAACCAGTGTTTCATTTTTAAAGTCTTCATTTCAAAAGCTTTATGAGATAATGTCCAAGTCATGAAGGTAAACTTTGGGTACAGTGAGCCTGGTGCAAAGATATGTTTGTCTTGAAAAGGACAGAATTATCTAATTAACATTATTTAGGCAACATATGAAGATTGTAAGTTTTAAATATTGACTAAAATGAGGAGTCAGAGAATGAGGTAGATATGTATTTTAAATAAATGGGAACATTTTGCCTTTGCTGCTCCTTTTTTTCCATTGAATATTTGAAATGTGGACACCACAGTGCTAAAAAATGAGAAAAGCAATAAACACTTGGCTTCTGATCGAGTTTTTTTTTTACCCACACGTAACATAAATTTCAAATTGAAGCCTGCAGAAGTATAATTGTACTGATGTTAAATATTTTATGGCGCTGACACCATAAACAATAAATACATCTGAACTACCTAACCAGGAAAAACATATTACAAGGTTTACAGCTGTAACATTATTTTCTGTCTCAGTAAGGAAAGGTGCTTTCAGTAATTCCTCAACAAAATTTTCCTGCATGTATGGTTTTCTACAGAGAACAAAGAGAAAGATTCGTTTCCGTATTTGAATGATTTGTGCAAAATGTTGTAAATATTCATTGCTAATGTCTTCCTACTACACGAAGAGTAGGAAGATGGAAAGGTCAATCTCCCTGATCCTTACTTCTGTTAAGAGACTGACAGATGAGGGAAAAACAATCTGACAATGACCATTGTTGCATCAATAATTGAATAACTTAATTTGGCAATTATAAATTAGCTTTGACCATGCTATCATTTTATTTCCATGTCCCTAAATGCTGTCATAGATTTTCTACTGACAGCCTGCTATTTTACACGTCTATTTCAAGGCAACCATTTCTGTGCTTGCTTGATAATTTAGTGACCTACTTCTTCAGTTAATATTATATAATGCTATTTATGGCACATATTTGACTAGTTTAGGACTATATATGTTATTTCCTAATTTTTCAACCTGTGAAATAGTACATGCTCACTTTTTCATGGTTCCAGAACATGCATTTAGTTTTAAAAAGTAATTTCACTCCTGATTTGCATAAATTTAGATTATTTTTTGAGGCTTGGTTTATCTGCTTTATCTACTAATATTTTTTACAGCTTCTGCTTCTGAGCTGCTCCAAGAACATCTTATGTTTCTGTGGCAACAAGCACCCCTGTTATTAAATATGTCTGCTTCTGAATATAAGTGTGATAAAACAGTTAAAGAAGAAGAGCAGCAAAAATTTGTTCTCCATCTTAGTTTAAAGACCATTGCAAAGAGTGAAGGGAACTTCTGCTGTTGTATTCAGATAAAACTTGCCCTTTGTACGTTTTCATCAAACACTGTTTGTATACCTTTCTTTGTACACTGGGAATCTGTGTCAAAAGATACTGGAATTCCATTTCTAAGAAGCTAGTTATCATGTTTCTGATCTATCCAGGGAAATGAATTGATTCAATTCAGTAACTACCAGTAATATTTTTTCAATAAGCTCAAGCTCTAAAATCATTTGGGAGGATATAAGTTTCAGAAGCATTTCTCCATGTGTCTGTAGGTGGTGGACTAATAGTTTCCCAAGACAAGACTGTAGAGACAGGCTCTTTCATCAGATTCCAGCTGGCATGATTAGAAACAGCACAGAACTTCTCAAGCCTATTTGCTTCTTATTTCAATTATAGCAGCTGGTCTAATGAAAGCAATTACCTCTCCTGAAAAACCTTTTCTTGCTCATAGTGCTAGACCATCATGGCCAAAGCAACACTCTCTCAGTGTACTGCAATATAATCTGTAATACTGCTAATATATGTAGCCAAGCCTTTCAGATATCTTCTTTCACTTCTTTTTGTGTTTGCCACAAATCATGCCTCACAGTTGAACAGTGTTTTGGTATTGTTTTTGTCAGAGGATATTAAATGGGGGAATCGCTTTCATCCCCTCTACTAATCTTTTAATGTTAGTAGGAAGAGGTGAGACTCATATTTCCAATTTCCTGCTGTATGTTGCAACCTGCTTTTGATATTTAGAATGCACTGCTTCGGGTATATACATTTTCATTATATGTCGTCTTTGTTGTAATGAAAAGGACAAAAGAATTTCCAACAGCTACGGGTGATCCCACACATATGCTTTAGACAAATTATCTCCCTGGCTTGTGCCTTTTGTGGCATAATACTGTAATGTGGGCTATATGTTACCAACCTGCCCTAGAATTCAGTGGTTCCACCTCTGAAAATCTGGCATTTTTTAGAGATACTTTTCTTATCTTCTGCTTTTTAACTCTTATACTAGATCCGTGACATGTTAGTGTTTACCTGCTACATTTGACAACATCAAATTATTTTCCTGAAAGGAATACTGGCAATTAAAGTGTAATCAGGTCATTGAACCTTTATTCTCGTAGCATTAGAAAGAATTAAAAAATATATTCAGAGTATTTTCAGAAACACTAAACTTTCATTCGGTAAAAAACTACTGAGAAATAATGCTTTTAATTAAAATGGAGAAATAGTTTTTATTGTTAATCTCCTCCTGATTAAATTTTTATATGTGAACTTTAACTCAATTTCTTATTCATAGAATCATAGAATCACTTAGGCTGGAAAAGAACTCTAAGATAATTGAGTCCAACGACAAACGTAACAGTGAAAGGTCTACCTTTAAAAGATGTCCCTAAACACCACATCTAAGTATCTTTGAAATACTTCAGGGATGGTGACTCCACCATGCCTCTGGATAGCCTGTTCCAGTATTTGATAACCCTTTGGTGAAGAAGTTTTCCCTAAAATTCAATCTAGATATCCCCTAGTGCAACTTGAGGACATTTCTTCCTGTCATATCTTGTTGCTTGGAAATAGAGCCTGACCCCTACTTAGCTAAACCCTCCTTTCATGCAGTAATAGAGTGAGAATGCCTCCCCGAGCCTCTTTTTCTCCAGCCTAAACACTCCCAGCTCCCTGAGCCACTCCTCAAAGGACTTGTGCAGCAGACCTTTCCTCCATTCCCTTGCCCTTCTCTGGAAAATCTCTGGAAAATGTCCGTGAAGTGCCCAAAACTGAATGCAGGATTTGAGGTGTGGCCTCACCAGCGCCCAGTGCAGGGGAATGGTCCCTTCTTCTGAAACACCGACAGGCTTGGGGCATCAACCACCTCTCCATGATGCCACCTGCAGTGTCTGACCACCTTCTCAGTAAAGAAATACTTCCTATTGCCCAGTCTGAACCTTCCCTGATACAGCACTGAACCACTACCACACATCCTATCATTAGATGCAAAGGAGGAGAAGTCAGCACCTCCTTTACCACTTCCCTCCTCAGGAAACTGTAGAAAGCAATGAGGTCACGCCTCAGCATCCATCTCTCCAAACTGAGAGTCCTCTCCAAGCTCAGAGTCCTTAGCTGCTCCTTTCTAGATATGCCTTCCAGCCTTTTCAGCAGCTTTGCTGGTCTCCTGTGGATGCATTCAAGGAATTCCACATCCCTCCTGAGTTGCAGGGCCAAGAACTGCACATTTACTCGAGGCGAGGTCACACCAGGGTTGAATACAGGAGGATAGTCACCTCCTTTGACAGCTGCTGATGCATTGTTTGATGCCCCCAGGATGGGGTTTGCCCTCTGGGTTCCCTGAGCACACATGGCTGGCTCTCACTGATCCTGCTGCCAACCAGCACTCCCAGATCCCTTTCTGCAGAGCTGCCCTCCAGCCACTCCTCCCACAGTTTGTACTTGTGCCCAGCATTACTCCCTCCTAGGTGCAGGATCCAGCATTGTGTCTTGTTAGATTTCATCCCATTAAGGTTTGCACAATCCTCAAATCTATCTAGACCCCTCTGAATGATATCCTTATCTCCACATGGAGATAAGAGGAGGGATAATGCCTCTTATCTCTCAGGAGACCCAACAGCACCTTCCAGCTTGATATCAGCAAACCTACTAATGGTGAATTCAACTCCTGCATTGACATAATTGACAAATACACTGAACAGAACTGGCCCTAGAATTGACCTCTGTGGAACTCTGCTGGTGACCAGTGGCCAGCCAGGTGTAGCTCCATTTACTACAACCCCTTGAGCTCTGCCATTCAGCCAGTTCTTCACCAAAAAAGCATTAGATTGCAGCTCTAGCTGGTCCTCCAGCTGTGCCATTGCATTCACTTTAGTAAAATATTATGTTTCATTTGTCCAACTGGGTTATTTGAAATACTATCACTTGCCCATTTATACTAGGAAACTGAAGGTGGTTTTATCCATCATTTATATTTAAAACTATCTCAACAGGCATGGACTTTAAAGACTGAGTTGCATAATATTTAGCTGACTGTAAACATAACATGAATACAGCATTAGACAGTGTGTATTTTTTACCTGAAGCATGAAATGTCTAATAAGACCTACATTAGTAACAAACATTCCTTCTTGATTGAGGTAGTAGTATTTTGATGCTTGTGGCAGTAGATAGAATCATAGAATCATAGAATCATAGAATCATAGAATCATAGAATCATAGAATCATAGAATCATAGAATCATAGAATCATAGAATCATAGAATCATAGAATGTTAAGGGGTTGGAACACACCTCAAGGATCACCTAGTCCCAACCCCCCCACCATGAGCAAAGACACCTCCCACTAACCAAAATCCTTGGCTCAGCGATGATCTCTATTCTGCAGTAGTAGTGCTCTGGACATTTTAGCTATCAATGCCCTGGTGACTTCTGAACTACTAGTCTTAAACACATTTTCACTATTTCCAGAATCTGGCAATATTACTCCTAGTTTCTTGCCCCCAGTGTTTGTTTTTAGACATTTCAGGATTGCATACATTTTATACATTTCATTATAGAATACTATCTATATATGGGAGAGGGTGGTGGATAGATTTTAGTTGTCCTTTTTTTGTCTTTCTTTTTCCATTTTGTCTATCACTGTGGAATAACAGACATTTCCAGGAAACTGAGACTCCACTGCAGGTTTTTAATAAGTTTTCAGACTTCCTTTTTCAGCAGCCACAGCTCATTATCTGAAGTGAAACAAGGGAAAGCCTGAGGCAATCCAGTCATATACCAGGTGTGATCATTGAACTAGACTTTACATATTTATCTGCATATGAGCCAGGAACCTGCATATGACTTGTCTTAGAGGTGATTTCAGTATGTGGCTCACTCAAGTTATGGCGTTATGAAGCCCCAGGACTCCTCAGTCAGCATCAATTGTACAGGCAGAAGATGCAGGGCTGAGAGTTGGGAGGAAAGCAAAACAGTTAGGGGAGGAAATTTAATAAGCAGTAGTGTCTCAAAACCCTGCTTTTTCTGTCAGAAGATAATTTAAGCCAATACACTATGGCAAAAGACTGATTTAGAGAATAGAGACACTTTAGAGGGAGAAAAATAATTCATTATTGAATTCTCAGCCAACAGTGTTGATGATTTATTAAAGTCAGGCTAAATTTGAATTGAGCAATATTTTAGTTTCCTGCAGCAAGATATTTCCATTTGAAGAAAATGCCATGATACCCCGGTGAACACAATTATTTTGCTTCTGCACAACCTCTTCTGAGAGCCAATGAAAGCTTGTAAATTATGATGATTTTAAGCCCTATTGAAAAGCTTTTCTGTTTACTCACCATAGTCCTGTTACCCATGTCCTTAGTCTCTACTTGTAAATTCCTACTATGTCAGCACATATGAAAACTTATACCTGCTATTTTTCAATGCCAGATGACTTGGACTCTTCTTCAGAACCAAACTGTTGGCCACAGGAATTACAAAACCAATTAACTTCACATAAGTGCTGGTAGCAAGATACCCATTTATTACGGTGTGAGATAAGGAAAATATGCTTTCCACTGACTAACCATAAGCTGTCTAAGGACTTGTAGAGTACCTTATGTCATCTCTTCTTGAAGTGTTATTGCAGGGTCACAGTTCATATTCCTTGTACTCAATACAG
Organism: Acridotheres tristis; assembly: GCA_037013685.1. Taxonomy (NCBI): domain Eukaryota; kingdom Metazoa; phylum Chordata; class Aves; order Passeriformes; family Sturnidae; genus Acridotheres; species Acridotheres tristis. The sequence goes on along the minus strand of CM072884.1, from coordinate 13,571,838 downwards.
CTAACATTAGAATCAAAGACCAAATATTAATTAAAGTTTTTATTAGTAATCCTTCACAACTAAATAAATGTACCTTCAGAAGGTAATTATTGCCCACTGCTAGTTTCATTTTCAGAATATAAATATAATAATACATATAATAATATAAATTAAGTATGTATACTATATAATCTGTTAAAATGACATTTAAAGTAAACACATGGGTTTGCTCCTTAAGCTTGCTACTATATTGACTGAAGTTTATGAATTGCATAGAATCAAGGGTTCTTTAAATGATAAATAAGTGTGAGCTTACTGCAGTGGCAATTTAAGATAAGTTACAATGCTGAACTGAAATACTGAATGGAATAAAGGAACAGAAGTGGAGGTATCTGGTGGTACATGGTGACAATATTATTTTGTATTATTTTGTATTTTTGTATTCCTGTAATTGGTACACCTAAGTCCGAGACTGCATTTGTAGACTTGACAACTGTAGATGAACTGTCAGCACCAAAATTATTTTCTATTTCTAGATTAGCATTTTATTTCTTTCAGTGAATTTCTATTCATTCCTGCTGTAAATCAAATTTTTTGCTAGTACAGTGCATCACTTGTGAGTTTTCTTCTCTCTTCAATGACATTTTCCTTCTTCTAGTTTTAAACCTCCCATGACACTATTTGTACTATTGTCTGAAGGTGCTATTTGTGTGTTTCAATACACCTGTATTACTTTTCCTGACCTGACCTTGCTTCTCCCATGCAGAAAGCTGTGAACTGTGGTGACATCTTGTCAAAGAACTATAATACAAGTTTTTAGTCTTGTTTTTCTGAGATCATACAATTTACAATCACTCAGTGTTCCAATGTCTTAAAAAGAATTCAAACTTTTTTTTGCATACTCTGTAGCCCCATGCATGTGGAATATGCTGCTATCATTTTTTGGTTTTGAAACAAAAAAAATTAATATTTAAAAAAAGGCATATTATACACACAGAGTCTGGCTTATTAGTGTGTTGCTCTACATTTGCTCTCTATCAAAATCATTGCAGGTGTGGCACATAAAATTTCAATATGCAATTAAATCACTGTCTTTTGATGTAGTTCTAGGCTGCACAGAGCACATTATAGAGTATGAACTATCTGTAATAGCTTAATTAATTACAAGCTATCTGCTGAGCTTCTATAGCGTCTCTATCCACGCTTACTTAACCCATATGAGAAATGTGGACATTCTAATGATATCTGGTACACTTATGTGAGATATTTGTATTATTAAAATATATGGAAATGAATGTTACAGCATCATAAAAATACTATTATTAGGAGTAGATTTAAGCATTTATGTTGGACATCTTGTGGTAAAACTACAATATAAGTACAAATTTTAAAAAAGTAGGCGTATGCATAAATATTTGCAACATATGACTCAATTTATTTACATCCATTTATGTCCTTAAGTGTAATTGGAGAAGAGCAGGTTGTATTGGTTTGAAAGTAAAACCAGTGCGAGACTCCAAGTCAGTAATACAATTTAATAGGAGAAAAGAGAAAAAATAAAATACATGCAATAATATAAAAGAAACAACCACCGACACAGTCAGAAATACAACCTGACACCCTGTCAGTCAGGGTGTTGGAAGCAGTCCGTATAAATGGTGGCTGCAGTCCTCCTGGATGACAGATGTGATTCAGTTGAAGCAGTGCTCCTGTAGAAGGTGCAGTTTTCCTGCAAAGATCCATCGATGATGTGGAAATGATCTGACTTCCCTCTGGGATCCAGTGGAAAGGTCTGCCTTTGCCTCCCAAACCCCAGTTTTTATCTAGGTAGGAAAGGCTTGGCTCCTGCCCCTGGCTGGGGCATCTCCCAATGGGATGATGTAATCTTATCAGTCACACAATAGGACTTAATGGCCCATTAATGGAATATATCTCCTGGAGGAAGGATGGGTTGTGAATAGATAACGATGATCCTCTCCGATCTTATCAGATGGCACATCAGCAGAGGAGATCTCCCACAGAGATAAGGATCACCACCCCTCCCACATTTTAACAGATGGTGATAGAATACACAAATGTTGCATTGTACCCCAGGACACAGGTGTACATACTGCATTCATGACATTATGTGATTTTTAACTTTGATCAACTCAGGTGTTGGTATAAGGCAAGTGCATGAAAGGGAATACTGGAAATTCAGAAAAGAGTCTTCTCTGATATTCATTATGCTATTTTCTTAAGTCCAAAAGGACATAAATAACTTGATTATTTGGTGTTTTCTTGTTATTGCAGTAAACCCATTCTTTTACAGAAGTTTTCATTTCAGTATTTGTCCCTATAGACATTGCTGTCACTTTTACTGTATAGAATGCATTACCATGATTATTTTGGTCACTTTTCACCCTCTTCTGGTTTGTATGAGAAGATTTGATTGAATACAAGAAATGTGATAAGCTCTTTTTATAACTAACTATAGATCGACTTGTATCTAACTATAGATCCAGTTCCTTTTAAAGTTTTGAAGTAGTAGATTTTCATACTGAGGATTACTACATATGTATTCAAACTATAGGTATATAATTGAATGAAGTTTTCACAGAATTAAATAGTGTACCAGACAATATATTTATATAGCTTGGATTAGACTAAGATACTTTGGAAGGAAATGTTTTATTTGAGAAACATTGTGTAAAATCCTTTCACTTTCTCAATGCTTTCTTAAGGCCATTTTTATTTTGCTGCTTTACTTAATTGTTTCAGTAAAGCTTAGTCACTCTTTTTGTATTTCCATAATTCATGAAATTATGTATAATTGTGTAATTAGTGCAAATATATGCAATCTAATTTATAAGATAAAATTACAAATGCAAAGCAATAATTGTGATGAGTAATGTCATACAGAAATATCTATTAAAGTTCTTAAACACATAGCCTGTGATTATTCAGAAGCTGGTATTTAAAGCTGAATATGAAACTTGCTTGAGTGTCAACAATGGGTGTGCAAATTTTACAAGAATAACTAGAGCTGGTCAAAAATACTGTGACAAAACAATTTTAAGTTAAATCATTCAAAAATTTTCCAAAGTGGAGTTTTGATTGCTTGGCAGGAACTCCAGAACATCTTTATTCTAAAACTAGGTGCAAATTTGGACTTCATTATTAAGGCTGGCATGCAATCTCTACCTTGGCCATAAAACCTGGATTCCCCCCAGACACCTGTGCACATATATGTCTGCCTCACACTCTTGATATTTCTAAAGCAGAGATTCCTGCTTACCTAAATCCTATATAGGTACTTTTATCTCAGAGTAAGTGTTGAGAAAGATGGCCCACTGCTGCAGAAGGGGCTTCTCTTCTTCCAGGGTCCTCTTCAGTTCTTCCCAGCCTTATTCCTCACTCCTCAGGAGTTGAAATAAAATGTTCATTGACCTTCACTGCAACTTCTGGTTTTCTGTGATGCTGATAGTGTCAGATCTGACAGAGCTGGTACAGTTCAGCCTTGAGAAGAGAGGGGTCAGAAGGGATCTTATCAATGAACATAAACATCTAAAGATAGGGTGCAAAGAGGGAGCAGCCAGGATCTTTTCAGTGGTGCTCAGCAACAACAGGCAATGGACGCTAGGGGAGGTGTGGGAATTTCCATCCGAGAATGACAGAACACTGGCACAGATTGCCCAGAGAGGTTGCAGAGCATCCCTTCTTAGAGGGACTTTTTTCTTCAAAATCCTTCTAGACATGGTCCTGGGAAAGTGACTGTAGCTGGTCCTGTTTCAGAAGGGAGCTTTGATCTCCAGAAGTCCTTCCCAACTTCAATTATTGTATGATTCAGTGAAAACTCTATTATTACGGGTGATAAAGGAGTAACTATGTAAACTAGGTTTTCTCTTCAGGAATAGTTTATATAACTATGTTCAGATAAAACAAATTTTCACATGTGAAATCTTACTTCAAAGAAACTCAATGGAAATGTGATTTATATTTTATTGATGCTAGGACTTTGATGATTGTACCAATATACAAATAGATTATGGTGACTATTTTGACATATAAATTGGCTATGCCTGCTTTGTATGTCCCTTTACAAACTTCACATAAAAAAAGTTGAAGAAAGTTATCTGTAAATGGCATATTTCCATGTAATTACATTTTCTTTTATTTGGTTAACAGAATTGTAATAGAAATGCAAGTTCTGTGCATGTTCAATACAAAAACTGCTTTTACAATGCTTACTTTATAAAAAACTATCTATAGCATGATTTAAATTTTCCACATTAGTCACTAACTTTGTATTCCATACTGTGTTAGATGACAGAGCTAAAATAAATTATATACATTTGACTTCTGCTTTCCTTGACAGTAATAAGCAGTGTTCAGTTAGATGCAGTTTCCCATCAGGGGCACATTACTCTAATCGTATTATTCTGTCAGAAACTAAGAATGATTTGCTCAAAACTAAAAACATTTAACATTAGTGCATCCCTTTGGTCTTAAAATAAGAGCTAGGGCCATTTGACAGTTATTATTGAGTGTATAATTTGCTAGGCACTCTTATTTTGCAAATCTTATATGTTGTAAAATACGTGTATGATTTAGAGAAAGAATGACATTGTACTAAATTGTTCTTTGTGGCTGAATGTCACTCCATGTAGTAATCAGGTTCTCCCTACCATCAGTAAAATACATTTAAATATAAACACAGCGAAGGACGAAAATTTTAATACAGAAGTTATTAACAGATTTTCCTTTTACCACGATCCATTTGTCTGTGATTCTCAAATTAATGAAAATAATTTTCTCTCTGTTTGCTTATCAGGCTTGTTTGCATCATACCTAGATTATAGGTTTCAGGAAATTCTTTTCTTCTTCCTTGATAATTCAACTTCTAGAAGAAGGAAGTTGGAGAGCACATCTCCATCATCCTCTGAAGCAGTGAGAATTGGGCACAGATATAGGATTCAAATCTCAGGTGCTCAGCTGGTGGGAATCTGGGAATTGTCACGGGACAGATGAGAAAGGCCAGTGCAGAAGGAATGTTCCCTCAATTCAAACTGTTAGTTGCATTGTCTCACTTTTTGGCTTAGCTCCACCACCTCCACCACCCCCCTGTAGCTTTAGTCCTTTCTGCTAATTTCAGTGAACAATCCAGGTCTCTTTTGGATGCATTCAGAATTTTTGCACTATGACCCTTGCACTAGGTCTGCAGGATACTCGTACAGTCCAAAGGGAAGTTCTGCAATGTGTGCTGAACAGGATTCTTTCAGCTGTCATTCAGACAAAGAATAGAGGGGAAATTCCCTGATTTCAACTTAATAGCTAATGACAGTTGTTATGTCTGTACCACTCTGTTATCAAATCATTAAAAAATATTTGAGGGGTAAAAAAAATTAAATATGGGACCTTTATTAAAAAAATCTGCTTTTTCTAGCAGAAAATGTAACTTTTCAAAAACATGTCCTTTTGTTGCAAGGCTGAAATAATCCCATATAACATAATAGAACACACTAAACTGCAACTGCATAATAGGTTCTGGCCAGATGTCTCAGGTGTTATTCATCCCAGTTCCACCTCTGCCAACAACATTTGTCTAAACATATTTCTAAAAGCACATGTGAATCTCATCTATGATATATTTGTAGGTGTTTGTGCATGTGTGTGTATTGTTATTACTCAGATGAGCTAAGCTTTCTAAATAAGAAAATAGCATTGATTCTAGAGATTCAGGAGAGCTTTATGGTTTTAGTCAGTTCATTCTCAGAAACAATTGTTTGCTTTCTTCGTCTTTCAGTTCCAATGAATTTTCATTCATTGTTCCAATGCATTTATAGATCAGTAGATGCAAACACTTGTAAAGCAATCATTAGACTATGGTTAATTCTGGGAAAGTAGCTCTACTTGTATTATACAGCAAATTCTTACACTGTGAAATTTTTCACTGTGTATTCTGAGACATATTTACTTGCTTTATTTATTATTTGCCAAGGTGAAGGGCTAATGAAATTCAGGACTAATGAAGTAAAAGGTAACCCACATTCAAGACAAATTCAACAACTCATACAACACATTAATTTGTAAATTAACAGCAATGGTCCAGGAAAACCACTCAGTGACAAAATAGGCTATTCCATAAAAACAGGGTCATTATTAATGCAGTAGGATGTTCATCAAAGTGAAGTTGCTAGTTTGTCTTCAAAGAAGGAGGAAATGCTGTTAGATAAAGTAAAACAAGCCCAGAAAATATTTCATTATGTAATTTTCTCTGAGTTGTCAATGCCAATTAACAGTGGCAGTGTGTGGATGAAGCATGAAAATACACTAATGAAGTTATTTAGTTGGTTTTTTTTGAAATCACTACCATGAAAGAATGAGACGGAAAATGGTTGGTGTTTATTGGAGTACAATGAATTTTTTTTGCTTACTCCTAATCTTTCTCACCTGTAGAATAAAATCCAAAAACATACTTAGTAAAACTAATAATTAAGACATTAACAATTTATAATTATTTAATTTCTTGAACACAAATTATTGTTAAAATTTTAATTTTATAACATTAAAAATGGTATAGTAATACTGAGGAAGCAATATGTGATTATTATTATTATGGATAAAAGAAATGGATTTAGCTTCCATGCAAAACCTAGATCAAATAAAAACATGGAAGTGGATGAAAAAAATTCATAGTGTAACTCTCTGTTATACAGTTATCTGTCGTAACATCAGATCCTGTTATTTCTTCAGATATAATAAAGCAAATTAGACGTCTATTTCATTGGTTTCAGCTGTTGTGTCTTCATAATTCCTTGTTTAATATACTTCTCTGAAAAATCTGTCAAGTTAAACCACTCACATAAGTTTATTTTTAATTTGTCTTCTTTTTTGGGCATAATGATATTCATATTACATTCTTTGCTATGATATTTCTATTAGATTTACATTTCCTTCCTTTCTCCCTTCTTCTCTCTTCCCTCTCATGCATGCTTATGATTTTAGACCTATTCCACTTTTCTTTCCCATTTTCCATGAATTGCAAGACTGTGTGTTGCAGGGTTGTATGTATTTCAATCTGCAAGAAAAGTGTGAATATTTCAAAATTGTCAGGTTTAGAAATATAGCAAATGATTCCTGTTGTGTAAAGAACAAAGTACACTCTAAACCTGCTTCTGTATTGTTTTTCTGTGAAGAGGCAACACAGTTCAGCTAGATACCTCTTTTGTTGTCATATTTTAAGAATTTTTCTGCCAAATAGGATTAGAAGAATTTCCTTTATCATTTATTCCTGCAAACTGTGTGGTCAGATTTTATTGTGATATGAGGCACTGAGGTAAGAGAATTGAAAACTGAAAATTGAAAATATTTGAGTGTAATCTAATTTATCCATGTGGAAGCTTAATTTAGAAGTGATTGGCAAACTGAGGAAAGGGAGGAAAATAAAATGATCCTTCATATGAACCATAGCACTAAATATACAAATACTGGACTTTGACATTGACTCATAATTTCTAATATTTGCAGCAAAATGTGTGTCAATTAAACACTGCTATTGTTAGGTATGTCGAATATAATCAGCATAAGCATGGCCCTACACTCAAAAGTGGTCACTTGCAAATTCAGGCATTAATGGTTCAGTGACAATACTTCTGCTTTGTTGTTGCTTTTGCTTTTTTAAAAGTCCATTCCCTGTCACAGTAATTCTCTTTGGTATCTTATTTTGACAGAAAAAGTTGAATTTTGTAGAGGGGTAAGTTAAATTAATTGTACTTTTCAGATTCTGCTTCCTTTAACTACTGTCTCGTGTTCAGAATAGATCCAGAAGTCTATGGAGACTTCCCTCCAGAAGTCTTCTGAAATCTCTCTCTTTTTATCTTAAATGAAGCTAATGGCAAGTTTTGCTAGAAATACTACAGACAGGTTAGAGAGCAAAATACTGAGGCTATACTAATAATTCAGAAAATTTGAATTTCAGAGAGATATTAATCCAACTTTTAATATAACAAATTAATATATAAGGGACATATTTGTATACGTGCATTAAGCACTGTTTTATTCTTTAGAATTCAAGGTAAATGCATTCTTTTCATCTAAAAAGATTCAGAGAGTAAATCAAAATAGGAAATCTGTTGGAAATGTAGCTCTACACCATGAACAAGCCACAGGCTTTGATCCCGTTGGGACCTGCATGCCTATAATTGTACATTGAGAAATTTAATATTTGTATTGGAAAAATAGCTCGGAGATATAGTTAGCAGAGTACACAGATCAAACAGGATTAGGAATGTGTCCGTGAGGCACTGGTGAGTAGCTGAAACATTTTTTTTAAACCACTCAACTTTCTTTAAGAGTAAAACTGGCATAGTAAAGCAGAGCACATGGGAAAATCCCTGGTACATCGCTCAGTCACACCCTGAGGGCACTAGCAGGCTTTAAAACCCCCGGATCACACATCACACCAGTTACCATGTATTGCTGCAGTACTCACTGACTGTCTTTTCCATAGGTCATCTTTTCTTTTTCAGGGCATGGAGGAAGGACCTTTTCTTCAAAACTCAATTCAGACACTAATGTGGAAAATGAAAGGTAAAATCCATTAATCTCGACTCAAATAAATTCTTTCTTAATTATTTGAATACATTTACTCTGGTATTCATGCCTTTCTAAAGAAAGCAGTATTAAGCTACATGAATATATGCATGTTTGATTTTAATCTCCAGGTAGCATATGTTGATAAAGAGACTACAGCAAACTGATCTTTCTCCAGTTATTATCTCATTTAAGTGTGAAGAGGCTTTCCATGCACTATGGCTGCAGTACATATTTGTGTATGTATAAACCAGCTTGTACAGAGATAACTATGCAGTCATGTAATGCAGGTTTGTTGTAGGCAGCAACAATCAGGGCAAAGTGGCTCTCTGGAGAGAGCCCTGTGCTGCCACTGCTTGGTCCTCATCACCCCTTCAGCCTTTTATTTACATCCTGCAGCACCTGAAGTTCCACTGTGCACCTCGTGTCCATCTGCACCACAGTACCCTCCTGCCAGTGGTTTTGGGAAATGTCCCTCCTCTCAGTACAGCTGTGATGCAGAATAACTGAAAGTGACTGCTTTCCTCTGGTCAGGCAAATATTTTGATGAGGTTATCACTTGTGAAAGATCAGCACCTTTCAGCTGCTCTTCTCACTGTGCTTTGGTTCTCTTTTTTCATATATACTACTAATAAAAAAAGGTTCCTCAATTTTTTATTCTGTTCAGAAAAATTCTGATCTTGTTGATATGAATACTGTATAGATATATCCTTAATGGTCCTACATATCATTATTTTTGAGAAATATTTTAGGGTTTGGGCAAAAATGTCCCCTTGCTTATGAATATTTTTCAGTTGTGTAGCATTTCAATACTACATACTGAAATTGGCCTGTATTATCAACCTGCTGCTTATATCAAGTAAATAAAGCTATAGATAGCATTTGTGTTAATATGGATATCAGATTTCAATACCTTACTACTGTTTTGTTTTTTATCCACTTTTTATAACTGTCTTTCCCTTTTGACAATATGAATATATACTCACTCCACTGAAAGTCTTTCACTATCCTTAACTTTTTAGAATATTTTAAAATCTTTATATGTAGAATTGTTCAGATGGGACAAATACACAAGGCTCTGACACTGATATCACACTGCTGTGACTATGTAGTTTAGAATAGACTGTTTCAGTTGGAAAGGATCTACAACAGCCATTTAATTCTAACAATAGGGACTCCTGTGAATTTGGAGTAGAGTAGGAATAACTAAAGCTTCTCTGTGCCTCTTCATGAAGACAGTCTTTATTACTAGCGTTATTATTCATTCCTAATTTATCTAATCAAAGATTAGATATGTAAAAATGTAAAGAACACTTTCATTCTGAATTCATGCCATGCACATGTGAATTCATATAGTTTAAATTATCCTCTTTATATTTTGTTCTGCATTAAAGGTAAAGGTTTTAAAAGGTACATAAATGGTACAGACATTAATTTCCTGCCAAATACAGGCTAGATCTGCAGTAATATTATGTATAAAATACAAGCCACAAGGCTTGCAAAGATCTAAACTGATGTTGCAAGCATTGTTTTCAAAAGGGTTGCTCACTGTGGATAAAGTGAAACACATAACTCACCCATACAAAAGTAAAATAGTGAAATGTTGAGCACGGGTTATGGGTGGGAGCAGAAATAAAATAATAAAAACGTTGGGGAAAACTAGGAGGTGAAAGCAGATAATGTAAATGGGGAAAACAAGAAGAAAAAAGCAGAAAAATGAGAAGTATGTGACTAGTTTTTAAGGACTTGATACCCGGTGGTTCCAATCTTTTGAGGGAAAATTTCTGAAGTACAGTTTTCTAAAGCTGATACAGAATAATTTCCAATGGCTAATTTCTTTCCTTTTCACCAAATGCTCCAGTATTACCAAACATGACAAATACAGAAAAAAAGTCTTCTAATTCCAGGTAAAAAATTTCCTATATTGTTAAATAATGAATTCCCCTAAAGGATTAACTCTGAGCACTCCTTCTGTGACCTGTTCCGAAGCATGAAGGTAATTCAGAGTATTTTTATTTCTGGAGAGTTACCTGACTGTTTTTAGAAATGTGGCTCATCGAATATTATTTTAAATGGTGAAATAAATATGAAATCCAAAAAAGCAACTTCAGAAAAAAATGTGAAGTGTATGTAAACAGGTATTTGTGCTTCGAATTGATTCTGAAATCTGACCCCAAGTTATCAGTGAAATTTAAATTTCAGTGCCAACTGAAACAAGCGTATCTCTGGGCATCCTTCAAAATGAAAAACCATATGGAATTTAGAGGTATTAAGTGGAAATATGACACATCTTCAGTCTCATCTTAGTCTTCTTTTTATACCTTTTTATGGCTACTTTTAAAGGATGGATATATAGTGCTATATTGGTATATTCTCATATCTATCTCTTTAGTTGCCTTTGATCAAACTTAAGACATGAACGTATGGATATAAAGAAAAAATCCTAAAAATGGGAAAGTGACTCACTTTAATAGACTGACTGTTCTTACACCATCACAATTAAAACAATGAAACTGTAAATATTATATAGTCATCTCTATTTCCATGTATTGTAATGTACTTTTACATTGCATAAAGTCTTGTTTACTTGCTAGGAATTATTGATTTGAGGAAAATGAGGAAAAAGTATGAATTACCGCACTTCAAAACATGGGAGTTTTTCTAATTCTTTAGTGTAAAAATCTGAATACTTCATGTGAATCATTTTCTGCCTTTAGACCTCAAAACACAGAATATCCAGCCAAGTAAGCACAGCAGAACCTGTGGAAGACTCAAGCACTGACACAAAGCTAATTAACGTACATCTGTACAATTACCCAGCTAGGCAGGAGGGAATGATGGATCCTTTAATCCTATTACAAGAACATGAGATAGTACTTTGCATTTCAATTAAAAAGAAAAGGAAAAGGTTTCTAAATGCCCCACTCATGAATCAGCAAATTAATGGAGTGAAAACCTGAAAGCACAGTAGATATCAGCTTCTTTAATCCTCCCATGTAGCAAAGTTTAAGCATTTTCTCTTAGATTTGTGTAAAGCAAAGAAAGATTTGGTGGTTTTTTGATAGGTTGTTGTTTTTTCCCTAAAAAAAAAAGATTTAGAAAAATATTTTAATGTCATCTGCTCACTAAATGCTAGTTTTTGCACTTATTTGATAAATAAAATCTTTATAACAAATAAGAATTTTTTGTTTCTTTTGTCTTCATAGAATGTCATGGTGGCTTAATGCATTAAGAATTCCTAAACAATTTACTTGCATTGTGTCAGTTTTCACTGCTCCTAACGTACCTAAATCAGAGTTAATTACTGTGGTAAAAATCAATTACACTTTCATATCCAGTGATATCATAGAATCACAGAACAAGCTGAGCTGGAAGGGACCCACAGGGATCCTTCTAGCCCTACACAGGACACCCCAACAATCCAAACATTTCTTGAACTCTGTCAGGTTTGGTGCTGGGACTGCAGCCCTGGGGAACCTACTCCAGTGCCCAACCACCCTCTGGGTGAAGAACCTTTTCCCAGTATCCAACCAAACCTCCCCTGACTCAGCTTCATGCCTTTCCCTCAAATCCAGTCACTGGTCACAATAGTGAAGTCAAGCAGTTTCAAAACCTAATTAAAAGAATATTTCGTACAGAAATCCACAGCATTTTTTCAGAGACAACCAGAAACTGTCTATTCACATCTTAAGAAAGGTAAGTGTTAAGTCCACTTCTGTGTCTGATCATCTGTAATCTTTCTTTTTTAGTCCAGTTTGTAAGGGAAGCATTCCTTAAGTAAACAAGAATTATTAAACAATTGTTCTGAAGGACAAAGTTGTATCTGTACATATTTAAACTTTTCAAGAGAAGATTTTTATATGGTCCAAACCAGTCTATTTTCTGTTTGGCAATTATTAATCACAGAGAGAGAAAGAGATTTTTCCATCTCAGAATTGCTATTGAGACTACTGATGTGTAACTGGGTCTGATTTCCCAGGTGACTAGGATAAAAAATATTTATTGTAAACAGAATAAATAATTTGTGCTGACACAAAAGCAAGCCTAGTAGCTTTCATTCTTGTTTTGATAAATATTCTTTTACTATTTATCAGCCCACACCACATAATTGCATTAGTGCTAAATAAATATAAATACTATTTACTTGTCGTAAAAAAATGCATAAATATGCCAGAAGAAAAAATGGTCCATATTGCAAGCAGATAAATGTACGCTTAAAACCTAAGCAGCTCCAGAAGCAAGAATTCTGAATTCTTGAATTTTAATAACCAGTTCCTGAAATGAGGTAAAGCTCAACTATTCTTGCCTCCTCTGAGGAAAGATATTTTTCTTTTTACGAATTATGGGTTCTAGTACTGCTTTATCTTTTCCCACTCCTTGTTGTTTTCCATCCTTTCTCTCTCCTCTTGCCTTTTATATATTCCTGGCTTCACCTTAGTCTTAATGAAGCTAAAATTCTAATGTTTCCTCAAAGCAAACAAGCAAACAAGTAAACAAAAAAGTCCACCTTATATGGCAATTTCTCATCTTCTCTCTGTTTATTAGTTTGAAGAAGATGGAAATGTTGTCAGGAATTAGATTCTGCGATTTGAAATCTTGCAGACTAGCTGTATTGCCCAAGATATTGGTATAAAATTCATGTGCAAAAGAGACTTTGCTATGTTTTCCTTAATATTTCTCTGTAAATCTCCTCAAATGACTTCCATTTTCCATTTTTTGGTGGTGTCCCGTGATCATCGAATCAAAACTATCCTGAGTAAAATTATATTAGTAATGATAAGAATTTAAAAGAAAAAAAGGTCATCTGTGGAGATAGCAGTGTCAGTTTAATAATGGGAAATTTTCTGGAAAGTTGAATACAAACAATAAGTAATCTCTTCTAGCACTTTCTCTGTTTATTGAAACACTACTAAGAAGCCCCAATGCACCGCCCCACAACCCCTCTCTTATATATATATATTTGCTATTCAGTTATTCTTTTTATTGCTCTATTTTTAGCCCTGTTTGAAAAACTCCCTATGTGCTATTAATTCTTTATACTTTTTTCCTCATATTTTTCTATCATATATATATTATTTTTAGTTCAATAAAATAACACTGTGTTTTCTTTCTGCCTACTTCCATTGTCTAACTAATTGATCCAATAAACTGAAAGGAAAAAAGCACTTTCCAGTTCCAGAGGCAGTATCAAGTGAGTTTTTAAAACAGAAAACAAGAAGGATATAAGGAAAAGCTACACACTCTTGGTTTTCAAGGCTGAATGTTCTAACTTCTTGCTAAAAGGTCAGAACAAAACTTGTTCTTGCCATTGGGACTCACTATTCAAATCATCTTTTTGATCACACTATGTAACTGGTGCTGAGCATTATGACTCTACACTGCAATAGTATTTTACCCCTCAGATTTTTAATTGAAATTTTTTATTTAAGTTCTTCTCCACAAATGCCAGTAAAATTCTTAATCCTTAAATGCTTAAATATGGATCTGTATACAAATTGAGCAAATTGAATTGAAGTGATTTTTCCAAATGTCTTGCATAAAATAGGTTACTCAAATTAATATGGAGGGAAAAAAAAGGAAAGCAAAAGCTTTTTTGATCTGATGTCCTAGTGTCAGAATCTAGATCTGATTGAAAATCTGAATGAGATCGTGTGTGTTAGATTAATTTGAAACTTTAATTCCTTAAGTTTTCAAACTCTTTCTTTTGAGGGAGGGGGTGGAGGGAAAGAAAAATCTGCAAATATTTATGTGGAAATCCTGCTAACTTAATTTTGCAAATCTTCTTTGAACACTTCTAGACCCAAGGGAGATTTTGGCCATTTCATCCATTGTTGGTACTTCTTGCTTTGTCCCAAAACATGCATTTTTGATCTCTCCCTTAGTGCAAGATTAACTGCACACCAGGCAGGGTGTTGAGAGGTCACTCATCCCTTACTCACAAAACCATTTATTTTATTTCAAGTGCTTAGACTTTTTTCTTTAATTTATTGACGTGTTGTCAATTACTTCTGGCTAACATTTTTTTCTGTCTTTTAGGGCAATTAAAACATCACTTAACTACATACCCTATTGTTTCAAAATATATTGTTACATCTTTACAGCTAATATTCATCCAAACAAAAAAGTCAAAGAACAGTGTGTTCTGAGATTACTGATATTTCTGGCTAATTATAAAGCAGACATTGCTTAATGATCAAGATAAACTTATCTCCTTGTTTATGTCATCAAAATTTATCTTGTTGTGTCTCAAATGGCTTATTTCCATTCAGTCTTCTAAGAAAATAATCAATTCTAATTTTCTCTATTTTTGATAAAATCATTGTTTTTTCCACAATCATATCCTGTGTTCTCTGGTGTTTGATCACTCTGTCTTTCTTTAGTTCTCTTTTTTATCTTTATATCAATGCCTCACTGTCTCATTGAATTCTGCAAGTCCTTCCTGAATGAGCCCTATTGCTTATGTGATTTTAAACTCCACTTCTAAATATATTAGTATTAAATTTATCAGTCTTTCATATTCTTCATGTCCAACCTCATATTTTATTGGTTTTCAGTATCTTTCTCTAGGTCCCAGAAAGGCAACATAGGGAAAACAGATCTAATTTTCTTCTGAAACCTTATTGACTTCCTTTGTTTATTGCTGTGAAGTTTAATTGTTCTTGTCTTTGAAACACAAAACATCAAGATATTGTTTTGTCTTTTCCTTTCCTCACTGCAGTAAGCAAAGCCTACTGCATCCTAAAATTTCCTTCCTTTATTCCCCTGCTAACAAATTGTAGATCTGTGCACTTCAGTTTTGATCCTTTTGATTCATATCCCAGTAATATTAATGGATTTATTGAATCCAGTGTCAATGAAGCTAATGACACTCTTGTCCACAATTTTAAATGTAGGGGTTTTTTGGTTTGGTTGTTTTTTCCTGTTTTTTGGTAAGGTTTTTTGTCGGGTTTTCTGGGGTTTTTTTGGTTGAGGTTGTTTGTTTGTTTGTTTTTTGGTTTTTTGTTGTTGGTGGTTTTTGTGAGGTTTTTTTAATAGAACTGCTTTTTTTTATTTTTGTTGTTGTTTTTTGTGAGTTTTTTTAATAGAACTTTCTTCCTGTTTTCTTTATAACTCCCTTTTAGTATTCTTATACGCTCTTGAATGCAAACAGAAGAGTGTGATGACTTTCTTGATCACATTTTGTTTTCCTTTTCTATTTCTCCCCTTCTCTTCAAATATCAGTAACTAGTCATACTTGCTTCTGTGAAGAGCTGCTAAAGAAAGTAATTTCTCATGTATTACAAAATATTTATATTAGTCTGTGAAGCTCAAAAGCCATTCCATGGGCTCCTGGACCTGCCTTTCAGATGTCCACGTCTTCAGTAGCTTTCCTTTAATATTTAAATCTTTCTGAATAACATGGACTCACTTATGACTCAGTTATGAGATAAAAATTAATATTAGTACAAGCAACCATGCATCACCAAGACTTGTCAGAAAAATCAGATGACCTCATTTTTAAAACATGGTCTTCTTACATGCATGACTGATTATATTGTTGCTACTTTCTTCTGTAGCTCTTACTTGTGACATTCCAATGTATTGAAATTTCATTACATTAGAATGTTCTCTGTGAATAGGCTACGTTTTTCTTAATTTATGAGCATCTTGTAGAAATCTAAGATAAACCACTGTGATGGTTTAACAACATTTGGAAATTAAACTCCAAATAAGCTACTCTCCTTCCTCCCACTCTCTCCAGTCAGAGAGGGACAAAGGCAAAGACTATGGTTTGAGATAAAAATGTACTGGAAGCAAACAGCAACGGAATAAAAAAGGCATAGTAATAACAGCAATATTAATAACAAAAGTATACAAAAAGAGAAGGTACTTTACACACAAGTGTTCATCACCTTGACTTAATTCTGCGTGGCTGCCAAGGCAAAGGCAAGATGGCAGGCACTCCCTTGGCTAGGGTTTCCTCTCCCCAAGCCTGAGGCAACAAAAAAAAATGATGACAGACAAACCCAAATAAATCTGGGTTGGCCACATCGGACCACTCCACTCTGCTGGTTCCATTCTGTCCCATGCCACTGCGTCAGACTGTTCCACTCCGCTGGGACAAATTCCATGTGGTGCTGCCATATGGACCACTCCCCTCATCCTGTTCCTTAGAAATGAACAAAGTTTTAGATACAATTAAATGGGGACAAAAGTCCTCAGAGTAAAACTGTTTATTTGTAAAGACTCAGCTGAACTGGGTGTCTGTCTCTCTCCCCCCGGCGTTGAACACACACACTCTCCAAAAAGATGGCTGCATTTTATATCCTTTCCTGGCCAGGGCTGGTCCCTGTCCCCTTTCCCATTGGATGGATACTCAAGAACCTACATGCTCTCTCCACTGTCTACTTTTCTCTGCCCTCCCCTCTCATCTTATTTCTTTTTTGGTCGGGTCTTCAACCACGTGCCTCTCCCAGCTCACAACAACACTCAACAGATTAACTAGAACAAATCCAGACCTTAGATAACAACATATAGAGAACAAAATCAACTTTCATTCTTCTGCTTAATAACCTTTTGGCTGCAGCAAAATATTACCTTATCTCTCACATGCTGGACTGGATTCCATGGAGCTGCTTCCAGCACTGGCACTGCTCTCCTCCACTCGGCATGGGCTCGGTTTCCTCACCACTGCTTCGTTCCCAGCAGCTGCTCAGCTGTGTTTGCTGTTCGCAGTTATTTTCTTCCTGAGGGGACAAGGAAGGGACAAGTGGCAGTGGGAGAAAGGCAGAGCCCACACTGACCTCCCCCCACTCAATGATTAAATAGATGACTTGCTGGTACTGGCAACTTCTCCTGAAGAAGACACAGAATAAAATGACACACTTCCAGGGGTATGTTCCTTGTTTCTTTCTCTGGAACCACGCCCCAGAGAGATCATTTGAGTCATATAGAATAGCAATTTAGCCCTGCTTCCATGGCTCTAAGTTCTGCCCCTTGTGAGCAAATTCAGGACAGTGATTATTTTATTTGCCTTTCACAATCTCTCTAACATCTATTATTCAAATAATTACTCTGAAGAAGGCCATTTTTTTCTGAATATAGTAGACACATTTTATTGATATGTGGTTTGTTTAACAGGAATGCATTGGATAACATTGGCTGTGAAAAAGGACATTGTGGAAAAAAGATTAGTTCAGAGAAGTTCAGAGTAGCTGTGAGATGAAGCATAGGGGAAACCTTATCCTCTTAATCTTTATGCATGAAAGCATTGGATGGATGGATCCTCCTGGCTAAAATATGAAATCCCCAACATCTTCAACCAGTAGTTGTAAATACACAAACATGGGCTATCAATTTGCATTATAACCATCTGCTTAGATGGCATTATTCCTAGTCACAAGGTGATATGACAGCTAACTAGGCAACAAATGCCACTTCAGTTACTTGGCAGCCTTTAACTCCGCAGGAGGCTTTTTCCTGTTGGAAAGAATATCCTTTTAAACTCCAAACTTCTTCACATCAGTCCCACCTGTTCATACCAGCGTGCCAAAAATTCAGCATGAAAGAATTGCTAGTTAACACTTTTGCAACCCAAAGGGGGTGCAGGATGTCAAAATATGTAATAGGTCGCATTAAGTAAATACTTACAGAACCTTAACAAACAAAAACCTAGGCAAACAGGGGTGCCAAAGGTTATGCTAAACAAGATGGAGACAGACTCACAAACTATAAAATGGGATTTGATTTATGTTTACCTTCTCACAGAAGAGTAAGAATAGAAAATAAAGAGTACTGACTGTTTACACTTGTCTTTGTGGAATAGAAAATCACCACCATAAAATCACATTTATCCTGATAAACTTTGTTCTGAAGTATTTTCTAATTTTCTGATATTAGTGTCTTCAAAATATTTTAGAATATTTTCTTCAGTATAATATGGAAAACCATTTTAAATCTTAACAATCTCTGTAGAATAGAAAGAGCTACCTAGATCAACATTTTACTGCAGCAGTTAAACATCCCAAATTTTAGAAAGAGTTTATGTTCTGATTTAGAGGAGTCAGATCATATAAAGAAATAAAATCTCAACTGAATACTGAAGCAAGATAAGATACAGTGTTAGGTTGGAAAATTCTATGCAAAGCAAAGTGCTGTCTTTGGAAATACAATTCATTCATCATGATGGAAAGTGCAGTTAAAAATTAAATAAGGGTGAATGAATTTAAGAAGTCTTGGAGAACTTTTTAAAAGAAGAGGAACACTACACAGGAGAAAGTAATTTAAAATTACTTAAAACAACTGATTATTTAATAAATGAGAAACATGTAAAACTTTTTATTATTATTATTTTTATCATTTGCCAGAAAGATCAGGCTCCAAATTTGATCAAACAGATTTTCTTGTAGAAAATTTTCTGTGATTTTTATATATTGCTGGAACTTGGGTATTGCAGATTATATAAAATGGTCTCCTATCTTGAAAGAGGTTTTCCAGTACAACAATTTGATGTTGTGGAGAAAACTACAAGTATAAGTTCCTTCAGAAGTTGCTTAGTATTTCTTCACCTGGCTAGCTTTATTCTTTGCTTTATATCTTTAAATTAATAGGCTGGCATATTGGAAATTAAAATAATGTGTATTAATACAAAACAGATACTGTTTTATAGTACATGTTTATTACCATGTTATGAACACTCAGATACCCAGTATCTGCTGAGCTCCTCTCTTGGGATTTCAGCATTAATATTTTTAGTTTAAAGATTTTGTTGATAGTAGATGCTTGACCATGCTTTGAAACACATTGCTCTGCTTGCACAAGGTAAAATTTTTTTCTTCTCACAGGTGCTTTTGCATATTTGACACAAAAGTGGTTCTTCCCATGCTAGAGCAAGATCCTGCACTGTTGGGATAGGAGCTCTGAAAGTCTGGAAGCTGACAGAATTTGATTGCAGCCTTGTGGGGAGGATGGGTTGTTAAAACCTATGAGTGACCACCTGTGTTATAGCAATCACATTGACCTTCTCCTACAAGGTGTTGGCACTCACTGTTGTACTGAACTCCAAAGAAAATCGATTTTTGGCACAGAACATTGTGACCTTGCCTTCACTGGTCCCATGCTGGTGCTTGGCCTTGGTCATTCCTGTCTTCTCAGTGGGATGATAGTGGTGCTCAGCAAGCACTAATCCATATGTTTCCTTTGAAAGAATGTATGGAGGAAAAATTAATCTTAGGAGAGGTTAGAAAAAAATCAATGAAAATTTGCAAATAAAAAAAGACTTAATTTTTGTACTGTTATTCCAATGTCACATGTAGCTGCTTTTAGCAAGTAGTCTCACCAATCTTTCTTATTCATTATACACAATAAACTAAATATTCAATTTCTTGCCCTGTTTGAACTTGGTCTCCAGTTTATTGAGTTAGAAGTAAAATGCTGATGCTTTCCTGCCTATGAAAGCTCTCTGTCCCTTGCTTAGAATATCAATATTGATTTAACCTAGACCTTCAGATTTTACCAAGTTCCACCTAGCAAAAATAAGTCAATACAAGTAACAGGGAAAATAAGCAAGCATTTTCCTTTTTCCTGCTTTTTGCCAGTTGACTAAAATAGCAGGAATTTTGTAGTTAGACCAGTCTAACACTCTTGTTTTATTTAATTTTTTTGCAATTGAATTCAAGGAAGATGAAGTTAACGATTTTGCTTTGGTGCATACGGAATGTGAAAATATTTGCTCACGTTGTTGTCAGAATGTGCTATGCACGTTATAGACCAACAGTTCACTTTCTAATGTTTAATAGTTATTATACAGCTTTTTCTTCCCGATTTGTTTTTAGCGGCAGGGTTTTTTGTTTATATTTTTAATAAAATAAGCCTGTAGTATCTAATTATGGTAGTGCAGCTCTAGCCTTTATCTTGGAAATAAAACAACTGCTAAGCACTGCTGATATACTTTTCATTGGGTTCATACTAAGAAAAAGAAATGCACAAAACCATAAATGTAACAACCCTGCATCAAGCTTATTGGATCTCAATGTACAACATCCCTTTGAGCCAGAATCTGTCTTTTTGTTGTAATTTTGAATCCCTTTTACAATATTGGAATATTGTTATGAGAAATTTATGTAAAACCTTCTCACTCTTGTAAAAACTGAGTGTTTTACAAAACAAAGCAGAAGCATGTTGTAGGTGATGGTGATGTTCATTAAGTTTTAATAACACTTTAATAGCCTCAGTAAATCTCAGAAATCTATGGATGTATTTTCTTGCTCTTGATTCCGTTTCCTCTCTCTTCCCCACATCTCTGAGGATGCTGAAGCAGGAATTACAACCGCTGGTGTCACAGGTGAGCACAAGCAAACAAACTATGCTGCTGATTCCAGTAGCTGCTCATATATTATCTACAGATGCTTTAAAATTAAGGTGTAAAATTGGGTTCACCAGAACCCATATGTGTAGGACATGCCTCAATTACACTTAGAAACAATGACAACAACTCAATATCCTTTGAAAATAGAACCAAAGATTTTCCCTGGAGTTTTTGCAGATAATAATTTTTTTTTCTTTAAAATGTTTACATCTTTTTATACGAGTAAAGCATTGGTTCATGTGAAGGAGAAAGACTGAAAAGTAAAACACACCACAGATTTTTTTTTTTAACTTCTAAAATCAAATAGAATTCTAGAAACTATTCTCTTTCATGAGAAACAATGACCTACATCTATTGAAGAGATCTGACCTTAGGGACCTATCTTTGCCATAGGGTTATTTTTCAGTGTTGAACAGAGCCTTTATGATAGAACATATTGGGTTTTAAATAAGGAAATCCTCTGTCATAAGAAGAAAAATGAATTATAAAACACCTATAAATGGAGAAGACTTTCTTTAATAAATGTCTCAAATTATCCTAGGTAGCTCAGTGTCTCAGAAATTATGCAGATCTATTTTGTTATAGAGTGCCATAGAATATTTATAAATCGCCCCTTGTGGCAAGACAGTTGAGGTCAAAGCAAAATGAAGCATTATATATGACACAATATATTCAAAAAAATCAAAATCATTAGTCAGTGTCCAAAAATGAAACTTAGTAATGCGCTGTTAAAATCCTAAATAAAATATCTATTGCCAAGTTCAATAAATAAATGCCAAAATATTCTCCTCGGTGAGGGTGCTGCAGAAATCCCTCAGTGGATTTTTCCTTGACTCAAGCTGCAATAACAATATTCATGTAATAGAGGCTTCCTGCTCATACACTACCTTTAAAATTAATTTCAGGAGTCTATGCATATATTCACTGCTGCCCTCACTGTGATGCTGGGAGAAATCTGTTTTGCATAAAATAAGCTGAGACCCTTCATGAGCCCAAGCTCCCAGATACATGCTGCTCACAATTGCAACTGAAGCAAATGAACATCAGAATATCAAGCTGTACAGGGAATCACTCATCAGCTTGTGATTGCCACAAAATGATTCCTGGAAGTTGCTTAGGAAGCACCTGTTGTAACCAAAATAACATCCAGTAGGTCTAAACATCCACACCTATTAATGTCTGCTCTTGTTTTAATTTGCTCACTATACAGTGAACAAGTCTACATAGGTGTCCTTTTCTTTCAACTATATATGAAACAAGAGAAGTTATATGAAGAAAAGAAATAATTTTAAACAATCAGCAATTACTTATTCCCCAAAATTTTATATTAATATTTATAACTTCCACAGAATATAATTTGATAACTAATTACTATTGCACACATATATTTAAGTAATGAAATTATTTTTGTGTTGCAATTTTGAAAAAATTCTTACACACTTAGTTATCTTTCCCCTAATTGAATTGTAATTGAAATTTATCTTTTTATTGTTGCTCTTGTTGACAAGTGAAAAAGAAGATCTCAGTGAAAGAAAGTCATAGAGAAGGAAAGAATTTTATAACACGATAATTTCTAGAAATAGTGTCAGTATATGATATCATAGTGGAGTGATGAAAGGAACTGAAGAAGCTGAGACGAGAAAATTCCAGTCCTCTGCTACAAGTGAGAGTTGGAAAATTATCATATTATTTAATTTTATATATATAAAAATTATATATATATTAATTATCACATAATGCATGGCTGCATAAAACCCCTTGACTCAGAATAAAGTTGGCAGCTGATTGGGATAGTTGTTAAAATAGTGGTGGCAAATCATGCAGTGTATTCTTGGGCTGATCCTGCCCTTGCACTGCCCTTTTGTGATCCATTCGACCTCTTTTGTAGCCAGTCATTCCTGATAACTCTTTCATATCCTTCACAAATACACAATACATTAAATACAATTACATTAAGTACTTGCCTAGGAACTGTTTCAATATAGAAATCTCCTTGAGTTTGGGTAACTTAAAACTAATCTCTGCATAAAGATATTTCGATATGCTTTTTGCTTATTCTGCCAATAACATCTCTATGAAAATATATTTAAACACACAACTATTTTAAAAGGTTTTAGTTAAACAGAAGCCCTAGAAAAAATACAAGCAGTAATACCTAAGTATTATTAAAGCTTATACAGTTGCTGTAACTCAGTGCCAGAATTACTTACAGTTATCTTCAGAAAAAGAATTAAGTTGAAATTATGCATTTTATGTGGAATTTTAATCAGGAAACTTAGAAAGAAGGTTAAAAATAAATTACCTATATACGTGAATTCTCAAATAGATATACTTTTATCACCAAGCATTCTCATAGTTCCCTATGAGACCCACATAAAATTTTCCATTTAGATTTTTTACTTTTCTTCTCGGATTATTATTCACCAGACTTTTAAAAACTTGAGAATAGGCTTTCACTCGAAGTCCAGTGGTAATGACATCAGAAATAACTTAAAATTAAATAGCTAAAGTTTTGAGACAGATTTGAGCCACCTCCAATTTTCATCTGAATAAACAAGCAAATAACCATAAGAAACAAAAATACTCTCTGGTTGATTTATAAGTAGTTATCTTCTTACCTTAAAATAAAGCAATCTGTTTCCTTTCTTATTTTCCTTTAAAAAAGGAAGAAATCCCTTTTATTTTTTTTTAAATTGCAACACCTGCTCAAATAAATTGTTCAGACTTCAGTTCACTGTAACCTGACCCTGCAAAATAGACTCCTATGTTCAGCAACTCCCTGATAGAACTCCACTAGCACTGAGAGTGGTACACATGAGAAATAAACCACCATGGAGGATGTGGAAACATGTAATTCATGTCTCCAGTGCTGGATCAATCATTTGGATCGTCATCAGGTTTTTTCATGTGATTTAGGATAATAATTTCAGTGGATAAAAAAATATATATGTAAAATATATTATTTGTGAAATTATTCTGTGTTACTGCTCTTCGTAGGTATGTTGGTTGTTCCCAGAGAAAACTACTAATGGAATGAACAGAAACACTCATATAAGTGATTCAATTTTCCTAATTTTTACAGTCTCTTTTCACAAGCTGAGAAGCTCAGGAAGGCTGCAGCAGTTGCAACAACTGAGGCAAAAACTAGAGACAGTTTTGACTGAAGCGGCCTGAGGTTTATTTTTTGCATCTTTATTTATTTACTAGAGCTACAGTGGAGAAGACAAGCTTTATTGTAGGAGAAGAAACAAAATCTTTTCTTGCTTTTTTCCACCATGTTATTATTTTCCATATATGAGGAAACTAGAAAGGAAAAATCCAAACCACATCACCACAGCCAAAACCCAAGCTCCCCTTACCCCTTTTCTTTCCCAGAAGTAAGATACTTCTACAGAAGTATGTTCAGCTATCCCTCTTTCTTTTCCAGAAGAAAGATACTTCTATGGAAATATGTTCAGCAGGAACAAAAAACCTTTTGTGCAAAATAAAAACAAAGAGGCAAAGAAAATGTTCCAGAATAATTTGAAAAAAATCCCAAGAGAAAATACTCCTTATGGCATGGTTAGCTGGTCTTTGGAGCAACTTCTCATATGAAACATCATTAAAGTTTTATGTGTCAAGAATGATCTGTTAGAAATGAATGGGTTGGAAGATCTTATGCATAATTTTAATTTTACATAGAAAAATATTAATACTGCAATTGTAAGTACATGTATTAATAATGTTTTAAAAAATTTAATGAGAAATACACTCTAAAATTCATTGGAAAATTATATCAGAATGAGGGAAATGCAGAAAATCATAGAGATTTATAGAGTTCTTTGCTATATTTTTAAACAAAAGGTGCTGGTTTAACACCTGTGTCATAACAAGTCTTCCAAACTTCCTTCTTTGCAGTAGCTGGATAAAAAGTTAAAGTTAAATGGAAAGTTGTGGGTGAGCTTAATAAGCAGGATTTATTTTTTATTATTGTATTTAGGCATTTCATAATTCCCAGCAAAGCCACATCCAGCCCTGAGGTCCTGAACACAGGAAGGACGTCAACCTCTTAGAGTCCAGAACTGGGTCAGATGATGGGAGGCCTGGAGCACCTCTCCTATAGGAGAGGCTGAGAGTGTTGGGCTTGTTCAACCTGGAGAAGAGAAGGCTCCAGGGACATCTTTTCATTGCCTTCCAGTGCCTTAAGTGAGCCTATAAGAAAGATGGGGACAAACATTTTAGCAGGGCCTGTTGTGATGGCACAAGAAGTGGCAGCTTTAAACTGAAGGAGGGTTCATTTGGATTAGCTGTAAGGAAAACATTTTCTACAATGTGGTGGTGAAACACTTGGAACCAGTTTCCCAGAGAGGTGGTAGTGGCCCCATTCCTGGGAACATTGAAGGTCAGGTTGGACAGGGACCCTGAGGAGCCTGATTGAGTCGAAGGTGTCCCCACTTATGGCAGAGGAATTGGCTGAGGTGGCCTTTGAAAGGTCCCTTTCAATTCAAACTGTTCTGTGTCTATGTAATATGTCCTTAAAACCAATACACAAGTAAATTGATTAGAGATGACTAAATTTTATTTATTTGTTTGCTTATTTATTTTCATTTCCAGCCCTTCAATACTGAATGGAAAGGAGTCAAAAACTTTCAGCAGTGCTTTGTTTATAATAAATGGATTTTAATGTGCCCTGCAGGTATACAGGCCATGTCTAGTTCCAAAGGGAACCAATCCAAGAGCAATGTAGAAATTTAACTTCAACAGCACTATAAATCAGGTACAGGTGTCTTTGTGACTTTTTAAAATATGCACAGAAAGAGACATAGTGTATAGATCTTTCCAAGTCGTATCCCTTACCTTCCAGAACCTCATGCCAAGATTGTATACAGTGTTGAGATCTCCAAGATCATGATTACAGTTCTTATATCTAAAGAAATAAAAAAATCATCTCTCCTATCTCACATCACACCCCACATGCATGTCTTGCTATGACGAGATGCACTACCTAAGTAGATTAGAAAATCTACTTCCTTTCACCTCTGGAATACCATGTAATTAGGAATTTTTAATAAAAAGGTTAATGCATGCCCAGTAAGAAATGTTTTGTGTTGAGACTGATGAATGTGTGAGCACTGATGATACCATACTTCTAAAAGTAGTTTCTTGATTTTTTTTTTTTAAGGGGTACGTGATGTGGTTGGTGAACATACTGTTTGCCTCAGTGTTTCTGCTTTTGTTTGGATTAATTTGTATGTTGCAATAATTTTATTTTATAGTTGCTTAATGTTTTAAGAGATTCTTTTTCTTTTATCCTTAGATCTGATTTGCATTTCCTTGGCAATTCAATTATTTCAATAAAGGATTATATCTTAAAATTGGGGCAAGGTAAAAGCTTCCACAGTGTAGTTTAGCATCAGATATCATATCAGGATTTCATAAATAAGTACATTTCTGTATATATAATGAACAATCCAGATTTCTGGCTGCTTAAGAAGGTAGTCAGTACAGGAATTCAAGGTCATTCTGCATTATTTCTTTGACGGTGGGGGACAAATGGTTTTATTTGATATTAATGGATGCAAAAGTTTTAATGTTCACTGATAAGACTAAGAGGTTAATACAATGGCAAACCAAAGAGAGGCATAATATAAACTGTGAAACATATTTCTGCAATGTGAACTGAATCCTTTAATAAAGTCATATATCAGAAAGTTTGTTTAGCAGGGATCCATATTCCACATAAACTAATTGATAAATTGCAGTTTAATTGGCATACAGACAGCTGAGATAAAGAGTCCCTTTCTGGAAATGGTTGGTAGTCTCCTATCAAATGACCTTCCGTCTCAGACAGAGGTTCTGCAAATATGATGTGAATTTATTATAGTCTTCAGCATTTATTCAAAGACACGGTGAACAACAAAGTCAAAAGAAATAAGGCTATCCATCATCCCCACACAGGTAAACGAAAAAAAACCCAGGCTAGTTCTGTAACTTGTACTTCATTATTGCCTTGATTTGCAAATTCATTAATATGAAAAATATTTCAAATACTGACAACATTTTGAAATAATAAACAGAATCCATAGTAGTCATATTCCACTGTCAGGTTTTAAAATCTCGTTAGAATTAGGAAACTACCACAAAAATCTGGAAAAAAGGACCTTTCTTTCAGAAACAATCCTTTTTCAAAAAGCCCATATGAACTCCTTACTTATGAAACTGATTTCCATATGTACACTTGTTTGTTTTTTTCTCCAGTAATTTTGCACATGATTTTTGTCCCTGGATCCTGCAAATGTTTGTACTCAGCTTCACACAAGCTGGACCATGGAGTTAAGCTGAAATTCCCGAGTGACTGTGTGCCATCCAAGAAACCAGCAAGAAAGCTAAGGGAATAAAAAAAGTTTGTTTCTTCCTAATCATGAAAATTGATTCATGTTTAACATTTGCTTTTCTCATTATAAGCCTTGTCATGGAAACAAGTAATGGAATTGGAATGTAGTTTTTACTGATGTAGCTTTCAGTGTGAAACCATAAAACATCACCTTCTTATATTTTCTTTAGAACTCATTCCCTCGGTTTTTTTTCTCAGCTGAGTCTGCTTATCTCTAAGCTGTTGAATTTGTTTTACTGTTATCCATTTTTTAAATTAGCTAAGCATCTACTGGCTCACTTGCTGATGGCCACTTCATAAGCCTACCAGAGAAAGAGTTGAAAAAAAAGAAAAAAAAAGAAGAAAATAACTAATTGCCTCTGTATGTGTTCTCATTTTGGCAGACTATTGAAGGAAGCCTAAGAAAAAGTCCATCATAACATCATTTCTTATCTGAAATAGCTGACAGCAACTTATCAAGGCTTCCCAGTCAGGCACCTCCAGCAGAGCCTAGTCCTCTAAACAATATGAGTTAGCCTGGGAGGCTCATTTTAAAATTAGGAAGACTCGTTTTTATCTGCTTTGTCAATCAGTATTTCTGCCATTTGCATCGTTGCAAGAGTGGTTAGATCCTTTCCCTCTTGAATGTCTATGCAACAGCATATGGATCATTGGGTAGTGACAGAGTATTTTATCATGTTTTTAAGTAGTTCTCATGTGTAATCTCCTTAGCAGCCATGGGGCCCCACGTTTGTGTAATTGCTTCTAAGCATGAGGGGTAGCAGAGATTTTGCCTCCAATGGATTTAGAAGAAATGAATTTTCAGCAAAGCTCTACAGATGATAAAGTATTAAAAGATAAATGCAAATACAGGATCATTAAGGAGCTAAACATGGATTTTTTCAGTTAACTGAAAGAACTGTAAGAAATGGATATTGCATTTTTAAATGAAATTTTAGCATAGAATCTTTCTATATAGAGGTCAGATATCTACCACAATACTGTCTCTAACTTGAGGAGGACATTATGAAAGTGTTATATATATATTATATAAGTGTTTTGTCCCGGTCCTTATCTCACTCATGAACACTTTGTTAATTTTTTTCCTTCTTTTCTGCCCAGCTGTAGCAGGGTAGGGTGAGTGAGTGAGCAAGCATCTTGTGGGGCATGACACTGGGGCAGTGTCAAACCACGACACTGTTCCAGGACTTAATTTTGAAAATATGGCAAGCAGATCTTGAGGGCATCACTGAAAATGATCTCATATCTCTTCAACTCCAAAGAAGTACAAATTTTCCTCAGACCTTCCATGTTTATACATTTCTTTTAAATTTCCTCATTAATATTTTCATTTAATAAATTGAATGATTTGATTAGTTGTTTTTTGAAAAGTAGACCTGGATCTCTGAGCACTGATGACTGGCTTTTCCTGGGCAGGCGAGTGGAGGCTCTCATTGGAGTAGTCGAGCTGCATCTATGGAAACTGAGTTTGTTCTTGTTGTACTACAATGAACTATAGAAGTTCTTTCATTTACTTCCCACAGGTAATTTTCTAATAATTTTATGATTTAATGCACTGTCCTTCCTTTAAACATATATTTTATTTCCTTAAGTTTCTCTCCCTTTCTTAGGGTTGTGGGTTTTGTTATTTCCCACTCGTTCTCACTCATTGCATTCCACGTTCTCTTTCTTAGACCCTTAAGTCTTGAAGCACTTTTACTGTTCTTTAATAAAATTTTATATAAAAAAATGTTATCATTAAAATACAATAAATATCTGGGTTCTCCTGTATTGCCTTCTTGTTGAAATCTTTGTAGTCAAAATCTTCCTTATCCCCCAAATTCTCTACTTTAAATGATTCTGACTACTTCCCACAATGACCAAATCTTCTTGATTTGTTATGAATCACAGTAGTGTAGCAGACAGTTTTCCAATAGTCCCCCAACAAATTTTGAGCCACAAATATTTATACAACTTTGATTTCAACAAGATTCTCTTCTTCACTTTCTGTCCTTCATCAAAAAAGTGCTTCCCTTTAACACTGATATTCTAGTCATGCCTTTATCCTGATAATTCTGTTGGGCCTTAATGCAAGAAAATTACTTATGCTATACTCCATGCTGTGTCTCACTCTTCCTAGCTCTTCTACCATCTATTGCAGAAATGCACAAGTCAAGAGATGTCCTAAGGAGAAGGTCAGGCTCTTGAGCAATTGCTGGGGCTTTGCTTGTAGAAGTCATTTAGCTGGGCATTATTTATGCAGAGACTTGGGACTGGGCTTGGAAATGTCATAATTCCTGTCAGGGGAAAATTGCCATTGGAGTTGTTCCTCTGTCTAAGCTTCATTGCCTGGATACCTTTTGTGTCTCCTACCTTAAATGAGCTATTGCTGGTGTCCTTTCAGAGAAATGTTACAGGTGGTATATCTAAAAGCACCATATTCCTTCTAAGATGTGATGTAATGTGGTTTGAGAAGATGCTTTTCCATAGAATAGCTTTAGTTACCTTTCTTCAGAAAGAAATTCAACTTTCACATGCAAAATAAAGGGAAAAGCTGATGCTATAAAGGGGACTGATAGCTGCAAGAAAAAAAAAAGCAGCAGGTGTGAAAGAAGAGATAAAAAATACAAGTCTTATTTAGTTAAACTAATATAAAACTACATTAAGAAATCTTTTGTGTGTCTTTTGCTTTATATTACCTGATTAAATAAATTTTGACTGTGTTTCATCCAATCTGTGTTTTCAAATACACTTTAGCTGAAACTGGTGCAAATCTGAGCAGACAGCTTAGAATAATGTAAGGTTTTTCAGCTGTGCTACTTAATTAGCTACATGCCTGCAAGTTTAAGACAGCTCATCCAGTGCATATCCTGCAGAACACCATGAGAAGTCCAAGGAGTGATACTGATTTACGATAGCAAAAGAAATAATTCATCAGCTTTGCGATAGTGGTTAGAAAGAAAAAGAAAAGTTATTCTTAAATATTTGCCACAGTATTTTTTTCCGAAGTAAGTTGAGAGCGAACAATCTGATTTTCATTTATGTCTCGACATATGTCATATATGGGGTGGAAAATTGCTATAGGGAGCCCTGTTCCCGGGGAGGCTTTGCCTGGCAGCCGATCAGGCAGAGAAATCTTCCACGATCGGGCTGCAAGAGACCCCTTCTCCCAACCCACCCCTCTTTACCAGTGCCACATATCCCCGGATGCCCAGGAAAAATGACCGAGAAATTGGGCTTTTGGCTGAGCCTTAGCCCATTAAAGCTGCTCCACAACCCCCAGCCTTTTTCCTTTGGGTTTCTTGGAGGGATCAGGGCTCGCCCGGAGGCTCAGCTTGGCCCCCTCCCCTCTCTCCTTCCTCTTCCTCCCTGCGGTCCCGCTCCTCCCTGGCTGCCTGTCTGTCCCGCTCCTTCCTTGTCTGTCTGTCCCTCTCCTTCCCTGGCTGTGTGTCCTGCTCCTTTCCTGGCTCTATGCCCTGTTCCCCTTTCCCCGAGCAGCTCGACCCCACAGCCTCTTCTTGAATGGACGTTCAAGAATTGATTGCAACTAAAAATGTGAAATATGGTCAGACTGGAATGTAGGACTTCACATGTCATGCGTCATCAGCACAGAGCAAACTGATGTTCTATAGCAGGCACCTTTGCATAGGACTGATTTTGAATGTGACAAGAATTTTTCTTATGCTCTTTAGAGCCCTGACTTATCAGTAAAGTAGACAAAACCAGCTCTAGTGGGAAAATGATGGCTGTTATAAAGTTTCTGAGCAACTGCCCAACTTTATGTTCTCAAGGCACTCACAAAGATACTGCTCCAAATCACATCCTCAAAGAAGAAAAAGCATTTATACACATGAAAGCCTCAGGGATTTCAGTATCCAATTAATTTTTTTCTGAAAGCCATTTAATTTTAAATTAATGATACTATATTTTTTCTCTTTTGTGTTTGTATTTAAAGAAATGGTAATGTATGTAAGATAAAAAATATTTAAATTTTGGCATGTTGTGTCACAGTGTTTTGGGTGATGTAATGCTTCCTTGATGCAAAACATAGCCAGCAGTCTCTAACAATAACAAATATCTTTATATTTATATTTATTTATATTTAACAAATATCTGAAATTCTTGAATACTGGTTTACCCAGCACCACAGAGTCATGGAACAGTTTGGGTTTGAAGGAACCATAAAACCATTTAGTTCCAACCCCTGCCATGGGCAGGAAAACCTTCCACTAAACCCATCCAGCCTGACCTTGAACATCTCCAGGGACTGAACATCCATGATTTTAACCACCAACCCCCCCGCCCAAACCCACACTTTTTAATATTCTTTTTCAGGTGAAAAAACTTTTTGCAAGGGCCTGGAGTGACAAAACCAGGGGGAATGGTTTCAAACTGACAGAGAGTAGGTTTAGATTGGATATTAGGAAGAAATTCTTTACTGTGAGAGTGGTGAGGGGTTTTAATATAGTTTTGTGACAGGTTTTGTCTTTGTTCCAGTTGTCATAGAATATAAAGATAGAGAGTTCATATTTAGAATTTTTTATATCTGCAAGTTCATACTTTTTAAATGGTTTCTTGGTGAGATTTTTATAAACATGGCATGCTGGAGTATAATGTTTCAAAATAAATCCTTTATAAGTTTAATATAATGAAATTACATCATAATTCAGTAAGAAAAAAACATTTTCAAAGGCAAAGGCAGTAGCCTGGAAACCTTTAGTATCTTCTCCTAAATAAATATTCCTGAATCATATTTGAGCTGTCATGTTTGTTTTACCTGTCTTTATCCCATTCCATGAGTTTTTCATTTCTGCTCTCATGATCTTCTCCCCATTGTAGGGAGTAGCACTGTATTGTAGGGGAGTAAGTAGTATTATTGTATGCTTATTATAATATTATAATACTTATTATTTTAAGTAGTATTTTATGGTAGGGGAGTAAGTGGGTGGCTGGATGGGGTGGGGTGTCTCTCTTCCCCCCATTTTCCTGTTCTGAAAATGGGCTCTTCTCAAAGGTGCCCCTTCACAGCCCATTTCTGCTGCTTTTCCTTTTCCTACCTGAATGTCACCACTGTACCTTTTCATTAGGTCACAAAGTGACATCTGATTTAAAACAAGAAGAGTTTGAACTAACTAAATTTATGGCTAATTTTGCCTTGCTGGGATTTACTCTGTTATGACCAAGATTACATACTCATATCATCATTGGAAAAGGTGGAGCCAGCACCATTTCTATTACTCATGACTTTGTGTAAGATATATTTTGTAGTGATTTTTTAAATTCTCCTTATACTATTCATTTCATTATGCAGTATCTGAGCAGGAGAGGTAATCAATCATATTATCATATGTTTGGTACTCTGTTGTGTACAGTCAAAAATATAAGCTTATGATAGTGTTTCAGTCTAAGGCACTTTAGAGATCAGTGCCTATAATGAAAGGAGTCTTTGGAAGGGCTTCTTTGAAAAGAAATTTTTTTATTATTTTGTAACCTAGTTTGTACTTTTATATCCCTAAATTGTCACAGGACTTTCTATAAAATGGAATACGTTGTAAAAATCCTTATTAGAGACCTGTTAATAATTTGCACTTGAAAATAGAGGCTGATATAGAACCCTAGTTTGCAAAAGATCCCAAAGTGCCTTATATAATGCCACTAAGGGATGATTTCATAACTGTGCTAGCAAAAGACAATTTAACAATTGTGACAAGGCAACTAAAAAGGACGAGACAGAGAATACTTCATGTTTCCTGACTTGTTTAGTTATCCTTTTTACTGTCACAGTGTGTGGAACAGAAACTGCTGCACACTGAAGAAAGTAACTGTAGTACATCACAAAATACCTGATACTTCATGGAAGATGTACCCTTGTTAATGGTGAGGCCTCTAGCTCCCTTTCACAATTAACAGAGGTTTTATTCAATGAAAGTGAGGTGAAAATGATGTTAAGTAGAAAAGAAAAAGAAAGATGTGACATTGTTTGTGAGTGGAGATTTAATTTGTAAATGTTACCTTTACTTAGGACAATAAAATTTGTGGGCTGCCTAAGCAAATGATATAATTTTTTTTTTGTTTTAAAACATCACAAGATCTTCATAATGTCCTTTTAATATTTTCAAAACATTCATATTCTCTAAAAATCACCCACCTTGATGTTTATCTTTTATAATCAAAGAAAAAGATTTCAGGGACATGAGAAAAAAATTTATTTTCTAAATATCATGATGGAAAGGACTAGTAGAAACTAACAGTATATATTTTGGGATTGTAGCCTTGTCATGCAGAACATTAGCATTAAATATTTGATATTTGTTTAGGAGAAATATGCTCTGCATAGCAGATTCTATATATTATGTTTGAAGTGTTGAGAGAACAGTGAGAGACTTACTGAGAAAACTTACAAAGTACAAAATTGCTTTAACTTTTCTACAATTTGAATTTTTGCTTGAAACTTTTGTCCAGTCACTAAAAGGCTAATGCTCTTTTTGCTAATCATATTTGTATTACATCTAGTGGCCTGATTTTCCATACTCTTTTTAGCTGGGATGTCTGGGACATGGTCAGACACGGTGTACAAAAACGATAACAAAGTCAAAATAGGCATCAGAAGCAATGAATTTATTTAGTGAATGACACCATCAGAAATCTCCACTTACTTTTCCACTCCTCTGGTGGTAATGTGTAGTTCTTTCAGAGATATTCTGTTTGTATTGAAAAAT
The DNA here is from genome assembly GCA_037013685.1 of Acridotheres tristis. NCBI lineage: Eukaryota > Metazoa > Chordata > Aves > Passeriformes > Sturnidae > Acridotheres > Acridotheres tristis. Next base: position 13,537,868 of record CM072884.1, on the reverse strand, counting down.
AATTTAGACAAATACATGACACATTTGGTCAACTACATACTGATATATATTGAGAAAACAGATAACTTCTATGTTTTCTGGTAGTTGTCATCCAGTCTTAACACCTAAGTAAGTTGAAGAACAAAGGTTATACATCATTGACATTTATGTCAAGAAGGGAAAATTTTGGGTTGATAATTGTTAGGTATATATAGAGCTAAAGTTCCTCTCCTCAGCTGATTCCTGTGGTACTGATCATTTATAAAGCTTTAAAGAGTTAATTCCTGAAGATTTTTTTTCCATATATATAGAGATAATTACAGCACCTACACCTTTTTCTGGTAGTATTCATGTGGATTTGTATGTGATAGTGGAGAAAGAGTATTTGACATACCCTGTCACACTGGGGAAGGATCTCTGTAGGCTGAGGCACAGTTTAGGAAACTGAGAGCAAAGAGCTTCAGTGCTTGAAAGACAAGTCCTAAAATAAAATGAGAGTATGGTGGGGGCAGAGTGCACAGGTTCATGGGGTTATTTCTCTTATCTCTTTTGGGGGATGTGGCCACCATAAAGTCTATCTTTTTAACTTGCAAGAGAAAATGTAAAGCACGGGGTCGATGGTAAGCATAAATGCTAAGTATTAACAGATTTGTGTCCAATTGTTTTTAAGTAGGCTGTGGGATTTGCTGTGGGATGGTAATTTGTATGTACTGTAACCAAGAGTCACTTGTAATGGCTCATGACAGTCTCTTAGAAGAGGAGCTTCAGTAAAGCATTTGTAAGGGATGGAGATAATTCACTGCAAATATAAAAATAGTGTTTCATTCACATACTGCACTCGCATTTCATATATCTGATGCTACCTGGTTATGAACTAGAAGCCACATGGTAAACTTTCTTGGATGCATAATTTGACTTTATCCATTAGTTTCTTTGACAAAGTGGACGTTAAAGTGCTTATTAAAATAGTAGATTCTTTAAATTACTGGGCCTCATCCATCATGATCCTTACTGAGAGTTATAACTGATACTTCAAGTCAAGCATTTCTCTTCTGCTGTGACCTAAATAGCTGACTGTAATTTCAGATTGCCTTTTTCAAGGCTGTAGTAGTTGTATCTTCTATTTCCTTCCCTCCCTACTGATTGACCTTCACATAATGTAGTTCAACAGAGATTAGAGTTTGCCTGGCGACTTTATTTTGCTATTACTGCTTCCTTTATAAAAGAACTCTGTTTTGTTGGAGATATTAAATCCCTTACCGCTGATTTCTATCTCAGTTAACGTCTTGTCCCTGATAATAAGATCCCACTCACCTTGCAGGCTGTTTTTGTGACCTGTCAGATTCAAATGACCCCTTGGATTATTATTTACAGATATGCCCTTGTTCAGGTTCTGGGTGATGACTGTAATCTAGTTCAAATCTTTATTATACAAATGAAGTGAGTTGATAATTGTGCATGTCTTCAATGTCATAGGAATTTTATTCACAAACATAAGCATAAATCTTTCATGATTCTCATTAAAGACAATAAGATTCATGTTTTCTCATCTTAGTTTTGATTTTTCAGACAGTTAACTAGATGGTAAATACTTGTCTTGTTCATTCTTCTGTCTTCTTGAATGTCTTGGTGTTGTTCTGAGATACTGTACCTCTTCCCTGGAGATTTGCACTTGTGTTTTGCATGTCTGCCATTGTCTTTCTGTGTTTCACTGTGCTGTGATAGTTCTGCCACAATAAGAGTATTTTTGTTTCATCTGGCTCATTACAACTTGCGGCATTGCTGGTGTTCTTTTTTATTTTGATTGTTCTACTGATTAGGAAATGACATCCTTCGGTGACGGAATGATGCTGTGCAGATATTGATTATGGGTCATTTTGATTTTCTGTTTCGTTGCTTCCATATATTGAGTACAGAGAAAATTTGTCTGACTTTTTTTTTTTTTTGCATTGCACACTTATAATCTGCACAGAATTATCATGCTGCTTGCCAGCTGTACATATGCAACAAAATTCTCATTGTTGTATAGGAATTTGTTATTTCTCCTTCACTCTTTTGCTCTTGCTGCTGCTGTACATGGGAAACAAATCACTGAAGATTTCTGACAGGCTTTCTTACCTATACAAATTAAAAATCAAGAATGTAATAGTGATGTAAGAAACAAAGAGCCTTGAAAAATGTGTTTGCGAATGTTTCAGAAATTCAAAACATATTCCCTAGTTTTTCTAGAAACATATGATGGGTTTAAATTTTGTACTTTTTATCAAACAGACAGATATGATTTAAAAAATATCTTGCATTTTTAACAGAGATTATTCTCATAAAAAGGGCCATAATTGAAACCCATTTTCTCTGCAGTGCTAGCACTTATATTTACAGCTGTGATGGAGTTGCTCCAGAGCAGACATTACAGCGTTATGTTTTGGATTTTTGACCCCAAGTGTAGATTACACACCAATGTTCCCCCCTCTGCCTCACTCCCTGGGACAAGGCTGCGGAGCAAGAGGTTAGGAAAGGACATAACTTGGACAACATATTCAGGTGACCAAAGAGAGATTCCGTGCCAAACATCACACAATCACAGAGTATTCTGAGTTGGAAGGGACCCTGGGGAGAGGCTGGTCTGGGGGGCAGCTGTTGCTCAGAGACTCAGTCTGCTAGTGAGAAATGGTGAGAAATTGCCTTTGCATCACTTCCCCCCTTTCACCTTTTCTTCACTCATTAAACAGTTTTCATCTCAGTCAACCAATTCTCTCATGTTTGAGCATCCTATTCTCTCTCTGCTGTCTCACAGGAGAGGGAAGTGGGTGAGAAGCTCTGTGGTGCTTAGTAGCTGGCTGGGTCAACCTGTCACACTACCCAAAGGTATTCTTTCCATCCTAACTGAATGCAAGCAATGAAAGGAAAGAAAAAAAGAAATAAAAATGTAACTGGGGTTTTAGAAAAATTCAGTCCTCATGGAGTTCAGTCTACTGCCTTGAATTTCAAAGGTAATACAGTCATTTGTCCATTGCTTATTTTTGAAGTTTGAGATGGTTCAACATCAGTTAGCATTTACTGTTAAGAAAATGCTGTCTTACTGGTACTGCTTGCTTTTGAAATATCATTGATAGATAAACAAAAAATTTGGTGCTGTAAATAACAACAGTAAAAGTAAGAATGGCAGAACTAGTGATTTTTAAAAATCTGATTCACTTTTTGCTGACCGATAGCCATATATTTCATTAATTATTTTTCCTTATATTTCCAGAATAATGTTTGTTCTTTTACTTTTGTGGTCCAATTTCAAACTATTTTTAATACACACTGACAACATTAACATGATAGAGATATAAGAAATAAAATAATTATATCTCCATTAAGACATATATATGCACCAATTAATAAAATGGACAGTATTTAACTCCTCAGCCTATGTTCAAGTACATATAACTGACTTTTTCTAAAGCATTTGCATGGACTGTCTTAGCTAGAAGTACAAAGTCCTTCCTGTTCATTCGACGTTTGACTGAAAATTAATTTATGTATAATTGAGGAAAAACCCTTTCAATTCATTTCTACTGAGTGTTTGATTATTTGCAAAAGTTTAATAATCTTCCTCATCACACACAACTTATGACTAATTACGATGCATCTTATTCATACTTGTTTCTGTGTAAATTCTGAACATAGATTATCATGGATAAATTATTGAGTGAAACATGGCTAGAATGGACTAACAGAGAAAGTCTCTTAACAGCCAAAATAATTTCAAAACATGATAGAGTAGCAGAGAAGCTTAAAGGAAACTTCTTACTAGGTCTGTAAACAGCTGATTGACTAATGTTGATGGCAGAAAGGAAGAGAATCATTATTTCCAGTAAAAACTGATTTTAAAAATGTATTTATCATAATTTCAGTAAGAAGATACTACGGAATGTACTGTTTAATATATGTACTTTTTATCACAGACAGTGAATTCTAAAAAATTGAGATGTGAAAAAATTGATTGTGAACATAAGAAAAGCTGAAAATTGAAAAAATTGTATGATCTAGGGGGCTCAGAATTATTGAAAAACTCCCTGGTAGGAGACGAGATGGTGATTGAAATCTAGAATGAGAGAACCTACATGTTGTCTTCTAAAAAACCAAGAAAACCTATATAAAACAACTGAAATTAGCCACAGATCAAATAATTAAAACTTGTCCTCCACTGTCCTTCGAGTTGCAATGTGATCTTGTTCTATGAAGAAGCAGCAGGATTAAACAGCATGAAAGAACGGATACTGCAAGTCAAGAGTGCAAAATTCGAGTTGTGACAAACAAAAAGGCAGAAGAGACAAGCAAGGCTGACCGTGAAATGCCTTTGTGCTGCCCCAGTGCTGTCACTTCAGAGAAGTCTCTTCCCTAAGACAATGTGCTCTTCAATGCCACAAGCATTTCGTGTGGTGCAGCTGCCCTTCCTTCCCAGACGTTATGGATGATCATTAACAATTAATAGTAGCTGAGTAAAACCACGCATAATGATCTTATTAATTGAATTGAATATTTGGTGCTGTTCAGAGATGCCTTTTGTAGTTGCATACAGTGTTGCTCTGCTTGGATTAATGAGTGGCACTAATGCAAAGATGGTAGGTTCTGCCTGACTTTTTCTACTGCTGGAGACAATACAGTAGAAACTAACATATTTATGAAATGGATCTTCCATATAAGATCAATTTTTGTTCATCTTCCAATGTTTCATTTTATTTTTCTTCAGTCGGTGCAAATTTAACTCTAATTTCAGCAGTCAAAAAAGTTTAAAAAGAGCTCATTTAAAGAGAATACCATTTCCCTGTACCTCCAGTGAGAAATACCACCTGCTTTCCACTTTTGGGAAGCAATTTTCTTTCCCTATATCAGTATTTGTTTTGACTTATCCAACAAAATAGTATGTGAAGTGATGCCAAATTGATTTTTGCCTTTTTTCTTTTGCATATTCTCTGTAATCTTTGCACACATTTTTGTAGCCCATTAGTGTATTCACAACTAGTTTTTCTAGTACTTTTTCCTACCTTTTCCCTAGGCAGAAAGACAAAACATATTCCAGAGCTCCAAGCCCCAAGGGGTACTAGGCCCCCTCTCCTGTTTTGGTTCTCCCTGGGAATCAAGGTCAAAAGCAGCTCTTCAAGACTAATTTTTGTAAACAACATTTAGTCTCTAAAAAAACAGGAGAGGATTTAGGAGGAGCTTGAGCTGGGGGCAATTGCCTCTCCACTTTTGTCTCTAATTGGTGATTTTTGTCAATTATGCTAATTTACTAAACTTATAAAACTGCATTCACCCCATGTGGTGATGGGTGTATTGTGGACATTTTTCATATCTTCCCCTGGAGGCCTCCAACAAAGACCAACCTTTATATTACCTCCTATACTAATATTACCTCAAAAGTGTGTTGTTTTATTTCTGAGTTCTTTAGGGCATCAGAAGGAAACTTATAAGATAGAGGGAGAGACACCACTTACAAAGGCATTTAGTGACAGGACAAGGGAGAATGGCTTCAAACGACAGAGAGTAGGTTTAGATTGGATATTAGGAAGAAATTCTCTAGTGTGAGGATGGTGAGGACCTGGTACAGGTTGCCGAGAGAAGCTGTGAATGCCCCATCCCTGGAAGTTTTCAAGGCCAGATTGGATGCATCTCTGAGCATCCTGGTCTAACTGAAGGTGTCCCTGCCCATGGCAGGGGGATTGGAATGAGATGTTTATCCCTTCCAGCCCAAACCATTTTGTGATTTTATAAAGTTGTAATGATTTCTTTATTGTTTCCAATAATCTGGTAATTTTAAAATATTTGGGGTTTTCCTGCTGGTTGTTTTTTGCTTTGTTTTTTTTTTTCCCCCAATTCCTCTTTACCATCTTTATCTTTTTAACATTTATACCTTCAGAATCAAACTTCCATTGATCTAATTTTTTGCTGAAATGCTGCAGAGGTAAGTGACAGAAAGAAAGTTCCAAACAGAAACCTTTAACAGGCTGAGATAGCCAAAGTCCTCAAAGGGGACTCTGAGGACCCTGAGATCTACTGGAGGAAAAACACAGCATGGCACAGGAATCCAGAAGGTTTGTGGAACGCCTTGATTACAGCTGCCTCCCCCAAGTGACAGAGGACACAGCTGGTGGTGGTGCTGTGCTGGACCTTGTTCCCACCAACAAGAAGGAGCTGGTGGGGAATGTGAAGCTCAAGGGCAGCCTGAGCTGCAGTGACCAGGGCAGAGTTTGAGATCCTTGGAGCAGAAAGGAGGATGCACAGCAAAATCCTTGCCCTGCAGCAGGAGAGAAGACTTTGGTCTCTTCAGGGATCCCTTCAGTAGAGTGCAATGGGATAGAGGACAGGAGGGAAGAGAGGCCAAAAAGAACTGGATGTTATTTAGGGATTATCTGCACCAGGCTCAAGAGTTATGCAGCCCTATATAAAGGAAACTGAGGAAGAACACCAGGCATGGATGAACAAGGAACTCCTGGATGAACTTAAACACAAGCAGATTACAGAGGGTGTGTCTTGGTTTAATTTTGAGTTTCCCGGCCAACGCACCAAATTAATGTCTTAGGTTTGAGTTGCCAATTTAAATAAACTTATTTCTTTCTGTTGTGAGACAGAACCAGGAGCAAAAGAGCAAGGCAGGCTTAAACTTGAAAAAAAGTATAGAAGAAAATTTATTAACTACACAAACGAAAGGGGGGGGGGGGGAAAGGGAAAAAAAAACCCAAAACAATTCAGAATAAGATTTTCCAGATCGCTCCTTCCCTCCCTCTCCCAATCTTCATAACAACAAAACAAACATATAACGAATACTTCGGTCAGTGCCCAATTTAGTCTTTCTCTGTTCACTTCTGAAGAGAGAGAAGCCTCTTCTTGTTGAAGTTGTAGGGATGTTTCCCACAAGAAGGAAAAAAAGTTCTCTTGTGGTTTCATCTCTCACGATTTGCATCTGCCCGGGAATCTGCAACCGTGACGCTCCTCCCAATTCTACAGCCGTCCCAAAGTTGTAGATGTGGGTCATGTCTGTTCCATGGGGTATTACTTTTAAGAATGAAATGTTCGACAGCAACGATTCTCTCTGTCTCCTTTCTCTCTCCTCAGGCTTCATCTTCAGAAAACTGAAATCCCCTTCTTTTCTCAGGGCAGAAGATTCTCAACACAGATGTTTTTTAGTCAAATCATCTCCTAAAAAGGAACATTTCCATCCCCCCATGTCTCTTTCCATGGTTTATAGGAATATTCAGTACATCAGTTCATTCCTACAATTTCCCAAAAAGATTTTCAGCCATTTCAGCATCTTCTCATTCTCCTTCCATCTTAAAAAAACTTAGCTCATACATCACTGACTTCAGAAATCTTCTCATTCCCTTTCATATTCAAAGGAAAGACTGGAGGCTTTGCAAATCTTATCTGAACACTAAAGAGTTAAAGTTTAACACAACTACAAAAGTTGGGCCAGGCCCAGGCCGTGCTGGGGGGGGGGGGGCTGTGGTGTTAATCAGCCTTTGTGGGGCTGTGCTGCAGCCTCACACTGCTCATGGCCACCCGGGCAGGCCCGGCCCGGCCGGCAGCATAAAAAGCCAGCATCCCCCCACGCCAGAGCCACAGGCCGGTGGAGGAAGAAGCCGTGAAGGTTTTATCACACAACTTTTCCTCCCCCCGGCCATCGGGTCCCCCTCGTTGGCAAACGGGGCCCAAGCGGCCTCCGAGCCTCCCCCCCCCCGCATGGGGGAGAGGGAGACTCGGGTTGGTGTTACCTGCTCAGCCGCCGGAAAGACAAAGAGGCCCAGTTCCGGATTACCTCCTTCAAAATGTGTGTGCACGGAGCGAACTGACTTTTCTAATTGGCTGTTGGAGGTGCCACAACCCCCACAGAGGAAATTCCCTTAGGAAGAACCTCTTCCGAGTTTCTTCCTCCTAAGTCAACCTATCACAGGGTGGAAGCAGGGAAAGGTAGCCTGGAAGGAATACAGAGAAATTGTCTAAACAACCAGGAATATTGTTAGGAAATTTAAATCACTGGTAGAAATAAATCTGGCCAAGGACATCAAGGGTAACAAAAAAAGCTTGAAGAAGTAAATGAATGATAAAACAAACACCAGGGAAAATATGGGTCCTCTCACAAAGGACACAAGGAACATGGAGAAGGTTGAACACCTCCTTTTGCCTCATTCTTAACCAGAAAGTGTTCCAACCACACTGCCCAAGTTTCAGAGGGTGCAAGCAGGGACTGGGGAAATTATTAACTACCCACTATTGGAGAAGACTTGGTTTGAGACCATTTAAGGCACGTGAAGATTCCAAAATCCTTGAGAACTGAAAACAAATGTCCAGAGGTCCTGAGATAATGGGCTGAGGAAGTGGCTAAGCCGCTATTCATTATATCTGAGAAGCCACGGCAGGCCAGTGAAGTTCCCACTTACTGGAAAAAGAAACGTAAGAGAAGCATAAAGTAATGATATAGTAACTTTTTGTTGAAAAAGATCTAGTGACTGATGCTTAGCAAAATGTGCGTTGCACAGCTCTTACACATCCTTAGGCTTAACACCCTTAGAACAGAACTTTAGGAATGTACTTTTAAGTGTTTAGATGCCTGTGTGATCTTTTTCCCCAAGATGACACTAAATGACATATGTAGAGATTGATGTGGCACTACACCTACTGCAGAATAGCAATGACATTCTCTGGTATGAATTTCTTTCAGAATTTTCATCTGTAGAAGCAGACATTTTTCTTCTAGCACAGCATGAGCAGAAGTTGTGTACCACCTGTTGTGTGCATTTTCATTTTTTTAACACTGAATATTTGTGTAATTTTTTTTTCAAATGCCTGTTGTAACTTGAAACTAGAGGATGAAATTTCCTAGAGGCTTTTTTTCTTTTTTTGTACTTACACTGGCATATTGTCTTGGTTTAACTTTGAGTGTGTATAAACATACAGAAAATAGTATGTGATTCTTGCAAGTGTTTTTGTGCATATATATATATATATATATACACACTCATGCACATACAGATGTAGGTTTTATAGTAGGTCTAGGCCAATGGTAAACCATAGAAAATAATATATATAATAATAATATTTTCTAAATACCTGCTCTAAATCTGCTCTTTTTCAGTTGGAAGCCATTCCCTCTTTTCCTGTAACTATGCTCTTGTAAATAGTCTTTCTCTTGATCTTTCTTACAGGCTCCTTAGAAAGATGTATGAATTTAGGTGTGTGTGCATACAGGTATGGATGTGTATACATGCTTATTCATAACAACATATATACTGCATATGCAAAGGAGCATGGACCACCCATGGCATGACCTTAAGTGAAAGATTAGAGGAGGATCCTCAGTAAGTGGAGTTCTGCTTGTACAACTGATGCATTCCAAGAAAACAGGAAGATGGAGGAAGCAAATGGACAATATTATCTGAAATATTCAGACAACAAACACAGCAATTCTGTGACCACAAAAGCATGTAAAAGTAAATGAAATAAGATAGATGAAATGTGAACAGGAGTGCAGCAGTTCCAATTTTGTTAATTAGTCTGTATTCATGCTTCACTGCTGCTGCAATTATGCTGCCTCACCCTTGCGTAGGCCTATTGTGCAAATGCTGTCATTATGCTCCAAGCAGCTTATAAAACAGTGCAAGATATGAGCCACCTACAGAGATGTCATTACAATTGTGTCAATTCAACAGGATGTTTTCTGAAATTTATAATTATTTGTCTTCACTGAGAAGCAATTTTTGAAACTATTAGTAGTTTTTTTGAAGTTAACTTGGTAATTTCTTTTATGTGGCATTAAACACCTGCCACTAAAATGAAGATAATTGTGTATACCTAGTTACAACATTTTAAAAGGAGAATCTATACCTACTTTATAATAGTTGTATAGATTTCAGTCTTTGGGTTTTTTTTCTAATTTCCATTAAATTATAATAGATATTTAGAAATACTAGAAGAAAAACGAATCAGTCAGAGAATCAAAGAACGTTTTGGGTTGGAAAGGACCTTAAAGATCATCTAGTTCCAAACCCTGTGACATTAAGCTTCCAGAGTGAAAGGATTCTTCATTGCAATAAGTCTTGTGTATTTCAGTAGAAAAAGGTCACATCCTAAAAGGTTGGGGAACAATGCCAAAACCACCTTTTGCTAAGAAGTATTGTATATTTTAAAACTTCATTTCAAATACAGTGGTTTTGGACTCTGAATGAAACCTTCAGCTGAGATACTCTCTGATAAGGATTGCGTTCAGAGTCTCTAGATGAAAATTCGTTTCTTGAACTTGAATTACAGAGGTAGATGTGTCAGGTAGCAGGCAGTGGCAGTTTCATAGCTGCTTTATTCATCATCGTGCCAGTTGTTTCTACAAAATAAAAATTATCAGATTAATCATAGTCATAGTCTACATCTATCAGTTTATCAAGAGATACTTAAAATCACTTCCAAATATATCAGTTTTCTTCTTGATTGGAATAATCTATATTTCTTTCAGTTGAAAAAGAAGAATAACAACTTTTTTTGTGGGAATGGATGGGATGGGGATTTGTGAGATACAATGTCAAAAAATTGACAGTTTATATTATTTATATTAGAGGGCCGCTCTCAGATATTGATAGTTCAAATGCAGTTCCAGAGGTAAAAATTTACAACGAGTATGGAGGAATTACCCAAAGAACAGAAACCAATTTCTACTTGATTCTTTTCCTTGAAGGTGAATATATTAGAAATATCTATCCAGAAATTCTATTTTTTTTTCAAATAATGTCAATATTTTATGCTTTCATAGCACAAGGACATTTTTATGTCTTTAAGGAATTGTACAGTCAAGGAACTGATAATCACCATTAATTATTAAACAGTAAAATGTAGTTAGGAGCAAAAATGGCAGTTCTAATAAAATAAATTATAGAGAGCTGAAGGATATTGTGGTGATCCAAGTATTGATTAGTTGTTAAAAGATGTTTTATTAATGTTAATATTAACCTAACCATTATGCAAAGCCCTATAAATGTGGAATAAATTACAATCAATATTGATATTGATAATTATTTTGTCTTTATAAAGACAAAATAATTTATTTTTTGCCATCACAGACTTCCTACCTTGAGGTAACCTTGGTTAGAGTGACACAAAGAAATGTTGCTATTTTTTTGATAATTGATTCTGGAGGCAAAAAGTTTACATTCCAGATGTCTTTGACATAAAGTGAAAAATGCAAATAACAACCTATTTAAAATATTCACCTTAAGCTTGGTAGTTACATGCAAGCTAACCTTTTTCAGGACGTTTTCTTAAAATGTATCCTTGCCATATGAGAGCCAATGAAAGAGGAACTCAGCATTTGAAGTTATGTTTGAGGAAGATTTGATAAAGCTGCTTTTACAATCTTTTTGAATAAAGGCCTTTATAGAACATACATGAGAGACATTAGTACCTGAGAGAATATCTAAAGTATGTGTTTATGTACAGCAATCTGTACACAATTGGACCTTGAGGCAAACAAGGGTGTGATACAGCTTTAACAGAACTGATTTAAAGACAGCTTCTTGTGTAGAGCACTCTCACTACACACATTTATATATATATATATTTGAAACCTGCTCTTCAGTTCTTTCAGTCAATCAGAATTGGAAGCTTTTGTAGTTTCGTTATTACTCTTGCTTCTTCTGGGATAAGGGAATGCTGGTTTTGAATTAATTTACTGAATATTTGCCATCTTCTTCCAGTATGTCCCTTGATATGTTATTTATATGAAGCTGGTTAAATCTCAGATTTATCTTCAGCAAAAAATTATTAAAAATAAACTCTAAACAACAATTCCATATATCATTCAAATATCTCCCTTCCACAATTCCTTCCCTTGCAATTATTCTATTCTAATGTTTATTATCACTTAATAAACTCAGCCTGAATTCTCTTTTGACTGTAAAAATTTAACTGAACCTAATTAATTGAAAAATTATAAGAAGGACACTATTTCCTAGGGCTTTATTTGAATTCCTGCTAGTACATTAAAGGCATTGATTAGATCTCATACTTAAGAGAAATTCATATCAATACACTTGAATCCATTCATGTGAAGTTGGATTCCTTATGAGTAAGAAATGTAGAACTGGGCACTGTTGCTATAAATTTTCATATTGATCAACTTTGTAAGAGTTGATGACATCTCTATGACCAAAAAAAAGGTGGTAAAATATTTTTGATAAATGAAATACTGAAGTCCTTCAGGATAAAAAATAAAAATATATCATTCTGAAATTACTTTCTAAGTATGTAGAATTCTGGAATGGGAAGAGGAGAAGGAAGCATTTCATACTGGTATAATACCTCCAAGTGGTCCACATGTCATCTGTTCTTCCTAAAGTCTAATGAAGGAAGCTTTGCAGTTAGTTCTTCAAATAATCACAATGTTAAATTGCCATGTACTGCAGTAACAAGTACTGTCAATGCAGTATTAGTAGTTTTTATTAAATTACATAGATTTTACCACTATGATTACTATTGCAATCAAAATTTTTCGGGATTACATTTGTTATTCTAGATTTCTTAAATAAATCATATTTCATCTAAAGTCAATGTATTTTAGAATATTTCTATTCCTGTTTTAAACTCTCTTTTCATATTCTTATATGAAATAGTCTATGACACCTTTTTCAAATGCTAGAAAATATTTCTCAATGTCCTACTCTCCCATAACGTTTCTATTTTTTTTTATAATTTTGAAAAAATCTGAATTTTTTTTCTTAGATTGAGACATAGTTTCATAAGCACTAACCTCATATATGACAACTAATGCAACTTAATATCATTAGTCTGTATTGCAATTGTTTCTTTTTAAAGTTTCATCATGGGCTACTTCATAAATCACCTCCACTTAAAGAAATTTGTTTTCCTGGGAAAAAACCTCCTATTATCCTGTATTTTCTCACGTTAACAGCACATTCATCTAATGCAAGTCAGTGCTGCTCCCCATGTGTTTTGAAAATTATCTGCATGTTAAAATGTAAAATTTTAACCCAGGGTAAGTACATTCCCCCTTGTCCTTTCACTCCAGACACTTGTAAATAGTCTCTCTCCATCTTTCCTGTGGGCTCCCTTCAGGCACTGGAAAGCCCCAATTAGGTCACCCCAGAGCCTTCTCTGTTCCAGGCTGAACAATTCCAGTTCTCTCAGCCTTTGCTCACAGCAGAGCTGTTCCATCCCTCTGATGCCCTCGGTGCCTGCTCTGGGCTGGCTCCAGCAGGTCCCTGTCCTTGCTGTGCTGGAGCCCAGAGCTGGATGCAGCCCTGCAGGTGGGGTCTGAGCAGAGCGGGGCACAGGGGCAGAATCCCCTCCCTGCCCTGCTGCCCACGGGGCTCTGGATGAAGCTCAGCACTCGGGGGGTTCTGGGCTCCCAGCACAAATGTTATATTGCACATAACAGAGACATAATGCATTTCATGAAGAGACATGCTTCCAAAATAAGGTATTTCAGTCAGATTTTTCTGATTCAGTTATTGCTTTATGCATTTAAGATGTTTTATTTTATTATAATAGAAAAACATGGTTGAAAATCTTTTACAGTATGTATTGAATTTTAGTTAACAAAATTTTTGGGAGATTAATGAAATAACAGAGTATTATTGACTAAAAATCTTGATGAATCTCTAGTCAAAGAGAATGTATTTTCGGGTCAATATTAATTCATGATTATTTTTATTTTAAGGACTGGCAATGAACTGAATAGTATAATAAAATGAGGTCATTACACTAATTACCTTGTCCACAGAACTCCACACTGTGTTGCACAAGTTAGAACTAAAGAAGGCTACATTTTTGAACCATATTTTTTATGAAGTCATAGCAAACATTGCTATACATAGGGAGATATTTTAGCCCCATAGTAGAATGATGTCACACTGAAAGATAAACATTGAACGTTAAATTAATTGATTGTTTTACTTATTTTCCATTTAGACAGAGCAGGGAACAAATAATTCCTTTTGTCAGAAAAAATCACTAAGTTTAGAAAACAGTCTACCAAGAATATATTTTTTTTCTTTGTATTATGATTAAACTTTCAGCATATTTTTCTTTGAGTATGTATTCTCCTTACCACTTTTGAAATAATTGCTATCTGTACGTTAGAATGTTGTTCAACACTATAATGTGTTTGGGAGGCTATCAATGTTTACTTCTTTTGACAATGAATCTGATTTATGTTATGATTGTTCATTTGTATGAAAAACATTCTTATCATAATAATACTTACTTATCTGGTATATTCCATCTGAATATCTCAAGTGGTTTAAAAAGGTGATGAATATCATTATCCATATTTTACATAAGGATATATTTCTGTAAGAATAATTGAGCTCTAGAATAATGGACATTTTAGGCTGTTTATTAGAAGGATAACAGAGATGAAGAAGAGTAGAAGAATTAATTACAAATGTATTTTACCTCCAGAATGAAAATAATTTTGTTTTAATAAGACTCGGAAAGTCTCACAGTACTAATAGAGATCAGAGGAGTTGGAAGTTAAAAGTTCTACATGTTAGGACAGCAACTTAGAACACTTCATAAAGAAACAAACAAAACAACTGAAAAAAGCTACATATGTGTATATGGGTAAATTCACTGGACTTTTTACCCATCAAAAAAAGCTTAGGGAGGGTTTTGAAATTGAACTTCATTAATTTAGACCATAATAAATTTACTGAAAATATGTATGAACATACCATGCAAATAAACCATGATTAACAGTTATCCATTCTCACATATTCTTCTCCTCTTCCAGACCAGTTTGCTGAGTGGAATGTAAGTTTCTGGGAGTATTTCTCTTAGTTTGTAAAACAGAGCAATGTTTAAAAATATTGGCTCTTGTTACTTAACTCTCATTAAATGTTAACAGGATTCTAATTGACATAGAGCACAGGTCTGTAAGAAAATAAGAATATTCTGACAAAGCACTGCATTTTGCTGTTCGGCACTCCTGCAGTCTCTCATGACCATGTTTCATTTACTTGCAAGAACTGGAACAGGAAATATTTTTCCTGTTAGAGGTTTTTGAGGCTGCTGCAACAATAGAGAGAATTTCATATGAGGAAAACACAGTCTAGTATAAGTCTTGGGAGATAGTTCCTCAGCTTTTAAGTATTTTGACAGTTCAAGATGACCTTTATTTCCATCCAATACCTGGATACCATACCAGTAGAATAACTCTGCAGGGCATGAGTCCAAAGGGAATCCATGGTGTTTGCTTGAGGTATGAGAGCTGAATTAAGAGGTTTTGCTTCTGCATATGGAATCTCTGCTCAAAATCAGGAATGAGTAAGCCAAGAGATAGTCACAGTGTTCCCCAAAAAGAAATTTCTTCTTTTCTTCATTCCAGCAACTGCACTCCCCAGAAATAGTTGTTAAAACAATGCTCTCACAGACATTTGCAAAAAACGCAGTGATTCACAACTCTAACATAGAGTTAAAATGTGCATGATTAGCATTAGCATGATTAGCCTCCAAATTGACAGGATATGCTATAACTTATCATACAAATTAATTAGTTGTTACTAATCTTCTGAAGTTATGCTTGTGCCATTCTATATTGGCTTCTCAGTACCTTAGAAACTCAACTTAGAAACATAAATGTGACAGGTCCTGCATGTTTAGAAGCTAAATTGAAACTTAATTTGTGAGCCTGGTTTCTGTAAGGAATTAAATCATGGAATCAGAATTATTTAGGTTGGGAAAAAAACCTTTAAAATCTTGCTACTTGTTCAGTTGCAGAGGTATTTATTTTTAAAAATAGTTTCATGGAAATAATACATGTCTTCTTTTTGGGCTTGAATGCTTGTGAGTGTTCAGGAGATGAGAAAATGAATTCTCAACAAAGTTAAAAATGGACTTGTCTGCTATGCAGATAAACTTCTTTATTTATCAATCTACCTTTCTATACTCTCTGTATTTCATATTCAAGACAAAAAATTAATTCTAGTTCAAGGTGTGCCAAATACCAGGTTAATTGTTTTTATTCCGTTAGATTTCTCACCAGAATGAAAGTCATAATAAATTCTGTAATGTGAAGGACTGCCTCCTCACATCAGAAATTTCATCCCTAATTAGCTCTTTGCAGTTTTGTCTTGGAGCTGGCATCTCAGTCCAGGTGTTTATTCACAATTATATTTGAAAAAAACCCATAAAATCACACTGATAAAAGCCATAACTTTTTTGTGTTTAATAAGTGGTAAATCTCAGAGAAATATTTAGGAAACAAGTGAAGTAAACAACAATAAGTGATATCTTCTGAAATTATGCTCAGGAACTGTTTAATATTATGACAAGGACTTTAAGAACTAATCTCTAAAGCCACGTAACATTTAGATGTGGAAAAAAGTGGACAAGAAATTTACTAGTTTTAATTAGTCAAATATTGTGCATAAGAAAATTTTATGGCATATGTTTTTACTCAATGCCTCTTTTTTAGTTTTCTGTTTAAATTTCAAGAGGTTATATTTAAGAACAATTAATTACAAAATGAGTTATGAAAGCTCACAAATATATGTACTGACACAAAAAATCATGCTCTTGTAAACTTTAAATTCCAAGACAGGAGTTTAATAGCAAAAAGATGTTAGTGTGAATATTTTCGTTTACTCCTTTCAGCTACAAATGAATTCAGAATTCATAGCAAGTTGATTTCTGGCTTTTATTTCCAATGAAAGTGTTTAAGATTCTTGCAAGGAAAAAAAAGCAAAATTCTGAAAAAGAAAATGGAGTGTAAACAAATAATCACAAGCATGTGTATAGCAAAAACGGCTTCAGAAATATATGTTCCACCACAGTGGGAAAATATTGAATCATCCTAAAGGCAAATATTTACTTTCCTATCAGTAATAAGCTGGAGAACAGTTACAGTTTCCCAGAAAAAGCTTTGCAATTTTAAAATATAAATTAACAGTTATATATGTGCTTATTTTCTTCCTTGATATTTAGAAAGTATCAACATGATTACAAATATTTTTCCTGTGGGGCTACTTTATCATGTTTCATTGGAGTCAGGACACAATAAAATATTAATTCATTTATCAAATTCAAACCAGACAACACAGTCAGAAACTTGAGTTCTATGCTTGAAGAAATTGAAGAAATCATATCACCTTGTAGAAGATTAGATGTGAGAAATCTCTTTACTTCATGCAGCCCTGCTGTTATTTCCCTCCAGATATCATATAGGTTTCAGAGATTTCTTATACTTTCTCTACTCTTCCAAGACTATATTAGCCAAGTCCTCTTGCAGATTGAGGGAGAGAGAATAACACCTCATTCTTACATTCAGAACTCCCTCTGTTTCCCCTCCTTTAGTGGGGATAGTTGTTAGACTCTTCATTAATGTTAAAGTTTTGTAAGCTTTGTTTTGTGATACTAGAAGCCATCTCTTGCTTCTAACAGTTTTTAAACAATTCCTTGTCTAATGTAATGCAAGAGTCTCTTCATTTTCTTTGTTAGATACCAAGCATTCTGAGTAATGCACCTTTCACAGCCCTTGCACTGTGTCAGTTTAAATCAAAAACACGAGAAAAAATATCTAAACAAGTTTATTTTTTGTGTCCAATTATGGGCTCTTAGGCATGAAAACAATTAATCACTTCGAGGTGAGAGTGACTTATCTCACCGAGGTTTCTTTCAGATTCTCCTCCAAATTAATTAGTGTTTAGTAGACATTTTTCTCCAATTAAATTTCTCGTTCAAAAAGACCTTGGGAAGTTTGGAAGCTGTGCTGAACACAAACAGTGGTTAGTCAGAAACAGAGAGTAATTGGCTGCAAAAATGGGCAAATAAAGAGCAAGTAGAGCACAGCATGACTCGAATGGCAGGCCAGAACTTTATCTTGGTAAGTATTAGAAACAATCATGACTAATCATAGCATGTGCCCACTGTAGTGCCATGACCCATAATAACTGCACATGCAGGTTGTCCCTACCATAGGGGGGGACAGATTGCCTTGATCCATTTAGGAACTGTGTCACAGGTAAAGAATATCACCTCTTTGGAGATGTATCTCTCTACATCTTTCAGTGAAGCTCAATTTTCTCTGCCTTACTGTTTGTGTCTGAGGAATACCTGTGATCTCTGTTTGTTTGAATTTCATAACTTCAGTTTGATCTGGCGCATTGAAGACCTTTCCAGATCCTTGACAACTTTGCCTTCAAGAGAAATTTCTTTCGCCTCCTTTTCCAGGAAATGAGCTGTGCCATGACTGTCTTCTTCTGTGTCCTGAATGTGAACTCATCGAGCCTTCTCCAAAGCCTGCAACTATCCTAGAATATTACAGGACCACAAACTAGGCTTGCACGCTGGCACCCAGCTAAGTACACTGCTTAATAATATGTTGCCAGATTTTGGCTTCATGCCACTGAGTATACTCACAAAAGATAAAAAGGTGGATGAGCCCTCTTTCTGACCTCTTTTTGCATTCATCTTGCTCCTGAGTTTACAATGACCACAGGGGTAGTGCTGCCCTTGCTGGGCAGGGCTATTCTTTTTCGTGTTCTGTTGTAGCAGGATTATTCATCAGGTCAAGAGGTATAAATATATTAGACCATTGCTACATTTCTCAATAAAGGGTTTGTCAGATTGAACTGTGAAATGGAACCCTAATACACATTTAGAAGGTAAAAGCTTTGCAGATTTCCCCCTTTATACATTTTATATATACATATACATACACATTATTTTCCCCCTTTATGTATTCCATTGTCTTTCAAATAGTCCTTTCTGTGTCTCTCAAACCCTGTGTTGCTAAGGGCAATGACAAGTAAAATCATGATATTGAAACTTTTAGAGGAGACTTGCTAAAATAGCTATTTTATAAAGAAAACTGCATTTTAGAGATATTTCAACTTATCATATGTTGGCTTCTGAATTGCTGTAATTGTCTGAATTAGCTTATGATTTATAGAATAAAAGACTGACAGAAATTATCTGTCCATATGCACACACACTCATGTGTACAGTGTGCATTTCATAAAATAAAGTGGTAAATTTAGATAATTCAGGTTGACAGTTTTTGTTGCCTAGATATACTGAAAGTAATTCTTGAAGTTTTGTAATAGACTTACCATACTTTAGTGGGTTCATGTTCTAGATGGATTATATGTAATGTTTTCAGGCTATTTTAAAGCCATGTTTGGGGAGATAGGGGAAGAAAATAGCTGCAAAAAAAGTGGGCTACATGAGTGTTACTATAAATCCAAAAACTGGTCACAGCAGATTAAAACAGACCTAAAACTTTACCCAGGTAAAATCATGCTAAAGAAAACCTACAGTTTTTCTTCTTGGTTTTAATATTAATCTTACATAATATTGAAAATGCAACATTTTAAAATTTGATTTTAGCTGAAAACTTGAATTCTTTGTTCCAGTTCCAGATAGAGGGCTAACTTTAAGGCATGCTATCTGGCACAATACCTCTATTAGCATTTGTGTGGAGAAACTCTGCAAGTTTTCCATGTACATCCTATTTTTCTACTCATGACCCACATGTTTTTCCTTTGACAAGGCTGAGAAACCAACATACAAAACCGCATTGTGCTGATTGTGATCATTCAGAAGTATTTCCATGACAGAAAAAAGCAAGGTAGCTAGTCAAGCCATCCTTTAGTGCATGTGATATTTCTGAGCCAGAGGATGATGTTCAATCCATTTTTAAACACATCTCTCAGCACACTATGGGGAAGAACTCTGGTTAATTCATGAGCAAAACAAACTCAGCTTAAAAAAAAAAAAACAACAAAAAACAAACAAACAAACAAAAAAACAAAAACAAACAAAAAACCCCCAGAAATCAAAATTCCAAAGTGGACGCCATGTGCCCACCAAAGCTGCTCTACCCCTCCCCTCATCAACTGGACAGATGAGAGAAAATATAACAAAGTGTTCACAGGTCAAGATGAGGGCAGGGAGAGATCTCTCACTAGCTACTGACTGCAGAGGGAATTGTTCTAGCATGTGAATAAAAATGTAAACTGTGGATGAAAATAACTTTTATTGAAATGCGATACACTTAATAATCTCTGCACCTCTCAGTGTTTGGATCCCCAATAGGACCCTGTGTATGGCATGTCTTTGGTACAAATGCAAACCTCCAAACAATTTCTACTGTTTGGACTTCAGTGTTTTTTATGCAAGCCTGAAACATGCCAATCTGAAAAATGGACGATAAGAATGAAGAATTTCTATTAAATCCCATTATTTGGGAATACAATCTAGAGTAAGTCCTGCTGTTAAGATCAGATCCTATGACTAATTGCTTCGGAAATTTTGTACTCTTAGCATCCAAGGCTTCCTATAGTATTGAATTTGTATCTAGGTCCATAACAAGGAGAAACAATGAACTTTAATTTTAAAAATAAAAATCTCCTCAATATATTCATCAGAACAAAAAATCCATAACTTCAGATTTAATTTATGCATGCTGTCTTCTGATTAATTAAATTTTTGGCTTACCTAGCTAATATTGATTTAGTTTAGAGTTATATTTTGAGTCTTCCTAGCAGGAAAATTTAAAAAATGTCACTATTTAATATAATACAATACAGTATTTTGTAAATGTATAACTAAATGTATAACCAAAATTGCTTGGATTTATATTCCTCAGTTTAAGAGAACATACTTAGCTGTACTCTGCTGTGTGTACAATTAAAAGCAAGTACTAATTTTATTGCCAATTGTAAATATGTTTTATATTCTTTGTTATTGATATTTTAATACTGCTGTAATTGAATAGAATTATGCATGAGCATATTTCCCTAACTTAGAAGCTCTTTCTAGATCTTTTATTCTCCCAATTCTTTGCCATTGCTTTCCTTTTGAATACTTTCAGTACTTAAACAAGGCTTCTAAGAGGGATGGGGACAGACCCTTTACCAGGATCTGTAGGGATGGAACAAAGGGTGATGGTATTAAACTGAAGGATAGTTGATTTAGATTAGATATAAGGCAGAAATGTATACAATGAGGGTGAAACACTGGAGTGAGTTACCAGAGCAGTTTGAGCGGCCCCATCCCTGGAAACATTGAAAGTCAGGCTGGACCATGCTTTGAGCAACCTGACCTGGTTGTCTCTTTGCAGAGGAATTAGGCTGGATGGATTTTGAAGGTCTTTTCCATCCCAAACTATTCTGTGATTCTCTGATCAGCATTTGCAAGGTCAACAAGGTTGATTTAGTAGGAGAACACAACACAAAGGAGCCATCAGAATATTGCCAACATTTTCAATCACTTGAAATGCAGAAAAAAGTAGAAGAATCACCTGAATCTGAAGACCCTGGTGAATATGTTTTCATCATCATCATCATCCTCCTCATCATTGTAATAGAAATAGACATAATAATAATAATTTTTAATTTAAACACATTTCCATTAAGAAGTTGGACTTATAAGTATAAATTTAGCATTGAAATGGATAGTTTCATGTAATTTCCTCGAGTTTATTGTCATGCAACAAATAGAGTAATTATAGAACTATTCCTAGACTGAATGCTGTGTTATCTACTGAAAAATACTGTGATATTGTGGTAAGAAATGTGAATAAAAATTACTTTTTATGCAAAATTAAGCTTACATTTCAAAATTTCAGCAGGGAGCAACTGTTTTGTAAATAAGATGTAGCTGATTTTAGTGTTTAGTTCTCATGGCAATAACATCATGAACCTAACTGACATGATTCCCTGCTGCCACTATGTGTACTTCAGCTTTCCTGGCAGAAGTAGCACAGGGTATAGACATTTATTTAGGGACAAAAAGAGTTGAATGTTTCTGCACTGCTACTGATCTGAGCAGTTTCTAAATCCTAAAACTCTTAGAATGATACAAGAAAAATATACCTCAAGGAAGACTGATGTAGTTTAATTCGTAATTATAATATTCTGCCATCATGAACATGTGCACAGTGTAGTATTTGAACCTCTATATAAAAATACCACAGACAACAATTAACTAATTAAATATGTGTGCTGGTTTTGGCTGGAGTAAATTTTCTTCCCCGTGACTGGTGTGGGGCTGTGTTTTGGGTTTGTGCTGAACACAGTGTTGATAATACAGAGATGTTTTTGTTATTGCTGAGTGGGGCTTACAGAGAGCCAAGGCCTTTTCTGCTTTTCATACTGTCCCACTGGGGAGGGTCCATGGGAGTTTGGGAGGAGACACAGCCAGGACAGGTGACCCAAACTGACCTAAGGGATATTCCAGACCATGGGACATCATGCTCAGTATAGAAAGTGAGAAAGGGAAAGGAAGGAGAGCACATTGGGAGTGATGGCATTTGTGTTCCCAAGTCACAGTTATATGTGACGGGGCACAGCTCTCCTGGAAATGGCTCAACACCTACCCACCCATGGAAAACAGTGAGTTAATTCCTTGCTTTGCTTTGTTTGTGTGCATGGCCTTTGCTTTCCCTATTAAACTTTGTCTCAACCCATGAGTTTTCTCACTTTTATCCTTCTGATTCTCTCCCCAAACCTGCTGGCAGGGGGCTGAGCGAGCAGCTGTGTGGGGCTTGGTGACTGGCTGGGGTTAAACCATGAAAATATGGAAGAAAATAATGGACAAGACTAGAACTGGATTTTCTCCTACTTAGTGAAAAATTGGAGTAATGCTATGTTACAACAAAGGAGTTTCAGATAAAGTCTTTAAAATTAATAGGGACTAGCAAAAGTTAATGAGTCTAGTGGGAAGTGTCCCTGCCCATGGCAGGGGGTTGTAACTAGGTGGTCTTTAGGGTCCCTTGCATCCCAAACCATTGTATGATTCTGTGATGCACTACAAAATATGACTTAGTCCTCCAGACTCTCATAATTCAGACTTGGCCTTCTAGGGATCACATTGTCAGCTTGTGATAGTTTCTATGTGAAAAGGGGAATGGAGACACACACACTGCAGCATTTCCTGAAGGAATAACCCTGCTTGTGTTTGCAGTGACTGTGGTGGCTCCTATTCCTGAAGTCTATTAATCCTAAAAGCTGAATAAGGCTCTTGGCTGGTCAACACTGGCCAAGTGTGTTTCTCTGGACAGTGGATGTGCAGAACTCCACTGAAGGCATCATTTTGTAGCCATATCAGGAGTCCATTCTGGTCACAATTCCTTCCCATTGCACAAGTGTCTCTCCAGGGACACTGGGACACACTGGCCTGGGTAAGCAAAATCTTGACAGGAAATCAACTGTTTTCATGTTTGCCACAGGATGTAGCATGAAGGACTTGTAATTTTGTCTTCAATTTCTTATTTTATAATTTAAAAGTCACTAACGAACAAGTTACCCCAGCTGAACTTGAGTCACAAAGGCTTTATTAATTCAAGAGGAGCACAATAGTTGTTCATTGTTACTCTGACATCAATGAATGAGTGACAGCTATTATAGGTTTATTTTTTTTTTACACTGCACAGAATGATTCTGGCACTAAGCATTTGGGTTTCTGCTATTAAATAATTTCACAGAAATATTTTAATTATCAGATGAAATCCTGGAAGATGATGGTGTTATATTAGGGATATGGCCTAACTGAGGGTTCTGCAGCTCAGAACTGAGTGTGGTTTCTGCTGCTTTGTCTCAAAACCATCTGCTCCGTGGCTATTTAACCTGTGCTGCAAAACAGTAACTAAAGCAGCTGCCTGAGCAAAACTTCTTTTGAGAGTCTAGAATAACTGCAAAAAGAGTGAGTGAAAATTACTTCTATAAAAGTGAAATTTTGAAATCATAGATGGGTTATCTGTTTTATTACAAACAAGGTTGGTTTCTGTAACAAACTTCTGATTATTTTCTATTTATATGGTCTGCACCGCTGACCTTTTATTTCAATGGAGATAGTACTTGAAACTGTAATACAATCAGAAATCTGTTTATGAGGTAGAAAATCTCTTTGAATGGTAACTAGAAAACAGGTAATAGTTCAACAGGGTTTATAGTACTTCTTAGAAGCTGGATATAGAGAGAAATTAGGTAGATAAAAAATATCATTTCAGGCTATGGCATCACTGCATAGCAGCACGGGAAAAGTGTTCAAATGAACCTCTCTGCAAGAGTGAAGACAGACAAAAAAGCACGGGTATAATTTCTTACTTTAAACTTTAGATGAACATTTACACTGGCTTTAGCCCTTGTTCAGAAGTTTGAGAGTAAAATTTGTAAATCCTGTCCTTTACTGTTTTTAGCATGCTGAGCTTCCTCCCTAGATCCAACATTTTTAATGGACAATCAAAGGATTTTTGTTACATAAGGAACTAGAAGAAATCCTCTGCTGTAAAATTACAGATTACTTAGAAAATATAAAGTTTTCAACGGCCTCTAGCTCTCTTAGAAAATGAAAAAAAACCCAGTAAGTTTGCCTTTTTTCTCAATTCACAGTGGAGCCAAAGATCTACATTGGTTTATTCCAATGAAGGTATACAAGAACTGATATCTTCAATATATATTTGAAAATTTTTTCTGAGTCTTCCTAATTGAGCAAACAAATACTTTCAGTGAGATGTTAACAAAAGCTGAAGTAGAAAACTTCTCTCTGGTAAATGAGAAATATGGGTAAATATAACCCTCAGAAAACTGAAAACTCAACTGGTGGTGAGTTGTAAAAAAAACCAAATTATGTTTTATGGAATCATATTCTTCCTCAATCCCTGCTTTTTGTATCTAGAGCATGACTTCTGTACTAAACTTTTGCAGGTATATTTTAAGTTTCTTTTGCAGATCAGGATGCAAAAAAAAAGAGGGATGGAAATAATTTATGACTACGAATTCTCCAGCCCAAACTGTGTGCCCTACAGTCATTGAAAGAGTCATTTGGGAGTTGCAGCAGTCTTCAATTTCATGTGTTAGAGACCTTTAGGAGCCAGACTGCTACATGACATTCATGATGGACACATCAGTTCTCATTGTTCCAGTGCTCATAGCTCCCCTGGCTGGAAAAATAAAGGTGCAGTCCCTGTAGTTCCCACTGCTAAATTTGCAGGATCCTCTGAGAGGAAGGAAGGATTGGTGAAGGAATATGAATTTGTGAATATCTTTCTGTTATTTATTTGTCCGATCTCAGTAACTGGAAGACCTTGTACTCTGCTGATAAATGGCAAAATTAAATGTTAATAACCAGAACGAGAAATTAATATATCTTAATTTTGCATTCAAAATACTACGTGACTTTACATATTAAAAGAAACACAGGTATTATTTTTCTCAGGATTTTTTTCCCCTATACAGTTTAGCACTACAGTCTTTATTCTTTCTAGTTTCTAATAGATAATAGTCTTCTGAAAAACATTTTTTATTCATTTATAGGAACATGTACATACTGGCTTTTTTCTCTGTAAGATAAATGTGTGTCTGCCAAAATATCTCTATGTCTCATGAGTAAACCATTTAATGAAGCTTCAAGAATACAATGTAGTTATGATATGACACTGGGAAATATTATACTGACTCTAGGAACAACAGCCAGAGAAGATTTTTAATGTGCCATTAAGTAGTAAACTCACAGCTGCATGATAGTGTCTAAGTAACTGGTGAGTATAATCATTTAAAAGTATGTCCAGAATTAAAGAAAATACATATAAAAATAAAGAAAGTCAGGGGCTTACATTTTCTAATTTCATTTTATTCATATTAAAACGTTCTTTTGATAAAAAGATTAGTATAATGTTTAGTCAAAGGGAAAAAATGTTAGAAAGTGTTTGAAGGAGAGAAGAAGGATTTTGTGGGTGCATCAGTTTCAAATGCTGACTGGAGTGTTATGGTAGAACAAATCAGTTCATACCATCAAAACCACATTATGCAATAAAGAGAATAAAGTAAAAAGCAGAGCATTCTGCACAGAATGTAATAATACTAATGCTCAACTTATGTTTGTAATCACCTTAGAATCTTCTACGAAAATAAACCATGACAAAAGTAATGTTTTCAATTCCTAGAAAAAAAAAAAAAAGGGGGAGGGGGGGTTGTAGAAGCATCAACATCATTGCATAAGTCTAAAATTGCTTTACTGGAAGTTGCCTTTTGTTTTCCATCTTGGGCAATGTTTGGCTCTTCTAGGTTTAAATAATCATTTAGAGATTGTTGTAACATCATACACTAATAAAATATCATCATCAAAATGTATTAGGAAAGGGGGTCTTGTGACTATACAGTAAGTGAAGAGATGGCTTAAGCTTCTCCCTGTCCTTAAGACCCAGTTTCCGAACATCTGGAGAAAGACATTATACTTATGAGATACAAATATGTGAGAGGTGTAACATTAAAAACTTTTCACACTTTCTAATCTCTGGTTCTGGATGCAACACTTCATAGATAGAAACCTTTTTTTATGGGAACATAATGTTAGAGGCTGTGCACAGAATTAGATGAGACATTAGAACTGGAGCAGGAACAGGGAAAATGCTTTGATCTGTTTTATAACATATATGTATATTTTATTATTTGTAGCTCATATTTGATTTACAAATAGCAGATGATGTCACCAGGCAGCAAAGTGTGTTTTAAAAACATAAAGAATTAGAATGAAGGGAGAACCAGCAGCTGAATCTTTTGCTGTTCCCATGTAATTAAAGATTAGCACAGACACAAGTATTTCATAGAGAAGTCAGAACTGTACAAAATTAGTCAGAAAACTGTTGAACAAAGTAATGGGGAGTTTCAGACTTAAGAATATATTTCTGAGGACAATATATTCACTTTTCAATTACACTGTAGACTGAGATATTCGCTTGAATGATCTGCTTATCTCTCAAGAGTCTTTTTTTGCCTATTTTTAAAATTTCATAAATTATTGCTGTAATAAGGACTATAGTAGTTTCCACCACTACAACAGGAATATCTGTTACTATAAAATATATCTCCACATATTTTATTAAACATTAAACCCCCATATTTCTATTCTTGTACATTTTTATGCAACTATTGTTATTGTCTTCATTTGAAGAAATTGAAATATAGATGATGTATTACTCCTTTAGTTCATTTCAAGGACACTTTTTTTTTTGGATTATATTCAAAAGTGTCTGACACTTTTTTTTTGTTTGTTTTTGCTGCTCTGTGTTCTAGCTCTGCACAGTTTAAATTCTGTTAGATCAGATTTTTCCTTCCAACCTCAATATTTCTTTTCTTTTCATGGTGATTTTTTTGTCCATAGGAACCAAATTTTTTAAATTTGATTTTGCTTTCTTCCAGAATATGCTTTGAAAATGAATGATAAGTATATAAAATTTTTAAAAAGCACAGAAATTAATTGTTATTCAAAAATTTCGAGCCAAAATTTAAATACTTGCCTTCTTCTCCTTTCTGGGTTCCTTTATATCAAATGAGAAAAAGTAATGCCTTGCTGCATATAATATTGCATTCACTTTCCTTTATTTTTATATAATAGAGTAAAACATCCTCTTTGATTCTTGATGTTTTTTGGAATATGAATGATGACATCATTTTTTTTTTGTGAAAAACAAACAAGAGCTCTTCTCCCAGGAAACAAGAGATAGTACAAGATGAAATGAACTCAAATTGAACCAGGGAACGTTTAGATTGGATATTTGGAAAAATATCTTCACTGAAAAGTTGTCAGGCCTTGGAACAGACTAGCCTGGAAGGTGGTGGAATTACCATATCTGGAAGTATTCAAAAGATGCATGAGTGTGGCTCCTGGGGACATGGTTTAGTGTGAACACAGTGGTGCTGGGTTAATGGTCGGACTTAAAGATTGTAGAGGTCTTTTCCAGGCTTGATGGTACTAGAATTCTGTGATTCTACACGGTGCATTTCATCCCCAGAAAGTGTAGAAATGGCAATATGTGGACAGCTGGAATGCCAGAGTGCCTGGAGGGACCCCTCATATGGCAAAAGTTACTAAAAGCCTTGAAAGGCACAGGGTAGCCTGCAAACAGCTGGGCAGGATGATGACAGATGGCACTGACTGGTTTCAGGGAAGGAATAGAAAGAAATCCAAAATTAGTGGAGTTGAATCTTCAGATTGAAGATGGATGGCATGGAACACCTCATCACATATGAAAAGAGTAAGTACTCATGAGAAGTGAGGAAAGTTGGACAAACATCTGTTTATAGTGGTGTGTCTGGTGGGGTTGTTTTTTTTTGCTTAAATGGCACTGAGATAGCCACAGACAATGAGACAAAAAGAGTGAGGGGTGAAATGAAGACATTATTTGTTTGAGTCAATATTATTGCTAGCAGGATTTCAGTCAAGTGTGATAATAGAGGAAAAATAAATAGAAGAGATAGGGTTGAAATTATCATTTGTGTTCTGTGTAATGCAGTAGAGATTACAGCCCCATTGTGACAGATCTCAAACATGAATAAACATGTCATCTGTCTCGAAGAGATTATAACATAAGCAGAAAAGACAAGCCTAATGTGAAAGAAATGTGAAAAGATAGAGAGATATACAAGTGACAAAGTGATCTGAATAAAGCTGTGGAAGTCCTGAGTAATTTAATGCTACTATTTGAATCCTAAACCAGCTTGTTACTACGAAGTCTTAAGCACTTCTGTAAATTACATATAAGAACAAGAGTTAAAGTAAAACTGTACAGCAGGGATGCACATGTAATTATTCCCTTATTTAATTACTATTGTTTATTTTCAACTAGGAGTATGAGGTATGGAAAAAACAAATTTTAGCCAGCTTTGTCTAGCTAGATTTTCTATGGTGTGACTGCATGTGATATTTGCATGCTCCTAACATACCCAAAGGTGCTTCTGCAACATTCTTCTTTCCATAATGCTCTGATAAAATACATCTCTCTTCCAAATCAGGGCATTGTAGAAGCATTGCCATTGCTAAATATTTTCCAATGAGATGTGGAGATTTATCTTTTTGACTGAAAGTGTGGCTAGCTATTAAAAAAAAATTTTAAAAAAATCTCTGCTTTGTAGCTGCCTGTGAGCAACAGCCACTTTCCCATGTATTTGACAGGTACTTGCTTTGAACGACTGAGTTTACAGATCATGTTAGCAGTATCTTTCCTGAAATACACACCAGATTACCTTTCCATTTCTTAAAATTATTTTTAAAAAAGTCTTCCAGTCACTCCTCCTTCCCTTTTTCCACCATAGCTGCCCTTTGTCTACAGGCAGATGTGTACAGATATCCATTCACCCTGCTGCTGCCATGAGTTGTCCATAAATATCACTGTCAATCTTGAAGAATGTTTAAGCATCTGTTTCCTCAGTGTCATTTATTTGCCTGGATGCAGAAGTGACCTATTTAGTTTCCAGATCAGAAATAACTTGTATATGGCCAGCTTAATTTATACCTGTAGGAAAAAACATGTCTATTCCTAATTGCCTTTGAAGACATCTTTGTTTTTGATGTTCTTCAGGTGTAATTGAAGCTCTTGAGGGTAAAAGAAGACATTGCTACTTGGTCAATTTTCTGTTCCAAACTGGTTTACCAAATTGCTCATTTGCATTTGCTCTTTTTAAGCATTAATATTAGAAACAGTTTATTGTTTTCAAAACATCTGCACTAATAAGCAGATCACATTCATCATATCCTAATCACGCACATTTTTGGTAGAGAGAATATTGGAGGCACCAAAAGAACTCAGACAGGCAGCAGGTTTTGAAAGTTTAATACTAAGAAACATTTTGGTTTGCTGCAATTTGCCAGTTTCCAGAGGTGAGAGTTGATAAATTCACTTGTTCTTAAATGAGATTTAGCAATTGAAGGACCCACTCTGTAGAATGAAGTCTCCTTTTTATTATTTTCTACCCTTCAAAACATATGAAGGCAGAAGAAAACAGTCTGAGAGAAGGATTCAGAAAGGAGCAGAGTCATTGGGGAAGGTCTACCATTCCAATTATAGGAACAGACTAGAGAGAGATTTGAGGTTAGATTAAGTGCCATGACTCTTAGGCAAGATATTTGGATTTTCCTTGTATTTTTGCAGGAAGGCATTGGGGCAATCAAATGAGATCTGAAACTTGCAGCAGAGTGATCAGGAGCCAGGAGCTTTCCCTTTTGCAGAGTGTGGATGGATGGATGGATGGATGGATGGATGGATGGATGGATGGATGGATGGGTGGACACACTGTGTGCTCAGGTCTTGGGCTGAACATTCTGAATATCCAGATTATAAGGTGGAGAGAACAGAGGTCTCTCCTAGTTATAAATATCTACAAAATATTTCTGAGGAAGATGCATGAGCATTTTCATTGTGGAGGAGAAGGAAGAATGAAAATCCTTAATATATGCTAGGGAGAAGGTGACATTTTCTGAATTTTTATGCTATAGTAACGAAGAAGGAGACTTTTAAAATTGCTTGACATTGAGACATCCTAAAGCAACGCTGGAGTTACAGACTAAATACGTTTTTCTATTTAAGCCTTTCAAAATGGTACAATAGAGAGACAATGGGTACAGCTTCTACTGAGCCAGGAAGAGTCACCCAGATTCAGTCTGATTTTTGAATCCTGAAGGTTCTGTCACCTGGGATTTTGTTCACAGTCTCAATCTATCAGAAAACACTTTTCATTTGGCAGTGTTTCACTAAACCAGAGATGCCTGAATGAAACATTTCTATCTTGATAATTAACATTTTCCCCTCAGGAGGAGCATTAGCCTTGAATTAGTTTCTGTGGGCTAGTTGTGGCCTGGAATACCAACACAACTGAGTCCTTTGGAAGCCTGCCCTCTGGATTAGAGTCAGAGATTCCAACAGGCATGTGTTGAAACGCTGAAGGTGTTTAAACCTTCGGTGTGGTGTTGGTTTAGAAGGATGTGTCTGATGAGTAATGCTTCATTTTCCCAGTTTTGCATAAGTGCTGTAATAATTTTGGTCCTTCTATGGGGTTTCCCATAGAAATTGAGAGGTAAAT
This sequence comes from Acridotheres tristis, assembly GCA_037013685.1. Lineage (NCBI taxonomy): Eukaryota > Metazoa > Chordata > Aves > Passeriformes > Sturnidae > Acridotheres > Acridotheres tristis. Next base: position 13,507,044 of record CM072884.1, on the reverse strand, counting down.
ATTGAATGTAAACCACAGCTACTTCAAATGTTTAATACAAATTTTTCTGTGTTGTTGAAGTGAACAAAAGATCAATTAGCCAGTGGAAACACATCTCTTTATTGAATATCTTGTATAAATTATTATTTTCACTAATTTTGTGAACTTTCAGTATTTATTCCTCTAAATCAACTAAACTTGTCTCTTTTCTAATTAAACAATTAAAATACTTAAGAACATGATCTCTCTGTTTATATTTGTTCAAATTTTCACTGAAATTATGATAACCTATTTCATATATGTAAGAACATCTGTCAGCTAAATGGAACACCAATTTATATATATAATTATATCTAGCATATGAAGAAATTGAAATATTCTAAGTAATTTCTTCAGTAGGACAAAAAAAACCTAGTACATTCTAATATTAAAAAATGCTTCATATCACACACAGCAGGTAAGACTTTTTATCAGTGCCCTGAAAACAAGGATGTCATTGTGAATTAAGCTGGCAGGGCAGGCTGGATTTTACCCAAGACAGAGGACTTAATAAGTGCTGTCAGCCATTCCATTGGTGTTAGTCCAATCCATTTTTGAAAGACAGCAGTACATGAAAATATAATGTTTTCGGAACTAAATCAGCAGTTAACTGATGTGGCTTATAGGTTTTTTTATGATTCTGTGTGCAAATAGCAGATGAATTTTCTGCTGGGGGAATAAAGAAAGAAAAAAGTTTTCCAAACAAATTTTTAAAAAAACTTGTCAGATTTCACGCATCAACATGTCAGTCACACAGGCAGACACAGTTACAAAAAATTTCCACATTTTGACCAGATGTATCCAATAGCATTATTACTGCAGAATCTTTGCCATATGGACTATCTGGTTTCAGATTCATGTCCTGTTACGATTCAAAATTCATATATTTGTCTATTTGGGGTGTGTCTAAGCATCAATGGTAGTTTAACAAATGTAACATTTCTAGTATGTTCCAAAATATATTAAGTTCTCTGTGTTCATATTTATGTAGCCTTTTCTATTTTAACATTATCAAAAACCTACAGTGGAAAAACATTTTATTAACAGCCATTTATTTTAGAAATTTTTTTCAGAAAGGACTCAGTCCCGTGGTATACATAAGATCCTGAATCAAATTACATAGGAAGACCTTTTTTATTTAAGATAGAGACCTGAATTTGTCCCTAAATAGGAACATGTGAGTTAAGAGTTTTAATTCCACTTCTTAAACACACATCTTTTTACATCTATCCTGACTTGCAATTTTCCTGACAGTGTACGAAAGGATATCAGTGGATTTTTATGAAGATTAAAATTGACTTTGCAACTTTCATTGTTGTCTCTCAGCCAAAGCTGTGTCATCTATTGCAAGCAGCACTTTGTCACAACCTTCCATTTCCCTGGGTCTTTTCTTAATTTTCCAGATTTTAAACTCAATCTGACATTTCCTTAAAGGCAGCTTCTCTTTTCTTTCAGACTTCTTTCCAAAATAAGGAAGATAAGTGGTGTTAGATCCAAGGTAAGTAAATATTTGGATCCATATGTTTGTTTTCTTTGAATAGTCGTTGGTTGGTTTTGTTTGAAGTTGTTTACAAACAAATAGATTTAGAGCTAAAAAATAAATGCAGGCTTTTGAGTATTATGTGCTGTTTAATATTCAGGGTTTAGGCCTTAATTTTAATTACACTTTTCCTGCCTATATAAGGTTTGAAATTCATGTAAAGAAAGTATGTTCAGAGAAATGGAATGTGGTGCTTTGAGGCCTTCTGGGGCTCAAGTTTGGAGTTTTTATTCTGTGAACATTTGTAGCAAATTCACCAATAGGCTGTTTATTTGAGATTTTAGAAAATATTTATATGTGTTCTGACTACATTTTTTTCTAAAAAATGTTTCTTTGGGCTTAAACAGCAGTTGGAAATACAGTCAGTTCTGATTTTTGCAGACTATGTAAAGCTAGGCATTAATTTTGTTGCATTATTTCTTAGCCTGCAAATAGATATGAATATATTCTATATACTATTATCTATATGGATGTATTTTTTTCTCCTGTGTTACTCATGCTACATATTCTGATCACTACATCTCTAAAGTCTCGGTACTCAGGGTTTTGCACTCAGAATCTAGTTTCCTCCCCTGGTCAATCACTGAGAAATACAATCCTTATTTTTGGGTTGCAGTGCAAATAATTTCTGAACTTGTAGAGAAAACTATATGAAAGAATTGCAGTAGAACTTTTTTCTTCTCCTCTTTGTGATTCTGCTTTAAATTTTTTTAAACAATTTGGATTCCACAACAAGGAAATTTTAATTAGTCTCTATGCCTTTTCAGTAGACGCCTACTTCCAAACTCTGGAAACACAGAAAAAGAAGGGAAAAATCATCAAATGTAGCCAGATAGAGGAAGGGCAAAAAACTGTTTATGTTTGACATCTGAGGTAAAATATATGCAGCAAAGACAAGCCAATAATCTCGTCTTGTGGCAAAGCAGAGAACCACTGCTGCTGGAGAAATTATGAACAATCACAGGTGTCCAAAGAGCGTTCATGGGATGCTGGAGTGGCACCTGATGGGTACAGGGACAGCAGAAACTGCCAAGACTAGTTGGCAATTTTCTTTCATTGCAATATGTTTTCTTTACTTCATTTGGATAAGTGGTAAGAGTGCTATAGGTCACTTTTGGTGGAAAAAAATCTACAGGATTTAACAACAGAAGATAAATTAATCCTTTTCTCTCCAGTGGGGGAAGAGAAGGTAATGAGACAGCAAGAAAGACCTTGATAATCCGTATTTCTTGGCAGAGACTTTTTAAAGAATTTGGCAACAAACCTTTCCTATTTCCTAGCTACTCTAAATTAGGCAGATTACAGTGAAAATTTTCTAAAAATCAAGTGGCAGAAAGGTGAATAACCCACACTGGGAAAAAAAACCCATAAGGTAAGGTCCTATCTAACATTTGCTCTTTTAAAACTGTTTTCCTCTTGATTACTTTCCTATTTTAAAGGTCTATTTGCCGGGGAGACACTGCAATTTGGTCTCTCTGACCTTTGGCAGATGCAAAGCTGGAATCCTGCCTGTGTTATTTGCTTGTCTTAGGCATTTCCATCGGTTCCTGAAAACTTCTGTCAAGTTAAGAAACTGAAAGAAAAATTTGATAATAGCCAGGCAAAGCAAATTATAGCATACCAGTTTCACTAGAAGCAAAAAAGAAGGCTCCTCTCAAGCAATCTATATTCTGTTGCAACTCCCTTATCAAGTTAGCTGTAATCAAAGTTCTCTTAGGTCCTGTAGCTCTACTTGGGTAACATTTTTCTTAACTTCTGAATTACTGCTGAGCACAGATGTTTATTGAAATCCTGTTTCTGGTAAAGATTGCTACAAAATTACTGTTAATTCACACAAATTTTTGTTTCTGTCTTTATTTAATGTAGATCAGATGTTTTCCAGTGCATAACATTTGCTAAAGTCAGAAGAAAGGCAAGATAATCTAGTGGTGATTGAGACATTGTTGGCATGTCTCAGAATTTCTGTCTTTGAAGTTGCACAGGGTTGATGGCACTGACTGAAGTGTGGAATTTTTTTTCCTGCATCCTAATGTTTCAGTAAGGAAAAGGAGGGGAAGGATTTCCTCTAAGATATTTTTCTTTTCTGTTAGTTTATACATGACGACTGGAAGCAGCAATAAGTAGTTTATTTGCAGTCAAACATATCTGTTTGACAGCACCTGTGGAGGGGATATGTTATGCACAATAAAAGAAGGAGTTATAAGGAGGATAAGGCTGGTGACACATGGGACGTGGGCAGAGTTTTAGCTGATCAAATCCAGCCATCGATGCTGAACATGGCTCTTTGTGCCATGGGGAGCCTGAAGTGGGTGCCTGAGTTGCTCATGACAAATCAAGCCCTTGGAGCCTGACCACATTGTCCTGGGGCAATCCAGGGGAGGTGGATACACCCTCTGCAGGTGAGGAACAGGGAACAAGAGTCAGGAGTGCAGCCCAGGGCTCTGGCTGCACTGCTGGCATCACAGAGCCTGAGCCAACACAGAGCAGCAGCTGCAAGAGCTCAGTCACAGAAGGAAGGCGTGTTCTGAACCCTTTCAGCACCTCTGAGAAATCTCTCTTTGGAAGCACCGCAGGAACAAAAATCCTGCCCAGGTGAGGCTTCCTCCCACCACCAGGATACATCATCACCAGCCCAGCAGTGTCACAGAGGTACTGTGAGCTGGGAAACACTTCTAAAAACATACTCACTGCTTTAATCTACTCTATCTTTGACTATTTATTTTATTGATGTTTTATTTGTCTTGTTTGGGACAATAAAACGTGGAGTATATTATTCCTATTTGTTTTGTGATTACCACAATGTAAACATGGCCAGAATTTAAGATGAAGATTTTTCCTATACTTTCAATATAGTTTTCTGTACAGTGCCTGTATTCAAACCGAGAGGAATACAGTTTCACTATTGTAAGCACTCAGTAGTGCCTCCATGTTCATACTGCAGATGGCTGTGAGTATTCTAGCAAGCAAAATGAAAGCTATATTTAAAGTTTCATTGAGTTGCTACCATAGTTCAGATGTTTTAAACTTCATAAACTTGACCCCATTAAACTAGTACTTTCTGCTTTATTTTCTTGAGCTCCTTAAGACAGTGAAGCATAATTTGAACAAATGTGCTGATATTTCCACTCCTGGTTGAACTGGTAAAAGGAATGATTTAATTGCAATAAGAGTTAAATAATAATTAATTTTTTTAAATGAAGTTTTGCTGTGTCTCTCAAATAAACCACTCTACAATTTAGTCTGTAAAATGTAAACTAATCCCACTTAGTCTTTGGAATGGTTAAACTGAAAAATTATTTTGGTAAGCAGAAATAACACAATACTTTAATATTCCTTGGCAAATATTAATTAAACCCACTGACATGTAATTACTGCCTTACTTTTTTTCCCAGAAGGAATTACTGAGCAGTGTTTCAGAAACATTTATAGGTTGGTACTGGCCTTAAACTAAGTTACCAAAGCAAGCAGCTGACATCTTCAGAAGCTTGGGCTGTGGTGCTGATAGAAGCGATAGTAATAATGAAATGCTTTGGTGGCTACAGTTTCAAATTGTGATTTTTGATGGAAAAAAACAACAAAATTTGTGATCATCTTGTTACTTTAAATGTTTCAAAATCTGGCTCTTAGACAGTGCTCTACGTATATATATATATAGGTGTTTGCCTCATAGAGAAAATTTTGACATTGACAGTTCTTCAGTCAATTTCTCAAGGAAATATGCATGAAGTCAGTGATAGAACAGGAATTATGATTTAATTCGAAGTGAGGAGACTGAAGAAGACATGCTTATTGATCTTCAAGTGAAATTGGCTTGGCCGCCTTTCTCGACTTCAGTTGAGCTCCAGAGTAGAGACATCAGCAAGAAGGAAGTCTGGAGCTTCTGATTTACATGGAGAAATGTCACTGATGTGAGAAATAAGGAGAGGGAGGATCCTAAGTAAAAAGCAGTGAAGGAGTCAAATATGCTGAGGTTTGCACAAATAAATGACTTCTTAATATCTTGACAAATAATTCAATTTGTGAAAGAAGGCTATTTCTCATCCATTCCTTGCATTTTGGGAAAGTCTCAAATGTGCTTGTATAGATACAGTATTTGTCATAAAAATTATAAGAGGTATTCGATATATATATCAGGTATTGTTTTTCCAAGGCAGAGCTACCATCAGACTTCTTGGGTTGTTACTGCAGTCTCCTCTGAGGCAGACTGACAATGAATATGACTGATCTGAAGTAGCATAATCATTAAAATCAAGGATATTTTGGCTGTTTCTTCTGGAAATCCTATACGTTTTTTGTGTGTGTATCTGTATAAATGTGTAAACAAGATTCATTAACATGATTTGTTAAATGCAAATCTCTATCCCGATAATTTAAGGTAGATGATAAACTAGATAATATTACTAGGAAAACTCAGTTTAAAAGAGATATGTTAAGTATAAAGATGGATTATAAAATGCCATTGCTGCAGAAGATACCAATAAATGTGTTTCCCATATTCTGTGTCCTAAATGTATGTGTTTAATGTATATATTTCTATGTTTTAACAGGATGGATGAAGTTTTACAGGATGCAGCTCACAGTTAATTTTTTGACAAGAAGAGCATTAATACAGTCTGGTATTGGGGACTTGGATTTTATTCCTGGATCTGTGGGCTATGAGCATTTACTCACTTTCCCCTACTATTATCTCTCTGTTCCGTTTCTCTTTCTCACCTTTATAGTCTATAAGCCTCTTGGTGCAGAAACTCTGTATTTCTTTGTGTGTGCTCAGTACCTATATTCAGATCTTTGTCTAGACTCTTAAATGCACTTGTAACATGAAAATGGAAGCCTAATTACCTGATAACCTCAGTGAACCATTGTGTGATCTCTAGCATCTGAAAGTAAAAGACATCATGCAAATTACAATTACTGCAGTTAATGGAAGAGATGTTCTCTTCACACCAGCACATTTGGTTTCACTGACAATAATTCTAATAACACTGCACACAATTTAAAAAAAAGTACTTTTGAATTGTATTTGGGTAGTATCAGAACATATTCCATAGTGATGGTGTCAGTGTCATGGAGTTGTACAGATTGCAGTTGAAATGTCTGAAAAAAGAACCTACTGCTAACAAGCTTCTTATAGGCAATTGCCCTAAAACAAATGGCATATTTCAAATTCTAAACTTTCTATTATCATCATTGTAATGCAATTAATATATTTAATGAATAAGGTATTTAAGGTATAAAACCCCACCAACATATGTGTCTGAAGCAACTCAGTCGGGCAATTATAATTCTTTCATTTTAGATTGCCTACATGGCTTTGAATTCTATAGCTATAACTCATCTTTTCACCAAGCTATTTTGGCTTTTCCTTTCAGTGATGATTTCACCAACTGAAATCAGATGTTTTCTCACTTCTGGAGAGAAACAGGGGTAAAACCCCAAGCTTGATCCTCCCCTCCCTATGGTGAATAAAACATAGTACAATGGAACTGATAAAAGGGCCTGATATCTTAGGCTTAATTGAACATAAACCGTGAAAGAGACAGACACAGAAAAGTGCTCTCTGGGCAAGAAGTGACCAAGAAACATGTTGTGAAACTTTATGATAAGATAACGTTATCAGGTGACGCGATGTCATGAAGAATGTGTAACCACAGGGAAATTGTTACCAAAATTAGAACCCCAAGTAAGTGCCATGCAAGTAAAACCCAATAAAAACTCTGAATACTCAATAAATTTGGCTTCTGATCACAACTCAGAATGTCTCCCTCTCTCCATTGTCAATACCTCCCTTCCCCTCCCTGATTCCCTCTTACATGGATTCTCTATTAAAACCTCTTTAAAAAACCAAAAGATCTGACTTCTGGCTGCCTTACCTTACTAGGACAATAGGAATAAGAGCCTTCATCCACAATCACTGCATTTTGGGCAGTACAAAGAGGAGTTGATTTTACTGCTCTGCAAGCCTCCATATTGAATTTAACCTTTGCCATGTTTATTTTTTCAGCCAGAAAAAAACCCAGATGTTTAGATTTCATGGGAGAAAATATATGTGTCTCATCTATTCATGAATGACAGAGGCCCTCACTGCCCCACTTGCTTTATTAATAAATCCATATTCTGGTGGTTGTGGATAGTTTGAAAGCTGAGATACAGGTCTAGGTATGCCATCTTCATGCCAGTTGGGGATTTTCTGTACTTCATATTCTGCCCCAGTTCATATGTACCACTTATTTTCAGAGTAAAATCAGTCTGAACTGAATTTATTTAAAGTCAGGTTAAACCACAAGAGAGATATTTATTGGAGCTTTAATTTTACCAAACCAAATGCTCAGCTCAGTGATTTAACTTTAGAGTAATCTCTCCTTTCTACGGGGGATTAAAATTAATGACTTTATAATAGCTAGATCTTACAATTCACAGATGTAGCTCCCATTGCTATTCATGAAGGCTTACAAAATCAAGATGATATAAATGATCAAGTAAAAGGAACTTTAGACTAATCTTTCAAGTCTTTCATGAAAACAGTTTTCACTCTCAAATCCTTCCAACTTTAAATTCAATGGGAAAATGCTCATAACACCATTAGTTGTAACAAAAAAGGCATGTTTGCTAGATAGACTTATATGTGTGAAAAGGTAAGTTGTTGTATTTAAGGTCTTCATGTAACCTGTAATATACATTCCATTTCACCAATGGAATTCATATGTGCATTTAATGGTGAATATTAAATAAGACATGAACATTGAACATAGCCACATTTGAAGAAAAGTGATGGCTTGGCTTTAGTTCAAAATAGAAATATGCATTATTTTTGTAAATATTTAGATTTGTAGTGAGATGCAAGGGGATGTAAATGTACCTATTTCTATATATTACATCTGCATTATATATTTTCCTTATTACAGCTTTAATATGAAGGGCTTCTAGGAATATTTTGGCATAAGCTCCATTGGTGATCATTTCCTCAGCATGAAACAGTGATTGTCCAGATATAATTCTCTGCAAAATAACTCATTATATTGATGCAAATCCATTATATAAATAAACAAGTTGCTGTTGCCTTTATCCATATATTTTTCTTCTTAATACTGTAGGAATGATGTAAAAATGAGAATTTATTAATCAAATTTAATGTCTGATTTCTCTGATAATGTGCTGTTTAAGCCATTTTGCATAAAAAATTCTAATAAAGGGCATGTGTAAATATAAGTCAGAGGTGAGAGTTATTTGCTGTTTTGCTGTTATGTGTGCAGCATATTAAGTGAGGAAAACTGGTTAATGTTCACACTAAAAGAATTCCAAATTATTCTGAGGGAAGTTATTCTCGATTAGTTCCCTTTGAAATTTGATTAAGACACATATAGATCAATAATGTAGGTAGCACTGGAGGGAAAAAAAAACAACAAACATTATGTGTGTTCTTTAAAAGAAATTAATTTAAAATTTTAAAAGGAAGTAGAAATAAATTTAGATGTAACAGGGAACAAATCTTAAAGCTAAAATAAATAAATCACTTCAGTACAGTGTCCTTTAATGTCTTGATCACTACAGACAAATGGGTCTAAAATAAACAGTTAAGCACCAAACAAATATGTGTACTTTTCAAAATGGAATCTGCCAGCTTGTAAGAAATATAGGTAAAATTTAGGGAAAACTACTTTGGATAAAAGAAAAAAACTTTTTCCAAAGTCAAGAAGTAAGAATTTCTTTAAATTAACGCTACCAGCAATTAAATTAGAATGTATTTCCACATCTAAAAGAAAGGCGAAGACAAGAATTCAGATGGACCTACTTAGGTTTGCTTTTCCCACAATTTGGTCACCCCAAAGCCTTCTTTTTTCCAGGCTGAACAATCCCAGTTCTCTCAGCCTTTGGTGGAGAGGTGATCCAGCCCTCTAATCAATTTTGCATTCTCTGGACTCACTCCAACAGGTCAATGTCTTTCCTGTGCTGAGAACCCAGAGCTGGATGCAGTAAAACTTCATTATCTTATCCTCAACCACTGCATCTTGTTTCTTTGGGTTTTTTGCTTAATTTTTCGTCAATAATGGCTACATAGCAAGAGTGCGTGCCATCCATCAGACAAAAATCAACACAGAAATAAGCATTAATAGTCTAGAGCACAGAAAAATTGCTCTGGTCTGAACTTAGAAGCTGATGGGTACTTCCTTGATTGGAGAATTAAGTTGTTGTCCACAAATGAGAATGACTCCCACTACTTACACATCACTTTACAGGAAATGATAAATTAAAACTTACCTTTAAGGGTGGCATCTTTTCTCTTTTAAAACTGACAAAGACAATTCTGTATCACCTACATTCACTGGGTAGATGCCAGCTTTGTTCTTTACACTAAAGAGTTAAAGGAACAAGGAAATGAAATTGTTCCAGGTTTTGAAGATGATATATTTATTTTACAAAAAAAAAAACCCCAAAACCAGTGGAAACACAATTGACAGGAGGCTATCATTCTGTGAATTAAAACAAAATTCAGTGGCAGCACTACTTTGAAACTTCTAGAATTGATTATAATAATTTCCAATTGGATCCCAATAAAACACAGAGTGAAAACTCTCGACTCCTTATTCTTTTCTTGATAAAGGTCAAAGACGAAGCAAGAGAAGTAAAAGTGAAACTGAAAATGTAAATAATAAGAGAAGCAATTAAATATAAAATGTAAAAATCTGCTTGAACTGGGAATACTAGTCTCAGTGGAAATATCACCCTGTGCTTCTTTTTCTGCTCTACCTCCCCATACAGGTGAATGAATTTTAATTTCTCTGTCCTGACAGCCACAGCTTTCAGGTCAAAGCTGACAGTAAAAGACTGACAGAGTGAAGGGGAGTAGGAGGGAAAATAAAGAAGCAAGTGCTTCTACACAGTGCTCAGAAAGGGAAAGCAAGAAGTTTGGAAATTATTTGTTTGGAAGGCAGCTGTTTGTAGCAGCAAGATGTTTAGCCTAAGGACATGCTCATTAGAATTACAGCAGTGAGTGAGATTTAAAAAAAGAACTTGATGAAAATTGAGTTTATGACAGAGTCCAGATATCCAATGGCAAATTAAACAAGGCACATGTAAAGTGGTTAGAAAACTTTAAATGCAGAAGTTGGAACATGAATGCAGCTCCTTTTTTGACTTTTTCTGAAGTCAGTTTGGATTGACTCCATTTGCAGAAGATGGAAACCACTCTGAAAAGAATTAAGCTAGCAAAGTGACTGGATTTTAGTGATTAAATACTGAATCAGGTACTTCAAAAAGAATTTACAGATTAAGGCAAAGGATTTTCAAAAAGAGATCAAGTGCAAGAATGATTTGTAGGCCACAAGAGGTACATGATCATGTGGGTGTTAGTGAGAGGGTTAATCAAACATGTAAGTAAAGCAAGAATAGAAACAGGTAGACTTCCTTCATGTTTGCAATTTTTGTTTTCTATGCAGTGTTTCCTTCCTTTTGCATATCATTCCATAACTTCATAAAATGAAAACCTTATAAGGCTAAAAGTAGTTTATTATGACAAGAAGGAAAAGGAAAAAAAATGAAAAGAAAACAACTGAAGATGACTGTCTCTACCCTGCACTGAATACGACATAGAAATGTGTCACTGAGGTGAAGGAATATTACTTAAGAAAAATTCCATGTTTCTGTTTTGTGCACTTACATGCATCAGCAGACAGCATGACAGACCAAAGAAGATGGGAGAACATTCAGAGCAAAATTCATGTGAGATGATGTACCTGACAAGTGCATGTGAAGCAAATGTTTTCTGAAGCTCCCTGGGGAGTCAGGAGAATCAATGACCAGAGTTCCTTGATGTTTGAGAGTCCTGCTGTGCTCCACCTACCAGTAACCTCAGGTAGGAACACAGACACTGAGTATCTGTGGGGATGCCTAGGCTGAAGGAGGTGGTGGTTTCAGCGCTGCCTGTGTGGATTCCAGTCCAGTGTGACTGCTGCTGCTGCTGTCAGCCAGAGCCAAAACTACAGAGCAGAGTGCTCAGGACAATTTACTGAGCTACAGGTGGGAGGATCTGAGGCCTCTGATCTCTGCTCTGCTTTAGGAGGGAGTAAACAGTAAGAGAGTAGCCTGCCACACACAGGGGACTGTTTGGGCAGTCAGAATTTATGCTTGAGAACAGACACAAATGGATAATTTTACACATCTGTTTTCCAAACTTTTCATGCGGTTATTGGAGAGGATACAAAAAGAGACAATACAAAATCTGCATGAAATCTGATAACAAATTGTCATTTCCTAATCCATCATAACAATAATTTATGTATTATAAAGTTTTTGTTTATTCCAGCTAAGAAGAGAAAAAAGTTTAGGCACAACCTATTATATCTCTGCTGCAGAGATCTGACTAATACGATGCTTCAGCAATTAAATGACTGAAGAACATCTCCACAGGGGAGGGTTTGGATGCTTAGGAAGATGATGTCACTCTGGTTCTCTAAAACTGTGGTTTTAAAGAGCAGTGGGCTTGTTGGAATGGGACTCTCTCCAGGCAGAGTCCAATCTAACATGAGACTTCTTTTTTATCAGCTTTACAGATGAACATCAGTTCGTAGCCTGGCTTCTAAGGATACAAACTATGTCTAGGGCAAACTGTGGAGATTTCAGAGACATAATTGTACCATTTTGAGGCCAGTAATAGAAAGAAATCTGTATGTTGGTGAAGACTCCTTAAAAAATAGTAATGAGGAATGCAAAACACTGAATCATTTCAATGAATAGATAAAGTTGATAATCACACACAGTCTCCAGGTATGTTAGTTTGAAGTTTTTTGGGTTTTGTTTTTTCTCAGATTGGTGCTATGCTTGGTTTTGTTTTCAATGAAACAAAGCAGGTTAAATTAGAGTTACAGTATAGCTAAAGATATGAGAAGCAAGGTAGGCTGCATTGTCTCAGCTGTTAAGGCACCCTTGTACATGACTGAAAGATACTGTGATATCATCTCCTTGTAAGCTTTATACAAAAAAATCTGTTTACAAAAAACTCTTTCAGTTTGGCTTTTCTTGATAGTAAGAATGTGAGTTATCTCTCTTGAATGGCAGGTTATATAGTTGAGGAGCTTTTTTCTGTATTAAGTATGGATTTCTCTATTTTCATAAATGTGGCTAGATGTATGTAGCTGTATAATATGCTGCTACTGGCAGTGGAAATCAAGCTACAGTATTCCTCTTTTCCTTACTTAATCGTGTAATTTCCGTTCTATAGTTCAGAGAAAGACATCAAGGATACAGGAGCAAGAACAGGCAGAAGTGGGAAATCAATCAAACAATTTAATGAACTGCTTAGTGGAGCTGGAAAAGTAAAATCCATAGGTGTTTAAGAAATTGACCTTAATAACAGTCAGCAGGGAGAAATATCCCACCTTTACATGAGCATTAACAAGGCACTTGAAGCCCACTGTGGCACAGAATACACACAGCTCCAGCAGTCTGGTAAAGTATGTTCTTCAAACCCTGTGTTGTGGACAGTTTTGTACTGCCAGAGCTCATCAATATGTGCCAACAAATATGACATAAAAAAAGGGTCACAGCATTACTTTAGCAAAGAGAAGTGAGCTGTGCTGTTGTCCTGGTTCCAGCCAGGGTTAATTTTTGCAGTAGCTGGGAGGGAGCCTGACCATGGCCCAGAGGTTATTCTGCACCATCACACATCATTGCTGTGTGTGGGGGTGCAGGGAAAGGCTCCTTTCCAGGACCCTTCAAGGCAGAGAGCATTGTCAGGGGTTTTCTATGGCAGGATGAGCAATTACATTGAAATAATTCACCTTTTTCTTGTATGCTCTGTCAGAATTGTTTTTGTTACAGTTCATTGTCTTATTTCATTGCTGTTTCCAGTAAGTGTTCTTAACCCCTGATCATTTACCTTTTCTGCTTCCAGTTCTCTTCTCCATCCAGCTGCAAGGGAGGGATGGGAGGATGGGGGAGTGAGGGAGAGGTTTGGAGCGGTCTCAGTAGGAACACTAAATTGGAGAGTTATCCTTTCCATGAAGAAATTCTTGCTGATCTGTAACTTGAACCTTCCTGGTGCAATTTGAGGATATGACCCCTTGTCCTGTAAAGATATGGCCATGTGTTCAGATAGGTGTGTGCAAGGACACACGTACATTCCCACCTCCACCTCCCACCCCAACTTATTTTCATCAAAATATATCTGCAGTCTAATTTATTTATTTGTTTTACATGTTGGCAAGCCTTTTGGTAAAGTGTTCTTACCATGTCTTCCCTTTTTGTCTTCTCTGCCTCTGGATTTATTCTCTATGAATTAAATAAATATTTGTCCTGAAGGTTTTAAGTAGGAAGGTCACACATCAGCATAATTGCATATAGGACTCTCAACATTAATTCAATATCTATAACTGATTTTAAAACCAACCACTAGCAGGATCCATCATCCAGAATGGCTAGGAACAGGACTAAATCAAAGTTATATGTGATATGAACCACCTATGGGTTGGAAAATATGTGGCATAAATTGAAAATAATTAAACAAATGTTTTCTGTTGTGAATAGATCAGACTGGTTTTAAAATCTGGAAGTTTTTAGAAGGTGTGTGAGTTGCTGCCCAACAGTATGCTGGGACTAACCATGCAGAAGAAAGTATGTAAGCCATAAAATTTAATTTACTTAAAGCCAACAATCTTTATATCTTTTAGCCTCTGTTCCAATTAGAGTGTGAAAATATTTTTTTTTTCCCAGAAGCCTTAGATAAAGTTTTGTAAAGTGCTATTCTACAGTACAGGAAACAGAATCTCAGCATTTTGGAATGGTCAGGTGAAGTCAACTCTTTGTTTTTTATTCCACACTATGCAAAGCTCTCCCAGAAAACTTAATTGAAAATATTCAAAGACAGATTTTCTTTAGCAGCTTTGGGGCAATTTCAGTCACTGACTACAAAGGCTTCAGGATCAAATTCTTCATTTTCATTACTCAGATTCAGATGCAAACTGCGTGACCTGAAACTTTATCAGAACACTTTCATGTGATGTCTTGAAGTATTTAATTAAGTTTTCAATTAATCATTATTTGAATGTTGGCCCTCCTGCTGCTGAAATGTATTTGATTAATAATTAGGCCACATTTAAACCTACATTAGTGAACGTACATTAAGCTTTTAATAAAAGAAAACTCCACAAGCTTCTATTCAGATCCTGCACATGATATGAAAAGGACTCCTCAGATTAGGTGACTCTATTTAGGAGAATGCCATTTCAATTTAGTTAAATTCTAGTTATGTTGAAACTGGGTACATAACACACAAAACGAGCTGAATTTGAGATTCTTTCTTCTTCACTCGCATGTTGTATTCCTTCACATACATTCTGAATTATATTAAAGGAATTCTAGAAAGACATTGTTTCCAACAGGGAGTAATCCACGTGATTTACTCTGAAGTTGTGACCTTTACAGCTACAATGTCTCTCCTCTTATTATTGACATGCTTTCCAATCAAATACAAGATGGAAATGTCTTAAGATTAGAGGATTTGTATATTTGAGTGCATGCAAATTTTCCCCTTTCAGAACATCCTTTTAAAGAAGAGATGCAGGAAAGAACAAAAATTACGCTCATTTTCAGATAGCCCTTACAATAATGTGAAAATAATTGCCTAAACTTATTGTACCAAAACCAATCACAATTATGCTGGTCAAATATGAAGGAAAAAGGATGATATTGAAAATAAACCATATATTGGTAGGGAAATTTCCAGTTCTAGTCTAAAAGGTTAGTAATTCACCTGAAGACAAACCCCAAAGATTTCTCTGGGTTTCATATATAACATTTGTGGTTTGGGGTTTTTTTTTTCTTGGACTTTACTTCTTGCAAGATCCCATATAATTAAAATTTAAATAAGAAAAACTGATCGAAATGTTGTCAAATCTAGTTGAGTGGAATTCTGAAAAAGCTATTGTAGCCCTAGAAGAGCATAAAGACATATATAACCTCATAAACCCTTACCTGTTTTATGTTGAAGGAGGCACCCAAATGTACTAATAATGCACTCATTTGCAACATTTTGCAAATTTTGCAACAACTTTGCTTTTGCAACATTTAGCAACATATTTTGCAACAGTTTTCCTTATCAAGATCCAGTAGGTATTTGAACACAAAGTAATATCAAATTCATCTCCCGCTAAAATGAATTTCTCAGTTCATTACATTCATCAAAGTTCTGAGCATTGCAGTAGGTTTAAATTGCTTACTAAAATTTCCAATCTTATTGCTTACCTTTAAAGATACTTGTAGAAAAAAGAAAAAAAAAGTAGAAGAAAAAAATTAAATCCATTGATACGGTAACTCTACAAAAATAAACTCACTGTTTATATTTGCTTTGCCTCATTCTTTTCATTCCCAGAGGCTTTTTTTCTCATCGGTATAACATAGTTAATCAATTCAGGATACTAGCTAGAAAAATTGTGAGTATGACTGCAATACAGATAGAAAGACAATGAGCAGTATGGTAAATATGTGACTATGGAAAAAAACCCAAACTATCTTGTTATCTTGTTTCTTTCTTTCTTTTTTTTCTTTCTTTCTTTCTTTTTTTTTTTTTTTTTTTTTTTTTTTTTTTTTTTTTTTTTTCCCAGAATGTATTTTTCAACACAGAGAGATGTGATTCTAAAGCTTATGAAAAAGAAGGGCTATGTCCAGGATCTTATATGAACTGTAAAGTGACTTAGATACTTCTCAGCTCCTTGTTCCTATGTTAATATTCATTAACATTAATTTTCTTCAGTGTATTAGCATTCAAAATGGGAAAAGGAGTAGCAAGAGTCTTTACACCATCATGTAAGCCCTGGAAAATTGTGCAGTTTGAATTTTAAAGATTTTGAATGTACTTAATGTTGCTGCAGCCTAATGTCTGTAGGCAATTCGTGATCACTTTGTTTGTTTTTCCTTTCATAATATTTCTGTTAGTATGCAAGTGAACATTTGAAGTGAAGTCAGAATAGGTGAATGTATTTGAATGGTGTCCATGTTTAGATACTCACAGAAACACATATAACGTGGGAATTTAGGACCTGATTATTTTCTGGACAGATAATGCAAGGTTTTTGTTTCTTATTTCATCCTGATCATCCTTATAGTTCAAGGTATTATCTGTGCTGATTATCATAAATATATTCCTTGATGTAAAAAAGTAATGCTTTAAGTAAGATACCAACTTGTGAAATATTTACAGCTGTTAAAACATCTCCTGAATTTTGAAACACTTAAACACAGATCCATAGATTAAGGATATGATGCTACGGCCTGTTTAATTCACTCTGAGAGTGAAATCATCCAAGATTTTCTGCATAATTCTTCAAACCCAAGTGCATTCTTTGTGCAAGATATGAGAAAGGAGAAGGTGTTATTTTTGTTGCCAGAAATCTTGGACGAGAAGAAATTCGAATTTGACTTTATTTAGCATCTGGTTTTGTTCTAATAGTCAGACACACAATTCTCAGAAGGACTGAATGTTGGTCATTCTTGCTTCTGTCTTCTAAGGTGGAAATAGAAGCAAGCAGGAATACTGGTTCAGTGATGAAGAGACCACAGCAGAGATCATAATGGATACTTGGACCCAAAAAAAAAAAGGAATAAAAATAATAATTCTTTTAAATCTAGTTTTATAATTCTATTGTTGTACTGAAGTGGCATGTGTGTCATGAGAAATTAAGTCTATGAAAATAGGTCTAGGCTGTTTATTAAGTTCTGTTGAAATGAAGTTCATTAGATGAAGAGTTTTGGTTCAGAAACACTAAAATGGGTACTGATCTCTCAACTGGTCAGAACACAGTTTATTTCACACTTATGTTTTCCTACTGCACTTAGAAACTGGAAGCAAAGTGGTTTTCTGTCTGGTGCCATTTGAAGCTGAATATATGTAGTCTGTGCTGGGTGTACTGCTGACATTATTTTACCTTGTGTAAATCATTAGTCATTCTCTGGAATGATATCAGGACTCTCACCTTCCTCATTCATGGTAATTTTTGTTCTGAATATTTTTTTCTCTAAAATCAGCCATATCACATTCAGAAAATTCAAAGACCTTGTCGGATATATATATTTTGTTTGTTTGGTTGGTTGGTTGGGGTTTTTTTTTGTTGTTTTTTGGGTTTTGTTTTTTTTGGTTTTTTTTTACTACTAGATTAAAAGAAAAACAGGACAGTGAAGTGTGAAGCAGTACAGGCTACACTACAACTCCCAGATGAACATTTTTCTTCTCTTTTTGTTTTTATACTGACCAGCAGGATGAAGGTCTGTTTCTTTAGCTGGCTTGTGGAAAGTGTCTTTATTGCTATTGCTTTTATGGGATTTACAAAAGTGTCACTCGGCTTGCTCCAACTCAGGGCGGCTTTTTGCCTGTGTTTTTTTTTTGCTTGTTTTTGTTTTTGTTTTTGTTTTTGTTTTTGTTTTTGTTTTTGTTTTTGTTTTTGTTTTGTTTGTTTGTTTTGTTTTGTTTTGTTTTTTACGTTGAGTGCTGAATGGAAAGAAAAGAATTTACACAAATAGAAGAACTTGTTACACAGTAAGTTGCATGTATTCTCCTAACAAAATGCGAAACCAACGCACATTCACATAGTGAGATAAAAAATATTTCTTTAACTTTAATCCCAGTTTCCTGTATTTCAGTTTGTATTTTAGGCTCTGTTTTGGGAAGGCAAGAATTGGACATACCGAGACCAAGGTCTCAGAGACCCAGATACAGTTTTGGTTTGCCTCTCAAGGGACCAAATAGATAACTGATGGTGGAACCAGTGACATCAAAAAGCTGGGAAAGGAAGAGATAAGGATTCTACTTACAGTGGTTAAACAGTGGGAACTTTTCTGGATGATTGAGCATTTTGAATGAAGGATATTTACCTATTCTTCCATGAACGCACAGAAACATTCAGATCCACTTCTATATTTGAATAAATTTTGGGTTAGCACTTCAATTCACTGAAATGAATTAACAGAAAAGGAGATCTGGTATAATATGGTATAAAATATTTCTAAGTAGTAGGTTTTCCCCTTAGGAAAGAGCTGAAAGGATCATTTAAAAGAAATAAAAACAGTCTGAGAGTCATGAAAGAGAATAGGAAGAAAGAACTTCCTTAAAATAAGGATGGAATTAATAAAGCAAGTGCAAGTACAGGTGTCTGCTTTCTTCACCCAAGTCAATTAATATTCCACTTTTTTACTCTTCCAGACTACTGATCAAACTGTGAAGTATTGAAATTGATCTGACTGTGTGACATATTCTGAACCTGCTGTGTTAGTTGTGCTGTATGGTAGGATACACATAGGGAATGCAAGTGCTGTAGGTCAGATAGAAAGTGATCTTGGTAGCCAAGAGATTTCCCTCTTCTTAGGGAAGGCTGCTGGATTAGCAGTGTCTTCAGTAGAGGAGAAACATAATTTCCTGTCGAGCATAAGCCAGCTGATCTTCTGTGCCAGTGGTATGTCCACCAAAGGCTTGCTATGAGAGATTGCATTTCCTTGTGTCATATCTGGATGTAATGGGCTTCAGAGACAGGGCTCCCACACCTCGAGCTTGTGATCTGTCTGTGCTTTCTATCAGTGTCATGCCAAGGGCTTAAGTCTGAATAAAGGCTATGGAAAACAACAGTTACATGTTGCTAGCTATGCTTTCCTTCTGCTAAAAGAGGCCTGTGCATTATTTTTGAGCAACAAATGCATGGAAATTAGGCACATTGTATGTAGGTACATCTGTTCCATGTGCTGCAGATCTCCTGTAACATCACTTAAAATTTAGTAAACAGCTTAAGGCATCTGATTAACTGCCCAGTAGTTACTTTTAGGTTCACAGGCCAGATAGCTGAATCTTTGGGTGGGAATTCTAAAGGTACTATCATTAGTTGCTGCAATACTATTGACCTCTAATGGGAGCTAGATACACATTTGCTCTGTGTTGTCACAGCATTAACCACTTAGCGTGTAAGTTACTAAGAAAATTATCAACTGATCAATTAAGTGATGGCAATAGTAAATACTTCTTTGGAAGTGTGCATGAGATGACAAATTTATGTAAGAAAGAGCTCTGCAAGAAAATAAAGAAGTGAACAAGTTTTGTTTGTCACAGGAAAATGTTTCTCTTTCAGAGGTGGAAGAGCGTACTGTGAAGGCATTCACTGGGCCACAGTATTGCAGACAACAGGATCAAGTTATTTTTCCCAGTGAGGAGCACTGTGATAAACTGCAACAGGGCAAACTAAGATGTGTATTCAGTTGTGCAGCTCTATTGTAGAAGTCAGAAGATGGCAGTCTTTGCTCACTGTTGAAATTGATGCACAGCTAATCCTAGTAACACCTGAGTAGTGAAGAACAAAATGAATATGCATCTCTCTGTGTATTTTTAGTTGTTAAAATTTAATTTCAAGTGCATCTTCTTAATGAAAAAAATGTTAGCTCTTTATTTTTTCCTTAGAAATCATTCGTGTTGATGGCAATCAAAATATTTGTTTATATTCACTACTCCAAACAAGAAAAGAAAAGCTTTTTTTGTGTAAAAATGCTCTACAGACTGTCTAAGACAGCTAAAAAAGACACAGGTGAGCACAGACAAATGCGTCCAAAAGAAGGATAGGCAGAGGCTGCTCAGTAACTGTGTACACCTGGAGGCATCTAAACCTCAGCATCCAATTACATTCTGCTTCTGTCCAGGTCAAAAGTCTCCTCATGCAAGTAGCAAAGAATTTAACACATTTTCAAGCCACACAGGGATTCAGGAATTAGAAAGAAATGGGTCACTATTCCCCGAAGGCTTGATCCACAAGGTAAATGTTGAACATTGCTGGTGTGCACAGTAGGGTCTGTATTGCCCATTATATCCTGCTGATCCAGAGCATATCAATGTGCAAATTTATACTGAAGCCTTCCTGACAGAGGGAAACTGAGCTTTTACCTTATATGTTCCTAGTTGCAAAGCAAGGAAGCACAAGCAGTTCTACCCCTGCTGATAAAGGCACTCCATCATCATTAGGAATTTTTGTTCTGGTCTCTTCTCACATGTAAGCAAAAAGCCATCTTAATTTAGAAAATTCTTACTCTGATGAAACAAAATGCATAAATTTCTTGCAACAAACTTTGGAAATAAAGCAATCACCCCACCACCCAAGGACCTTATCCAGCAGGACATACAGATACAAGAATTTTCCAACCTCCTTCTGGCACAGATATTTTGAATGCTTTCTTGACAGGTGTCATGCTTTAACCAAATTAAAACACAGCCTTGTACCAACCACTATGAAAAAAATCATCTCTACCCCAACCAAAACCAGCACGGCAGACAGCAAGGTATATCCTGTTCTTGAATAGTTTAAAAGTCTCTCCTGTAATTAAAACAATGTAATTGGGAAGGGACTAGAATTTGGATGTCTTGTATTTTGGTGAGTGTCCTGACCATCAGTCTGCTGCAGCCCAATGTTTCCTCTTACCATTCTAGCAAGCCTTTGTCAAGTATACATAAAAAAACCCTGCACTTTTTATTAAAGGACTAAGAATTTGAACACTGGGGGGCTATATAAGTCCCTTACAAGAGACGTTGTCTGCCAACACCAGTGATTTAGTGCTGGAGGTTTCCCTGTGGGCACAAATTAATTTTATGTGTACTAGGAATCTCACAGCACCCCTTCAAGAGCATCTTGAATGGGCTTTAAATATCTTCCTTTCTGAGGGAACCAAGGCTGGAGGGATGCTTGACTTCATCAAACACGGAAGGGACATGCCAGAAACCCCTACTTAGAGCAGGAAAACAAAGATCTTCCAAAAGCAGCTGTCTGCACTCATTTGGCCTCACCTTGAATATCATATGCAGTTTCAGTCACCACAATATAAGGAAGATATTAAATTATTAAAGAGCATCCAAAGTAGAACAATAAAGATGGTAAAGGGCCTGGAGGGGAAGTTGTTGTATGAGGAGCACCTGAGGTCAGTTTGGATGCTCAGCCGGCAGAAGGGGAGGCTGAGGAGACCTCATTGCTGTTTGCAGCTTCCCCTTGAGGGCAAGAGGGGCAGACACTGATCTCTGCTCTCTGGGGACCAGTGACAGGACCCAAAGGAATGGCTGGTCCTGTGTCAGGGGTTAGGTTGGATATTAGGAAAAAGTCCTTCACCCAGAGAGTGGTTGACCACTGGAGTAGGCTCTGCAGGGATTGGTCACAGCCCCAGTCCTGACAGAGTTCAAGGAATGTTTGGACATGCTCTCAGGCACATGGTGTGACTCTTGGGGATGGTGCTGTGCAGGGCCAGCAGTTGGACTGATTATCCATGTGGGTTTCTTCCAGTTCAGCATATTCTGTGATTCTGAGTGCCTGGGCCATCCCTACAAACTGCACTGCTAGTCAAGATGTGATGTGGATGTGGAGCCCTGGGATCACCATGAGCGGCATCACATTCAACTTTGATCCTTCACTCTTCTGCCTCATCTGTCAGTGACATACAGGTATCTATCCTCCTGAAAACAGTTGTTTTTTGGCTCTTTTATTAAAGCATTTTAGTCTCAACTAGCATTCTTACATCTTCATACAGAATGTTTTATTTTCTCATTACTGACTATAAAAAGGCAAGCAGAGCGTGTACAGCAAAACTTCATTTCGTATTCATTTTTGGCATCCAATCATTTAAACTTAGGTTTAAAAAGCTCTATATTTGAAAATGTTGATTCTAGTCCCAGTTAATAGGAACCAAATAATAATATCTCTAATTTATAACTTCATTTCTATTAAGGCTTGATTATGAGCTAAGCTTTAAGTACATGGAGTCTTCTTATATGCTAAGTTCAACGAGCTAGAACATCTTTAGCAAACTTTTTGGTCTTCCTTAAGCTTAAAGTCTCCAATTTGCAATTTAGAAATAATGCATCAGATAAATAGCCATTGAAATTCAGCTCTGTTGACTTAAGCAGAGACACATACATTTGAATAAACCCCAAATCCCAGATGTCAGATGATACAAGCTGGTCGGTTTTTTTAAATCAGTTTAATATTAAATATTAACAGGGTTTTTTAATGTCAAATTTTGAGAAAATGAACAAGTATATCTTACTGTAATACTTTCATTATTAAGACTAGCTGTGATAACTAATAATAACTCTTAAACAGTTTTGTCTTTGCTTGCAAAGGAAACTAGAAAGGTAATAACTTTAGTTTTGAGCAAATTTGAAGTTAGGAAAGCAATATTTGATTGACAATTCTGTTAAGGTTTAATATCAACATTGTCTCTAACTCTCTGTTCAAAGGGAGTTAGTGTCCCACTTATATGAAATTTGGTAGCAACATTATTTACTAATTTTACTTTTTTCCATCCCTTTTATACAAAATTTTAAAAAGTCCAAAAACCAAAGCAAATCAAAACCCAAAGGAACTCTCTTCCTTGCAAATATTATTTTATCATTTTATAGAAATCTGTTTCAGATAATTTCGCAGTGAAATGCAAGATGTAGTAGGTAATATTTTTAACCAGAAAATGAGTATCATGAAGAAAAAAGAAATACATTGGAAAATGTGTATTTATGTAGAATTTTTACTTTAATTTGTCTGTTTTATTAGAAACAGAAAGTTTTCTATTAAAAGACAAAAAACTCAAACCCAGCTCCTAGATTTGCCTGATTAAGTAGTCTGGTGCCATATTGATAAAGAATGCATAAGCACTGTAATTTGTCTGAGATTAGAGACACTGATTTAACAGTTCATTGCTCAGTCTTTATGCTGATGGCACTCTATTGATGTAATTGGTTTTGTTTAGAGGTGTTGTGTGTGCTATAGGTGTTTGGAAGATGTAAATTCTATGTCTGTTACTTACTTTGAATTATTAATTTATCCTTTGAAACTTCTTAATAGTCTCTGCAAAATATTTTTGTCTAATTTCAAAGAATGCCAAAACACAGAAATTTAATTTTAGAGAATTCCAGTTCTTTTTCTGAGTGAAACTGAGTTGAAAGACAAGTCTGCCAAGGACTCCAGCACCTTCCATGTCACTTAAGCCGACTGTGTAAGTCGAGATGGAAAATGTGCAGGGGAACTGGTCTCAGCTTCACACAGTGAGAAGTGAAATTTTACTTGTCCATGTAATTCACAGAAGAAGAAATCATAGTTGTAATTTATGAAAGGCTATAACTGAGCTAATACTGTCCAGCAAGATGCATGGTTTTTCATCAGTTACAAGAATGTTTCATGCAAGTGCTGTTGCAATTACTTTTGAGGTAATCTTTTAGTAGATATTTTTCATAAATTTACATATGATTTTAGAGACAATGATTTTTAAAGTCTCAGTCAACCCAATTCCTTATTTGAGAAGGAAATTTTTCTAAGTGCATGCTTACAGTGATAAATATGAGATGACTGAGCAAACAGATGGAGGCCTAGGACAGCTTTTCTTAATCATTTATGGAAGAAATGTCTTTACAATTCTTGCAAGATGTTTTGCAGATTAGCCCTTATTTGGGATGGCCTTGTATTAGAAGGCAGATACTAATCCTCATTATGACATTTATCTACAGAACTCACACAGACATCCAGAGGATAGGTGAGAGACTTCCAAAAGCTGATCACAAATTAATGATTTTCTGCACTACCAGCAGTCGTTCTGAGTTGGGTCAAAAGATTGATTGAAAACAGTAGTGGAAATACAAGCACGAGATAGGCAGAGACTGTGTCCATATTGAGCATAAAAAAATGTCAAGGTCTAAGAAATATTTGACTAAAATTCTGCCAATAAGATCAGATATCATATATAGGGAAAGGAAGGTCAATGGACTAGCATACAATTTGTCCTGTGTTTGTGACAAAAGATTTAAATACTCTTTGCAATAATGTGAAAAAAAATATTTATAGATCTTAGTTTATTCCAATGAAAGTAGCTTTGAAATTACTTGCCACTATATGATATCATATTTGATTGCTTTTATTTTCAGAATTTATACAATTTTTTAACCCAGATTTGTTAATAATTTGGTTTAGAGGATTAAGCACAATTGTGTAGCTGCTACAGGAAATCCACAATTCTCCCATTCAACTCTTCATATTGTCTTGCACCTTGTATTTTTCAAATGTTCTGTTGCTAAGACCACAGCAGTGAAAACACCTTTTTATTTCAAAACAGATATGATCTCCGGGTACTAAGATTTCTCTTCAGGTAGGTGACCCAACTCTTGCCT
Organism: Acridotheres tristis; assembly: GCA_037013685.1. Lineage (NCBI taxonomy): Eukaryota > Metazoa > Chordata > Aves > Passeriformes > Sturnidae > Acridotheres > Acridotheres tristis. The sequence goes on along the minus strand of CM072884.1, from coordinate 13,482,334 downwards.
ATACACTAAATTTAGCCATCATTTGGTGCAATGCAAAAGAGAACTTGCCTTGCCTACTCCAGCAGGAAGGGCTCTAAACCTTAGTATAAAAGATAAGAAACCATTTTTCCAATTCATCTGTCTTCCCAATATTTAAAACTTTTTCCTCTGGTGCAGTGTGGTGAAACTGAAAGTTGGTCTTTAATGTTGTTGTTTATAGAAGGTTTTTGTATCTTGACAAGATAAGAAAGGTTAGTGAAGGCAAAGAGGGGCAGCAATCAGTTGGCTGGCCTTCTTTCTTAAAGAGGTGAACAAAGATTAAAGGAGCTGTGACAGGAATTTGTGCAGCAAAATCTGCATGCTGCCAATTCCTCACATCCCTAGTGCCTCCCTGAGCCACCTTGCTGTTGTCTCTTAGTTGAGGGAAAGAGTTTTCTACTCTAGAAATAATTGAGCTACATTTGGAAATATGGCATACAGCTACAATTACCAGCCACTTTGAAGATCACTAATATTCTTTGCCCATAGTGTCACTCTCTCTCTGTCCTAGTAAGCATTTCAGCAGCTACATAACTGGGCCAAGAAACAGGCAATTCAAGTAACCAAATAAGTACCCTAACATTATGTCAACTTGACCTCTTAATGAGTAGTCCCAGCAAATCAGTTGTCAATGAATTGTCCTTTTAATATAGTGATTCTGTAAAAATTATCCATATGTAAAATTGTTCTTTTCCACTCAATAAAAAGAAACGAAACCAAAAACCTCTTCAATGCCTCTGAGAATATGAAATATGTGTTCTTAGACAAAAAAAAATTGAGGAATTCCACTCATCTTAAGAGGATCTCTAGATTCCCACTGCAGAAACTGAGCAGTTTACTACCAATTTCCTTTCGCTGCTTGTTTTCTGGCTGTTACATCTTTGTATGTGTACCAATTTGAACGCAAACCAGTGAGAGATTCTAAGTCAGAACTATAATTTAATAGGAAGATTAAAATATAGGCAGAAAACACTGGTTAAACTGACAGAGTCAGGACACAACCTGACACCCTGTCAGGCAAGGCGGTGGCAGAAGTCTGATTAAATGGTGGCTGCAGTCCTGTTGAAATGACAGATGTGGTTCTGTTGAAGTAGTAAAAGGGTCTGTAGAAGGGTCTGGTCCTCCTCTGTAGGTCCAGTGGTGGTGATGTAGCTCTTGTCCTCTGAGAATCCAGTGGATAAGGCTGCCTGTGGTGTTCCAAACCTTAGATTTTTATCCAGGTAGGAATGCTTGGTTCCTCCTCCTGGGCAGAGCATCTCACCATGGTATGATGTAATTTCATGAGCCATTCAGTGAGGCTTGATGGCCCATTAATATCCCTCATAGGGAGTCAACAGGGCTGTGCCATGGACATGATAAAGAACACTTCTTCGACTGGTTTTAACAGCTCATGGAGAAGGTGATAGGTGACATAGTTTTGGTTACATCTTACACTGTAACCTAAGACAGTATGGTTAAATTATTTTTGTTTGACCCCTTACTTCTTTGTGTTAAATAGCAATACTTTGTAGCTGACAGATACAGACCTGTCACCAGTTCTTCTTTTAGATTTAGTAACATGATGTGCAACTACCATGAAAGTGAGGCATATTATAGATAAAGCTCCTCAAACAATCTAGGATGTGACACTCCTTGAGCAGACCAAAATAAACCCCAATTCAAAAAAACTAAACAAATATTTTAAAAGAGTGTTATTTAGTACAATTTGGTACTAAAGAAATTTTGGAAAAAACTACTGAACACCACATACCCCTCTCTCCATGTTTATCAAAGTAAGGAACATGTTACCTTGTTTATTTACAGGTAACCAAATAAAAATCCAAAAGACAAGAATTAAGTCATTGAATTTGTCAGCTTAAAATAACTGAGACCAGTTTGGAGCCAACACACAAATTTGCAGCCAACACACAGTGTTTGGTACAATGTTGCTACATGATGGGATATGTGGAAAGCTGCTAATATTATAACACAAAATAATGAATTTATGTGTACATGTACTTGCATATGTTTTTATTTGTTTCACAACACAAAATGAGTCCACTCAGTTTCCCTAATTCTGCTCTCCAATGCTCACCTTGGTCTCTACATAACTAGTCTTTATCAATGCAATCACTCACTACTTCTAAAGCAACACAAGGCACAGCAATTAAAGAGCAGACACCTATTCAAACACAGACGGTCTTTCACTTAACCTCTGTTTGTCCAACCATTGTGCAAAGCTGAGCTGAGTAAAGGAAAAGAGAAGTAACATTTTACTTAGCTTGAAGTGTTATGACTACAAATATAGGACATTGCTGGAGATGTTAGCTGTATGACTTTTTTTTTTTTTTGGCTCACTATTCATGCACTATTGGATAATTTAAAATCTTTTTTTCCTTTCTACTGCCTCTAATTTGTTGTTTGAAGCAGAAAATTCAGCTATGTGATCAACATTTTTCTGGCACATTTTGCCTTATTTTAGGGCAAGTGAATTTAATCCTCTTATCAAGATAAATAGAACAATACTCCTTCACAATGTATTCATTTAATATATTTCCAAAATATCTTTGGCTTACTGAGAAGCTGCTGTATATATAGTGTTATTCAAAGTGGTGATACTAAAAGATGTGGTTACATTTCAAAGTCTGTAATGAAATAAGATACATTTAAATATTTCGCATGAACAGCCTTTGAAATTCTTCTAGTATCTTGAGATAACATATACAAATATCTTTTTCAATAACAGAAAAAGTCATCTTTTCTAAATAAATTTTTACATTTTATTTATTCTCTGTGTCCTTATTTCAAAGCTGTCTTTCATACCTCTGCTATTTACAGCATTTTGCAAGCTTAGGTGCTGTTTCTTAAACCATAAAATGAGAAGAAAGAACATTCAGATCTATAAGCTGATTGAATTTCATGGATTTTTTAAGTCGCATTTTCAGTGCAGCTCTTTTTTGTTACTTAAAGGATCAACACCACTCCTGATGATGGGCAAAAATGAATTATATAGACTCTTTAAGTTTTTGGAACTGTCCAAATATTTCGCTGAGGAACTCAGACCATTTTGTTCATGTGAGCATAGGAAGAAATGTGGAGAAGATATAATAGAAAGACAAGCAACAAGTCAAATCCAAATTGCCTTCATCAGAATTCGATGTTGTCTTAGCGAGGCGTGATTTACAAGGGGAAAGGTTTAGATAAATGAAATAACCTGATAACAAAAACAATGACATTTCAAAAGATTTTTTAAAAATAATCTATAAATTTTCTATGAAAATATGTAACTCCAAATGTTGTATATACCACTAACTGATATTATTTATATATTTCCTGAAAAGTCATGGTAGATCTACACTTCCAAGGACTTTAAGGTATAAAAGTTAATAAGCTGTTACTTATTTGTGGATATCATTCGATCCTTGCATTAATGTGCAATAGCACTTTTGATAAAAAGATGGTACTCCTCTTATATTCTTCCTGAAAAGAGAGGTTTCATATTCTTGAAACACTTACTTTGATTTTTATGGTATTCATCTCATCTCTCTATTGTTTGGTAGAAATGTGATAGTTATGGTAGAGTGGTTTCAGTTCAGAATGAACCCTAAAGATTATCTTGTTCTAAACCCCCTTCCATGGACAGGGACACCTCTCACTAGACCAGGTTGCTCAGGGCTCCATCCAATCCAGTCCTGAACTTCCAGGGATGGGACAGACACAACTTCTTTTGGAAAGCTGTTCCAGTACCTCACCACCCTCACAGGGAAGAATTTCTTCCTAATATCCAATCTAAACCAACTCTTAATTTGAAACCATTCTCCCATTTCCTGTCACTCTAGGCCCTTATAAATAGATTCCATCTTTCTTATTGGTTCCCTTCAGGTACTGGAAGGTCACAATCAGGTCACCCCAGAGCCTTCTCTGTTCCAGGCTGAACAATCCCAGTTCTCTCATCCTTTGCTCACAGCAGAGCTGCTCCATCCCTCTGATGCCCTCAGTGCCTGCTCTGGGCTGGCTCCAGCAGGTCCCTGTCCTTGCTGTGCTGGAGCCCAGAGCTGGATGCAGCCCTGCAGGTGGGGTCTCACAAGAGTGGGGAAGAAAAGTATAAAGCTGTTTTGGTTAGGAATGTTTAGAGCCATGACTTCAATGAATGAGGTCAGCTTAGCTTCAAGAACAAACTTTATAATATGTTCCATTTTAACTGTTACGCAACAATATTTTTCATAGAATTAATACAATTAAGGACACTATTTTAGTGATGAAATACCTTCACAATTTCAGCTGTAAAGGACCAGAAGACATATCTTGTCTCATCAGTATTCTTGTGCTCTCTGAAATTGTTACGATAATGAGACTGAACTCATAAAGATCCTATTTAACATCATGGTAATACTGTCTGCATTGCACGTACTGTCTCCATTGCAAATGGTTACTATTTATAAACATGTATATATTTTTTCTGTGTTGCCATGATATTAAAACAACCTCTATACCAACATCTAAGCAGCCTTTAAAATATATTTGTTTATGTAATAATAGCAATAACATTATTCTATGCCAGAATTATGAAAAAACAGCTTTTACAAATGAAATTTTTGACAGCCTACTTTGAGTAATTTCTTGCTGAACTTTCTACCTTGAAAGTTAATAGGAGTTTAAACATTAATGACATGATAGTGAGTTTGTTCTGTGAGCTCATTTAGCTCCATTTGCTATTCTACATGCCAGATGAGGAAGAGTTAGAGAAATGTAGAAGGAAGGTCTCGGGCACAAAGTAGAGACAGGTAAAAGTAACAGAAAAGGGTAGAATGACGCCTCTGTGCGTGTTCAGGAGGGCTGAGAAATAGACATTTTCCTACACTCAATTATTTCTAGAATAAACTTTTTCTGTGTAAATTCGAGGCTCAAAATTCTTAATAGGGTAGCAGGTTTTGCCACTCAGAAGCAGACAAAAAAAGTTTTAAAAATTCTGAGGACTTGAAATCTTTGAAGTGAATCGTTGCCATGTTTTTTTTCTCACCTCCTGCAAATAGCCATAAAAATTTGTTATGGAAGAAATTGCATAAATAAATATGGCAAATCAATACAGTTTCTCAAGGTAATGTCAATCCTCACTGAACAATCTGCAAGTCTGTTCTTTGTAATGCTTTTAAGTGCATTTTAATTTCATCAGGCAATAGCAGAAGCAGCTGTTGTAAATGATACCACTGCTGTGTGCAGGAGCTGAAGCTTAGAAACTAATGACACCATTGAGGAGATAAGAGTTAGAAATAGTATAGAAATGTTTTAAATTGTCTCACAATATGTTCTCTTTGGTAGCATTTGGATGTTAGCCCCTGTGTCAGCTCTCAGTCAAGAGGTCTGCAGTGGAAACAAGTAGGAATAGTAACCTTTGTTTCATCTGTTTTGCTAAAGTCATCCTTGTTTCTGCATCTATACAAGGTCAGAACACGTTCTTCCTTTCTATTTACTTATATGTGCTTAACATGTGCGCAGTAATTTTAACATATAGGAAAATAATTCAGAAAAAACCCAATCACCTAAAAACCAAAAAGAATACCCAGGAACATATACTCAGCTTGTCTAAACTTTTCTGAAACTAAAGAAAATATGACTGTTTTGCTATTCTGTCTGTCCTTCCATCTCTCCATCCATCTCCCCATCAATTTATTCTCCCCATCATCTATTCCAATATTTCTAAGCCTATTCCTGGCAAAATTAACAACTAATTCTCCAGTGGACCTTCTGGAACATTTGACATTTTGGGAACCTATTTCACTTTTGGGAGGATAGGAGAATGAGGTTAAACATTTGACTTAATTGAAAAAGTAGGTAAAACATCCTTAAACTGAAGAAAATCCCATTTCCTCTATAGAGCTGAAATGTATAAGTACTGCTCAATTTCTTAGTGAAAAAAAAAAACAACCCAAAAACCAAATTCAAAATTAACATCTGGAACAGAACTTTTATTTCTAAGAAATAAGCATGGAGGAGACAAGACCACGATGTCTCTACATGAATGTTTCTATCAGCTGTTCTTTTTCAAAATGCATATACCCGCATCTTTTGCAGTTACATTTCTACAGGAGAAAGCCTTACCCTGGTTTTCATGTTTTCCTTCTTTTCCTGTTAAAAATCAACCCACCAAGATCCAACAGAGGTGTTTCAATCCTGCTTTAAAAGGGGAGGATTTGATCAGCTGCATTGTTTAACCCCACAAGCACTGCTAATCTGACAGCAGAGAAGCATTAACCTCCTGCATGATGGGGCTAAAACAGGCACAGTGAGGCTGTCACCATCAAGGTCACTTTCATGGATTGCTTGGAGTCCGAAGGAACAAGCAGAGGAACTGGACATAAATGTTTAAAGATGGTGAGTCAAGTGGATAAACAGTATAGCACATCTAAATTTGTAACAACAGATCTTCAAGGCCCTGGGCAATGCTTGCAATGGTGTTTTCATAGGGAGCTCTAAGGAGGTAACCCTTGGTGACTGCAGGGAAGGTGTGGATGGCTCCTGGTTAAAGAGGGAGTTTTTAAATAAAATTATGCATGAAATCCCAATCATTCAAGGTCTGAGTAATTTTGGAAAACCTGGTTGCCAAGCATATATTTTTAATACATACTCTTCAAGTGACCTGGAACAAAGAGGAGTAGGCTGAGGAACCACATAAAATGTCAGAAAAAGAAGGGCTGGAGAATTCTAAAAATACAAGATGACTCCTATAGCAAATTTAGATTCTGAAACAGTGTTGCAAGTGTCTCACAAAAAATAAAAATTTATATAAATAAAACAAGGTGTACAGAAGAATTTCCATTGCACAAAATGTGATCATAATAGTTACTTCTATCCAAATAGTTCTTTAAACTTTCATAAGACTTAAGACATAACAAAGAGTATTGCCAACTAGAAAAGCAAAGTGCAAGAAACAACAAAATTTAAAAATATGGCTTGCAGGCCAGCTCCAAACCCAAGTTCTAGCTCAATTCTATACATTCAAATAAAAATAAGAGTTATTCCCAAAATCTTTATTTGTTTAATTTCATTTATTTGAAGACGCTAATTCCTGTCCTCTTATTAAGCCCTTTTCTGGTATTAAAGTTGGTCTTATTGCCTTTGGTTTTTTGGGGTTTTTTTGGTTTTTTTTTTGGGGGGGGTTGTTTTTTGTTTTTGTTTGTTTGTTTGTTTGTTTTTTGGTTGTTTTGTTTGTTGGTTTGGTTTTTTTGTTTGGTTTGTTTTGTTTTTTTTCTTAAGTAAAGCCTTTATTCCAATGTGTTTCAATCTATGTTGACTAGCTCGGGGTATTTTTTTGGTGGCATTTTTGTTTTTCTTATCACTGGTGCTTTTCTACTTCTTTCCCACTCTCTTCCTCTCACAGTCTATCTCAAAATTCCAATCCCATGCTTACTTCCCATTTTTTCAGAGTGTATCCTAGAGTAAATTCACACACTGGTTCTAAGGGATTTTTAACAGCTGATTTGAAGTAAGGATTTATATCACAGTAAGAAGTCCAGAAAAAAATTAAGTCAATCCAAACAACATTTATATCTAGGTCTCCTACTTTAGTTATTCTTAATAATTTTCAATTAACCAAATACCTTCATCAAACACAGATTAATAAAATAAAGATTGTCTAATGCTGATTGCAATGGAGTTACAGTGTATAGATACATAATTATTTGTGGGATTTTTTGTAGTAATACTTTTGCATATTTCTACCATGGATATTCAAGTTTAAATGTATAAGGAAAAAAGATGTATTAATCTAATAAAAAGTGGGAAAATCCATTTCTAAATTATCTCAACCTGTAGCAACTGACAGATTACAATCACGGAGAGATGATTAATTTCTAAATGATTGTTGCAACAAATGTACATATCTAAGTAATGTAACAAGCAGTATAATTTACATTTTCATGCTAATTCATGTTTGAGCTTTATAGGTTATAATATTGTTCATTCCAAGATATATTCCTCACATATACAATTATTGGGCTTTTTTTTTAGCATGAATGGAGAACTAAAGTGTGTAACTTCTTTATTGTTTAAAAAAATCCCAAGATTTTATGTATCATACAGGAGTCTCATCAAGACCATTTTGGGAAACCCTCATTCTCATTCCTCCACTGATCTTATGCTGTAACAACTTCCAGAAAATCCTGTATTAGCATTTCAAAACCATTGCAATAATCGTAAGGCCAGTTTTTCTTCTGGTAACACATTGGCTTCCTCTCCTTGGGCTGTAATTAACTAGGTGCTGTAACTCGTTAACAGTTGTACTACATAGACAGACAGAAAGAGCACTCAGTCCCACCCGAGGCAGCACAGCACTGAAGGATAATTTGGAATTCCACGGCAATTTTCCTCCTGCTCTGCCCCTGGAAGCAGGAGGAGAATCTTAGTATCATGCCTTTTCTGCACCTGTTTTTTTTCCCATCCATATAATTGGGGTTATGCGTCTGATCTGGTATTCCCAGTCAAGAACCTTCCTCCTCTACCTGCAAGCTGTTGTTGAGAAGGGACACCTACTTCTGTGTTTGTTGTGAGATATAGAGACTTGCAATGCAGAAAATAAGGTTTTGGTCTCCAGAATTGCCTCAGTTCTACATCAACCACCTTATTTTGGCATCTCCTTTTCTCACTAACCTTTCTTGCCACTTTTCTTACTTTAACTCTTGAAATTTTATATTTACAAATGCCATTTTTCATCTTTTATTTTTATTCGGGGTCTAACATGCTAAATAAATCTACTTTTAGTGTGGGGAGACACTATAGTAAAGTCTGCAGTACATGTCTGCATTCAGGCAAGACTCCAACTGTCTTCAAAATTCTTTATTGCTTCTTTTTTCTTGTTGCTTGATTTCAGTGTCCTTCAGTTTGGCATGTATTAACAATCCATAGAGTCAACTGCAGCTACGTACTCATGTAGAAAATATATTTGTATTAATTTGGTTTTTTTTAAAAAACCAAGAACTTCCCAGGAGAAAAGACAACTGTAGACTGCAAATTTGGAAAAACCCAGCAAAATCTATTTAACCAATGAAAATTCAAGTATTGTTTTCAAGTAAATGAAGAAAAATGTGCTTTAGAATGAAGTATTCTTAAGAGAATTTATTGGAAATTCCATTTCTTTTTTCATCTTTTCAAACAAGATTATTATTTTAGAACAGAGAAGTCCTGTAGAGTATTTCAGAAAGAAAAACACAATATGTAACTGTAGCTGCAATTTACAGTTTTAATTTACTGAAGATTGAAAGAAACTTATCAGCTGAAAATCAATATTGAGCTAAACTTAAGCTTTTGCAACTTGGGACTACTAAATATATTGAAGAAATGCCACAAAAGTGTGAATGCTTTCATAAATAATTTATTAGATAAATATTTCTTTATGTTCTATGTTTAAATCAGACCAATAACTGCATTTTAATTGTGCATTTTTAATAGCTATAATGCATGTTTTGCACACAAACTGAGATAAGGTAAACAACGCATATCATTAATTTTACTGACTCAAAGTTCAAACTTTACTGTTCGCATGTGTCCTTTTAGAACCAGGTCTGAAGTTTGGACTACAAAACTGAGCTGGGCTCAGGACACATTTCCAGCAAGTTGCTTGCCTTGCCTCTGTTGAACTTCAGGCTGAATGCTGCTAGGGCTGTATCCATGGGGGAATACTTCTATAAAATATCCCCAAAATGTGAAGGGAATATATATTGTGGCAGTGCTCCATGAAGGGCACGCAGAGCAGATGTGTCAGCACCCCTGTCCTCTATGCTAAAATGAGTATTTAGCAGGCTAATGTGTCACACACGGGGAGCAGATATGTGGAGGGCAGACTGCCAGCGAGGTAACACACAAAGCTCAGAGGTTCTGCTTCTCACATTTAGGAAAGGGCTGGGTTGGTCAGAAAACTGAAAATCGTCAGCACAAGCTGATATAGGGAGTTTGCACAGCAACATTTACTGTCCCAGGTGGAAATCTGAGCACAGATTTGGTGCTGGTCTCATGGCATCTCTCAGCAATAGCTGAACGTATCTCCCCCAGAGGTGTGCAAAACGAGCCATTTGAGACAACATTTCATCAGAAAATTCATTAGAAACTGTTGTAGCCAGAGTAGTTATAAATACAATTTGAGCTCAGTTTCAGGAATTAATTGTGGACTTTCTGTGGATTTCTATGAAGCCAGGAAAATACTCCAAAGTGGAAGGTGTTTTGGAAGGGTCCTTATATATATTTTATCACTTCTTACACAACAGGCCTTGTAGAACCACAAAACCAAAAATTTTTCAGTTTCAGCACTAGGATTTAGAATTTATTGTCAGAAGACTGGCTGAATGAACACTGCTCTTTGAAAGTTTTCTTTAATACTTATTAATTGTTTGAGAGTGTAATTTTTAGCCAGTCTAGGATGAATATATGGTAGCGGTTTATATGAGTGATAAAATGAGAGTAATGCAAGAAATCTTATTAATACTTAATGCTATTGAGTGCAGACTCAATTTTCTTATCTGTCTTTGAAGATCCTGGCATTTTGTTCAAATACCTTGAATCACCTCTGTAACAGCACACTCTAACAATTTAAATATAAGCTCTCTGGTGAAGAGGCAATCTTTTCTTCCCAGACACGCACAGGCCATAGTACAAGGAGGCCCTAGCTTTAATTTCTAAGTTCTATTCAGTAAAAATAGTTATTAAAATCCTGTGCAGTGCACTTCCACGAATTTGATGGGAGAGAATGGTAAATGTCTAACAAAAGATGAAGAAATATGCTAAAACTGTGTGTACTAATAAATCAAACTTGCCTTTTTGAATATATGCCCTACAGAGGTGTTGCTGAATTTATTGTGGATGTGCTCTACTCTGTTTAAAGGGTTGTGATATGTTTTTCTGGGGCAAAAATGAATTCAGAGAGCTCTTCCTAGCAACAACAAAAGACCACTTGGAAGTAACACATCTTCAGCACCAGTCCTCCCCTCCTAAAGGGAGACCTCCATTCATCTTTTGATAGCTGCTGATTCTGATGGAATTGTGAAAAAGGAGAACGTATTTTCTTTGCTATTTCTAGCCCTAAATACATTTTTTTTCATCATAGTAATATCAGGGTATGGTAGATGTCTTTAATGAATATTTTTTACTGATTCCTCATCTTGTCAATGTCTGAAAAGAGCACAAAAAATCCCCTCCTAAACTGTGGATAACATTTAGGTTACATTTTTCAAGACTCTTCTATGTTCATAGGTATATGTTTAAATCTCAACAAGAATATATCTTTATATTCATGGTATTGATAATGAGAGTGCTAGCTATATTTGTTGATTTTGACACATTTTGTGAATTACAGAGGATTGTTGTCCTAAAACATCACTAGAGTTGGTACAGACAACTCTAGAAGCAGAACAAATGATTTGCCTCTCTGTGTTGAATGCAAATATTTTGTTTGTGTCAAGTACAAGAAATCCTTGAGGTTGCATGACCTTGTGTTTCTCTGACTGCCTAAACACAATATACTTGGTTCAGAGAAGTTTTGTTTCATATTAACCTTAAAAGACTTCTCCTGGTAAATGCATAGCAGAACTAATAAGAGAAATTTTTACAACAGGAGATTTTTTTCCCTTTCTCCCTGTGACATTAACACAGGAGACAAGCATGCTCCTCTCATCAAACTTCATTTAAAGTTTAATTATATTTTATGTCTCAGTTAATGACTACCGGATAATTCTCATCAGGAAAGTTTTATAGGTGACTATTCTTTGTTTTGTACCTACTGATCAACGTTAAAAAAATCTCTTTTCTCTCTTTGTCTTTGATGTCTTCATATTTGGGTAAGTTAAAATTTAAAAAATATCATAATTATTTCGCTTCAGTTTGCATACATCTTCAAACTCTGTTCTGTTTCTCTTTTACTTTCTATCTTCCCACAGCTTATTTCAGTGATATCATCAAGTGTTTTATTGTTCTGAAAGAAATGCTTTTAATAAAAAAGCTGGTTTAAATCTGTTCAGTTATACACTAATCTAAATATGTATAGTCTGAATATAGTGACAAAATTAAATTTTCTCAAGTTCGATTAAATCATACTCCATTCAAATGAGGCTTGAATTTTCATAGCAGTCAAAACTGGAAATATTCAAAGCAGCTAGCTGAGTGTTGGATGGTTAAAGTGCATTTCAAAAGTGTTTCCAAATATACTTTTCTAGAGACATCGACTTCCTTTAGAATGTGTACTGCCTCACAGAAACCATTATATTTTCATTTTAAAAATTAAACCACATTTGGGTATTTGCCAACTTCAGTTCATTTGATCTTTCATTTTGAGAGCATTAAGAAGCTTTAACAGACATTATTTATTTACATTGTGATGGAAGATATGCTAGACAATGACATTAAAAAAAGGTCAGTATTAACAGTATGAACGTGTCCCTCATTTTGGTCTTACAGCCCTGTTTTGCTGTTGGCCTTGGGAGAACTGCTTCCGTTTTACAGTTTAGTGAACAAAACCAGAATGTTTCAACAGTTCAGTCATAAATACACTGATTTCCATTTCTTGGTGTAAGTATTTTCAGAGGTGTATTGAGTGGCAGAAATATGTGATGTGTTTTCACTTTGCTGCCAAGAAGAGTCCAAGAGGCCAGGGAGGGACAAGATGGAGGGAGCAGATTTATTTGTTAATTGAAATCTCCTGGAAAAACAGTGTTTAACCACAAAGAGATTTCATGAAGATAAGATATTTTCTATTAATTTAGGGTCTACTTTTTATAATTCAGTCATCCAGTAAACAAATATTGTGGATGTGGGCTTCTTTTTGGCTAGGTTTGCTTGTTTTGTTTTGGGTTTTTCTGGGGTTTTTTTGGGTTTTTTTTTTTGGGGGGATGGGTGGAAGTAGAGAGGGAATTTTTTATGGATGTTGGGTTTGTTTTTCTTTTCTTTCAGTAAAACCTACCAGAAATAACCTACAAAGTTTCAAGGTATTTCTAGCTTGTAGATTTTCAACAAAAGAGAAAAAGAAAGAAGGAAAGAAAGAAAGAAAGAAAGAAAGAAAGAAAGAAAGAAAGAAAGAAAGAAAGAAAGAAAGAAAGAAAGAAAGAAAGAAAGAAAGAAAGAAAGAAAGAAAGAAAGAAAGAAAGAAAGAAAGAAAGAAAGAAAGAAAGAAAGAAAGAAAGAAAGAAAGAAAGAAAGAAAGAAAGAAAAAAAGAAAGAAAGAAAGAAAGAAAGAAAGAAAGAAAGAAAGAAAGAAAGAAAGAAAGAAAGAAAGAAAGAAAGAAAGAAAGAAAGAAAGAAAGAAAGAAAGAAAGAAAGAAAGAAAGAAAGAAAGAAAGAAAGAAAGAAAGAAAGAAAGAAAGAGAAAGAAAGAAAGAAAGAAAGAAAGAGAAACTTGGATTTCACATTTATATAATGTCCTCTATCCTGTCTCTCTTGTGAGTACCAGGACAGGGAGCCGAAACCTACAAAGTGCAATTCCAATTAAATTTTCAGCCAAGTTCACAGTCCTAAAATACATAGACGACATGCTTTGGAAGAAACTTTCAAAGAAATTATGGAGAAAATCAGCAGTCGAGAAGAATGTTAGGCTATTGAGTTTATAAATAGCCACGGCATTTCAGCTGGTGAGCAAAGAATTGTTTTTTCAAACAAAATTCTTGTTAATTAGATAAAAGGAAGTTTAGTGCATATTGTGTACATTCTTCCTAAAATAATGACAAATACTCAGCTCCTTCTAGTTATTGTAAGAAAACCACATATTTTTTTTATATTGCTTAACATATGTTTTTCCCTAAGGTATTAGGGTTTTCAAATTTGTTTTTATTTTAAATTCAAGAATATATAGTAATGTTGGGGCTAGAATCAGAAACCAAACTAATTTCTGTTTACATTATTTTTTTAACATATTGATCACGGACATGTAAGTGACAGATGGGGTTAGAATTATGCCAGTGACCTTAGCCACTTATAGATAACTACTGTCTTTTATTTGATCTTATATTTTAATTTTGAAAGGAGAATCAAAACCAGAGGATGTTTTGACCAAACTTTATCAATTGATCATTCTGTTGACCTTACTGTATCTGTAGGGTAGGCTCTGAGGTCTGTTTCCATATTCTGAGGAGAATCCTTAGCCTCATGATTTTTAAACTCAATATACAAAACTCTATTGTTCTGTAGTTAATCTGAAAATCACAGAACTGGAAGTCTTGGCAATCCCAATGGCCTCTATAGCAATATCTCTGTGCTTTTCAGCCCAAGTGGAATTCCCAAGGTACTAATCTAACAAAGAATTATGAGGAACCTCAGGAAATTTGCAGAGTCACATAGGGAAATGCCAGGAATGCATGGTTGAAAATTATAGGAAGTTTCATTCCTTGATATTTGGAAATTAAAGCAATATTAACAAATAAGCTATATAAGGGTTTACATTACATAAAAAAACATGTCAGCTGCAGTTTATAAATAAAATAAAGGAATTTTGAATCTGGACATTTAATTATTTATTAAATAAAAACCAGACTAGATTTATTTTTCAATAATACATTAACTTACTTGCATACCAAGAAAAGAAAATGGACAATTCTGCTGTGATGAAAGCTTTTATTCACAATTTTATATATAACCTTTTATGTTACAGAATGTGTCTTAATTAGTAAATTAATTGCAAACATACTGTATGTGCATATTCCAAAAAACAAATATGGAAATTAGAGGTTCTTTATTATGTCAAAGTTTTTCTTTCTCTTTTCTCCAGTAACTGACAGCTCTAAAATTAATGAGATTGGATATTCTACCTTTTAGAATGTAGCTGTCATGTCATATTTATGAAGTTGAATAGTGTAAATATATACATTCTTAATGCCACATTTTATTGATAATTTCAGATCATCATATGGTAATACAGAAAAAGAAAATAGCAGCTTTAATTATATGTAGTTTTACTTATAGATTAATTGAGTATTTTTAAGAGAAGAGTTTAAAAAATAATTCTGGATGCCAGTATCCCAAGTATCCTAAACCATTGCAGTGGAATTTGCAGAAACGTGGCAGATTTTTAATTTTCATTCCTTGTTCCTGAGTATTATTTGAGTTAGCACAGTCTGCTACAGAAATCTAATGTGACGTGAGAGCCTTTTGCTCTTTGTGTGCCCAAGGAGACCACAAGTGTGTTAAGACTGTGTTTTTGATAGATAAACCTGTTTGTTATGCTTTGAGAGGACTTCATTTCAGGGAATTAAGATTAAACGAGATTAAGATTAGTTTAGATTAATTTAGATTAGTTTAGATTAGATTAGATTAGATTAGATTAGATTAGATTAGATTAGATTAGAGCTAGATTAGAGCTAGATTAGAGCTAGATTGGGAACCTGATTTCAGCTTTAGCTGAAAGGTTTAGGTTACTTCTGTGGTTATTGCACAAGAACACAACCTCATCCTATGTTAAAATAAGTGCTCATGTTAGCTGGTGCAATTTTTAATCTGAATTTTCCTTTTGCAATATTAACTCTAGCCATCAAACTTTCAGATTATTAAAATTGTGCAAGAGATCTATCTTCTCTCTTGTCAGAAATTAATGAGATAAGTTAAAACAGAGTTCTTCAGGGTTTAATTATGATCTTTGCTTTATTTTTCACTAAAATTTTGTTATAGATATATATATATATATTTTAGCTCAAAGAAATCCATACTAATTCTAGAAATAAGTTTCTCCACTCACATTATTTTAATTTAAATTATTTTTATTTACTGTATTGTCATGGAAATTGTTAAAAAAGAAATGCCTGTGCTGTTAACCTGGCATTAAGACCTGCAGCTCTTACTTCCAAGAGTAAATCACATGGATTTTGAGATATTCAGGAGAATTTAGGATTTATAAGCAAAGATAAGTTATTCTACTTTTTGTCTCTATTCTGAAATCTCATTCTGATGCAGCAGAGCCTTCCAAAGTGCTGCAACTTCAAGGCACTTCTCTAGCATAAGAATTGGGGCATATTAAGATTCCTTAGAAGAGATTTCTGACAGGAGCACCTTGGTCCTGTAGCAGATTTCCATTTTCTCTTAATAATGTGCCAGAAGAGACATATGTTAGTTTTCACTTATTCTCTGTGTGACAAATGTCTGATCTTATCAAAGAACTCCAAAACACAGATTTAGGACCACATATGAGCATGGTATTCTGGAAGTCATCCTACACATTTGCACATTTGGCAATAGGCAACCAAAAACTGAAACTTATATTTGTTTTGTAATACATGGTGATTTTAATCACTGTAATTGCAAAATAAAATCAATTATTTTCTGTGGGTTTTTTTTAAATAAATTATTTGTTGGAATTCTTGAGGAACAAACTTACATGTCATTAAAAATACAGATGCCATTAAAAATTGAGATGACCTCTGCATAGGGAATACTGATAAATTGCTGACTGTGCAAAGACAAAAAATGTAAGTATAAAAATTGTTATGCAAATTACCTGTTTGTAAAAATGGTCACAGTAAGGTCTTTGCACCTAAAATCTAGCTGGATGCATTGTTTAGCTGATACTTTATCTAGTATTTAATTTCCTTCCTCGTTTATTTGTTCAGAAACCATTTAAAATCCTTACAAGATGTATAATGTCTTTTCATAAATAAATGAGTATCTGAAATGTTGCTAAACAGTTTATAACTTTTAATGTCTTAGATGAATTGTTGGTGACCTTCACACATGGTCTATTTTTCTGCACTTCAGCTTAAAATCCAAATGTCAAATTCTGGAGTAGATTCTGAGCTACTTCAATTAGAGAATGTTAAGAAGCTGAAATGATTTATTTATAAACTATAGAAATGTTGTTCACTAGAATAAGCAGTTATTTTGTCACCCATGTGTAGATTTACATTTTTCTAAGTTATTTTTTGGCCTCTAGTACTTTTCTAAATGAATTTACTCTCAGCAGCCAAAAGACAAGGTTGCATTTCAAATATGCTGAAAAGGAGAAAGCAATATAATATATGCAGGTTCTCAAGATCTGCACTATCAGTACAAAGAAAGTTTCCAGTCAATAACATGCAACTTACTCCTTCTAAGACGTATGTCTTCAAAACTTTTATGCCTAAAATGATGCCTTCAAAACTTTTTTCCACTCCATTTAGCTAAATAATCCATTTGCAGCCACAGAGTTCTAGTGATTTAGATCAGCTACAACTCTTTCCATGCTCACAAATAAATGAGTGGTTTGGTTTGGAAAGGGCCTTAAAGCTCATCTCACCCCAGCCCTCTGTCATGGGCAGGGACATCTTCCACTGCACCAGGTTGCTCAGAGTTCCATCAAACCTGACCTTGAACAGTGCCTGGGGATGTGGCATGCACAACTGCTCTGAGCAATCTGGGTCAGTGCCTCAACAGGCTCACGGGCAAGAATTTCTTCCTAATAACTGATCTAAACCTACTCTGTCAGATGGAAGTCATTCTCCCTTGTCCTGTCACTCCATTTCCTTGTAAATAGTCTACCCCTGTAATCTATTAAGATTTATGAGCATCATAGCAAGTTTCCAAGATCAACAGATCATTAAATACCTTCCTCCGATTAAAATACTTGCAAATTCTCCATCTGCTTTTTTTAACCTCATACAGTCTGGTACTAAATAAACCCCTTCACTTATATATCAAAGCCTTATTGTTTTGTGAATTAACTGGCTCTAAACACATAGAAAATTATTGCATAAATAGTTAATCTGGAGGGGAAAATTAGTCAAGAATGAACTCTTTTCTATTTGATTCAGATAAAGACAGTTCTTACTTAAATATACGCATTTAATGAACTTGACATGACACATTTTCCTTTGCACTTTCCATTTTACCTTCTTCCTACCTTTCATTTTGTGCCCATCTGCATTTGGATTCCTCCTCATTCAGGCACTGTGACTGTCTCATGCCATGTCTGAATATCACACAGCATTTGTTTTCTCTCCCTTCTGCCTCCAGTAGTATCTGGAATGTCTTTGAGACAGTGTTTACTACTAAGGTGTTTATTCATTAACATGATGATAAGATTCACATTTAAATTAAAAAAAAAAATAACATACAAATTTCTAAAGAGTTTTCACTCCTATTTGGATGGTTTATCCGTGATGACCTGCAGTCAGGTGTACTCTGAAACAACTCTAACCCTGAAGGGATATTATCTCTTGCATGTCTCTTTAGAGGACCAGCACAGCAATCCTGCCACTTTCCAGCTGCAATTAGAAGTGATGATGTTCCTGGTCCTCAGCTGCCTCCAGGAAGATTGTCTCTGTCCTAGATTTTCTAGGATTCTCACTTCACAGGGTACATTTTGGGTACTGGTTTTGAGTTGTATTCATACTGTGTCCATTGATCTGGGTGCTTTGATTCAATGTGCCAAATCAGAGACACCCTTGAAAGCAAGCCCTGGGGAGCAGGAATCATGATCACTGATGTGACTCCACAGGACTTGGGCTACATCCAGTTGGGGGGGGCACAAGCTTCAACAGCAAATGTTGTCCTTCTAGTTAACTCAGGCTTGAGACCCTGTGCTCTGTACTGTGCCCTCCAGCATGTCCCATGGGGTCTGTAGTAGTCAGATCCACTGACTATTCATTACCTGGGATCCCACTATGGTTAATCACAGACCATGACATTGTTTACTTTGGAAAAGAACCTTAAGATAATCAAGCCCAACTCTCAAGTCAGCACTGCCAAGTCCACCACTAAACCATGTTCCCAAGTTCCACATCTATGCATTTTTAAAATAGCTCTGGGGATTGTTACTCAACCATTTTCCTGGACAGCACGTTCCAGGGCCTGTCAGCCCTTTTGGTGAAGGAATTTTTACCAATTTCAATTTAAACATATAGGCACTACCTGACAATTTCCTCCTGTTTCAACACTTGTTACGTGGAAGAGGAGGTCAATCCCCACCTCACTACACCCTCCTTTCAGAAACGTGTAGAGAAGATCTCCCTGGAGCCTCCTTTTCCCAGGCTAAACCCCAGCTCCCTCAACTGCTCCTCATCAGATCTGTGCTCCAGACACTTCCACAGCTCCATTGCCCTTCCCTGGACATGCTCTAACACCTCAGTGTTTTTCTAGTCATGAAGGGCTCAAAACTGAACACAGGATTTGAGGTGTGGCCTCACCAGTGCCAAGCACAGGGGAGGGTCCCTGCCTTGGTCCTGAGGCCACACTATTTCTGATATAGGTCAAGATGCCATTAGCCTTCTTGGCCACTTGGGCACACTTGGAAGTCATCTGTGGACATCATCAATTGTTCTTGATACTCTCTTTATTACACAGGAAGAATCTACAAGGTAAAGATGGCTTCAATGACCCATGTAAGAGAAACTTTTTCAACTGTGACTTTGTCTTTAAAAGTGGGTTGCTGTGAGAAGAAACCAAACCAAACCAAACCAAATTTTTGGTGTGCAATTCTGCTTTCTTCTTTCTAATGCCTGTACATGAGCAAAGAATGCAAAATGCAAGCAAATCCATTTTCGTAACACCTTATCCCACAGAATTCTTCCAAACAAATTTTTGAAGAAGTCAGAGAGGTCTACAATCTTAGAGTGAACAATCTTGAGTTGTTTCATCTTCTCAGACTCTTTGGTTTTTTAATTGTGGACTTGGTCTACTGATACCTTTGCAGTTCCATAATGATTTATGCCCTGGATCTCATGTGCAGTTCTCCATGGGGAGCAAGGGAGCAACTTTCCATGCTTTCCTCCAGAGCCGCCCAGGGAATTCCTGCTGGGACACCTGGAGCACTCCTCTCCCTCCTCCTCCTCTGCCCTTGGGGATGTCAGGGCTGTCTGTCTCACTGTTCCCTCACCATTCTGCCCTCCCTTATCCTTGCTGTTCCCAAGGCACTGCCATGGGCTGTGGTGCTCAGCCATGCCCTGAGGTGGGTGTGTTGGAGCTGGTGGAACCAGCTCTGTCCCACACGAGGCAGCCCCTCCACACAGGAGCCATCTGCACTAAATAAAATTATGAATAAAGAAAGCAGCATATATAGTATTTTATGCTGTAAATAAAATCTGGAGAAAGACAGTTTCACCACTTAAGGAAGTTAAGTCTAAGTAGTACACAGAATTGGATGAGGACCTGACTGGGATGAACAAGATTCTTTCCCAGTGTTTTTAGTCTGACAGTGAATTACTAGTCATAAGTGTTAAAGACATAACCATAGTCTGGTTTTACATTACCAATCATCTGTCTGGCATATAATTTTCTAATTCAGGTTTTTTTTCTGTGAAACTGAAAAGAATCAAAAATTGTTCTGAATCTACCAATATTTGAAAAGTTTTCAGTCAGAAGTATATTCCAGAGGAATTCTTGGGCAATGTTTACTAGTTCAAAGGTCTTGGCCCACGTTAAACATC
Organism: Acridotheres tristis; assembly: GCA_037013685.1. NCBI lineage: Eukaryota > Metazoa > Chordata > Aves > Passeriformes > Sturnidae > Acridotheres > Acridotheres tristis. The sequence goes on along the minus strand of CM072884.1, from coordinate 13,461,980 downwards.
ATACAGAGATGAGTGGAAAGGTGGCCTTAAGAGGCCAGGTAATCCACATGCCACTGAGGAATAGGTGTCTGCTTGACAAGTTTCCAAACTCTGTGACTTCCAGGAGAAGGTCCCTTCTCAAACCGTGGTCATGGACACTGACATCCATGAAGATACAAGATGCTGCTATCACCAGCTCTTTGTCTTTGCCACAAGCTAACATGTCTTGTTACTCTTGTTACAAGGTTCATTCTGAGAGTAAACTATTTTCTTACTTACAAATTGTAAAAAGTGCATATTTGAAAGAGTGTCACAGCAACACTATCTTGTCAGTTACGTTGAAATTTATCTAAGAATTAAAGGAGTGGGTGTTCATAGCAATTTGGCTTAACAGAATTAGATTATACAGTAGATGTAAGCTTTGCATTAAATTGATGCAGGTGCAGGTAGAAAAAAAATATAGAAACATCTAATGACCACGAACTAAATTTTGGTGTTCATACAAAATGAGAAAATTAGAGATTTCCAATCTGCAAAATTCAGAGTAGGATTACTTACTGTAATTCAAGCTCAAGGTTCTCCACTTTTATTTGCTTATCTGTTCCTCTTTGCTGTGTAGTTTGTCCACTCTTTCTTGTCAGACTTCTAAATTAGATCTTGATTTCCTTTCTCCTCCCTGATTTGAATCAGTTCCAAATGAATAAATCCCTAATCAAGCAACAACCATCAGTTTATTGATGTTCCTGCTATAGCCTATGCTGAATAGAGTTCCTAGCAAAGGAATTACAGAAAGGTCCAACACAACTCTGTACCAAAAGTAACATTGCTTACCTTGTGTGGTCCAAAAGCTGAATATTTGCTGTGTTTACAAGATACATGCCCAGAATTTTAGTAAAATATTTTATCATAAATAAATTTATAATTTTCTTGTATGTGTAAAAACGTTTTGACACATATCAGACCAAATGAAATAGTAAAGTTTCTTTGGCTATTGGGACACTGAATACCTGAATAATGCCTGTAGAATATCATTAATAATATTGCATATCAAGTGGAGTAAAATCTCCATCGTCTTTTTTAGTGTGCAATTTTTTTCTCACTTGACAGATGATATGGATAGCAACTGTGAATTCACACATTTTCTTATTACATACCATAACAGGCCATATAAAGGTGACAATAAGATCCAAATGAGCTCATAATAACAGAACAAATTGCAGGTCATTATTTAGGAGGTTTATCTTGAACTTCTGAGGTAAAACCTGCTGCAGGTGAAAATGAGTGGCATTGATAGACTAGGAATAAACTTCATAAGCTCACAATCAGTCCAGCACACACATCATGTATATTATGTTAGAATGAACTAAATTCCTTTTATCCTGGATTATAATGCTTGTCAATAAAGTGAAACCAAGATGATTGTTGATCTTTGCTTGAGTGAGTTAATGAAAGTAGAGCTAATAATGACTTGCTGAAATTATACCCTGAAGGTACAGTGCTGTTTTGCTTGCCCATTGGTCTCTCATACTGCCCCAGTGCTCCTGAAGTTTTTATGGCTAATGATACAGGCAAGTTTTAGCTAAATTTATATTTATGTGAAGACCATCAGTGATATATATTATTGTAATCATTTGGCACATGAGATATAAGTACTTTGGACAAAAGCATATGTGCCTATTTTATTACAACTATTGGAACATAAATTCTGCACAAACTAGCTCTCATCTTGGTTAATGGTAGTGTTATTGCACCATGTAACACAATGAATAGAAGATGTTAAGCATCGGTAGGAATCTGTGGCATTTCAGTGCCACCTACTGCAGCAGTATTTGGCAGGATTCCTCTAGTATTGTTTTTCATGTTCTGTGCCTTTGTATGCTGCAATCCTTGAACACATTCCATCCACTTAATACAGGGAGACGTAGGGTAAGATGTAGTTGAAAGAATAGGACTTTGATATATATATATAATGGCTAGCAATGATAATTAGAAATTGAAAATGTTAAGACTATATCTTAATATTGGCTGTTGGAAGGAAAAGTTTGTGAGGTTTTTTAATGAAATGCAAAATTCCTCTGGGAAAAAAATACGAACAACTGTCACAAAAATGTTGTTGGTAAAGCAATCTTGAAGTTTTCACCTTGCCTTCTGAAAGGATCTAAAATAATTTTAATAGCCAAGTGTGTATATTTGAAAAGTTGGCTGTAAGAATAAGGTCGATTTTATTAGGGAAATGACACATAGTTATGGGAATATAACAATGTCACAAAGTCTTGGAAAGATTTCACTGGCCATGGGGGAAGAACTCAAGTGACATAAAAGTACTAGCACTGAAAAGTATGAGAGTAAAAAAGTAGATTTTATTCCTATTGTTGATTCAAATTGAATCCTGTAAGATTCCTCAGCATTAGGAATAGATATTTGAAAATAAAAATGGATGTAGGACAGTCAGGAGGAAGACTGAATCTAAACTGTCTCAAATGCCTTTCAAGATCAGTCCAATTAAAATCCATTGCTATTTGCAGCAATAAAACTGATGAGATTGACAGTTCTTTATAAAAAACATCAAGTATCAAAAAATTTGCAACAGGTATTTTGTTTAGAAACAGCTAAAACTGTCTTTGTTAGAAATATTTTCCTGTGCCCTGCAAACAGGATTACAACCTTCTCTGTACTAAAAGAATGAAGGCAGAATTATTGTATACAGATTTAAAGGAAGAATTTCCTTCTCTTGATGTACCATACAAGAGTTCTTAAAGTAGTTTTCCACAGTTTTCAGATATCTTCACAGGACAAATTAATTATAAAAATAGATAGGATAATTACTTGTTCAGTGACTATATAATAAGATTGCATCTTAGACAAATTCAAGCTATAAACAGATTCTACTCTATGAATGCTATTAGATTGAGTTGCTTTTCTGCTGAAAATTCTTTTCCATAGGTGATTACAAGTGTATAAAATACTCAGATATTTCATCCTACGCTATATTACTATTGATATTAATATCAACAAGATATTAAAATCTCTTATAGTCTAATATTCATTGCTCTTCTTGAGGTTGCATCAGAGATTCAGCAATATCTGAATTTGTTATATATAACCATTAATAATGTTTTAAAAACCATAATCACTCTGCTCCAGAAAATTCCACATCAAGGTCTACACAAATTAGAATTTTAAAACAATGGAAATGGGATGAGAATGGCAAATAATATTAATATCAGAAAAAGCAAAACCCAGTAATTATGCCAAAACTAGTCATCATCTTTGATAAATCTATGTGCCTTCAATTTTGTATATTACTGAATGTTCCCCAGAATATTTATCTTTTCTTTTTAAATGTGAAATTCAATATTCTTAATACAGATGCTAAAACTTTAAAAATATATTTTAAAGAAAGAACCCAAATATTAAGTGTTGGCCAAATTGTGGTATAAAAATGGCTATCAGAGGTAATGCCTTTTATTGTAAAACCATCTGTGCAGATCTAAGAGAAAGTAGAGTCTTTATGTTTAAAATCCACAATCCTAATAACAAGAAACATGTTTTACCTTGTTCAAAAATTGTACAAATGCAATAACTCTTCTACAGTGTCTAAAGATTAAAAAAGTAAAGCTTATTAAAAATAAGCTAATGTTGTCAACAACAATCTTTATCCATGAACAGTCACGGTGTATTCCAAAACATAGATGGAAAGCTTCAGGTCTAAGTATTTCTTCCAAAAATATTCTCTTCTGTTGTATAAAATAACTTACAATAACTTAGGAATTTCTACACATTGGCATAACTATTCTACTGTAAGAATTACATATGTATACGTACTCTAATCTTTATATTACATTGTGAATTCTTCTCTTGGTTTTGCAGGGCCTCACGACAGGGTTGAATTCTCTTTTCAGCATTTGTTTTAGACAACCTTTCTCATAGTTAATCCCAAAATGCAGTCTTCGAGTGATAGGTTTAAATTGCATTAATAGCTCTCAAATGAGACAACAGGCAAAAGCTTAAATTATAAATAGGTAGCAGTAATGCATATTGTGCATTTTTCATGTTCCTTAATACACCTTTATTGCTGCAAGAAGCTATAAACTTCAGTTCCTCATTTGTAAATGGGTTGTGCTAGCTGAACATGAGAAAAATATTTTCTAGTATATTTACCTGCAAGAAAAAGTTCTATTTGGTGTATGTGTATATTTTATTTAAACAATATACTAATAACAGTTTCTCGGTCAAGTGAAATAAAGGCAAATGATTTTATTCTGTAAAAAATGCATACATTTGTAAATAAATAAAAATAATGATGCTTAGACCACTGGAGATGAGTTTTTATATGGTCTCAATTTCTATATGCAGACTCTGAACCACAAAACTGCCTCAAATATCAATATAGTGCACAAGCACTATAAGTAAGCCCTGAAATACTAATTTCTAATTACAAGGTTCAATTTGCAATCATATTGCTGATTGGAAAAGTGCCTCTTTCCCCTTTTCATGTAATTTAGGTCTCTTAAAACAGCAAGAAAAACATGTGCCCAATGGAAAGCATTCTACCTCCATACATAAGCTAGAACCTTTATAATTTTAAGTAGGGTTGGCTATCTGCAGTTTGCTGTGTTTTAATGCAGCAGTACAGACTGCTCTTTCTGTACCAAGTGTCATATGACATGTCACACATCACCTATAAGAATTTTTGTGGCAATACAGTGAATAAAGTGTAGCTGAGACAAGCAAATGTTTCTAAATATCTGCGACACAGCAGGACAAAAAAGTAATTGAAAAGAGGATTATGCTCTAGGACATGGTCTGTGGGGTCAGTTGAAATTAAAAAAAAAAAATTGCTTGACAAAATAAGACTGGTGTTTAGAAAGCAAGAAGTAACACAGAGAAATGATGGATTGCCTTACTTTGTCAATATTAGAAACATGAAAGTGGAATTTTTTGTGGAAAATTAGACACAAAGTAACAAAGCTGAAGCTCCTTCTTTGGCTACAAAACATTCCACCTTTTCACCTTTTTAGTTTCTAACTAAAAAAAAATGCTGTGAGTGCAGATTAGATATTGATTACTGAAATTGTTTGAGTTAAAATGTTTTATTTGCTGCTAGCAAATTCAGTATTTTTTATTTCTCTAAAATTGTCTAGGTTTAGGTGGACTGTCTAGTCCTGAAGCATCTTTTCAAGTTGTAGTAATCCATTACCTGTCTCTAACACCTAAAGAAACCCCTAATTAATTTTCTTGTTGCCATTCTTTTAGAGCCAGAGAACGTGAGATATGGAACAACCAGCACTCTAACTAAAGGCTTCAAAGAGCAAAATCCTTCAGCAGTAACTTTTAAAACTAGGTTTTAAAGTTCAGTTATCTTATTTCACTGATATTACCTAACCTGCCTGGTATTAGAATTGATAGACGTCAATGATTGCCTTTCTGAAGTTTTATTTATTTTATTTATCTTCAAGATATGTGTTGAATATCTTGTATGTATACATTTTGCACTGCAATTTTTAAAGCAGAGTGTTCTGAGTCATTTTCTCGTTAAAAAAAACTGCCTTTCCCTGAGTTCATCAAACAACAGAAAAGTAAGAAAACATGATAATATAAACAAGATAGCTATCTAGGATACAAAATAAAGAGTGAAGAGCTGATTGTCAGTCCCGTTCTCCCAGAATGATCCTGGGGTTTGGATGAGAAAGACAGGAATTTAAACCTTTCCACCAAACATTAAATGACAAATTAGTACAGGTACAAAACCCAGCAGACTTAGAAGAGGCTTTTCTGTTGTCAGAGACAGATGTTCTTGTTAATCAGGATAGTACAGACATTGAAAGAGTGGTTGAGCTTGAAGGGTCTCTGCTGGCCTTATGATTTGCAATGACTCAGAGGAGATCCTTCACTTCAAATCTTCATTATATTCTCTTAACATTCTCTTCTGTTGGAATATTTGCAGGAATTTGTATTAATGTGCTTGCAGGTACTGGTATTAATCCTAGGATATGAAGTACTGACCAGCCAGCCACAGCTCAGTGCCTTTAGATCCTCCTGGAACACACATCCAAACATATGGAAGAAGAGGAGATGATTAGACACAGCCAACAACCAGGTCAAATTGTGCCTGACTGATCTTGTGGCCCTCTACAATGGAAAGGGCAAGACAAGAGCTGTAGTTGTCAACTATTTTGACTTCTCGGCCTTGGACACAGTCCCACACAACATTCTAGATACCACATTGGAAATATATGGGTTTGAATGATTAACTCTTGGATGGATTAAGATTTGGCTCGATTGCCACATCCAAACTGTGTCAATAGCTCATTATCTAAGTGGAAACCAGTAACAAGTGGAATCCCTCAAGGGTGCACACTTAGGAAGAATCAATACTAGTTAATATTTTCAGTGGTGATATAGTGGGATCAAGGCTGTGTGGTGTGATTGATGTTCTGGAGGGAAGGGATGGCATCCAGAGGGACCTGGACAGGCTTGAAGAGTGGGCCTGTGCAAAACTCATGAAGTTTAACAAGGAAAAGTGCAAGGTGCTGCACCGGGATCAGGGTAATACCCAGTAGTAACACAAGCTGTGTGATGAATAGATTGAGAGCAACCCTGCAAAGAGAGACTTGGAATTTCTTGTGGCTAAAAAACTGGACAAGAGCTGGCAACGTGTACCTGCATCTCAGAAAGTCATCTGTATCCTGACCTGTGTAAAAAGAAATTTGGCCAGCAGGTTGAGGGAGATGATTCTCCCTCTCTACTCTGCTCTCATAAAACTCTACCTGGAGTCTAGCTCTGGATCCCCAGCACAAGAAAGAACACCTGACCATATTACAGTGGGTTGAGAAGATGGATATAAAAAAGGTCAGAGTGCAGGAACATGTCTCCTATGAAGAAATGCTGGCAAAGTTGGAATTATTTAGACTGGAGAAGAAAAGGCTTTGGGGAGACCTTGTTGTGGCCTTGCACTATTTAAAGCAGGGATTATAAGAAAGATGGAAAGAGACTTTTTACCTGGACTGTCAATGTTTTCAAACTTGTAAAAGAGTAAATTAAGATTGAACATTTGGGAGAAATTTTTTAGGGTGATGGTAATCAGGCACTGGAACAGGCTATCCAGAGGAGTTGGGGATGCCTCATCCCAGGAAGTGTTCAAGGCCAGGCCAGATGGAGCTCTGAACAACCTGATCTAGTTGAAGTTGTCCCCATCCATGGCAGGATGCAGATCAGAAAATCTGATCTACAGCCTGAAGAAATTTATAAAGCTCAACTTTTGGCTTCTTTTCGCTGTAAAACACATTGTCGGTTTCAGTTTGATTCCTCTGTCATTCCTTTAACTAAAGGATTATCTATTTCCTCAGCACCCTAACTGTTGTCTGGGGAGAGCAAGAAGTTGCTGTTGTTGTTCACTGGAGGCCAGGTGGCCTCCCAATGAATGTTATGAGTGATGAAGATGAGAAGGCCAAATTCAAGAAGAGAGCAGAGACAAGCACCTGCTGCACAAGTCATTTTCTCTTCCTATCTTGCAAAAAATCATCTCATAAGAATAATTCTCAAGTATTCTGTACAGACTGGATTCTGATTTTGTAACTCTGTGAGATGGTGTGTTTGACTCATGCTAAGGGTATCTCCTAGGAGTAGATTTCACAGTGCTAAAAAATTCTGCAAAGCTGAGTTTCAGGAGAAAGATATGAATCTGTGGGTCAGTCTGTCTGTGCATATCTGCAAGAGCAAATCTAATTCATCAAAATTAGAAAAGCTGTTGTTTTATTTCCCAAATTTTTATCTATTTTGTATCCACATTTTAACATAAAAGCTTGCAAGACTTTGTCTTAGTTAACAGCTAGTAGAAGCATTGCAAACAGTCAAAAAGAAATACACAGAAGTTAGATTTATAACGATCAGGTAGGTTTAGCTCCTTGATTTAGAAAAGTGTTAGGAAAAGTTTGACACATTATGTATCAGTAAACATGTTGATAGGTGTAAATTTCAAGTAAGCCTAATTTTTTTTTGTATTATCTCAGTTTCTAACTTCATTTTTACTGACATAACTCACTAAATTTCTCCTCATACAGAATCTTCAGGAATTTTGTTTTGATAAGTCTCATCAGATAAGAGCAATTATGGATATGACTACCAATATAAAGGGGTTAATTTGTCAAGTAGCTCTTACATTCTTCTTACAAATCAATACTTTTTCCTACCCTTTCTTTTTTTGACAGGATATTTTTAAAATTGAAATAACTTTATAGCTTTTCACGGAAGCCTGATGATGAGGCTAGCCAGTTAATTAATATGATCGTTTTAATAAACAAATATATATTAATGTGACATAGGAGGAGTGTTCCCTGAAGTATTTCAATGGATGAAGGTAGATTTTTTTCTTCTGAAAATAAATGTTATATTCATATACACATTAAATATCTCAGTATTACTTTATTCTATTGACATTCATAACTAGTAAATGGGTGTTGTGGAAAAAAACCAGCAAAACTCTGAGAAACCTATGCGAATGTGGGAATTTATTTTGACTGTTTTATAAATCGAGTTGAACATGTCAGCTTTAGGTTAGATAATTTTAAGAAAATTGAGAAATACAAATAAATAAAGGTAAGAGTGAGAAAAAATTAATTAAAAATATTTCACAGTAAACCAATTCACACAATGTAATGCAAACATTACACATCATAACTGATATGATGGATGGGGTGACAAAAACAGAGAATATAATGAAGAATTTTAAGTGAGTTAGTATTGCTAGTATACATTAAGGTGGGAGCTTACTTATGTTTAATGTGTTATGTAAAAGCAGTAGATCAAAGCTCTTTAAAAGCATGGCATGACAGGGATTTAACAGTTTCACTAATCGCTATGGGAGTTTTAACTGACAGATATTCTGAAAAAATAGACTTTAAAAACTACTATCATAGAATCACAGAATGGCCTGGATTGGCAAGGACCTCGAGAATCATCATATTCTAAACCCGATGCCATGGGCAGAGGTAACTTCCATTAGAGAGGTTTTCCAGAGCCTCATCGACTCTGGCCTCGAACTTTTCCAGGAATGGGGCAGCTACAGCTTCTAGGAAACCTCTTCCAGTGCCTCAAACCCTTCTCAGGGAAGTTTTTCTAATGTCTTATGGAAACCTTCTGTCTTTCAGTTTGAAACCATTCCCCGTTGTCCTGTCACTGCAGACCCTTGTAAATTGTGGGCTCTCCTCATGTACTGGAAGGATGAAATTAGGTCACCTCAAGACCTTTCCTTTTCCAGGCTGAACAATCCCAGTTCTCTCATCCTTTGCTCACAGCAGAGCTGCTCCATCCCTCTGATGCCCTCGGTGCCTGCTCTGGGCTGGCTCCAGCAGGTCCCTGTCCTTGCTGTGCTGGAGCCCAGAGCTGGATGCAGCCCTGCAGGTGGGGTCTGAGCAGAGCGGGGCACAGGGGCAGAATCCCCTCCCTGCCCTGCTGCCCACGGGGCTCTGGATGCAGCCCAGCACTCGGGGGCTTCTGGGCTCCCAGAGCACACAGCTGGGGCATGTCCTGCCTCTCACCCACCAGCACCCCCAAATCCTTCTTACATGGCTGCTCTGGATCTGCTCATGCCCAGCCTGGATTGGTACTGGGGCTGCCCTGACCCAGGCGCAGCACCTTGGATTTGGTTGTGTTAAACCTCATGAGATTCCCATGGACAATTTCTCAATCTTGTCCAGGTCCCATCCTGGAGAAGACTAGAAAATACCAGGCACTTAAATCCTTTTTATGACAATAAAGAATAAATGAGATTTCACCTCTTATAGGTTCAGAACCGAAGTTCCATTTTGCTGTGCATCACTATTAGAGACCAGCCTTAATTTAGGGTGTCCTGGTGAATCCAGCTCAGCCTTGCTCAGGCAATAGGTTTCTCAACCACCCCCTGGGGTCTGAAACGGCCCAACACCTTCCCCCAGAAGCAGCAAATGCAATCATATTTACTGGGCCACAGCTATCAAAGCTGATATGACTTCACCTAATTAGACTTAGGGATATCTTTGATCTATGGAATTAATGAAAAAAATTTGCAATTACCCACTCTATGTGTTTAGCTTGTTATAAATGACTTTAATAAATCCAGACATTTGAAAAGATATAAAAATTTAACTAATGGAAAATATCGAATATCTACTTTTACAGTTTTGTTGAGGGGAAGCTGGAAGAGCAATTTACACATTCTTGCAGCACATTCTGGCTTGCAGCTTCACAGTCTCATTTAAAATTTACTCAGAAATTACAGGTTGACCCCTATTTATTTATTTCAAAGAATATTTGAGGACGATGATAAGAAGAGGGTAAAGGTAAAAAACTGAATAATCCAAATAGTGAAAGTTGGATTTATCATTAATTACATCTCCTGGGACATGTATGCACTATGTAAATAAGAGTTAAGTATTTTATAAATAACATTTGCAAGTATAAGTCTGGCTTATTAATGATCCAAAATTCTTGCTCCAGGAGTTTTATCTAGGGCCAAACATATTTTAATCTAGATTTTATTCCTAAAAAAATGGAGCATGTGCATAGAACTCCTAACATTAAAGGTTTTGAATCCATGCTAGTGTTTGCTTTCTTAATCTTCATATCTGCCAAGCATTTTAAAAGAATTTTACACAGCACCTGGCTGAATTTTTTGGAATGCCATCTTTTGAGGGTGAATAGGTTAAAAATGGTATTTTAAGGGGCAAGCAAAAGGCAAATGCTGCAATAATTTTCATGATAGAACAGTATGTTTCCAGCTACATAAACTGTTTTCTGGAGCCCTCTATGTTCTTTGTCACATTTTTACTTCCATTAATTCATGCTATCACTTTTATGCCTACCTTGTTAATATTGAAGCTGTGTGAGTGAAAAATTACCTCCCCCCCACCTTTTATAATTTCTCTTGCACATTTTTTATTTGTTTTGAGATGTTTGCTAAAAATTTACTGATAAAAAATGACTGGAATATCGGCAGACATACAGAACAGATAGCAAAAATTCTGTTCCTAATCTGTTAATTAAAAGGGAAATATTAGCAGAGAACTTCAAACTTGCTCTTTTACAAGTTTGCTGCATCATTGGAGATGTTAAAGGGATAAGTGTGGTTATCCCTAAAATCAGGAGAGTGGTTATTTCCTCACCAGTTTTTCTATTTTTATTCTGGTTTGTTGTTTGGTTTTGGGTTTTTTGTTTGGTGGGGGTTTTTTTTGTTTTGTTTGTTTGTTTTGTTTTTGTGGGGTTTTTTGTTTGTTTGGTTGGTTTTTTGGTGTGTTTTTTGTGTGTGTGTGTGTGGTGGGTTTTTGTTTGTTTGTTTGTTTGTCCTTATCGTTGTTGTGTTGGTCTTTTTATCTTTTTAATTGTGAAAAGCCCCAAACCATTTCATTTACTCATCAACCTGATGGTCAGGAACCCACAGAATGTAGATGGATGAAACTGCCTTCCTTTGAAGATCAGAAAATCTTCTGATTTACAGATGTTCTCTATAGAGATATCAAGACATGCTTATGGCAACAAAATTTCCTCTTGCGTCTAAGGATACACTGTGATGTCTGAAGAGATTGCAAAATGGATTGGTCTTGGTGAGGAGCCAATTTAATCTTGATTTCTGTCTCAATACTGGTTGTCAGAGGCATGTAGGGGAGGGTGTGCACATGTGTCACTTGCCAGAGGCAACTAGGAGAAGATGGGTGAAAGCCTTGTCTCTGGAGAGACTTTGCCTGGTAATCATTCCACACCTCCCATGGGATAGGCAGCAGGAGAGCACCAAGGACACTGGAGTCCCCAGAGGGGTTTCTCCTGTCCGATGGTGAAAGGTCTCCAGAAATGGACTGCACTGGAAGGTTGGACTGGGGTCTGGGGCTTTTGGGTCTTGTGGGTTTTTTTGGCTATCCAGTTGGTCTTTTCAGCTTTGGGTATTTTGGCTTCAGGCTTCTCGGCTTGGGCTTTTCAAGACTTGTCTTTTTGAATCTGGAGGCCTTTTGACTCTTTGTATCTTTGTGGTTTTGCTTTGGCTCCAGCCTGCTGACGTCTGCTTCTTGCCCGGGCCTTAGCTTGTTTTTGGTCCTTTTTGCCCTGGCCACAGCCTGCCTTTTGTCTCTCCTGCCCTCTCTGGCCTCTGCTTGCCTTCCCTCACTCCTCTCTCTCTCGGTGTGCTTGGCTAAACACTGGCTGCCCTTCCCCTGTCCTTATTCCCTGTGTTTCTGCCGGAGCCCTTTGCCTCTAGGCCTGCCTTGATCCAGCCCAGCCCCGCCATGCTCTGTCCAAGGCCCTGAACCTCCTGCCCGAGCTCACTCGCCCCATGCCCGGCCACCCACGGCTGCAGGAGCTGTGCCCGTGGAGCTGCATCTCCCCAAGGGCTCCACGGGCTCCCCAGCAGGGAACTGCACATTCCCCTCACTGTGTGAATATCGACGGCACTCCCCAACCCTCTGCTAATGCCCGCTTTTTCTCTCTGTCTCTCCCTCCCTCCATCCTTTTCCATTTTCCTTCCTCTTTTTCTGTCTTTGTTAGTCCTCTTTAGTAGAATTATTTTCTTTTCTTTTCTTTTCTTTTCTTTTTTTTTTTCATCACCAATTATCAGTTCTCAGATACGATGTTGTCTTTTTTGACTTAATTTTGTCCTAGACCATCTAGTTTCAAAAGAACTCCTCACAGTTCCCCACAGTGGAACACCACAGTCTTCCAATCTCATTTCTCTTATGAATCCACCCATGTTAAAATAACATTTAGCAGGACATTTAGAGGAGAGTGGTGTCAACAGATGCTTTTTGTAGATTGTAGCTGATACATATTCCTTCAAGAAATAGAAGACTGTCTCCTGTGTTTCTAATTAATTTCAGTGCAATTGTTTTCTCAGGCGCCTACAGGTCATCCCTGGTTAGGGGGCTCTATTTTGACTGGAAAGAGGCCCAGTGGAAAAGGATCAGAGGGTGCTGGTCAACAGCAGCTAAACATGAGCCAGCAGTGCCCAGGTGGGCAAGGAGGGCAAAGGCATGTGGCCTGTATCAGCAATGGTGTGGCAGCAGTGACTGTTCCTTGTGCTGGGCACTGGTGAGGCCACACCTCAAATCCTACACCCAGTTCTGGGCTCCTCTATTAAGGAGAGACATTGAAGGGCTGGAACGTGTCCAGAAAAGGGCAATGGAGCTGGGGAAGGTCTGGAGCACAAATCTGAGGAGGAGCAGGGATGAGGGAGCTGTGTGGGGTCAGCCTGGAGAATAGAAGGCTCAGGGGGAACCTTCTCACTCTCTATAACTCCCTGTGACAGGAGGGTGTAGTCAGGTGGGGATAAGGCTCTTCTCCCAGGTAATCAGTGGTTGGACAAGGGGATACAGCCTCAAATTGTACCAGAGGACGTCCAAGTTGGACATCAGGGGTAATTTCTTAACTGAAGGAGCTGTTAAATATTGTAACAGCACTGCCCAGGGAAGTGGTGGAATCACCATCCCTGGAGATGCTCAAGAAATGACTGGGTGTTGCACTTGGTCTAGCTAAAAAGTTGGTGTTTGGTCAGAGGTGGGACTCCATGCTCTTGGAGGTCCTTTCCAACTTTAATGATTCTATGTACAAATCACATTTCCCTGCAATGGTGACATGGTATATTAATTAATATTTTTATGCACTTTCTCTACTTAACACAAATGTGTTTACATCACATGCAATTTCTGAATTCCTTATAGCATACTTGTCTCTTTACATATCTATTGTATCCTAAATACTTGGGAGATTTCCTTCTAAGAGCTGAGAATAAAATGCTCTCACATTTGATAGTGATAGGCAATATCTAAGGCACTATGACACACATCCACAATTTTCCATCAGAGAAACCTAAGAAAATGAGCTGGTATAGGAACATCTGTGGTGTTTGCAGACATGATATATTTGAAATAGTTTGCTGAGGCATGTTCAGCACTCTTCTATATGGTGAAAGTGAGGTGAAACAAGGCTCACCTGAGGATGTTACACAGCAGAGAAGAGAAAGTCTGTCTTCATCAGAGTCAAGATTGAACTGTGTCTAAAGTTCTGCTCACTACTTCTGCACCCTGATAGGATGATCTGTTCAAAATTTTTCATGCAGCTAAGTAGTTTAACCTTAGTAAACTGTTGAGCAAGTGTGCTACAACTCATGGTAATTCTAAATCCGTATGTTGAGTCAATTTTAAATGGTTAATATATATTTGTCACTGTGCCATGCATTTATCTTCAAAATGTCATGCCAACTCCTAAAACAAGCAGACTATAACATTTTCATAGTTCAATTAAAACAAAAATACTGTATGCAGGGTAAATCTGATAATTCTGTTGTGAGGAAAGTAGTTTTTGATAGTTCTTACATGTATCACTATGAAAAATTCGTGAGCAGCTTTATCTCAGGGGAGGTAAGATAGTGGTCTGAATATGCCTTTGCAGATAAATCTTGGAAAATTTAGAATAAGGAAGTTTATAGTAAAACCTACACATTTCTTCCTTTTAGATATTTATTTACCCTACCTTTCCTATAACATTTATCATACATTTCTTAGAGCAGTCAATGAAGAACATGGCTTATTCAACACTGTGAAAATGGAGTTTGACAGCCTTGAGTGCAAATGTTGTAGCTTAATATGAAGAAATTGTATTAATTTAGGCAAGTATTTATAGTTTATAGTTTAATTTCAAAGCAACTCTGTAATACTATGAAGCACTAATGATCTTCATTTCATTTGTGAGAACTAACTTACAGAGGGTTAGACAGATAGAATAATGGTTATTTATGTACTTTGCATTAATAAGTCCCAGATTAAGAGCCATTTGTGGGTCCAGGTTTATGATCATTCACAGGACTGTAACTACCAGGTTAAAGAGCTGTGCACTTTTTTCTTTTTCTTTTTTTTTTTGTGCTTTCTGTTGCCCACTCTGTAGGGAATTATTTATTTCGGATGTCTTGTTAAAACGTCTTCCATGGAACTGAGATTCAGGATTGATTTATAGGAAAAATTCAGACCCAGGCCCATTATTTACAAGAATCAACTAATGCTTTTTTGATTTCTAAAACATTTTCTTCAATATCTCATTTTGAGGAAAAAGACAAAAACCCAGTCGTCAACTTTAATGTTAACATTTTCATGTGTAGTATGTCATTTCCAGCAAATCTAATTTGCTGATCAGGAAGGGTGATTTTGCTCTAATATTTTTGTTTACAGCTACAGCAGCATGTACATATAGGATATAAAATAAAATAAAATGAAATAGATAGTAATTGACCCGCTGAAGCCACTTATAATTGACTTCACCAGCTGCTGGGTTTCATGCAAACAGTCAATGTCTTCATTTGCATCCCTGGGTCTGTTTCAATATTAGGTCTACTTTAAGAGCTTATATGATAGCTCTTTCTCCAAGCTCAGTGTAAGCCATAATTTATTCTCAGGATTATCCAGTTTCAGGCAAAATACTGGAAAATTTATGCTACGTTTAAATTTTTTTCCTCTTTAAATGTGCTCATTTACTGTCTTCTCATTTTTGTTGCCTTCCATCCTTGAATGTATTATCTTAGTGAGTACTTTGCTGTGTCTTAAATTTCACTGGATCTGCCCTCTTTCATCTACATCAGAAATATTACTTACACTTTCTGCTACAAGTCTTACATCTTCTGATTTAAACTCATTTTGGCACTTCATTTTTTTTTGTTTAGCCTGTAATGTTTAAGTTGTGCCCATTTTCATGTGCATCAAACTCTCTACTGTTGCAATTATTCAATCCATTTTTGTGAGTCAGAGGATTATAATACAAAGGTCATCTACATGATGGATAAAATATGAGTACTTTTCTCAGAATTCAAATAAACTTTCATTCCATATACTAACTTATTATAAAATAAAAAATGCAATTCTTGAATATTTTGATGGTGTTTGCAGTTTTGGAATACGTTTTGACCTAAATTGGCTTGAAAGGGAGTAGCATTTCTGTTCTATTTTCTTCTTTGAACAGAGGTGACAATTGTTAAGTCTAACTGTTTGCACATAGGTTATCTCATACCAGATACAAATGCTTTTACAGACAATAAGTTTTATTTCCCACTCTATCCCTTGAACTTCTACTTTCATAACAGCCACACTCACAGAACAACATGTGGGTGAAGAGGGAGGAGAAAGAATTAAAGCTTGACAATATGGATCAGTCAACATGTTATGAGGACTAGTCTGCAAATTAAATGTCTCTATAGTTACTTTATTCTATAAAGAACTAGAAATAAACCTCCACCTGTTCCTTCTAATGACTACTATAAGAAAATAAAATGTTAGCAGATAATAAAGTTATTCAGAAAATATTCTTATATTTATGGAAAGTGTATATATATATATTTATAAATCACATTTATTTTTCTGAACCTTTAAGTTGGATTTTGTCTTTTCTACAATGCAGTCCGATCTAGGGCAGGAGGATCAATATCAATGGATTTTGAGGACTTTTGTTTTTTTCAATTCCTCATAGAATTTACCTAAAGCCCTATTGTAGAAAAACAATTCAGAATGTGTTTAAGCCCTACTGAATTCAACAAGATTTATACCACTATGCCTCTAAGAGAAGAAAATACTGAAATAACTGACTCAGAGTTTGAGACCAAGCCAGGGTTGCATGGGTTATACATCTGCTCTTCTCCTCTGAGTGTGCCAAGACAGGAGACAGCACACAGTTTATCAGGAATAGCAAATGCTATTTTTTTGCTACCATCAAGGCTGGTTCCTGTCAGTGTTACTTAGCTGGTGCTGAAAACCCTCTTATTCAAATTGTTTCTGAGAGCTGGGAAAGTTCTCCCTGCTAAAACAAGTACCCCCATTTCTGTGATTCAGTGCCTCAGCATGCTCTGGAAAATGTTCCACACTCTTCATTAAAGAGAATTTTATGTTCTCTGGCTTTAGAGAAATTTTTAGTTGTCCATTTAATAAGAAGCTGAAACTATAAGTGCACTAAGCCCACAGCTTTTTCTTCCCACTAGCCAGTGGTTAAACTGTTAAATGCCAGGAAAACAAATCACAACGATTATTAACGTTTCTCCAAGCTATATAAGGAAAGAAAGCACAGAAAAATTGCGTAATTGCAAGGTAGTTTTGGTTGTTTGGTAATCCAAGACCATGTTGCAGCAAGGACAGCTGGAAGGAGGCCAATCAGTATGTTAACTCTCTAGGCTAATATCATTTAGGTTCTGAGCACCCTCTACACAGATCCACAGTATCAAGTATCAAGTCCAATCAGTTTCATCTGGTTTAAATATAAAAATCTTCTCTTGACTGTCCATATGACCATTTCACTAAAACTCTCAAATTAGTGTGTCTACAAGAATTATTTTTATCATCTGATGATTTTTTTCTATTATTTGTCTGAGGCAAATGTTTTGGGAAAAAATATTTTAATGGATAATAAATATAGCCTAATATCTTTGTTTTACATACCCTTGGACAACTAAAATAAGAGCTATATATTTTTAAGATCTATCTCTGAATTTACAAAGAGTATTAAAATCTGGATTTTTAAAAGATTATTATAATTCCCTAGCACAATTTTCTGTTGTCAGGT
This sequence comes from Acridotheres tristis, assembly GCA_037013685.1. Lineage (NCBI taxonomy): Eukaryota > Metazoa > Chordata > Aves > Passeriformes > Sturnidae > Acridotheres > Acridotheres tristis. Next base: position 13,444,448 of record CM072884.1, on the reverse strand, counting down.
CTTGGATGGTCTATGCTTATCTTACTGCTTAAGACTACATTTTCTATCCAAATGCTTTAGTGTTCATAAACTAAAGGTAGCAAGGATAATCTCCTCACTGGGTGAGTTGCTCTGTCTCAAACTTTCACTGAAATTTGATGATCCTATTGGTTTGCTGCTGATAACCTTCTCTTAAAATGTTTCAGAGGAAAGTTCATCTCTGCAAAGTGAACTGTGTAGAGACAAGTTGCTCTCTCCCCTAAGCAAAGGGAACTTTCATGTCCCATTGGAAAACAGCAGTATTTTCCTGGAAGAAGTTCCTCTCAGGAAACTGAGCCTGTGCCTCTCAACACATTGAGTCTGATAATTTTGCAGCACTGCACTAGCTCTTCTGTATAAGATTTGATTTACATCAGAGTCAGATGAGTAGTTGTGGAAGACAGAAATATTTCTTCTTGCCGTTACAGCAATCTTTCTGCAACTGTCATTATCAACATCACAGGCAGCAATAATGACATTGTATTTGTTAGTACAGCTCTGTTTCAGGTGGCTCCAATTGCCTGAAAATGTTCAAATACATTTATCTATAATTCTTGCATAATGAAAGTCCAAATATTCCTATTAACTTTGTGGTCATAGTAATGTACTTATTTCTGACCAAAAAAAAATTAAAGTATTTTTAAGAGCAGATTGCAACATGATGATGCTGAGTGTTCAAGCCTTCTTGCAGAAAAAAAAGCCACTAAAATGGTTCTATTTCAACAAATTAATCATAACTGGTGAACATGAAGGATAATATAGAAGATATTTCTAACAATAAATTTGGGGGAAGTCATAGTGAGAGAGACTTTTACTTAACACTTTTTTCTCATATTCTCTCACATTAAATTAGGTTTCAGTCAATTTTGAAAGTTCATGCACCAGATGGTGATTGAAAAGGTTTGATGCACTCCCATAAAAGTTATATATTTTCAAATTTTACAAACAAAACACTGATATACAGAAATGTTTGCAATTATTCTCAAATATAAAAAAAAAATCAAAGGCAAATTTACACCTCTACAAACACATCAGATCATATCCTTTTTTTCTCAAAATAAAATTCAGAATTTATAGAAACACTATTAAAAACAATAGGCGAAGAACATTATTTAATATACTATAGAATTTGGAAAGTAAATCAATATACATGACAAATAAGCAACAATGGAGAATTGAGCTGCATCTATTACTATGAGAATTATGGGGAAAAAATGTATATTTTGATGTTGGAGATTGGGAAAAATGCAGTTAAAAACATAGGGACATTATTTTTGAGAATATAAGGGAAATTAATTGGAATTAATTTCCTAATTCAAATCATTACATAGCTACCAGCTTCTTAATAACAATTAAGCACAGGAAGAGATAAAATCTAAAATTAGCTAAATTGAAGTCAGAAAAATGTGTTTAAAACAGTGACATAATAACTGCAGGAGAAATAATTAATGATTTAAAAGACACAGTAGAGAGTAAAACTGTTGGTCCAGATGGATTTTTGAAAGAAACTTCAGTATTACCTCCAAAACCTACATAGTTTTAAACAGGCTATTTTCTATCTAAAATGATATGTTAGTAAATTTATGTGCAACAGGATGGATTGCAGCACTGACAAACAGGTAAGTCAATTACCTTTTAGTCATCATGCAATTATTGTAAGGTTTCTAGCAGACATCTGTTGGGTTTTGACACCAGCCAAATGCCAGGCACCCACGAAAGCTGATCACTCACCCTTCCCTGCCACAGCTGGGCACCTGAGAGGAAAAATTTAACAAAGGGTTCATGATCTGACATAAGGACTGGGAAAAAATACTCCAAGCACAAAGCAGGATCAACTTAAAGGTAAAAAGTGAATTTATTACTAACAGAATCAGAGGAGGATAATGAGAAGTAAAATAAGCCCTCAAAATATATTTTTCCCCCCCGGCCCCTTCCTCCTTCCCAGTAACACTGCAGGGAGACAGGGCATGGGGGTTTTGGTCAGTTCATCACCCAAATCTTCTTCCACTGCTCAGGGAGAGGAGTCCACCCCCTGTGAGACCGTAGGGTCCTTCCCACGGGAGACAGTTCTCTGTGAACTTCCCCAGCGTGGGTCCACTCTCAGGAACAGCAGCCAAACCACACCTGCTGCAGGGTGAATTCCCCCCATGGGCAGACAGTCCTCCCAAAACTGCTGTGGCATGGCTCACTCATCCATGGGCTGCATCCAACAAGGACAGGCTGCTCCAGCCTGGGAGCAGGGACCCCCTCTCTCCACCAGCTCTCCCACTGGATCACAGACTCCTCCAGGCATCCACCTGCTCCAGCATGGGCACCTCCCCCACGGGCTGTGGGTGGATCTCTGCATTCCCCGTGGATCCCCATGGGCTGTGGGTGGATCTCTGCATTCCCCGTGGATCCCATGGTCTGTGGGTGGATCTCTGCATTCCCCGTGGATCCCCATGGTCTGTGGGTGGATCTCTGCATCCCCCGTGGATCCCCATGGGCTGTGGGTGGATCTCTGCATCCCCCGTGGATCCCCATGGGCTGTGGGTGGATCTCTGCATCCCCCGTGGATCCCCATGGGCTGCAGGGGCACAGCTGCTTCACCATGGTCATCACCCTGGGCTGCAGAGGAATCTTGGCTCTGACACCTGGAGCACCTCCTGCCCCTCCTTCTCCACTGACCTTGGTGTCTTCATGTTGTTTTCCTCACATGTTCTCACCTCCTCCTCTTCTCTGGCTGGAAGAATAAAACTGCTCTCACTTTGTTTTCATTTTCGTTTTAAATATATTATCACAGAGGTGTTACCAACATCTCTAATTGGCCCAGTGTTGGCCAGCAGCATGTCCATCTTCAGAGCCATCAGGGATTGGCTCTGCTGGACATGGTGGAAGCTTCCAGCAGCTTCTCACAGAAGCCACCTCTGTGGCCCCCCACTTCCAAAAACCTGGCCATGAAAAACTAATACCGCATCAAAAAAATGCTAATTTTTTAAATGTTTGAAATCCTAAACAGAATGAAACCAAACCAAAGCATTTTTATGCAATGAAATTGTGATAACATCAAAGAGAACTTCAGAAATATTTTTTCTTCCCTCAAAATCATACATGTTATCTTTATTTATTCTTACACATGAAAGGGTTTCTACTTCTATGCAAGTAACCTCTAGGATATAATTTATTCTCAAGGATTTGACCTGATGTCCCATATTCTGGGAAACATTATCCCATTTTCCCCCCTTATCCATCTGCCTTCTTCAACAGTTTCATAGCACAATAAGTGCAGAAATAGGGCTAATTTGCTTTTAGCTCTCTACTGGTTTGTTTTACCTACTTGTGTGCCATATTTTATCAAGCAGAAACGTACCTCAGTGTCCTCCATTATTTCAATTTATTTCCATTTTTTCATTGTTTTCTTCTGTGATTATGATCAGAAACTCTTTAAATTTTTGCACAGTACTACAAAACTTCAGGGTTTCACTTTGTTAGTTAAATTGTACTGTAAATACAGGCTATACAGGGACATCCTAAGTGCCAGAAGTGATGGTGCTTTAAGTAGGGAGGTGTCATGGTTTAACCTGATAAGGCAACTAAGCCCTTCATTCATGTTCCCCCTGGTAGGATGGGAAAGAAAACTGGAAGGTTAAAAGTGAGAAAACTCATGAGTTGAGATAAAGGTAGTTTAATAAATAAAGCAAAAGCTGCATGTTCATACAAAGCAGAACAAGGAATTACTTTACTGCTTTCCACCGGCAGGCAGGTGCTTTGCCACTCCAGGAGAGCAGGGCCCCATCACAGCTAACAATGATTTGGGAAGACAAACATCATCACTCCAAATATCTCCTCCCCTTTAATCTTCTTTCCTGCTCTTTATGTGCTGAGCATGGCACCATCCAGTCCCACCCCATGTTAAAGCAGGTGCACCTACTATTGTTAAGTATTTCCTGACATGATTGTCTTCCGCAAATAGTACATCTTCCATGCTCCAGATTTTCCCTCTAGCCTGGGATTTTTGAAGGCTGATCCAGCTAGAAAAGGCTGATGTGAAGAAGTAATTCAATGTCTGAGCCTTTTCCATGCCTCTGTCACCAGCTCCCCAGCCTCATTCAGCACTAGTTCGAAATTTTCTCTAGTCTTCCTTTTGTTACTTAAGTTCTTATACAAGTTCTTTCTTTGCCTTTGGCGTCCCTTGCCAGATTCAATCCCAGGTGAATTTGGGCTTTCTTAACTGTCTTTGTATGCTTGGACAGTGTATCCTGGGCTGCTGTCCCTGTTTTCCATACTCTGTATGGTTCCTTCTCACCTGTTAAAGTTGCCAGGGTCTTGTTCTGCATACATGCAGGCCTCTTGGCATTTTTGCATTTCCTATGTTTTGTAATGGACAATTCTTGAGCTTGAAAGAAATGATCCCAGAATATAAAGCACTTTTCTTTGGCTCCTATTCCCTCTAGGGCTTTATTTGATGGAGCTTTTTCAAGCAGATCATGGAAGAGGCCAAAGCTGTCTCATAAAGTCCAGGGATATGATCTTGGTTTTAGCCTTGCATTCCTCCACCTCATGGTGATTGCCACCATGGCTACCTTTGACTTTCACAGCCCCAACAAGCCCTTTGTTTTTTTGTAACCATGAGTCCCAGCTGAGCATTTTCCCTTACTAATGCTCTGTCAGGAAGGTGTTAGCTTCCTTTGAGAGGATGTTCTTATCAATGTGCTCCCAAAACCAAAACAAATCCCTTGTTCCTTTTTGTGTTGCTCCTCCAGCAGATGTCAAGGTGATTCAAATCATCTATGAGGTGAAAAGCTTGCATATATGTGGCTTCTTCCAGGTGTCTAAAGAGACCTCATCTGCTGCATCCCCCTGAGCAGGTAGGGTAAGGATGTAAAGAGCACAGTTGCCTGTCTCAAAACACTGTAAGGCCACAGAAGGAACTTGCCACAAGATCAACCATGACAGTCTGAATGTGAGATTAGAAATTGCAACAGGAAGGTGATAATTCCAAGACTGGTGAGGTAAGACCTGGTTTACCACATCCTGCTTAATGTATCTGGAGAAAATTCCCACTGTGGCAAACTGTGGGAAAGGAAGGAACTCATGTATATCACCACAAGTTATGGGAAACGCATCTGTGATGGCCCAGTGGATACTCAGAACTTGGGCTGTATAAAGTTGGTAACCTCAAAAGGATGACTCTGGTGCCCCCACTATTGAGAAGCCCTGGGGGAAGAAGGACTAACATGAAGCCTCTGGATCCACAGGTGGTGACTATCATTTGCTTGATCTCTCTCTGTCTCCTCTCCTCCTTCCCTCCCTCCCCCAGCTCCTCTAACTTCTTTCAATCTCTCTACCTCATATTTACTGTTAAATAAAATGTGTATTATTGACTTTTACATATTTACTCATTTGCACCTTAATTCAGGCAGAGGCATCTCTCAATAATCAGAGCATAACAGGCAGTTTGTAGCAAACAGCCACCACGGCATCACCCACATCAGTCTGACCTCTGATTCTGATCCATCACCTCTCAAAAGCCTTGTCATCCATACCAAGGCAGAATTCTCTGTGATCCTGCTCCTCTTTCACTTGCAACTTGCCATCCCTGCCTACCTTCCTAAACAACTTGTATCCATCCATGGCAGAACCCTAATTGTGTGGACTAACCCCCTATGTCTCTGTGAAAACCAAGGGGATTATGGTCCTGCAGTTTTCACCAATTTCTAATTTTTCTTGTGTGTTCCCTGTGTTGCATCTGTGAACATACAGGCACGTCAATGCACTCAATTGTGTTGTTTTCCTGAAAAAGTACAAAAGCTTTCTCCATTATAGCTGCTCATGATCATAGTTCCACCATATTAAAAATGTGTTTCATGGTTGTTTCAACAGTAGTGAGTCTATTGGAATTTTTTAGGTTATTCAGCAAGGGGAAAATGTTGTTTCTTTGGTAAAAGTCATAGAAATAGGATCAGACCTACTGCTTGATTTATGATCTGAAGTGTCATAGTTGCTCAGTGTTGCTTTTGCTTTTTCCCCACCAAACTTTTATTTCCTTTTCCTGTCAGTAGAAATATCTCTTGATGCAAAGTAGATGAGACTAACTGGTGTTCACCTTCTCAGTATTGTCAGGGTTTGTGTTCTGGTAAAGTGAAAAATGATATGTAAGGGCAGCCTTATGTCTAATAGAGCACTAGACAGACATTCCCTCTGGTTCTCAGGGGACTAGCAGAATTATCCTTCTTTAGCCCTGTTAACACTGCCAAGGTCACCTCCTGTTCCTAGTTGTGTGTTGCAGAAGTGGGAAGATATGCAGCCTCTTTCTCTCTCCCGTACAAACTGAGATTCCTTCAACACTGAAGCAATGACTTCCAAGCTAACATCCCTTGAGCCAGTGCTGGAATAGCAAGTGTGGCTGTGTGAAAGCAATGTGGATGTTTGCTAGGGAACAACTTAGGAATTTCTGTGCTGCAATTCCTTGCTTTATGTAAATGACCAATCGCCAATTCTGGCAAAAGGAATCATCACTTGCTGAACATGTGCATTAATTTTTTTTTATCACTCCTGAACACCCCTATCTGCAGATTTGCATGAGCAGTCTCATTCACAAAAAGTTAGAAAGGGAGAAAAAATATCACCTTAGTGCAATTATACTATGCATGTATGTTTGCTTAGATATCCTGAATGTCTGAGAAAACCTATCCTAGAAACTATCCTAGGTTTTTATAGCAGTATACATCTGCTATTTTTAACTTGAAAAGGTAATACCCATGTTTAATGATATTTAAAAACCCCAAACAAATCCAAGCCAGAAAATGTGTAAACTGAAGAAATTGAAAGAATATTAATACAAGTCAGGAAAGCTGTAATTATCTCCACTATCTCCCCACAAACATAGTATGATAATTCCAATAAGCAATTTCTCTGAGGACAACAAAGCACTGAAATAACAATTTTACATATTCAGAGTTTAATAGCCTGAAGTAAAATACTCAACAATCTGCCTATTCATCTAATTAATACAACTGATTCATATTCAAATAGAATTTCCTCAGGGCATGGGAAGAATTCCACAGGTTGTTCGACTTCATTGATCCTCACCTTTGATGCTTCCTCTTGAAAAACAGAGAGAAAATGCCCACCAGAAGTAATTTGAATGGAAATAAAGTCTTGATATGAATAGTTTTGTTGAATATGAATCTATGTAAAACAATCAGTCTGTAGTTGAATTTCTCCAAGAAGAAAAAGCTAAAAGTTAACTTGACCTCTGTTTGGACAGATGGGATTACACACAGGGCAGTGGGTTACTGCACTGGCAAACTAGTATAGTAAAAGCCACCTTAAACCATTCTATATAAAATCTGGAGTTAAAGCTAATATAAAATGTCACAGTTTACTTTGCTTTCCGTGTGACACTTGTTTTATATCTGTAGTAGTTATATCTTGGATAATAAATGGAGTTTACAGTGTTTAAAAACCTGGGGTTTTTTCCCCCTAACTTTACTGCTTTCTTCAGTTGAAGTGAAGGTTTTGAACATTTCAGAACTATAAACATGAAGACTAAGTGTCTTACAAAATGATTTGGTTTGCATTTTTATGGTGTCTTTTAGATGTTAAGATAAATCTGACAGACAAGAGTTATAATTATCAATCTACAAAGACTGTGATTCCTTTGAAGAGTAGATTTATGACATCTTATTCAATTAGAATAAATCATAATGAAAACATTATACAAGCCTGGAGCATGAAAATTAAAACCACACCCTCTGGTTCATGTGTAATTGTTCCCAGTAAATTTCCTGCTGGAATGAAATAAGTTAATCAAACCTAGAAAAACCAGAAAATATATCACAAATTACTATTCAACGGTGGAATATCACCGAGGATAAGAAAAAAAAAAACAAACAAAAGAAACCCCGAAAAACAAAACAAAAAACAACAAACACCAAAAAAAATTCATTATCAAATCTGTATTCATTTTACCAGCACTTTAGGATAGAAAAGTATTTTGGAGGTACAGAGAGCCTTTAAAAATCACTATTTTCCCTCATGGGGTCAAAGATACATTGATTTTCTATAAGCTGTATTTTGTGCTTTCTGTTTTTTTTTTTTTCATTTGTAGAATTACACAATGCCATTGCTTAAATTGATGATGGAGTGATGTGTTCTTATTTCTGAAGTGTGTAAAAATCAAAAATAGAAACTAATTATAGTTTCCTTTTCTTTTCTCTGTGAATTTCTGTTTGTGAGACTCTAAAGTGTCACTCATGCAGCAAATTAGTGTTACAGTTTGTACAGTATGGAAAAATCACCATTATCTCTACAAAGGAAATAGAATGTGAATGGAATGTAGTCTGTTTTTTTGTCACATACACAAGAAATCAAATACATTTAATTTTGTGAATTCTTCAAGTGTCCTGTAACCTTTTAATCAAGTTGTTTTTAGCTACAACTGTGACTGGAAATCTGTGCAGCTCAGGTATCAGTGCCTGAACAAGGGCCAAACAGAAATCAGTTACAAAGTCACCTGTATTGGGAGGTGAGGTGGGGAATGGGCAGACATCCTCAAACACAGACACATCTCGAGGCATGACAGTGTTTGTGGAATTTTAAGGAAAAATGGAAAAATAGAACTTTTTGTATAAAGATATTAGGACATCCATTCTCCAGGTGGATTTCTGCTTTGTTTTATGAATTATTTTCTGGGCCAAGAATAAACATCTCTTTCAGTAACACTCTGTCCCTACCGAGCACTGAAGAAAAAAATATATTATTTTCCTTTGTATTTCAACATATGAGTAAAAAAACCATAGGCTTTCCATATGCTAAAATCATGTACGTTCACAAATATGTAAAGTTGCATAACATTTTCACTTTTCCCCCACTTCTACTATAGGTGAACACCATCCACTGAAGAGATAACTTTTCAAAAACAGAATTGGTAAGTGCCAGACAGCATTTTAATTTTTTGTTATACTTTTGAACATATCTACCTCACCTGATAAAGCAGTTTGCATTTTTTTAATATAAGTAAGAGTACCTACTTCAAATTTTTAGAGAAATATATCACACAATGAAACCTAAACGATCTCACATGGTGACACCACAGGAATAGCCAATATATTTCTTTTGCCTAACTGGAAAAAAAGGAACACATTAAACTTAGGACAACAGTGCACATTGTTAATTAATTTACCTGACATAAGCACATGTTGAAAGAAAAACAAAGGAAGGTATTGAAATGGTTTTCATTGATTTGGTTACAATATATTCATGTTCAGGTGTGGAAAAGCAGCTATCTTTATCCACCACGTAATTCTTAAACACCATAATTTATTTCAAGAAAGCTGTCAGAAAAATGTAAAGGCCTCACTGTTATTAATATTTCACAAGTTTTGGGTCTATAAGTGGCCCAAGACAGATGATCATGTATTCATGTATATTTTCCCTTATTTGCCCAGCTAAGGCAGAATTTGTGGCAGGAGTTCACTTTTTCTTAGACTAGAAAGAATCCATTCCAGCAGAGCTCTTTAATGTGTCTTTGCTGCAAGGAACTCATCAGTCAGGGCTCACAAATCAACCCCGAGACACAAATCTATAGGAAACCAGGCTTCATTAGTTCTGGTGCTCATGAAACTGCTTGACTTGCAGAAGAACTCTCATAAACTTTACCTCTATCTTCAGTCTTTTAATGAAGTTTCTTTTTTGGGTGTGTATATGTTTATAAACATACAACATAAAGAATTCTAACTGTTGACAGACCATATTCAGTACACTATCCTTGTAACAAGCATAGTTTTAACTATTTATCTCCATGATGTGTTTTGTGTCATTTTACCTTTAAAAGTTCACACAGCTTGAATCTCCTTACCACAGTCCGTTTGTGTTTTACTCAGAACAGAAATGTGACCACAGCTTTTTCACTTTATATGTTCATTAAAGTGCTAAAGTTGAATCTTCTCACCTATGTAACGCTAGGAGCATCCTAATGTCTTTGAGAGATTGAGGTCCTTGTAAGCCTAAATAGATTAATTCTGATAATGTGATGTTGAGACAGGATTATATTCTCCATTTCCTATCTTACCAATCTAAAAATTTTACACACAGCACTTTTTTTTAACAGAATGCTTGCTGCATCTTTAAAAAAAGATGAAGGAAAGACATTGACAAGATTGAATAAGTAACCAGGTTGTTTGCTGTTTGTCCAGCCCCAAGGTTTTCCCTTGAAAGTTTTATGTTCTCACAGGCTGGCTGGCTGGCTGAGTAAGTGCACATTGTAACCTCTGCAACAGCAGAGTGATGAATCAGATTCTTGGATCAATTTGTTTTCCTTGTCATTTGATCCATCTCAATTACTGATGAACAAGTTTCATTTTGTGTTTTATAGAACAAATTAGTGAAATACAGCATGAAACACTGAACAAACATTGCCAATCCCAACTGGTTTCCCCCTTCCCCTTCAGAGAGGTGATGGAGAAGGGAGTGAAGTAAGTCCCTATAAATGGGCTGAAATGAAACACAAGTTTAAAAGCTGAGGCTGCTGAAGTTGCACTATAACAAGGTGCCATTGATCTTGATCCTACCAATCTAGAACTGCAAGCTGCAGGATCAAAGCCATTTTCTAATCTTCCTTGAGCTACCCCGGCTCTGTACTGTTGTGCAGTTTACTCAGGGACTACTGCACTCCTGCATTAAAGGCAGTCCTTATGTATACTTGGAATAGTGTTTAAAAGCTCCAGTATGCATGCAGAATTTGAGTGTAAGGTGATGACTCTGGGCACAAAAAGCATATGAAACTGGAACCATAATATTAAATATGATTTGGTTGTATTTTGTTATAATTTTCCTTTCTAAAAAAAAGTTTTATTTCCTAATAAAAATATGTAATAGTATATGATGCTATAATAGTCCTAAATGCTAATTGGCTGTTCATGAGCACAAATTTATTACTGGTGAGAAAATATAAGAGGTTTGGATGCTTTTGTAAGCCACTTGGTAGCTAATGTCACATCAAAAAATTCAAGCTTTGCACCGTATAGACAGAATAAAAATACTTAAAGATTAGCTGAAGTTGTCCAATAGAAGTAGAACGAAAGATTTGTCATCTGAATAGTTTGGTTGGTTTTGGTAGCTCTTTTAAAAGTAAAGGTCATTATATTTATTTTATTCTAGAGAATTGTAAATTGGACCAGGGATAGGACTGGAAATCTTGATGTTCACAGGCTGTGTATACAGCTTGTGAAGGTGAAATGAAGGAATATAAATTCTCTATTCTGAAATGTCTGAGTCAGCTGAAGAACATATGTGAGAGAAGATATCAGAGAAAATCTTTTGCACTTCCTTATTTGGTCTTTTAAATGCCTTAAACAAATCAGTGTTTAAATAGTTTACAATGCATCTTAAGCCTTAAAGATGATGGTTTTTTTCCATGTGTTAGAGGGTGAGTTTGATCACCTCACCAAAGGAGCTGGTGCAGGGAGTTCCATTCTTCTGTATCTTTTCTGAATTTCCCTTCTCTCTCCTTCTCTAGAAACACAGCACTGATTTTCTTGTCTCATAAGTTGTGCTGCAATATTTTTGATCCTTAAATTGAGCAAATCAAATCAAGAAGTTAATTAGTTTTTCAGATTCCTGTATAATTTATCTAGAAATACATATGCATTTTTCTGATTGCATGTGTGTGATCTCAGTGGGAATCCCAGTGGGTGAGACTTCATCTTCAGTTCCTACCTAAGTATTCTTTCTGACTTGAGCCAAACTAAGAGTTATTAAATGCATTCCAATTCCAATTTACTGGGAGTGTCTGAACATCTGTTTGAATGGAAAGTTTTTATTTTCAGTCCTGTGTGCCTTTTTTAAGTCTCAGATTCTTGCAAGGTCCTTCATATTACAGTATATGCACATTCATGTATTCCAAAAACCTACTTCATAAAATGGAGATAAGGATTATAGAAAATCATAGTATTGTCTGTTGATTACATAATCTAAAGGTCACTAATCTTATCAAGATTTACTGAGACATTTTAAATCTCTCAGCAAGAACAATCAGCTTTAAATTGGGAAAATTATGAAGAAATTCTTCCCTGTGGGGTGGGGGGGCACTGGAACAGGTTTCTGAGAGAAGCAGTGGCTGCCTGTCAGGGACTGAAGTGGTTCATGCCTGAAACATTGCTATGAAGGAGTTTTGCCCATTATAGCAAAAACTGTATTAAGAAGCTACAACTCCAGAACCCACTCCCTCCTTGAAGATTCCTGACTGGAACCTTGGACTGTGAGTTAAGCAGCCAAGATATCATAAAGGGGAACTTGTTCAATCATCTCAGGCTGAGGGAGAAGTAAACAAGGCTGTGGGAAAAGAATCCATCCACAAGAAAGCCAAACCCAGCAAAGAATCATCCCTGGCTGGGTTTGGGGTAGAGCACAGCCCACAGAGGCCAGGTTTACACAGACTCCCCCCAAAGCGAGGCAGGGGGGAGGGGGTTTTGGATGTGTGGTGTGACCTCTGCTCAGAGGCAGTGAACACCCATCCTCCCTCACACAAACCAGCCCAGCTGTGAAACCCCCATCACCACAGGCCACATCCATGGGACATTCCCGGGAGAGGCAGCTGAGGGGGTGTCACAATCCATCAAAGATCCCCAAAGTGCTCCCCAGACTCGGGGGAGATACCTGAGCACTCCCATCTGCTCTGAGTGTATATTAATCCAATAGATTCTGTGCTTTTTGGAGGAGACCTTCACTGCCAAGACCAGCTTGAGAGGATTAACATGATGCTGGCAGGATCCATGGAGTGGTGATATTTTCTTTAATCTGTCTCTGTCATTCTCTTTCTGTTCCCTACCTCTTTTTTATTTCCTTTTCTTCCTTGTCCTCTCTCTCTCTCTCTCATATTTGCTATCAAATAAAATCTTTGGCATATGGTCTTATTTGCACCTTATTTTGGACAGAGACATTTCTAATAACTTTAAATACTGGACTGTAACAGTGTCCCATCCTTAGAAGTATTCAAGGCCAGGTTGGATGGGGCTCTGAGCAACCTGGTCTAGAGGAAGGTGTGCCTGCTCATGGCAGGGATATTTGAACCAGATATTTAAAGTCCTTTTCAAGCCAAACCATTCTGGGATTCTATAAAATGTCCTATTAGAAAAAAGATTTTCTTTTAAATTAGGAATTTTCTTCCTGACTTTTCCCCTTTCAAAAAAAAAGGAAACAGAACAATTTATGCCCTAAACATGGAAGTGTCAAGACTCAGAGGTTTTCCACTAATATGCACCTAATCAATTTCAGGAAGATAAGCATGATGTGGACCATTTGGAAATGGGAACCCTTTGGAAGCTAATGCTGCTGACTTTATCTTGGAAGAGACCTCTCAAGGTACAACCTCTCTGCTAAAGCAGAATCACCTACAGCTGATTGTGTAGGATTGTGTCCAGGGACATTTGGAATATCTCCAAAGAAGATTCCATAGCCTCACTGGACAGCCAGTTCCACCGCTCTGTCATTCTCACAATAAAAATTTTCATCATATTAAGTTTTAATTTCCCATGGTTTAGTTTATGCCCATTGTCACTTGTCCTGTGCCTGGGCACGACTGAAAAGTCTGGCACCACTTGCTTGACACCCACCCTTAAGATTGATAAGATTTCCTTATAATATCTCCTTTCAATCCACTCTTCTCCATGCTAAAGAGGCCCAGTCCCCTCAGCTTTTCCTCATAAGAAAGATGCTCCAATTTCTTAATCACCTCCATAGCCCTCCCTGGACCCTCTCAGGTAGTTTCTTGTCTCTCTTGCCCTGAATGTGCCAGAACTGGACACAGCACTCCAGATGTGGCCTCACTTGGGCTGAGTAGAGGGGAAGGATCACCTCCCTCGACCTGCTGGCCACAATCTTGCCATTCACCCCAAGATCCCATTGGCCTAGACTAGAGGGACATGAAATTGCAACGAGATCAAGAGCACCCAGCTCTCTAATCCTTCCTGTGTGTTCCCCATGCTGTGTGTGGTGGTTTATGGGCATTTCAGAGAGGGAATCGAGCATACAGGTGTCCTAGGAGGGATGTGACAGGATTCAGCACAGCCATGCACACCCTTGAGGTGCTTGGCATTCTGGTTCTTACTTTGGGAGGCAGCTGGGGAACATTTGCTGTTCTGGTTGGCCTGGCTTATTCCCCAGTTGGATTTGATTCTCTCTCTGTTCTACCCAGGGAGATGAAAAATGGTTTTTGCCTTTTTTATGTTACTGAACTTTTGCATCACATGGTCAAGTACAATAAAATATTGCAACTCATAGATATTATATATAATAAATATATAAATCTGAGCTTTGTGCATTTAATTCTGCAATGAATATTTATCAGATGCTATCTCAAGAAATGCAGTGGTACTTTTGCTTTGTAATGAAAGACACCTTACATACTTTATCCGACATTCCTCACAGAGGAATTTAATAATTATTATTTTGCTTTTTAAGATTGTCAAGAATGATCTTGAAAGCACCTTTCACCCTCCTTACAGTGAAACATATTCACAGAAAGGAACAACACTGAATAAACATGATCATATTTATGACTCTGGAAACAAATATGAGCATTACTGTTATTATTATTTTTATTATTATTTTATTATTATTAGACTCTGTATATGAAGTCTTAGCTTTTTTCCTAGACCATTAAAAACCATTACACTTTTTAATTTTTCAATACTATATTGTACATTTCATGAACTTTTTCTGCTTTACCCACTTTTTGTCAGTACATGCAGCATTTTAGGAGATTTGCAGTATAGTTTTCCCTTAGAGCAAGAGTGCTGAGCAGGGTCAACATATCTTTCCTTTCCAGGTGAACTTTTTCCATTCTTTTTCATTTTATTTTGGTCAGGAAGAAGAAAACATGCTAAGTTACTTGCTACACATGGGCCACCTTAGCTGTCTAAATTTTTCAAAAAAATCCCCCAAACCCTTAAAAAAGAGGTAGTATTACAAAACTTCTCATCTTTTGGAGTAGAAAGTGTTTTCAAAGAGTTATTGCATGCTGCTTTTATATCAACCATTTCATATTTAAGTCTCTCCAGTTTAGAGCATCATGCCCAGTTGTATTATCATAATTCTTTTTTTTTTTTATTGCAAAAGTTTTGTCTGCATATTACTTCTACTAACCAAGGCCTACTTTTATTTTCTTGATGTATCACATATAGGAACAAAGACTGCTGAAGAGAGCAGGAAACAGATACACAGGCAGCTCAGCAGGGAAATAGAAATACGATATTTTCTAGAGAAAAATAGGTACTGTGTAAAGTTTTCAACCACCTAGAAAGCAATTGAGATGATGAGTTGAAAACAAGCTTGAAAAAAATGCACCTATTTTTGAGTATATAGAAGGTACAGGTGTATTTCTTTGTATTGTCTTTTATATTATAAAAAAAGTCTTCCATTAAAAAATTGGTTCACATGTTTAGGCCAAAGCTGATCAATAAAACTGACTTTACAGTTGAAAGGCATTTTGGGCCCTAGTTAGACTCATTTCAAATCTCTGGCTAATGTACCAACTGAACCTTGAAGATTGAATGAAGCTTGATACATTTTGGAAAATTAACAGGGTTCTACATCAGCACGAGGAGTAAATAGAGCTTAGACAAGTTTCTCTGGCACAACAGAATTATTGCCAAAATGGTTCTTCTTTCCATTACTGTGGAATTCTGTGACTGAAAGGTGGAGGTGCAGACAAGTGCCACATTACTTGGCAGCTGGTGCGAGGGGTGACAGGACATGTGGCTGCAGCTCCAGCAGGATGTCCCACAGCATCTCCAGCTGGGCTCTGCTCTTCACTGGGGCAGCCTCTCCTCGAGTCCTGGGGGCAGTTTTGGGCACCACAATATAAAACAGACATTAAGCTATCCAAAGGAGGCCAGGGGTATGAGGAGGGATGTGGAGGGGAAGCTGTCTAAGGAGCAGCTGAGTTGGTCTGTTCAGCCTGGAAGAGAATGAGGACAGAGCTCATCTCTGCAGCTTCCCCACAAGGGCCAGGGAAGGGACAGCACCAACCTCTGCTCTCTAGTAACCAGTGACAGAGCCTGAAGGGACAGCCAGAAATTGTGTCAGGGGAAGTTCTGGAAGCATACCAGGAAAAGGTTCTTCACCCAGGGAGTGGTTGGGCACTGGAACAGGCTCCCCAGTGTGTGATAACAGCACCAAGCCTGACAGAGCTCAAGAAGCATTTGGGCAATGCTCTTTGCATGTGGTGGGACTGTTGGGGTGTCCTACACAGGGACAGGAGTTGGTGTTGATGATCCTGATGGATCCCTTCCAATTCAGGATATTTTATGAGTCTTCAGAGTCACCTCAGACCTCCTGTGTTTGTGGAGAATAGCATGGTTTGATACTACTTACAGAACTTCATGCCAAAACCTGCCTGTGACCCAGAGTAATTAAATCCTATCTCTTTAAGGAATGTAGTAAAGACATTACTTGCATTTGTGTCTTATAAGAAAATAAATCTATTTTATTAATGATATATAAGGCCAGATATATCTAGGGGAGAAAACTTAAGGGAAGGAGTTGTAGTGGTAGTTACAGATACATCACTTTGCATATATCACTTTGTAATATGTTTACATATGTAGAAACCAGCCTTGGAAAGACTGCATGCAGAAAGGAAATTATTATTGTTTTCCTGTTTAAATTAAGCTATCTTTTAAATTTACTATTTAATATACACAAATTACTCATACAGTAGCTGAAAAAGGTGGGATGATGGAGAACTGATTTTATTTCACAAAGTTCTCACTGATGCTTTGTTTTTTCACTGATTCCCAGTAGAGTCGGAAGTCTGGATAATCTAAAGCATATTTTCTCAATTCCTGAAAACAGCTTCTACTCAATTCTTCTCTGCATCTACAGATATCAAAGAAGTTTGGAGATTTGCAAAAATGTTCCCAGTATTTATAAAATAATCCTTTTCCTCCTCTAAAATATACACCAATTTGCACAACAAATAACTACTGTAAATTTTGGGCGCTGCATAAGAGTGGAAAACTGTTTCACCTTAACACAAGAACTGAAGAAGAAAGTATACTTGCATCTAATGTTAGCAAGCTCTAGCTATTTATTATTTCGATGTTGTTTTAGAAATTATAAAATGAAACATTAGCATTTATAAAGTAAACTTACTTGCAAATTATTTATGATTCTTAAATAAAAGCTTTCACATGTTTTGCAGTTATATTTCTATTTGTAAAATACTGAATTTTTCAAGTTTCAGCTGTTTGTGTTAAATTGCATAAGTTGAAAAAGTTTTTTATCTTTCTGAATAATACCATACAAATTCTTATTATAAGGTAAGGGGACATTTAAAATTGTGAGGACAAGAGGCTTTTTCTTACCTTTTTGTTGTTAACTTTTACTGACGAGTACTGCTTGTTATTCAAAAAACCCAGGATATATTAACCGACAGCAACTAAAAGTTTAATGAATTAATGAAACTTAAAAATTAGAGTTTTCTAACACTAAAGAAAATGCTATCCATGTCAAATACAAATAGTTCATATTTAAATAAGCATACTCTTTTCAAGTGCAATTTCTTTCTAAGTTACTTTAAAAATAAATTCTCCTGAGAGTCATGAAATAGTAATTACTACATATGTTTATATCCTGTCAAAACATTCTGAAATGAAAATGCATTTTACTGTCTAGCTTGATGAAGTTTTCTGATGTCTTCATTCTCTGGTGAAGGACTATGTTCTTATATTTTATTCATATTGATTATTATCTGCTAGTGAAAATCCTAATTTCAAATGAAACATCTTATTTAATAAATTACTAAGCAACATAAGAAGAAAGATATTACAATGTTGCCGACAGAATAAGCTGTTAAAAGATATGTTACCTTTTTCTTGCCAAAATCTAGTTTTGTTTTAAATGTTTTCAGCATTAATTTATATGTAGGCATGCAAGGTATTTCTTAGAATCATAGTATATGGAATGATTTAGTTTGAAATAGACCCTTACGATCACCAAGTCCAACTGTAAACTAATGCTGCCAAGTTCACCACTAAACCACGTCCTTGAGTGCCACATCCACATGTGTTTTAAATGCAGGGTTGGTGACTGTACCATCTTAATCTTAAAAAATTCATCTATTTGAAGTTAAAATTATCCATAATATAAAATTACCTTCAGAGCTAAATGCAACTCTTGGTACAGGGACAAGCCATATTCTTCCAATAACAAAGGCCATTCAATTTTTTTATTATTTGACTTCATTTTTCAGTTCTTACATTTAGCAAAATCATAATTCTTTAGCTGCATTTTTCATGTCTTTAATATTGCATTTGATGTTGACTGTAGCTTGAATTTTTTTTAAAAGATGAACTACAAAAAAAGGAAGAAAACATTAACTCTTTCCAGGAATCAGATTAGAGGGATATATGCTGATTTGTCTCTGTAAATATTTTTCTGTCTGTTTCACTGAGAATTTTTAACCTCTGCATTTTGAAGAGGGTACTTGTGATTTAGTTGAAAGTGGTCAGGTGTTTTTTACTAGCTTTACTCTATCAAATTTAGTCTTTTGGAGGGCAATAGTTTCAGTGTCTGGACAGGCCGTATATTAGGAAATTAGTGGAAGTTAGGGTGGATAGTAACAGACACACTGAAAGAGGCAGAAGAGCAATGAGAACTGGGACAGGAAATAACAATACTGCAAAAAAGATCTTGATCCTCGAAGGAATAACCAGAAGAAGGTGATAAGACGGAAAAAGAGTGAGAGAAGTTCAGCCTAAAAGGAAATTTTCTAGCTACCAAAACCCCAAAAATATCCTCCCAAAAAAATCCAGCAAACCAAAACTATAACAAAACAAGCAAACAAGTAAAACCAAAACAAAACCAAAAGCCACCATATTAAACCAACCAAATAAAAGCTAAAAAAATAACCCCCCAAAATGCCCAAACCAATTAAATTCCACCAAAACAGAAATTAAACCCATAAATGCTATATGCCTGCAGCAAACCCCTTTGGAACAGTCAAGACACATTTTATTTGGCGGAATTTGTCAGCTCAGAAATGTGTCACCTCAGAAATGTGTCACCTCCTCAGCCACTGCCACCCTGCAGGGAGTAGTAGACTGCAAAAAAGTCACTCCTCAGCCTTCTCTTCTCCAGACTCAACATGCAAGAGTTCTCAGCCTCTCCTCACTAGTCTTGTCCTCAAAAAAAATCACTATATCCTGAAAGAAGAGAGTATTATCATGTCTGGCAATACAATGCAGAGAAAATTAGCATTTTATCTTTACATGGAATCTTAGCCCAGCATTTATATCGCTGAAGTCAAGAGTAACTTTCAAAATCGTGCTTGATTTGAACACATTGCCTTAAAGGAATAAATAAACTCTTATGTGAGTATTTGGTGCAATATTACCTAAATGGTCAAACTAAATACTCAGAAAGTTTGGTTTCCCTTACATTTAGATTGCAGTGGTAATTTTTAACTGATACTCACATTAAACATTCAAGAAACACTCTTTTGGACTAGAGTAGTTAGACATAAACATGATTTGTTGTACTCTCAGATTAAATATTTTTTTAGTCTTCTTTCCTCAAACTCAACTCAGGAACAGACCTGGTGGATCCAGATGAGACTTCATCTAGTCCAGTGTCCTGCCTCCAGCTGAGGCTATCAGCACACACTTAAAAAAGTGGAAAAACGGGTGAAGTATCTGCATCTGCAGTTTCTCCTATGGTGCTTTTTAGCATGTTCCCCAAGAATGATGTCAGGCATTCTGTGGAAAAACAAAAAAGTATTTGTTTAAAAACACATATTATCTTTTTTCACCGTCTTTTTTGCTTCTATTGGAATGGAGAATGAAGAGTGGGCTTTACTGCTTCCTGATTTTGTAGCAATTGATCATTTCCATCTAAATATTTTCTTTCCAACCTGAGAAATTTTGGATATTCATATTTTTGTCATGTGAAAACCAATTGAAAATTTAGTTTTTCTCTGAACATATTGCAGTCCTCAGACAACACTTTTGAAATGAATTGCTATACTTTGTAGTTTTATATGTCATTTTATATATTTCTTCAAACCTCACCTCTGAAGAAAATTCCACAGTGTTGACCAATTCTGCAAGCCACATGAGCAGAGAAATGTTAGAGCTCTCTGTTTACAAGAAATGTGCCTCTATGAACACGAGGATCAATGTGCCATGTTCAAAGCTAAGCAATTCAGGTCAATGCTCATGGAGTATCAAAGCATTTTATTGCAATGTTGATGGAAGTAGAACAGAGATCAGAGACTGAGAGATACGACCACAAGAGCAGGGTTCCAGTAAATTTAATTGGAAAATCCTTGTTTATTTTGAAAGATTCAAATTTTGGACTGCATATATTGAAATAAAGAATAATACCAGTTTTTTTCACTTAGCTTCAAACCATATAGACCATATGAAGAAAGGCTGCAATTTCATCTGTAAACAAGGTGAAAGGAAGAAAATTATAACCCTTTAAATGTAACTGCTACAATGCGAATAATAGTTTTTTTCCTCTATTTTAGTAATCTTCAATTTAATATCTTTCATTAATGCATTTCCAGATTAAATTATAGTTATCTGTACAAAGAACAGAATATATTTATTCAAAACTATTTTTCTTATTTTCCTCTGGCGCTCAGAATGTAGCAGAACTTTTAATATTAAAAATTTGTTTCCTGTTTACACAAAAACATCACTTTGGATAATCTTATTTTACTGTCTTATCAGATTCAAATATTTCCTTTTGTTCACTTTGATTTCCTGACATCCACTTCATAGCTTAGAAAAATAAAAGGCATATATAAACCTAAAATTCAAGTTACAACACTTTTTGGTTATTCTGACACTAAAAATATCTTTCGTGATTGTCTTTCCAAGATATACAGATGTATGTGTTTATCTACCAGCACAATATTCCAGTTTCAGGGATGGCTTAATCGTACCAAAGTATGTTCATTGTGTACTTTTATCTGTGAAAAGTATGATTTAACGAATAGATATTTTTTATGCATCAAGCTGACCTTCTAGTCAGTATTTTAACTTTCAGAAGGCTTTCTTTATACATATGACAGGCTTAAAAATTATTATCTGTTTTGCATAATCAGTGTTAAAACTCAGCTTTTGTTGTATTTAGTTCAAAGCTTTTCCTCTCCTTCTTTGTTTTTTGGGGGTAAGAAGGAAGGAATTTTTCAAATACTACCCAAGTTTTCTCGTGTTGAAGACTAGGTCTGTTAACTTCCAAGTAAAATGGTCTTACTGGAGCTGTAGTTCACTTTGCTTTCTTGAATGGAGAAAAAGAAAATTCCTTTTATCTGTCTTTTAATGGAGCTATCTTTGGAGTACTCTGTTCCATTTCCAAAGAAGAGATATTGGTTGGCAGCTCTGAGACACAGTTAAAAAAACAACCAACCAACTTCTGTGTCTATTGTTCTCTCTCACTTAAGGACATTATATTTATAATGAAAAACACTTGAAGGAATCCAATTCAAGGTTTCTCAAGGAAAAGCTCACTTTTCTTTGATGTGAATGTCAGATAAAATCCTTTTAAATAAGAACATTGGGAAAATGTCTTGCTAGAAATAATACATTTCGAACTTAAGGTACATTCTTAGTGGCTTTGCTGATTTCAGGCTTTAGTGAAGATAGTGAATTGGATTAATGAAAGATACAGTAGTTAATGTAAAGTCAAGAGTAAAATCAATGTTAGTAGAAACTATACAAGTGTTTATTACTTGTTGCAAAAACATCATGACTTAGGAGAGTTTAGGCAGCTGTACTGGATTGACAATGTTTGTTAACTTGCATTTTGTTTGGAACTCTAGCATATAATGCTTATATTAATTATCATAATCAATTTAAAATTATTCCTGTAATTCATTATCTAATAATTAGCAATGAATTGTCCACTGCTTCTATACTGACAGTGGTAAGTTTTGTGCTCCACTGGAACTATTGAACCAATTGCATGAGAAGAAACCAGGTTTAATTAAAGAAGAGGTCTTTAATCCCCTTATACAGAAATATTTGTTTCTGAAAGTAGAAAAAAGCCATAAATATATCACACAGAATGCTACTTTAGGGATTTCCTAAAGTGTAATCCCAATGCTGAAAGCATTCTTAGGTTTCTTTGCCTACCTGGCAAATAAACAGTAGGTTCATCTCTAGAATTAGTCAATTGATAGAAATAATTTAAAATCCTATATAAAAATCATGATTATGTCATGCTTTCAAACTTCTGAAACATAGGGTTATAGAATGTCAAAATGAAATTCTAATCAGCTTAAAACCCATTCTATTCCATTTGAATATTAAGCTCACTGGGTGTTTCATTGTATATGATAAATTAGACATAGTTTCGTAGAACACAAAACTATTGCTTGTTCCTTGCACTTGTTGTTTAATTAAATGGAGAAAATCAGACTAAGTGTAAATATGCCTAGTCTAAACTTGGTAAAGTAGTAGTGACAGTGCTATTTTTGTTTATGGTGACTTTTTCAGAGGCAATTTGATATTGAACAAAAACTTACTACTCTGATGGATGACCTAAAGAAAGTGATAAATGTTTTTTTTTTCATGAAAAAGCAGATGAATCAGGAGATAAGGTGTTTCTGGGACATGTCTAAAAGCTTATAGAGTATTTTATCTGAGGAATGTTTTATATGAATATTATTATGTGATTTGCAAATAAAGAAGAAACTTTCTTATTAAGCTAAAGTTTTAAAATTTGGTCTGCTCTTTTTAAAAAAAATTCTAGATAAAGAACATATATGGTACTTTAGAGACAAATATAAAGGATATTTTGCAAACTTTTATGTAGTACTTACAGTATTACATATGTTAATATGTGAGTATATATTATGCTTATAAAACATTTAGGAGATGTGAAAAAAGACATCCTGCTTCCTGTGTAGAGGTAGAAAAGTTTACCAGAGTAAAGTATCCTTTGAGGATAGTGAGCCAAGACTTCTTTAAATAAACGGAGAAGCTGGAAATACCAAATAGAGAAAATAAGTTTATGTGAAATAACTTCCTTTAAGCATATAATACATGGCTGACTGATCAAATTTTTATCAAGATCTCTTGCCTTGTGAAAATGCAAAATTGGATAGATTTTAAGAAATGTGACTATTTTGGAAAGATGAATTGGAGGCTTTTACTGATTGATTAGGTAAATAAAAGATCTCCTGGGATTGAATAGAAGCTGGATGTCCAAAGAATCACTCTGACACTGATAATACTGATAATACCAATACTATGGGAAAGTATTGGGTGACATTTCAGCTTTCCAATATAAACAATTGTCATCTGTCCTGAGTCATTAGGTGTCATTCTATCCAACAGCAGCCCAAAGACATTATATATAACATTTGTAAAGCCACAAAACAAGCAGATTGTTTTCCATAAAATCTGAAAAAAAAAGTGCTAGGTTTCAAGACAAAACCTGTTGTCTTGATTTTTTTTCACTGAACAGTAAGAGAAATAATTTTTTCTGTGACAGTTGCAAAAAACCCCTTTTTTTGACAACCACTGCTTTTGCCATGAACAACGTGTGTATCAACACCCAAGGAGTTTCATAGATGCAGAAAATGTGACTACCTCAAATACAGAGGAAAAGAAAACATTAGAAAAGTAAGGTCATACAGCCTTTAGGCTGACAATATGGAAATAGAGAAGGCTTACAAATGATCGGTTTTTTCTCCTCAGATGTCTGTGTCTAGGAAATTTGAACTGCTACAAAAAGAATTGAACTTAAAGAAAGAAAGAAGCAATGCTTTTAGTACCAAAACACAAAGTAGTAGCAGCAAAAATTAAATGAAAAAAAAAATATTTGCAGGATGTCATTTGTCTGGAAGGAATGAAATACAGTGTTCACACTTAGTGATTCCTCAAAATGCAAAGCAAAGTGTTATACAGGCAAGTCTCCTTTTATAAGAAACCAAAAATTCTCAGCTGGAATAAAAACATGTCAAGCAAAGAGTTTTTCCATAGATATTTACTTCCGTTACAAGCAGAACAGTAGGGAATACTCTTTTGCAAGGAAGTTAAAACCAAGCGAGTAGGTCGTTGTTCCATTTTCTGCATGTAAAAAGAGTCTAATGAATTCCTAGTCAATCACAGAGGTACTTTCTGTAGGTGCCTGTTCTGGCACCTGCAGCACAGGGTCTAAAACCATGGACTGTGTTTTCTTTGCCATCTGTGCTTGGTGTGAGCCTGAAACATTTATATATTTAAATGAGATACCTGCCTTAGCCCAAACGTTTGCATGAATTGTCTCCACGCTTCCCTTGAGCAGCACATCCTGCTGACACCCTGCCTCCCCTATTGCACACAGCTTTATTCCTGACCCATGAGAGCTCAGGCTTCACCCGGCACTGTCGACGTCACCCAGAGTCTGCTTTTTAGTTGAAGGTGAGATCAGCATCCTAAATTTTGAACAGGAAGCAACCCATCCCTTTTATCAGGTGCTTGCAGAAATCATATCAGCTCAAGCAGGTCATTCTCCCCTCTCTGTCACACCTGCACTATGATTTTTCTGCTGGGCTGCCCTTTTCTGAAAGTGAACATGATTCAGGTTTAAACCAGAACCTCCACCATGACAATGGACATGTCATTTATACCCTCCTTTGCTCTAGAGTGAGTTTCCACTTCAAGCAGTTTGCTCTATTTCAGGTATAGGCAGAACAGCACCATAAGCAGAAAAAATTGACTTGCCTTAGGAAAATATTTAAGAAGCATCACCAGACAAATAGGAAGTGCTGAAATTTATTATACTATTTTATTGCTTTCTCTGGTTGTTCAGGAGAGACAGTTGGTAATTTTTGTGAGAGAAATATGAAGTGGAAAATTTTTACTTTTCTGATTTTGCTTTCTATTTGCCTGTTGAAAGTGGGGTGGTCTCGTCAACTATCAGACACCACAGTCCTCTGAATGTCTCTGAATGGGGTATGGTTACTAGCTACAATTGCTACTGAAACCAACTCACCCTGTTTCAGAGAAGGTTCCTTTTTTTCTTTAGCCAGACTAAATCAATGCAGTAGTCACAGACTTAGGGTGCTTTCTTTTGGAGGTGTGGGAGTGCAAGCAGCTGCTTTTAAAAACTTTACTGTATATACAGCAAATCTTAGGCCTAAATAGGCAATAATCTTATAGACATATCTAATTTAAAATTTTTCCTACAACTGTTGTTTTATAATCAGTTTTAGTCCAATCTAAATCAAACAGGTGAAAAAATATTATAAAAATTAGAGTCCTTTTGATAACTGTGGGTACCTCATGTATTTATCACCAGAGTTTAAAGAATACATTTTTCAAAAGATCTACAAAAATCCATTCCTTGTGCTTATGATTTTCTTTCTTCATTCCTCTAACAGTTAAAGATAAAAAAGGGGAGACATAGAAGAAAAGAGGCATACAGCAGTCTCATATTATTAAGGTGCTCCCTGCTTTTTTCTTGGCCTCAGTGCTAGAACAAGGAAGGTGCAGTACCTCAGATCTATTTTTAAGAACAGAGAGAACTTAGACAAAGACTCCTTTACACATGGTTGCTTTGAATATCTTTTGAAAGTTTGGTGCAGCTGTGAGGTTAATTCTATGCCAGGAGACTTTCTGATGCAATCATTGATTTCTTAATTGCTTAAAAGCTGCAAAGAAAATGTGATGTTTTGTGTGCATCCCTTAGCAGAATTGGAAAGGACATACATAAGTTCTTTGACAGAAAAACCAGACTGACCCTTTTGCAGTTAGCCCTTTTGTTATTTATTCAGTCACGGGGGAATTTGACTTAAAAAATAGTCTGCAATCTCCTCATTCCATGTTCAGACACTCCTAGACTGGAACTTAAAAGTTACTTGCTGCCTAGTTATGTTATTATTTATTTATTAATGGGCCTTATATGTATTCTGTGGGGCAGGCAGCCTTGGAAGCTATTTCTCACTTATGATTACAGGCAATGACCGTTTTCATCAGCAGGTGTGCTAAATGCAAATGGTTTGAATGCAAGACATTCAGGGCTCATTAGAATAAGTGTCATGAAAGTATTTTAGGTAGAAGCTACTCCTGTTATAGTCAGTAGATATTGATTAAAAAATTGTTAAAATATGCATCATGCTTTGCCAGTCACATGCTGTTCTTGAGTGTTTGCAATATGTGATATTGGAATGTTCAAATTGCAATACAAAACTGTCTTGGCTTGGTAGAGAGGTGTCTGCTAAGGAAGGTAGGAGCCTCCCTTGGAATGGAAAATGTAAATCCCCTCCCTCTGATTTATTATAATTGTGAAATTAAAGTGCTCTCAGCAGGGCAGGGAGAGGTGGGCTCAGGATCCCGGGCACCCAAGAAAATGATGATAGGTCCCTCCTTTAGTGAGGTCGGTGTTAATGAGGTCCCAGCTCGGTGGCTGCTCTCACGAGCAGAGGCTCACCCCACAGCGGAAGGAACAGCTCTGCACTGGGTTATGGCCGTGGCAGCAAATTCTTTTCCCCAAGCAGCAGCTCTGACCGTCCTCCTCTGCAGCCCAGAGAGAGAGAGCAGGTGCCCCAACTCCATCCACCTGCCCGATTCTAGCACTATCTCTGCCCTTGGAGTGAAACTCCTGAGAAGTGTGACCTGATACCCTCCTCTCCCGAGCTTGATAACTTTTGTTTCTTAAGGACCCAGTCATTAGTGCTTCCTAGAAACCTATGGGTAGAAATTCTAAAAGAAAAGAGGAACAAAAGGAAAGAAACCCAACCCCCCAACATTTGAATCCATGAGGGTTTTGGTATTTTTCAGTCTGTTGTATGTAAAAATATGGGAGGAATATATCTGCAAAAGATGATAGAGTTCTAAAATAACTCTTGTTTGGACTTTTTTGTTGTTTCTGAAATCTTACTCATGGCACCAAATGGAACCTGAACCTCATTTCTTCTTTTCAATAAAGCATATTAGCTTCCAGCTTTTTTTAAGGGGAGGAGGGGAGAGGGAGGCATGCATATGAGGCCGATAATATGAAGTTTACAATTTATATGGGAAAAAAACTGTATCTGGTTGCTTTCAAACTGTATTTACAGAAAAGTGTTTGAAAATGCTATATCTTCAAACCACTTAAGGAGTCACTATATTAAAAAAAAAATATTTCATATGAGTCCTTTTGGAACATCTTTAGGAAGAGCTTCAGTTATTAAAAACATTATTTTTGCATGTGTTTCCACCCAAATTTTTTCAAATTAATAGTGTTATGTCACTTATAAGCTATGCACCAGCTACTTTCTAGAGGTTTAAGCCTCTAGAGGAGGCTTAAAGAGGACAGGGTGTGATAGTCTTGGTGCTTCTCTAGTCCTTTTCTCTAGGAAATTTTAAATTCTAAACATTTTTTTGGACCAGTATCTGGGTAAAGGATTCATCTTATGAGTGGAAATAAATGCCATGCTCTTCAAAAAATTTATACCAAAATATTCAATATTTTAATTACATTAATAGATAATACTAATATTTAACTGCTCCTATGTCCATCCATAGATTTTAAAGAGCTAATAAGAAATACTCAAATAATGTTATTAATAAAGAAGTTTTAATGAAACACACACCTTTTCTGAATCATTTTCTAATTAGAAAAACAAACCAGATTAATTCAATGAAGTATTTCTTGTTTTTTTAATTTTCTTTGGAAAACCAGAGTTTCTAAGCATTATTTGATTTTAGGTGATTCCATCTGAAAAACTTTTATCCTTTGAAATTCAGGTTCATTTTCATTTTTTATAATATAGCCAGAATGAAATATTAGTTCCATTTGCAAGTTTATCTATCTTTCTAGGCTATCAATTGGTGTTTCATTCTTGTACACTAATGAGAAAAATAAAAGGCAGGTAATTAACATATTTTGGACATTATCCAAGAAGAAATGAAGTATTTCCAAGCCAATACAATTGCTTTAGCATCAGATCATATGTTTCTTCTGCAAAACAAAATGCAAGGAACAAACACCCACCCTCAACTAGAAGGTGTCGAGTAAAACCCCTTGACATCCTAGAAGAAAGGAAAACTTTCTCTTTTGTAACATGCGTCAAGGGATGCAGTATATATGAAAATTTTTTATGATTCACGGATTAAGAATTCCTTTTACTCATTTGAGTGGCTCACAACCAGCAGGACAAGTTCTTTCAGCCACTACAGTCTCTGAGCTTGGAGCTCTAACACAGGACAGGACACTTGCTGCACCTTAGCAGCTACAGCACAGTTCAAGGGTCTGTTTGTTTAGTGAGAGTCTCAGCTACAGCATTTATTACCAGGTTTGCGATTTTGACAAAACTGAACAAGAAGATAACATTTGTTGGAGCCGTAGGTGCCAGAGGGAAATCAAATGAAAGTTAATAAGTGATGCACACTGCTGAAAAATATGATTACAGTTTGAAGATCTGCTGTTGTTCCTGCTGCTTCAATCAAATCTCAACCTGAAGGCAGAAAAAACTGCAAAAGGCAACACGTTGGGAACACAACTTCAGTGTTTGGTAGATGGATACATGTAAGTCAATTAGTGCTGACTATTTGCAAGACAGCATCAAAATATTTCTGAATATAAAAAGTGTATTGCACTGGAAGTGTGTCTGTAAGGATGGTTAAGTTGCCCAGGCAAGAATGAATCAAGCAAGTGCTGCAATGTATGGTATAAAACACATGTATGGGGCCTGTGGGCACTCACAGAGGAAAAAGATCTTGCAAACTATGTGTATGTAAGTGAGGGGTTTGTTCATCAGGGGAATTTTTATTTGCTTTTCTGCAAATGTTTCCTCTCCATGCAATTAAATACATGTGTGAATGTTGAAACAGGTGACGTAAACTGAAAGTTTAGTGAATAATGTTCATTTGCATCCCTTCCTTCTGATACATGGCTTGTAAATAGATTCTAGTTTGTCTTTGGAGATTATGAGAGATTAAATCAATGGCATTGATAAAAAACAACTATTTTTAAGTAGAAGATGGTATTGTTTTAGAAATATCTGGTAAAAATGTTTT
The DNA here is from genome assembly GCA_037013685.1 of Acridotheres tristis. Classification (NCBI taxonomy): domain Eukaryota; kingdom Metazoa; phylum Chordata; class Aves; order Passeriformes; family Sturnidae; genus Acridotheres; species Acridotheres tristis. The sequence goes on along the minus strand of CM072884.1, from coordinate 13,415,451 downwards.
GTAAATTAAACAATGTTTTATCTATCATGCTATTCTAATTTGTCATGCATTTGCATAGCAACTCTTCAAATGTACTGATGTATTTTGCACTGAAAATATATTATTGATAAGATTCATGATAAGGAGAAGTGGCTTCTACTTGTTTTCATTTTTTTCATCAATAGGTCGTTAAAGATATGTCTAAAATACAGTTATCTTCATAATTTCAAATAGTAAATTGTCACTTTAGAAATATAACTTTGTTTGCCTGCAGTAATGGAAATGTTATAAGGAGAAGGAATTGTCTTCACTAATGTCTCATGAATTTCTACTTGTAATTGACAATAAATCAATATTATGCTGTTACTGACACATTATCTTACATGTATTGTGAGGTACTTTCATTTGCAGAGCATAATGGAAAGATAAATGACAATTTCATGAGGGATGCCTTACAGTACTTTATCTGACATTCCTCTGAGAGGAATTTCATAATTATTTTTTTACTTTTTAAGATTATCAAGAAGGATTTTGAAAGTGCGCTTCACCATCCTTACAGTGAAAACAATTCACAGGAAGGAGTAACATTGAACAAACATGTAAACATCTCATATAATTCTGAGGCCAAATGTCAGCTGTTTGACCTTCTCAATAACAAGATTTTGAGTTTCAATATGAAGTCTTAGCTTTGTTTTCTAGACAGTTTTAAAGTATTAGAACACTCTTATTTTCAATAGCATCTTATACACCATAAATTTTATGAACTTTTTCTGTTTATCCACATTCAGCTTTGGAGGAGATTAGCAATACTGTTTTCCCTCAGAGCAAGAGCAGGATCAACAGCACCAGCTTAGGATGATGTGGTAAACTACTTAGGCCCTGTGGTTTAACTTTATGTTAAAAGAGATGGTGTTGGACCAAATCAGGAGAAGCAGCCAGTAAGCAGCAGATTCTGCAGAGGGAGGATAGTGTTTTCCACTGTGCCACTCCTTCCCCTGCAGCAAGACACCACTGCCCAGCTGCAAATTAACACCCTGTACACAGAGCCCTTCTCTAGATATTTCCAAGGAAAGACCACACATGCCCCAGTAGAACTCTTCCCGGCAGAGGCACTGGGGTGTTCCTTGATAAGCTCGTTTTTACTGTGTGTGTGAGTCCCCACCCCTGGCAGACCAGGACTGTGAATTCTCACCACAGTCACTGATCATGATCATCCACAGATCACTGGGGCCAGGGAACTGATCTGTGTCTCCCTATCTTTCTCTTACTATCTCTCCTTTCTTAAAATCTCTTATCTCTTCTTTCAAATCCCATCACAGCTATACACCCCTTTTCCCAACAATCCCAGAGCTGTTAAAATAAAAATAATTGGTGCTGTTATACTGGCTATTTAGTGTTGTTCTGCTTTAATCCACTCCAAGAGATCCTTTAGTAAAGACCTTACTGATGTGCCTCAGAGGCTGGTCACAACATATGGGATGGGATTCCAAAGTGTGGGATTATATGAGCTAACACCAAGTTTTCTCTTTGAAGATATCTGTGAGGACTTCTCCTTAAGGAGATCAGTTTCTCTGGGCCTTTAGGGATACCTATAGCCAAACACATTCAATTTCTTGTTTATTCTTTGGAGTTCTAAATACAGCACAAGTTTCATTGGCTATCTTGCATCACAGGGTGGCAAAACACGTTCCTTCCAGTGGGTTTGTTCAGTTAATAGAACATCACAGGTGTCATCACAGTGCTAAGCATAGATGATTATCAGCTGACCTTGATTGAACTCATTTGCATCTCAGACACCCAAAATGCCTGAGAAAGAAGGCTGTCTTCTATTACAGATATTTCACCCCCAAATTGTAGACAAACTATTGTGAAGTTATTCATTTCTGCTGTACAGTTCTGAACCTTCACTGGTGAATTCTGCAGCACTCATCTGTCCTTTAGCTGGAATCTCCATCTACTCAGTCTGCTCACAGAGACCACACATGGGCCCCCAGCAGGTGATGTGGCTTGGCACATGTCACTGCCTTCTTCCTTTACAATGAGCAGTGAAAAACCTGTGGTGCAGAGAGAGTTACATCATTTCTTTGTGGAGATCTAAGTGTTACCTGTAGAGAAAACTTATTTATCTACTGTAAAATGGGCCATAGTTGTCTATAGCTTTGTTGCTGTGAGACACCTTGTACAAGGTTATCTATTTGTCCCAAATCCTCTTCAGGTCAATGGGAATATTTCTGTTTTGGGAGCTCAGTTGTGCTCAGCTGGATTTTTAAATTCCTTCTGAGATCCCAGGGAAACATTTCACAGTTTCTCTGTACCTAAAAACACTTTTCTTTTACATCTATGTAAAAAAAATTAGACTCTAAGTTTCATAGGATGGTATATTTCATGTAAGGATGTATCAGTAAGTTGAGACACACCACCTACATAATTCTTCAAATGCATATGTAGTAGGTATAATAATCCAAACATCTCCAATCATATAGAAAATTACAGGATTTGCTTTTGTAGGTTTGAAGCAGATTTTAACCATGCTAAGTACTTTGTCCTAGTCTTTGAATTGTATGCTTAATAGTGTCATTTTAGAGTAAATACAAACTTTCATGCATCAAGTTATTTCATTGAAATAGATTCATATGACCTAGACTGTGTAATAGAGTTTGATGTCCTCCTACTATTTTGAGTATTACACAATTCAATGGGAGCAATTTGATTGGTTACAGGAAAGATTTTTCCAATATTGCCGTTGCTTCTGGAACAATTAATTTTCATTCAATGTAAAGCAGGTGAACTCTGTGAAATCATATTTGCAGGGAAAAAAAAGGTGTCTGCAATGCTGCAATTCCATGGCCATGAACAAATCACTTAAAAAAGAAAATTAATTTCTCAGCTACTGATGAAGCAGGCCTATTCTTTTAGCATTATTCCTTATTCACAGAACTGAATTTAATCCTGACTATCCCTAGATATTAAAAGTGGCAAAGGCTTATTGTTTAAAAAAGTTAAAATCTAATAAATTTTAAGATACACTCAAAAACTATACCATGTCACCACTCCAGCACAGTACTTACAGAAAAATGAGCACACTCTAAATGGGGTTTCTAGGCAGAGTAAGGGTCAATTGACAAAATGTGATTGTACCCTGATTATTAGATTCTCTCTTGTAATCAGATATCATACAAATGCTGAATGAAAAATATTAAATTCAGCAGTTCATAACCCAGACACTGTGTGATGTAAGTATTGCCAGCTTCATCTGTCATCCCTTGGGAGCTGGAGAGGTGGAATTTGTTGTGCAGCCCCATCTCTAAAGAGCAAAATCAGCTGCGGGAAGAGATTTGCTGGCTGGACTCGGGGAGGTGCACCTTGAGTACAGGGTGGGAATTCTGTGTTTGAACTCCTCAGGGCAATGGTCAGCCAGCTAAAAATAACCTCCCTGGAGCACAGGAAAAGCCTGCAATGGGAAGGTGAGTCCCCATTAAACACCCTCCTTGCTCTCTGTACGTGAGGAGTTCTGACAATATGTTCTATATTTTCTTCACATACTGCCTGGGAAGGTATATAGAGCAGGTTGGTGCTCTTGGTGATTTAATGCATTTGAAAGTACCTCATCACTTGCTATAATCAGTAATTCAGATAAGTTGGTTGGAAGTTAAAATGTGTGTGATAGTATTCTAGCCTGAAGTATGTACTAGGGTTTATTTTTTTTCTTTGTCATAGTAGTTTTTCTTCCCTCACACAGCGATAAGCAATGATAAAATCCAATTATTAAGTTGGGAGCACTATTGTAAGAAATGATAAGAGTAGCTTGTTTCTAAATGTTTTGTCCTTTTCCTAGTAAATTGAATTTTGACAGTGAAAAACTGACATTTCATGAAATTGAGTTTTGGCCAGATCTGATATGCTCACTGAATGAGATGGGAGAACTATGTTTAATGCATTAACTGTTAGATAGCTTCTTCTCGTTTAATATTTGTCAACAAGTATGTATTTAATTAGCAGGATGAGGCGAGGGACTAGGTATTTGGAAGTAACAACATGTAGTAAAGCTGAAGTCTAAAGTTATATTGAAAGGTATATTTAACATTTTGAACGTAAAGAAAATCCAAACGTTATATGTATAGTTTAAAGGATATATTACCTATAATAAAATATCATTAAAATATTCATATTGTATTTTTGTTAAAATATTGTGTATGCAGCTGTTAATTGCATACTTCCCCAGTCTTTTAAACTGAAGATAAATAACCTTGATATTAAGCCTTTGGAGATAAATATTTTTAAAAGATATTTAAAATTAATCATTCCATCTTGGGCTCAAATTTGTTGTATAGTCCCTGTCCATACCATAGAATGAGACAACATAAATACCAGATTAAATTAGTGGTGAGTAAATCTCAAAGTCTTTGACTACTATTCAAACTTCCGGGTCTGAAAATCTGCACAGAAAATACTGTGAGAATTGTCTGTGGTATTTCAGTGTCTCACATCCAGTCATAGCTGGATCATGGCAGAACCAGGACACAAAACTTTTACAACATAAACAAAATGGGGGAAAAAATACTGCATTTTCCTATTTACTACAATAAAACATTTCACAAGTCATTTCAAGGAGAGGGAAGGATGTACCTTTGTTTGATCAGAAACATTCAATTAACTGGTATAAAGATAAATTTGGGTTCTAATGTCTGCTGGTACATTGCCATTGTTAGTAAATACGTGCCTGTACCTACATAAAAAAAACAACACCACATCAATGATATTGTTTTATGTGTCACTTATAATCTAGATGCAGCAGAATGTCCAATAGTGGAGAAGCAGTAAGGGATTTTGCAATAGTCAAAATCTTAGGAAGTCACTCCATACTTTTGCTACATCCTGATAATTTTATTTCACGCAGTCTATCGACTATATAATACATATGTTTTCAAAGCTTAGACACCTGTTGCAAATTTACAGACATGAGGTAGTTTGCCAAACTACCCAAGAGAGACCAGAGCACACCTGCTCAAACAAGTTGGAAGCATTACAAAAGCACAAACTTGACATAGGCTTTATGAAACAACACTGGTTGGAAAATGGCAAAAAAAAAAGAGCCAGCTATGGAACTTGCAATTTATTGATGGAGGAACACATCTGCTGATTTAATATTCATAACCTTTGCCAAGTAAACTATGCTTCTTTACAGAAGCTTATTTCCAAAAATTACAAGTTTATAAAGAGCCCCTCATGTTTTGGTTTTCATAGTAGAATAAAATTTCCAGTCTTACATGGCACACCCCAATGAATTTGTTGAACAGGATAGTACTGTAGGAAAAAAAAAAACAACAAGACAAGCTTAATGAACTAGAAAATATCAGCTGAAGACAACAGGATTCGGTGTTGGCTGAACTCCCACTGGATCAGGCTCTGTGTGAAGAGACAGCCACCCTGGGGAATAGGATCTCGTGTCTGATCTGGTCTCTTGTAATGGGACCTCTATTATCTGCTCTAATGAAAGATGTGTCTGCACAGTGTTTTGCAGGCAGATGTGACTTTGCTCTGCCAGTTTGCTAACCTCCCTGGAAGCTGTGCGTGGCAGACAATGAACCTTAGCTAATGTACATTGTTTCTCACAGGGGCTTATTAGCTCAGCCTTGATGTTATCTAGTGTATCTACTTTGCTTCTGATTTGGAAGTGGCTGGCTTCCAACTGGTTGCCACCACCGTGTTCAACTGCATCTGTGCTTGAAATGCAGTGCAGATGTACTTTCAGAATTCCGGAAAAAGACGTAGCAATACCATGAAAAATAGAATTTGATGCCTTACTAACAAACTGGAAAAAAATACCATGCTAAGTTTAATCTGGGTGATGAACATCACATGTGGTATGTATTACCAAAGAAGAAAAGCTCTATATGAGGATAGATTCTCAAGGAGAAAAACCTGGAAGTTTTGGCAATACTCGTTTATCTTTGCAAGTCAGATGACAGACATAACATATCATAAAACTGTGTTTCTTGGGTGGAAAAAAGACTTTTATTTTACTGAGGTCTAACAGGCTGTATCTCTGGGTCTTCTGAATGAACTTGAAGGCCTGAAGATAGAATTATACTAAATAAAAAAAAAATAATTCTTATACAGAGTCCTGGATGAAAGATCATAGATTTTTCTGTATAAGATCAATTTCTATGGCAAATGTAGAGGGTACATATAAGGACTCACAATTACATTTTGAAGATTTTTCCTGTTGTCAAAGGCCATGAGGACATGAAAATTTGCTGTACCTTGCTGCCGGGGCAGTTCAAATCTCTGGGAAGGAATCCGCAAGACAAAACATTAGTATATTACCCACTGACCAACCAAATCAGGTGGTCTAAATTTTTTACCACATTAGCTGGTAATGTACAGTAGGACAGTAAAATGTTTTGCTTAGCATGAAGTAAAAGGAAAAGCAAATATTCAGAAAAAAAAGGTGAGTTAATGGCACTGCTTTGCAAAGCAGCAGAAGAAATACAATTCACTGTTCCTATTGCTTATAATTTTTTCAATTTTTTTTTTTTAATTTCCATTTTTCTTTCAAAAACATTCCAGTTTCGTTTTGGAACAGAAGGAATAATGCAGTACAGAAAAGCAGTAGTAAACTCAGACAAAATAATAAAAAAAAGATTTTAAAAAGTATCTCAATCTGCTATGTTACTTGAAAAGTATCACAACTCTGAGTTAGTCCTCAGTAGAACAGAGATGTTTATGGCAGCTAAGAAATTAAAGAAAATATGAAATATGATCAACATAAAGGTGGAAAAATAGATATAGACGGTTAATGTATTTCAGAAACATTATAAGAATTTAATCTTTTTTTTTTCCTAGTCCAGATGCTCTACTCTTGAAAAACGACATGGTTAAATCAGTTACTATGAGAAAATCTTGATTATTTCTCATTTTACATTACACAGCAGCCTCCAATCAGAGAGTATAAGATCTGCATATAAGTAGGAGGAAGGAGGGAGAATGCAGGTGGGCAAATATTCAAAAAAAAGAGGGGGGAAAAAATACCAGAACCCCCCGAGTGCTGGGCTGCATCCAGAGCCCCGTGGGCAGCAGGGCAGGGAGGGGATTCTGCCCCTGTGCCCCGCTCTGCTCAGACCCCACCTGCAGGGCTGCATCCAGCTCTGGGCTCCAGCACAGCAAGGACAGGGACCTGCTGGAGCCAGCCCAGAGCAGGCACCGAGGGCATCAGAGGGATGGAGCAGCTCTGCTGTGAGCAAAGGATGAGAGAATTGGCATTGTTCAGAATGGAGAAGGCTCCAAGGAAACCTTTGAGCCCCTTCCATTACCTGAACGAGCTACAAGAAAGTCAGAGAGAGAGTTTTCACCAGGGCTTGTGCAAGGCCAGGTGACCAGATTGGCAGGGCAAGCGGTAATGGCTTTAAACTAAAAGACGGTCGATTTAGATTGGATATTAGGAAAGAATTCTTTACAAAGAGGGTGGTGAGACACTGGAGAAGGTTGTCCAGACTGGTGGTGAATGCCCCATTCCTGCAAACCTTCAAGGTCAAGTTGGATTGGCTCTGAGGAACCTGATCTGACTGAAGACATTCCTGATCATTGCAGTGTTGGAACTAGATGATGTTTAAGGTCTCTTCCAAGACAAACCATTCTATGCTTATATTAACAAGCATGATACATGGAAAGCAGAAATATTTTTTCCATCTCTCATAAGAGAGAAGATTGGAACCCTCAGTTCCAATCAAGTTCACCAAGTAATAAAAAAGCAAAGTATATTCCAGGATCATCTATTTCTGAGAACAGACATAATTTTAAGGAATATTCCCTGACACACATACTGAAGGTTATAAATACAGTTCTAGTTTTTTGTCTATTATATCAGACTCTAGTTATATCAAGTATTTTTCCTGCTTTTACATTCCCTCTAGGAAGTAACTTCTGAGAATGAATAAAAATTTAAGTTTTTGTCTTGGTGATTTAAGGACTATCTCTGTACTATATGTCTGTGACAGGTTTCTTTTTTCTCTATTTCTTGTATTTCAATCTAATCAGAATGCTATAATTGAACTATCAACAAATGAAGACTAATGTCTTTGAACTAATGTTTCTCATCTCTTATCACTGGACTTTCTTGATTTTAAGAAGCTACTTTTTAGTGAGTTTATCAATCTATTGGCACCTGTCTCTTCCTGTTTTTCTCTTGCTATTCTACAACTTTCACTTCTGAGCTTTTCAATTTTTGAGGAAGTGTTCCTGATGCATTAAGCTTTAGATTTAATATTTTTCAGATTCTGTACTGCCTTGATGTGTAACTCTGAACTTCATAAAAAGTGTTATCAAGTTCTTCTCACAGTTTAGTTGGACAAAACAGTCCTTTTCCAGCCTGAGAACCAAGGACACCTTTGCAGCTTCAGGCCCAAAAAGTGTAAACAGCAACAGAGGAGAGCAATCTGGGAGGACGGGACTGCATAACCTGGAGCTGGAATTGGACAATTAACCCCAATATGTGAATGGACCAAAACTTATAAAAGTGTGAAAACTCGTGACATGCCGTCCATCTTGGGTCTGTCTTGGGTGCCACCACAGCTGGGCTCTTTTACTGCCCAAGATGTATTCTTTGAAGGCCTTTTAAAAAATACCTACTTTATTCCTTTAACTCTGTCTAGCCTCTGTTCCAGGTCAGCCTCTTTAGGCATCATTCCAAAAGCCCATTATTAACAATATTTCAATAATGCCTTTAATATAGAAGTCACTTTTGAATCATTGCTACTAGTTCTCTCTGCTTCAAAATCTTTATGCTTTCCTCTCTATTTAAAATTTTTTTTCTTCTTTTTTTTTTTTTTTTCTCAAAGCCTTGAAGGAAGTAAATATTTTTAAAGGGTAGAATACTTTTTCTAAAGAAAAAAAAAGTAGTCGGAAAGAGTTTTATTAATAAATTCTGTCTATTTTACAAGTTGCCACCTGTTTTTATTTTCTCATTTCTCAGATGTGTCTCAGTTTTCATGGTAATTAATTGTGAATACTGTTTATGTACTTAGGTGATGCTGCTGCTCATTTGGCTTTTCATTTTCTGTGGTGATGACTGTATAGAAGATTAATTTTGTTCAGCGCATGAGACTTACTTCTCATTCCTAGTGCCAGTTAATGAGTAAATGAGACACTTCTAGTTACCCTTTAATGCTCTTAGGATATCTGATGTGTGGCACAAGCTCAAAACAAATGACCCATTTCTTATTGCTAGGTGTTTAAAACACACACGTAAGGTTCTTCTATATCATAAGTAATTCAGTCTTTTGACAAGAGACACATGTAAAATGTGTTCTGACAATGAAATATTGAATCAGTAATCAACTAATTCAAATAAGTCTCCTAGCTGTGAGACAGCAATAAAATATTTTTTGTGTATTACCTCCAATTAAAAGAACTTTATGTACCATATTTCACACAGAATGTGTTCTTTTACACTTTGGCACTCAAATACAGCTACAAAAGGTAATATAACATAAAACCCGAAAGTAGCTAAATGAAGAAGAAAAGCTTTCAACTGATAATTGAATATAAAATTGAATTTACTGTTGAGAGGGAGGAAATGTTGAGGACACCTCATCTCTCTTCTGCTCTTCAGGGGTAATACTGGTAGTGGGTTTCTTGGCAGTACTACAGCTCCTTCTGGGCTGCAGAGGATCCCCAAACTTCACTAAGGAGGAAAAGGAAAGCACTAAAACATCTCCACAAACAAGAAATTGGCCCAAGCCACCCCAGCATGCAAGGTCCTTGTGGAGAATGGAAAGAGATGCTTCTATGTTCCCTTATGTAGTAGATCAAAGTCTGGAGTAGGTGTCATTCATTGCACTGACTGAAAGAAAGGCTCATAGTATGAGTGAAAATAACTGCTGAAATGGCATCATAAAATTGAGACAACGTACAATGCAAGAATGAGTGGAAGGAAGACAGAAAAATAACATGAGAAAAGTAGTTTTAATTAGCATAACCTGTTTCCCAGATTGTTGCAGTGCTCTAAATCTTAGAATAATAGAATGACTTGGGTTGGAAGGGACTTTAAAGATCATATTGTTCCAAGCACTCTGCCATCGGCAGGGACAATTTCCACTTGACCAGGTTGCTCAGAATCCCATCCAGCCTGGCCTTGAACACTTCCAGGGATAGGGTGTCCACATTTTCTCTGGGAAACCTGTTCCAGGGCCTCACTTCCCTCTTTGTAAAGGGTTTTTTTTTTCTAATATCCAATCTAACCCTACTCTCTGTTGGTTTGAAGCCATTACCCCTCATTCTGTCACTACAAGCCCTTGTAAATAGTCTCTCACCATCTTTCTTGTGGTCTCCCTTCAGGTACTGGAAGGCTGCAGTGATAAAGGATTTGCTGCAGCTGTAATTTTGTAGCTTTAGTGCTGACACCAATGCATTTGCAGCCATTTCTGATATAGTGGCTGGCGAAACAACTGGGAGCCATCCTACTTCCTGGCCCTTAATTCCACACTGCTGATTCAGGCAGACTAAAGGTATCTTCATTAATGTGTTCTGCTCTTCAGAGAAAATGAAATATAACCTGGAGAGGGAAAAGTGCAATCAGGAATCACCACAATTTCAAGCTAATCAAGGTTACTGTGTTCTGATAAAAGAGCTAGCTAGTTGAAAATAACCTTGGTATGAGCTAGCCAATTTTTTTAAGCCAGAGTTTATCCCTCTTATCCTGTGTTGGTACACGAACACAGTTATGTACCAAGAGGAACTGAAAAGAAAGAACCAGCCAAACAAATTATATGAGCCCTGTATCTTCCTCTACTGCAGGTAGGCAATGCCAGCTGAATATTAACATGAAATATGGTTCAACCCAATGAAGCTTGCTGGGTGTATTTCTGAAGAATAGAGCATCTTCTGCACTACACCATGGAGAGCAGAGAATAGAGTTTACATCACCCAGGGCTTCTGAGCATCTTCAGTTTTCTTATCAGTGCTTACCTTTACACAGAAGTCTGTAGTAAACTTGTGAAAGATAAAGAGTGACAATGGATTACTTTATTTATTTGTCATAGTTTTAGTTAATTTCAAACTTGGTTCTAAATTTAGTTTTTGAACATTTAAACAAGTCCTACTAAGGATATAAGGCTCAGCAATAAGCTTGAAATTTCAGCAGTCTTCATGTAACACCTAAATAGCATAAGCATACTGTGGTATGAATTCACCTGATATATTTTTGCTCCCTAGAAACATCTGTTGAGTTTGCTTTGTTCAACCTTCACTTTGTGAAGGGCAATTGTTTGGAACCTCACATTGTAATGTCTAATGTCTTCTACTGTTATCTCCATCTTCCTCTCTGTGCTAAGAACTAGTGATTTCTCAGAAGTAATTGTCCAGTTTCATCTAAAAAGTGCAATGACTTTGACATTTGCTGGCTGCCAGCTGCCCACTCAGCTGTTTTCTTTCTCTTTTTCCTCAACAGGGCAGGGGAAGAAAATAAAGTGAAAAACTTGTGAGTCAGCATAAAGACAAGGAGGTCCCTTCCCCTGTTATTACCATAGTAGACAAAATATGTTTGACTTGGGGAAATAAATTTGTTTTTATTAATTAAAAATAAGTACAATAGTGACAAACAAATGCAAAACAGAAAGTACCCGCCTACTCCCTCTTCTCCTTTTTTCCTGTACTCAGCTTCACTCTTTCATTCCTACCTGCTTTACCTCCTCACTCTGCCCTTAGTTGTGCAGGATGGTGGGTTTGGGGTTTGTGCTCAGTCCGTGTCAGTTCCACTCTGCGGCTCCTTTCTCTCCACACCTTTCCCCTGTGCCTGCAGAGGTCCTTCCACAGGCTGCAATCCCCCAGGATAAACCTCCTCCACTGTGGTTTCTTCCCAAGGGATACAGTTCTCCAAGAGCTTCAAGTTCTTCAGTGTGGGATCTCCTCCAGGGAAGCTTCCTTCAAGGAATAACCACCTGTTCCAGTGTGAGGTCCTCCATGGAATCTGTTGTGGCTTGGGCTCTGCCAATGGCTGCAATTATTTTCAGTATTGTTTTGTGGTTTACTTTCGTGCACATGAAAAATAATATTAATTAAAAAATATATAAACCTCTTCTTTCCTCAGCTCACTAGTCCTGTCACTGAAGAATGCTTGTGGATCTTCTCAAGGCGCTGAGTACAGCTATTTTGGAATAGTGGACAGATGTAGTGAGAGGATTAAATATGTTCTGGCTAGAGGATTGCCAATCTCAAATTTGTGTGAGTGAGAATATCAGATTATGAATTTTCTGTAACATCGGGATTCTTTTAAAATTGCCACTTTATAGACCTAGGGTGGAGTAGATAAAAGCCCAGATTTTTCATCTAAATTTAAGAAAAATAATAAAAAGAAAATCAGCAGCATCTTGGAACAGTGACAATACATTGCTTTTTGGCTTAATTATGAAAGAATTTATTACAATTCAGAAGAATTATAATCAAATATAATTAATATTTTTTATGACTCTGTGTTAATCTAAATATTGTATTGGACAGTCATTCCAGTGTTTTTATTTAAATAGCCCAATGCATTTATTCAAAGTCTTTTATTCTTCATGTCTCCCTTCTGTGCCTTGAATTTGTCTGTAGCTCACTTGTGCACCAATCTCTGCTGTCTGTGACCTGAGGGAACATCAGGAGCTGTCAGGGGAGGTTTAGGTTGGATATTAGAAAAACCTTCATCACCCAGAGGGTGGCTGAGCACTGGAACAGGCTCCCCAGGGCAGAGGTTACAGCACCAGCCTGACAGAGTTCAAGAAGTTTTTGAACAACTCTCCCAAGGACATGGTGGAATTCTTGGAGTGTGCTGTGGAGTGTCCAGCCAGGAGTTGGACTTTGATGATTCTTGTGGGTGTCTTGCAACTTAAGATATTCTATAGTTCTAGGAACTTCCACACCATTTATTTCTAAAGATATTTATGTATTCCTCATGAACATTTCTGTAATGTTGAAGAAAAAATGTCATTTTCTGAATATTACTTTATGCCTTCTTGCATATCTACCACATTAAGCGCGACGCATTCCTTCAAAAGAGTGAATTTACTTACTCAGATTGTTCCATCCACTTCCTTAATTTAAATGATGGACACAGTTTGAAAAATATATTCCAACTTTCAGTCAGAATAATTCAATAGCTAGCAAATATCACATATGTGACGCTGTTAGGGATATGTCTCAGTAGGGATATGTCTGTACATTTGTAAATTCATGTGCCAAGGTATTTGAATGCTGTTTTGGGACATTATGGAGGGACCTCACTCCATAATGACAAGACAAAAGACCAAAACTCCACACATCAGGACAAATGATTCAAGTACTATATGATCCATGCTAGTTTAAAGAGAAATCACATCCATTTCCTTTGGGTAAATTACAGTGAGATTTCAACACACTAAAAAAATGAACTTATAAGTAGAAATACGTATGGTGGATTTCACTTATAGTAAATCTGTACATCAAAATTTAGCTCAAAGTCAGGCATAGAGAAACAACTGTTTCACTACTGTTCAGCACCGGGTATAGAACTGAAATGAGAGAATACAGTAACGTAATTTTTCAATTCTTTGGCTAGGACTGAGTATTCTTTTGGTGAAATTTCATAAAAATCTCTTACCTCTCTTATATTTTGCCTGAGGAGAATAAATAGTGAAATTTTGAGAGAGACAAGTTCAACTTTTATCCTACACTTTGAAATATTGCCAAAATGACATAACTTTATCCATTTAATTATTTTAATTTATAAATTACAATATTCTTCATAAGTGAGTGCATTTAAGGTGTGATGATTGAATTTGTATTTGATGCTTATTCTCTGAGCCACTGGACATAGTTTTGGTCTTGCTGTGCATAAGGGAAAAATCGTTATGGTTCTACAGACACATTTGCATGCTGCAAGGAATTGTTCCTCAACACAATGTAGCTAGATCTCATATCTGTGTCCTCCAGCATCTTGAAATGCAAAAACTCCAGTGAAACATGGTGCATTAGAAGGTTTAGCCAAAGCTTCTGCTGCAGTCTGAGCATCTCCCATTGGTAGACTCAGAAAGTCAAAATCATAGAAATGTTGGTTGAAGAAGCTTTGCCCAATTCTGCACCACCGTTAGTGGCCATTTCCCATTGTTTTATGGAATGTCACTTTGAAGAAACATTTGATTACATTAACTCTGTGAGTCCTTTCAGGAGGAAATAGGTTGCCCTTAAATCAGTCTTGAATGTCTTCTTTGCAAACCCAACCTCCATGCACCAGGAATGTGCTCTGGGCCTCCTACCATGCTTTTCATTTATTTTTAAACAACATTAAGAATTTCAGTGACACTTTTATAAAGTCAGATTTTACTAGGAACATAATGGGCAATCTCCACAGAAAGGCTATTTGATCTGTGTTAGTGTATTTATTCACAGAGTACCATAAAAAGACACGGAGAACAAAGACTCAGATGGCAGCCTAGGAAGATGTTCTCACCTCTTGCACAAAAATTATTCCAACATTAAGAAAAAGCACTTCTTAATGATCAATTTGTGAAAAGCTATAAAGTTTATAGAACTACATGGTAAACTAAAACTAAATTTATCTTTGAACACTCTTTTTTAACGAGCTAGATGAGTTCACTGACACTGATATTAACTAAAGTAGATATTCAAAATATTTATTGATGCAAATCAGAATGGAAAAAGAATTATGAAATTTGTAAAATTATGAAAGGTCAAAAAATAATGATTTTAAAGACTAATCTATAATTATGTCTTCTATATATCTGAAAATTATTGTTTGTACTGATTTTTCATTTTGAGTTAAATAAATGTTTTCATACTGTGATAAAGAAAATAAAGTAATTGTATAGACACTTCAGCAAGAGTATAGATTGCAAATTGTTTTTACAAGTGTATGATAGAGTACTGAACTTAAGGTATTAACCGTTTTTAAGGATAATCACAGATAATCAAATTAGAAGAGAAATTGTAAGACAACTCAGAGGTAGATGAAATTCTTATGGCTCAAGCACTCAAACATAAGTGATAAGAAATCCTTTTCAGTAAATGGGATCAAAGTTTTATCAAATATTAATTCAAAACTTTTCTGTAAACTAAAGGTAAGCTCTTTTGAAGAAATAGTTTTTCATTGACTTTCCTCTTTCTGAGCAAAATTATTCCAATGAATGCAACTACTGTACATAATGGCTTGAAACAAACCTACTTACAAATACAGTTTGTCCATTTATTCATTTATTGCTTCATTTTTTTGGTATTTGATGTGCCAAAATCATGTGGTCCTGTTTATGCTTGTCAATTTCCTGAAATGTTTGAAATGAGAATTAGTCTTTATGAATAACAAATACCTCAATTTGCATATCAATGTGGTTATTTGTACAGAATAGAGCTATTCTCCATGTGCTTGGGTAAAAAAAAATCACTGTACACATAAGTGTCTTGTGTCTACCTGCCAACCAATGAGGCATATAAATGACTCAATAAGTACAGGAAACTGCATTACCCTATGATTAACAATTGGCTTAGAGGCAGGATAAGAGGGCATGAGACTTCCTCTCCTCTCAGTTTCCCTTTTGCCATAATTTCTGTTTGAGATGGAGCAGTGTACAGAAGACCAGAAACCAAAAGTCATATGAGAAATGGCTATTTCTAAGCCTTTTTGCAGTTCCCCCATTTTCCCTGCTCAGGCATGTAGGATCTCCCGTCTTGGGGATTTTGGATGCAGTGACAGCTCCAGTTGTCTTTGGCAGTGGAAACCTTGGAAGCAGGACTGTGCTTCAGAAAAGAAAGAATAAAAAGCAGTCTGTGGATTGACTGTTGCTTTAGGTTCAGTAGAATTGAACCAGAATTAACAGCTTCCAGCATGTACAGGAATTGAATATTCACAAATGTGAAATAGTTGTTTTGGTTATACCTTGTGAGTAGGGTACTTAAAGATTGAGTAAAAAAATGAGCTGCAGATGGTCCATACTTGGGAGATATTTTGCCTCCTGTGATTTGGAGAGTGATGGATATGATGCCTCACTGGAGACAGAAAAGCTGGGTCATCTGTGAACTGGAGGATTCCTGAAGGACAAGAAATTCTCATGAGATTATCCTTGCCCCATTCTGGTCTGCATCTAGAATGAGATAAGGATAATCTTGCTAGAAAATCTTACCTCTTATTTTTTGTAAAATAAGGGTTTTAATGTCATATGTACAAATATTCATGGGTATTTCCTAAGAGGAAAGAAGACCATACCTCCTATCTATGGAATTACTGTTTTAGTAGATAACAAGGGATCTGATTTAACAATGAACCTGCCACACTTCAGTTTCAAAGAACTCTGATTTACACATGCTCATGTCTTTATGCAATTATTTACAAGGTGGGGAAGGGGGTAGATTTAAAAGAAACCTTTCTAACCATAGGTCTATACACCAGCCAATTCATAATTTAAGAAATACGAAGGAGATGATAATAAGGTTCCTTCAAAGAGATTTGTATTTCTTTCCGGTGATTCCACATTTTCAGATTATTTGCTCTTCAAAGACTACAAATTATTACCAATGGGAAAATAATATTAGCTGAAATAATACTTGCGCTCTCACCTAAAATTAAATTTCGCGTCTAATAGGCTGAAATGGAAGACACTACTTTAAACACACAGAGTGAATAAAAGCATGCTAAGAATGACTTTAAGAGCTTTTCAATTTGCTCTACAAACTGCCACGGTAAAGTTCATATGAGATGCCTTATTTCTAGCAACCTTTACTCTTAGTAAAGCAGCCTAGAAATAAGAAAGCCTCCATGCAGTAATTATGGATGTTTAGGATCTAGAGATGATTATTCCATAATTACTAAACTTAGGAATCATGAAGTAGGCTGACCTTCAAGAGTATGGTTTTTTTAACTATTGTATTACAAAAAAATTTAGCTCTATAATATCACTGCTGGCAAAAAGGAACAAAGTAAATGTACATGTGTGCATGTACACATACATGCACACTATGGTCTATGTGTGTAGCACATACACTAGTGATCAACCCTGTTCTCCTTTCAAAATACTGCATTCAAGGAACTACAAGACAAAATCAGTTTTTATTCAAAGAGTCCTCTCCATTGGCTGGAGACTGGACAAATAACTTAGAAAATAAAGAAAAACAGAAGCTGTATAATATAGGTTGTTTTTTGGGAGGACACTTCAGGATGCACTTGGATTATGCATCTTTTATCCTTTATCTGAAATTCAAGGACCTTCACAGTCTGAAATCATAAGCCAGTTCTCCAGTTGGGTGCAGCTTATTTTTCTTTTTCTTCTTTCAAAATTGAAAGCCAGACTCAGTTTTATAATAAAAGCATCTTTTGAACTGATTATGTCTAAGCTGTTTGGGATCTTTTGCCCATCTATTTTTTAAGCTCTAGCTCAGGAACTTCCGAGGTATTCAGATCTCAGTGTCTCATTTCTTGAACTATGTAATGCCCTCTTTCTGGAAGATTTTCTCTTGCCTATTCTTTACTCACTTTTAGTACCTGCCTGGATGTTTTCCTCATCAGCAAGATTAATTCATACTAGATAAAGCTTAATTTCTGTTGTGTTTAAGGATCTGCTCCTTCCCACCATCCAGACTTCACTGTCACTGCAGAAAGCTGGCCCCTCTATTTCACTGTGCAATTTCTTCTCATTTGTCAAGCCCAAGTGTTATGGTGAAAACTGACTGGAATCCAGCCTTACCTCTTTAGATTTGAGGGAGGCAGAACACTGATTGAAGCTATTAAACTTCTGTGAGTCTGATGGACTGTGCAGGAATTAGTTTAAACCTGGGGGTGAGGCACCACAGATGGATTAAACAAAATACTTAAAGAAATAAGAATGCATGCAGAGTCACCATGGCTTTGCTGACAAGTAGATTTTCAATAACCAGTAGGCATTGATATTTAGGTTTGGAGTTCATCACCTTGAGATGAGTAAATATTTGGAAATATACAAATGGTTCTGCTGCTCTGAAAACATTTTTATTTTGGAAAAAAAAAAAAAAGCATGTTTTTTTTAAATTTTCTGTTTAGTTTCTGTAAATTGTTGTTATGAGTAAAGATATTTCTGAAAAAGTAACATTCTGGCTTCAAGAGGAAAAGCTCCCAAACATTTCATTTTAATATCAGGACGGATGGACTCATCCATACATTCACATTATTTGTACAGTAATACAGAAGCTTTCCAGACATATCTGGGATGCTGGGGAGGAAAAACATGCCTAAAATATATACTGTTCATTGTAGAAAAAAAAATAGAAGAGGACAATGATATGCTAGGAATCACTGCAAAAGGCAGAAAAAAAAGCAGTCTGTACTATAGAAGTAAGAAGAATTCCAAAAATCCATTGAATTGTAAGTGACAAAATCATTAAAAGAATGTTACAATATGCTACGAATACTCCAGAAGGTATTTATTGCATGCAGTTATTGGTGATTGTCCTGGTTTAAGGCAAATCTGGGAGAAAACTTCCAAAGGGGTTTCTCTAGAAAGCAAACTCAAGAAGTCCCTCCCCCAGCTGGTTCGGGAAAAGATTTCCTTGGAGATTCATGGAAAAAACCTGTTTATTTATCAGGCAAAGCATTCACCAGCACAAAACCCGAACAATACTGAACAACAGGAGCTCTTGTTGCTCTGAAGAGATGACAAATCCAGAGCGTCCCTCCCGTGGGTTCAGCCCGGCTCACTCAGGCTGCTCTCAGTCCCTCCATCCCTGGGAAATGTCACAGCCCAAGTGGGGCACAGGTGTGAGCTCCCAGGGCTTCCATGGGTTTTTTCAGTTCAGAGCAGGTTCAAACAGTTCCAAGAAAAATGAAAAAAACATAGTCTGAGAGCTTCTCTGCCTCAGCTAGCTAAAAACTGACTAAAAGCCAAGGAGAGCTCTCTCCTGCTGTCCACTGCAGACAGCACAGTCTGAGCAGGATGCCGGGGATCAAGGGCAGTCTCTGATAACAAACTCTGCACTTCTCTCCCCTTTCACTCCTGGAACCAGTTTTTGTGGTTACTGCGCTGCAGAGAGGGAGAAAAGACAGCAACACACACGGACCTCTTTTGGGGAAAAAGGCCAACTTTATTGTACGGACATCCCGTATTTAAAGTGTGTTAGGTGTAGCTAGGACAGGACAGTAGTTCATTGGATAATTTGGAAAAACATCCCTGGGACAGCATGTCCGGATGTCCCGCGGGAAAGACACCAGGGGTTAATCTTTATTATGAATTCCACTCTGTTTTTCACCATGTTATAACTCTGGGAGATTTCCTCCCTAACTGAAGCTGTAGTCAGCTTGTCAGCCTGGGAATGGACCTGAGAAACAGGAGAAATCCAGGCCTGAAAAGAATTTCCAAGCTGTAATTCCCTAGCTCTGTGAATGTGTGTGTCCACAAGTCTTGAAGCTGCAGAACATAATATCCACCATAAACAGAGCAGGTGTTTGGGGATACAAGCATCATAAAGTCACCCTTAGGGCACCCTAGGAATTTTCCTGCTAAAAGAACAGATGAACTAGTAAAGGGACATCCAGCTATATAATGTTATAAATACCAAAACCACGGATTTTGAGAATAAAAAAAATGCTACTTTTTAAGTCTATAAAATAAACCCACAGAGAAATTAAGGAAGAAATTAATTTTGCAAAAAATTAAGTTCCATATAGTAAGTTCTAAAAGGAAGGTAAAAGTTTGTAGACTCCATAGGGCCAAATGCTGATATGTTGCAGAGGTGCCTGCATGGAATGTGTTTAACACCAAAACCACATAGGGTAGTTTTAATATATGCATTTGGTTTTATTTCTTTCTGTCTTCAGAGGTATCACTTCAAAGAGAAAATATTTATCATTTTTGAGTGCTTTTAGATAGGGCAAAGGGAGAAGATGAACAAGCATTGAAACTTGTGAACAATACAGTTCCTACCATAACTACATATTGTTAATTTTTAAAAAGGTGATTTTTAGTTTTTAGGGATGCACAAAATGCTAGAAAAGGTATTCTGTTCAAATGAACATAGAAAAAGATCAGGAAAGACCAGTTCTGGTCCCATAACACTATCTGAAATGTTTATAAAAGTAGAGCTAGTCAGAATGCTTCTTTAATTTATAGAAATAATAGATTAGAAGTCTCTGAAATTCTTTAGGAGAAATAAGGTAATTTGTTTCTATGCTTTATAAAATATGCATTGTATTCTTTTATTTGTCACCTACTGTAAAACTGATCATGACATACAAATATCAAAGATGGAAAATATTGTTTTCTTTACAGATACACCATAAATCTGGTTCTGTACCACAGGTTTGATATTTCATATTTACCTTGTAGGATAAGATTCTGAATGGATGACTTCAGTGCCTAAAAGTTAATGTAAGTAAAAACGTAAAAATTCAAGCTCTGAGACACAGAAGAAAACACTTTCTGCAGCAAACATGGTCTAGGAGACACATAAAAAATTCTATATAATCATGGAATGATTTGCATTGGAAGAAACTTTATCTAGTCCCAACCCTTCCTTCCATGGACACATTACACTAGACCGGGTTGCTCAGAACTGACCTTGAGCACCTACTGGGGATGGGCCATTCAAATCTTCTCTGGGAAACCTGCTCCAGTGCCCCATCACCCTCACAGGGAAGAATTTCTTCCTAGTATCCAAGCTAAGCCAATACTCTTTTCCCTTTTTCCCATGTCTTACACACCCTTGTAAAAAGTCACTCTCCATGTCTTTTTGTAGGTACTCTTTGGATAATGGAAAGGGCTGTGAGGTCTCCCCAGAACCTTCTCTTCTCCAGGTTGAACAGCCCCAACTCTCTCAGCTTGCCTTCATGGAGAGCTGCTCTGATGATTTTTATGGGCTCCTCTTGACTCACTCCAACAGGTCCAAGTCCTCTTCTTGTTGGGGGTGCACAGCTGAACACAGCACTCCAGGTGGGGTCTCATGAGAGTTGAATAGAGAGCAGAACCCCATCCCTTGACCTAAAAGTCCTTTGGATGCAGCTCAGGACAGGATTGGCTTTCTGGGCTGTGAGCACACACTACCAGCTCTTGTTCAGTTTCTTGGTTTTGTCTGACAGCAAACCCAAATATTTTTCCTCAGGGCTGATCCCAGCTCATTTTCTACCCAGCCTGTATTTGTGCTTGGGATTGCCCTCACCCAAGTGCAGAACCTTGCACTTGGCCTTGTTGAACTTCACAAGATTCACACAGACTCACTTCCCCAACTAGTCCAGGTTCCCCTGGATCCATCCCTTCCTTCCAGTATGTTGACCCCACCACACAACTTGATGACATCAGAAAACTTGCTGAGTGTTCCTCGATCCTACTGTTCATGTTCCCAAAAACTTGTTTTCATAAACATATGAATTTTCCATAGAAATAAGAGACACATCCAGAGAAGAGTGGAGGCAATGTCACAAGTGCCACAATTATTGTCATGATTAATTGTCAATAATTGAAATGCTTTTATGTCAGGATCAATAATATGTTTACTGGCTTCCATGGAATGGATGAATTGCCACCATCAGACAGCAGCATGCCAAATGAGGAACTTCATGCTTCAGTTGTCACAGATTTCTAATAATGCAAAAAAGTGCAGTTTTTCTGGAAATAGTTCTTCTGTGAGTAAATATGGCAAAGTTTAAGTGAAATGCAAAAGGTACAGAGTACACCATTAAATTTCATTTGTAAATTTATTGCCTCGTATCCATAAGACGATGAATGTATACATCTAAAATTTTAGATCTGTCTTAAAAACCCAATTATTCATTCTACTGTATAGTAGAAAGAATGAACCCTTTAACAGATTTTATTCATTTTTTAAGTAATAAGGCCTGCTAAGAATAGCAGAAAAGATGGAGAAATTATCCTATGAGAGGTAGCTGTGGTGTCCCTATAATATAAGAGTAGAGCTGGCCAGCAGGTACAAAGGTTTCCCAAGTCACCAACACCATACACCCAGCCTTGACAATGCTTCAGAATATTGCTCCTCTAGGAGTCAATGGTAGATTGAAAATGCTTGGAAATACATTAGGGACCTTTGTCCTCATGGGCAGTTTTCCATTTTGAGCCTAGTAAAATGAAGATATAGAAGACATAGCTCATGTGTCAGACTGAAGGATTAACATGATGGAGGGAAATGGGTTACATCTCATGAAAGACAAGAGGCACAAAAAGTGATTGGTATACATTTGCTTTTGACACATTCAGAGTTGAAATCCATGAGAGAATTTATGCAGCAGCTTCACAGTTGGAGTCCTCTTTTCCCTCTCTCTCACAGATGGCATAGAGAGACAGTCACATATAATAAGCTGCACTCTCCTTTCTACTACACCTGATGCCTCAGCAGGTACAGTCATGGTGTGCTTCACTCAGAGGTACTTAGTACTCGTGGGCTGCCAGGTAGCTTATGTTCTTCAGCTTGACTTGTCTGGAAAAGATATTCTTAAAAATCTGTTAAATGAACAAGAATTTAAGCTGTCTCCTTACTGACTTAGACTTAATTGCTTGCCCACATCTTGATCGACATACTTTTGTCATAGTTTTGGTAGTTAAATGTTGAATTTCAAAGGCCTGTAATCTTTATCAGACATTTCAAAATATGTGTTCTCTAGGGATTAGGGAAGAAAAACTCGTGTTCAGAAGTCTGAGGCCTCCACAAAAAGAAGTGTCATTTTAGCCCTCTGGATCTGCTTCAGATAGCTCAGGACATCAGTCCTCACTTATGCCCACCTTTGGACCTCCTTAGATCTGTCATTGTCCTTATCTCCCAGGAAATGAAGCTATACATTTTGCTCATCCTGGTGCCATCTACCCTGGCATTTTTGCAATCCTTTTTTTCCCTCCCAGAGAAAATCATTGCTTTTTTCCCTCTGTCTGGTCCTGACAAACAGCTGGATTCATTTGCCAGTTCTGAGGAGAGCTTAGGCTCAACTTTTCATGCTGTCACTTCACGACTGATGCTGTCAGCACAAGCAGAGTGTTGATAGCCCTGCCATACATCTTTGCTTTTGGGGACTGGGGCATTGTAACTTCACTAGGTGCTTCTGAGAAGTGCAGGTGAAAAGTGACACAGGATTGGAGCAAATCCTTAGTTACTTTGAACTGCAGATTTCACAATGTTACTACATGAAGTGATGATCTGGGATACCAGGAGGCAGGGCTACACAATCTAGTCTTTGCTACATTCTCCTTCCATAGGGGAAAAAACCCAACCAAAAGAGTAAACAAACAAAACAGCCTCAAAACAAAACCAGACCCACAAATTTTCTAACAAACAATCATTGTGATTGTTTTTCTCCTTTCTAAAAAATTTTTCAGGTCTATATGGAGTTATGAGGAATATGCTTAACTGTAATATAACTTTCATAACTACCCCTTCATTTTTGCTGTTTTCCAATTTGGAGAATGCATTAAAGCTAACAGCTTCAGTTCTCTCTCTCTGCATCTAACATAAAATTGAACCTTAAAGTGCAGGAAGTTCTGTCAGGTTTATTGGGTTTTGCTTTCTCTGACTTGTACCTATGTTAAGCATAAAATGAGAATTGCCCATGCAACGTACAAAATGAGAATTCAGGTAATTTAATACAAGGAAAAAATGCCAAGAAACTCATAATGGGTTCTTTTCATGGTCTAAGAAAATAGATTAGTTGAAGCATTTTCTTCTCATGTGCTTCCTAGAATTTTCAGAAACTAATTTGTCAGCAGACTAGATCAATATACACTAGTAAATGAATTTACTAATCATTCTTATGATACTGAAATGGATATTGGTGTTATATTTGGTGCTACATTTTAAAAAATATGTTTATCTTTTACTGGAGTGTGAGGAGCTTTAGCTTTTGTTATCCTAAGTGATATGTATATTCTGAGTTATAATACATGGCATTAAGTTGTTCACAGTTATGATCCAGAGTCATACCATAAATCTTCATAGTATTGATTAGTCTCACAGTGCTGAATTTACCTTCAGTGGAAGTGTGAGCTGTAAAAGGATTTGGGAGAAGCCTTCAAGATAATGCTGTAATTACTGTGTATATTATCAGATGCTGGATATTTTTCAAATGTATTACAAAGAACCATATTTAAAAGGGGCACCTTACAGGCAAGAAAGGAATTTATTGTCTAACGTATAGCACAAGCACATTCATAATAATTGCTAAAAATAAAACTATATACTTTCAGCATGGTAGCCAAATACACAAATATAAATTTTCTTTGATATGTAGATATTCAATGTAAAGTATTTTCTTTTTTAGTCAATGCATTTTTTTATTTGTTTCTGTGATTTAGTCTCTTTCTGCACAAATTAGCATTCTTTCTGTGCAAATTACAGCATTCCAGAAATCTGTACCAGAAGAACTAACCTCTACAATCTCACCAATTATATTCATTTAAATATATCCTGCTGTTACTTTCTTTGCCTTACAGGTTTTATATATATTGCTATCTGTAATTACCCAGAGACTGTCTGGTCTTTTAATTCTGAAGGTAAGAGGGAAATTAAATGTAGAATTCCCCGTGTAGGTCCATGTAGACAGCTGGAATTCAAGTCCCTGCTCGGAGAGGTATATTAGGGTACCCTGATCTTCTGAGCAGATTTTTTGTTAGGAGAGGAGAGGTGCAGGTTTTAGCTTTCAAATTGTCACTGAGAACAAAAGAAGTGAAAATGGCTCGTGAGAGAATAGTGCTGCTCCTTTTTGCCCTAGGCCAATTAGTGGATTCTAGTGGCAATTAAAATGTTGTATTTTCTGGTTTAATGTAAAAAAATTTCATTCACAGGACAACTGAAAGACAGAAGATGGTTTCTCTTGCAAGTATGAGGCAGTGCACTGTACAAGGCAATGCAGAAAACTCCAGCCTAGATTTATACCACAAATACCTTCCTATAACATGAACGCCTCCTTCTCATTGAACATTATCACCATTATCCGTTGTGTAATAAATATTCAGGTTGAATTCACCCTTTTAATCTGATATGTTGGACACAGCAGAACACAAGCACACACTGTGCATTGTTGGCACTCACAAGACACAGTGACTATATCAGTCCTGGAACACCAATGCATGGGACAGAACTTTGCAGAAAACAAAAAAAAAAGTGTTTAAAAAAGCAGGGAAAAGATTTGGACACTTCCCAGATGCCATTTTTACTTCTATGGGTTAATCATTCTAGTGAGTGCCAAGTTCTTGATGAGTATTTAAGAATTCTGAATTTTAGTGAATACACTTAAGGTCTGATCCCAAGCTGGGCTAAAACAGCAGCTCTTTAATGATATAAATTTTTTTTCTAAAAAGTATCTGGGGTGACACGACGTTTCATGAACACAAGAGTTTATGATTTTGAGTAATAAAGTATTAATTATGCTTGAAATACCTATTAGGAAATAATTTCCTTAGTCACCTCTCTTGATGCTTCTTTGAACCTAACGAAACATAATTTTGCATTCCAGTAGTAAAAAAATAAATGTGACATTAATCCAAATTTAAAAAAAATAAAATTAAAAGCTGAAACTGAACCACAAGCATATACTTCAGTTGTACATATTTGGTCACTAGTAGAAGTCTGTGTTTTGTTAGCAATAAAATATGATGCAAATGGAAAGAGAATATCTATGGAAGGAGAAAACATGTGCAAGAAAATGCAAAACTGCTAATACTTTGCCAGTAAAAATAGCTAATATGTGAAAATACTAATGATTCCAATTTGATTTTCAGGACTCATCCTAATGGACACTCTACAAAAACTGAAAGTGTCTCCTCTGTAACTTATTAGAAGAAAAGATTGGGGGAAAAAAGAATCCAGAGTGTTTCTTCTTTCAGATGGAGGAATTTGGAAATATAAAGTGTCTGCTAAAGTAGCTAGAATCATGAAAGACTAGAAAAAAAGAACTTCTATTTTCTGACAGAGACTTAATATTCCAAACTCTGTAACATTTAACAAACTGACCCATTAAAACTGTCCCAGCTTTAAGGATTGATTTCTAGAATAAACATGATATCCTTTAACAAAGTCACCCCCTACTGCTATTCTGTGAAACAGGAGAAATTCTGAGCAAAAGAAACTGTTTTAATGAAATGTAAGAGCCATTTTGGTCTTAATGTGAATTTGTTAGGAGATGATTACCAGACTGTCAAGTCTGGTGTGAAGCTAAAAGGAGTAAATTTTTAACTAAATATATTCTATCTTTTATAAAATTATTTGAAATAGAATTGTGATGGATCTTAAGAATTCGTTGGCTAAATCGATTTGTCTCTCTTGATATAACAGTACCTTAGCTATACCATTTTTATTAATTTATGTATGATGATCTTTATGAAGGATTTGAGTTTTCTCACTGTATTTGTACTATGCCACGGAAGTAAGAGGGAGAAAATCAGATTATAACCTTTGAGTTAGCTGATTTGTCCCCACACTTCTTAGAAATAAGATCTGAAATTTATTCCTCCACAGTTGGCTTTACTGCAACGTTTCCCAGAAAAGATGTTCTTACCAAGACTACTTGCCATATCTTCATTCTTTCATCAATAATCAGCTTTGCCCTGTACCACACTCCTACACACACTATAACCAATTTTCGGTGCTTTGAATAAATTAAATTTCTACTCAATCATTATCTTTCTAAACACATCAGCTTAAAGTTTAGCTAGTTTGTTATGTGGGCTTCCCAGTTAACACACTCCAGAAATCTCATTTGATTAATTCCGTGCATGCTCCTAAAGGGTATTTCAAGTGTTCATACAGCTTTAGCTTTTACCCTGACTTTTTCTTTGCCTGAATTCTGGTCTTTATTCAAACCAAGAACTTCTGTGCTATCCTATTTAAATCTTTACCTTCTCATGAAATAAATTCATTCCAATCTCTCCTCCTGCCTTGAACTCACAGGTCTTTTAAATTTCCAAGTCTTTGACACAGAAATACACATTTAAAGATAGTAAACTAAGTTTCTCAATGGCACTCAGCAACAAATGGAAATCTGCTCATGCATATACTTGCATATATGAGTCTTTCCCAGCAAGTAGGCACTTCTGTGCCTAGTGCACAGAACTAAATTTCTTGAGAGTTTTAATTCCCCCACATTTCTCACCCTGCTTTATATTTAGTGTTTATGTTTCAATTCTTAAAAGGGATAGTCTCTTCCAACACAGAACAAATCAAAATATTTGAAAGATGCTCTTTTTCTGTGCTCACTGGTTTTAATTTTGGACTTCACTGAATATTTTGTAAAAAAAACCCAAAACCATGGTGAAGTAAAAGGAGCTACACTAAGTAATCAGGTTAAATGCAAATATTGTCCATAGATAATACAATCATGTATTTCAAAATAAAGCAAAGGTCATTTTTCCTTTCCTTGATGGCTAATTATTTATCCTCCCTTATAATTATGCCATCAAAGCATGTTTAAGAGTCACAGCTCTCTACTGTTGGGTTAGTTTGTGGGCGACAGCCAAATGTGCACAAGAGATTAAAAAACTCTTTACTCTTTCATCTTTTGCATTCTTCATAATTATAGCTTAAATAGCATATACTGAAGTGTACTTCAGAAGATAATATTTCATTATTCTTGCCACAAGTTCATTCAGGTGGTTGGGGTTTTTTTCTGTATAAAGTGCTTCTAAGTGAAAACAACTATTTACACTGTATTTTAGGATCATCTTTTTTTTTTTTTAATAGTAATTCCATTGCACTTCTTACTAAAGAGAAGGCATAAAAAGGCATGAAAATATCAATATTATTTCAGGGAGAATTTTTTCATGGAAAGAAGTGTCAGACATTGGAATGGACTATCCAGGGAGGTGGTGGAATCATCATCCCCAGAATTCTTCACGAAAGTACTTCACATAGCACTCAGTGCTCTGCTCTGTTTGACAAGGTAGTGATTGGTCAAATGTTGGACTTGATGATCTTGTAGGGCATTTCCAATCTAAACAATTCTGTGATTGTGTGATTATTGGATAATTTAGCTGAAAGATATATGTTGGACATCTTAGCCTTTTCAAGTCAGGTATGTGTGGTTACACATTTAACTAAGACTCCGTAGAAGCCTTAAGGTTGGAAACTGAAGGCACATTTAATAATATGAAATGCTGTGCAAAAACACTAGTTTTGGAACATTACCTTCATAGCAGCTTCACTGCTCATTCCTATCCCTTCGTCTTGCTCTTTCTTCACACAATCTGTCACACACTGCCAACGGCATCTGAGAAATGATCTGGAGAAAATGAAAAGGCTTTCTTTGTTGTTGTTCCTTTCTTTTTTGTAAAGCTGCCATTTTTCTCTAATCAGATTCATAGCCCTGCTATACAAATAGCTCTTCTGTGCTGGTGCAGGGGGATGTGCAGTGCCTAGACAACAACGAACCTTTGAGAAAATAGAATTGTTTTCAATCAGTCTTGCCCTGGAACAGAAATCACTGCCCAGGGAAAACTCGCAAATGGAAGTCTCTGGATTTAGGTGGCTGAATCCATTTTAAGCCTCCATTTTCTGTATCCAACATGAGCATCATGCTTCTCCTACAATGTGTCATATAGAGCTCTGGTGTATACAGCTTCAAAGCTACCTCTGATAGTCTAGCTAGAAAACAGTTAAAAAATGAGCCCACAAAAAGCCCACCCACAGCAAAACCCTCAGTATTAATCATTCAGTTGTTACTGATTTTCATTCTCACAGAAGACTATGAAAGCTGATGAGAATCTTAAAGCATTTCTATTACGGGATGTTCCAAATATGTGAATTTATTTGTTGGAGCTGAATGCTGAAAAACTAGACAATGAACTTCCATGTGCATGGCGAACATACTAGCACTAATTAACAGTTGGAATTTATAGTCTTTTGAAGATATTTTCCAACCTTTATGATTCTATGATTCTAAATCTCTGAAAAAAAATCCAATATCATAAAAGCAATTTTGAATATGAATTATGAAAGCTTACACAGATTAACTTATTGAAAGAAAGTAAAGCATTTCTTACCTGCAACTCAAAGTTTCTAAAGCGGTTAGGATAGGCCAAAACAACCACCAAAATCTAAAGACTTCGCTTTTTTTTTTTTTTAATTACTTAATTAATTTACTTGAGTTTGAAGCTCTCTTCTACATCATTGGGCAGATATGAGGAACAGGTCAGGAGAATTTAGGCACGGAGGCACCGTGGCACTTTCCCTTTGTTTAGCATACAAGTCAGTTTTTCCTCAGTGTCAATCAAAGACAAAGAGACTTGGAAGCTGATGGAAGTGGAAAAGCACTTTCTGGCCTCAGGCATTTGTTTACTAATCATATGGTGTTGTTCAGTGAAGTGATTCACTTTTAATGGGTGCTTAGCTGTGTGGACCAAAGGCAAAGGGGAAAATAAAGAGAACAGTTCGTGTTATATTTATCCCATTGGCTCCATGTGTAATACTCATAGACAGATTTTTATTTGCTATAAATTTTTATTACTACACTGAAATCAGAGTAATGTCCGATTACATCATCAGAGTATTTTATGCTATTTTTTATTTGGCCTTAATTTGAGGGCTAACTCAAGAAAATAATATTAAGGATATCTGTACATGGTATCTAAGGTGACTTTTGGCTAAACTATTTAGATAAGGAGGAAATTTTATTTTCCAGAGATTATGAGTAAACACAATAAATTGCTATGAGCGCTTTTCCTACCAGTGTTATGTTTAATTGCTTTGGAGAACATTTAAATTGATTTGATTAGCTTCTGATATTTTGGAGACCCAACAACCCATAACCAGTTTGAATTTGTGTCACCCCCATAGCATCATCCCAGGGCTGTCCACTTGATAAGACCATCCTGCAGCAAGGTTTATGTGTAGCCTGCTTCACAACAAGTTGAGCAAACCAGGTTTGGCACCAAGAAACAGTTTTTGTTTTGACAGACAGTTCATTCTACTCATGGACTAGTCCTAGGCATAACCTGGGAGGTCTCTCTGCATTCAAGTCTTTGAAAATTTTTCAACTGTGTTTTAACCAAACAGGTTTCCCATTTCCTTTCCTCTGTAGGGTTTATACCCTTCTTTGTCCTTTTTTTGCCATAGTTATGGCTCACTATTGTACAATTAGAGTATTATCTCCCAGCCTTTTAAGTCACTCCCTTTCATGTCTATCTCTGAATTTTATCTATGTATATGCAAAGAAGTACTACAGACATTAAATTATTGTAGCATATTTTCTGAGAGCTCTGACATCAGGATAAGTGCACTATCTACTTCATGATCCAAACAGCTCAGGGTGCACTAAAAGTTCATACTAATAACATCCACATGTAACACTGTGTACAGTTATTTTCAGCAATATAAAAGCACTTTGCACTTAAAGCACTGCAACATAATGCATGATCTCATTAAAAAAATAATAAATCCTTTGATTTTCATTGACTGCTTCTCAGAGTGGGGAAAGGTATATTCCTTGTTATGTGTAATTACTTTGTGTACAGTATTTACATAGAAGCACCACGGACTGTGTTCAGGTCAGCAGAATTTTTAAACACTTTATTTTGAACTGTAAATTCGCTAGATTTGATTTAAGCACAGAGGGTGATTTGGGAAATCTGAAAGAAAATCTAACAAATTAATTTGAGAAATTATGACCTTTTCATCAGTGGGATATATATATATACACATATATACATATAATGCTGTATTTACATCTTATTTATCTAGTTCCTATTGAATGGAGGGTTCCATTTTTGAGAATACTTCTTTCTTATACTATTTGCTCTCATTGCTACAACCGAATCATATTTTCTATTGTCAGAAAATATTTTTGCCTTCCATGAAAAAGGTTAACATATTTTAAAGCATCAGTTCAAATGTTTTGAGGAAGAATTGGAATTTTCAGTGGAAATCAGTATTTTCCATGTAGTTTTTATTGTTAGGCAGTCAACCACACAGTGCTAAACAACTCTGGCTAAAAATTTTCCATGACTTGACCCTGAAAAGGCATAGTAAGACATAAGTGAAGGACAAGACCTCATTTAGCAGACAAGATAGAAATTCATTTTGGTTTTGGAGAGGTACTTTTATCTTCCCCCTTTCTAACACAGGACACTTCCTTTCAACAGATTAATTTCTCTTTTATTTTTGGTGTTATGGTTGGGTTTTTTTGTGATTCAATCCATGTCATCTGCAGAACATAGAGCTTTACGTCTCCTGCTTTTTCTAAGATGTATTGGTGTTGTGGATGGAGTGCTGCACTTACCTGTAACAGACAGACAGCAGTATGTTTATTAAAAAAAAAACAGTGATTCAATGACTTTTGGTGCTAAATCTGATGGTGGTTTAACAAGAGCATAGCAAGATACTCTTGATTACTTACTGCTAACAAGACAGAGTCAGACAAAATTCCCAGGGGGACACTGGGTGAGTGATGAGCTAAACTCCTCAGAGGGGAGTTTAGGTGTAGCAGGATCCAGACTTAATCCTGGACTCAGTAAATAGTTTATGTTTGAATGACTGTATTTTGCATCACTTGTCTGAGATTTCAAAGCTTATCATGCCATTAAATGCTTACTGGGTGTCTGATCAGATAAGGAATCTCTAAACCTTCAACAACCTTTGGGCAGAACCTTTTGAGGTGTCCCTGCTCCAGGGTAGGTCCTGCCTTGTATCCCATGCAGGACACTTGAGTGTGCCCTGGGCTCTCCACTGTTTATGGAGTGAGGAAATGGGCTCATGGTCATACCTGCATCCTGACTACAGCTGTCAGTGTCTCCCAAACATGACTTGAGTCAGACCTTCAGCAGCACTGGGGTTAGGTGTGTGCTTGGCTCAAATTAGCCCTTGGCTATTGTACCACTGGGGAGCCAATCTGAGCTGGATGCAGCCATCACAACCAGATGCACCCACTGGGGTTTTGTTTTGTTTTTTTTCCTTGAGTTTTGCTATCAGTGAATTTAATTTATGGTTTTTAATAGATGCCTTTGTTTCTTCTTGGGCATTAAACAGTTGTACTCTCAACCCTGGCTTCATCATTACTGCAACTGATTATATTTTGTGTATAAAAAATGAACAGTCATTATTCAGTAAATGTTCACTATTAATGAGATGTGCTGAATGGACTTTGTAATGGTTATAAAGGAGCTTAGCAGCACCTCAGTGTAGTAGTACTGCTTTTATAGCTAGAGGAAACAGATCATTTGAAAACGCTATGAGAACTAAAGCTTCTATGTGGAACAGAAGGTCAATCTGTTCATGCAGAGAATGGATGATTGAATAAACGATTTCGCTTGAATTAACAGTTTTGACTTACAATAATACAATATTATAAAAAGTTAGCAATTACAACTAAAATCTCTTCCTTTCTTTTCAGTGGAAAAAACATCTAAACCAAACCCTGCAATAGACTTTCTTTTCCTTTTTTCTTTTGTTTTGTTAAGTCATTATATTTCACATATGTGTTTTGTTGGTAGCTGTGTGCAATTATCCAACAGTGTCTGAAAGCTACTGTACAGTTACTCTTTATTTAGGGTAATACTTTGCATATGGTTGGCACCGATTCCTTAGGGTAATACTTTGCATATGGTTGGCACTGATTCCTTTCCATCTTTTTTTTTTTTTTTACTTCTAAATGCAGGAAATGGTCTGAAACCCATTAAAATAATTTGGAGAATTTAATTATATAGATGTAGATATGTTTTTTGTTACAAAGAAATTTGATGGAACTTGCACTGAAATTCAGAGAATGCTAAGTTCTAATGTAATGAGAGACCAATTACACTAAAAGTAGAAAGAGAAAGAAAAAAGCAGTGTGTCAAAAGAGAAAATTCCACAAGAAACCATAAATATTGAAAATCATCCTGTTAAAAAGAGTTCTTTTTCCACTGAAAAGCTCTGTAAAAGCAAAAAACTTGTATTTATATTTTCGAAGCAAAAGAAGAGAAAACTGAAGGGAAAAATATCTGACTGCATTTGAAATTTTCAGGTGCAATGTGCTACCTATGACAGAATTCTGTATGTTTACTCTAGTCCAATCTGTTAAATGTTTAATAATTCTATACTGTCTAAATGCCAGATCAATGCTTGTATTTGTTTAGATTTTTAGAATAACGTTAGAATAATATTAGAATAATAATGCATTTTCTATTAATATCAATAAAAAACATATATTGACTATAAGTCATACATGGCAATTTAAATATTCAGGTATTATGTGTGGAGGGTTTTTTAAAGATTACTCATAGTGGCTTATTTAGTACACTGAATTTGAGTTATGGTAGTGCTCTGGGTTTGCATGGCCAGGTTTTGGTAGTGGAGTGGCTACAGGGGTGGCTCCTGTGAGAAGATGCTTTTCCATGTCTGACAGAGCCAGTGCCAATCAACTCCAGGATGGACCCACTACTGGCCAAGCCCATCAGCAATGGTGGGAGCTGAAGAATGGGGAGAAGAGCTTAGACAACTGCAGCCAGACAGGAAAGGAGTGAGGCTTTGTGAGAGGACCAGCTCTGCACACACCCAGGGCAGTGCAGAAGGAGAAGGAGGTGCTCCAGAAGCTGGAGCTGAGATTCCCTGCAGCCCAGAGTGCAGCCCATGGAAATGCAGCTGTGCCCCATGCAGGTCCATGAGGGAGCAGAGATCCACCCACAGCCCATGGTGGCCACCCATGATGGAGCAGGTGGGTGCCCAAAGGAGCCTGTGACCCCATGGGAATGCCAAGCTGGAGCAGGATCCTGGCAGGACCTGTGAAGAGAGTAGCTCACACTGGAGGGGATTTGCTGGTAGGACTTGTGAGCCTGTGGGGGACCTATGCTGGAGCAGGCTGTTCCTAAAAGACTGACCCCAGGGGAGGCACCTACTGTGGAGAAGTTTGTGAAGAACTACAGTCTGTGGGAAAGATTCACATTGGAAAAGTTCATGGAAAACTGTCTCCCATGGCAGGGACACCACACTGGAGCAAGGGAAGAGTGTGAGGAATTCTTCCCCTGAGGAGGCAGCAACAGAGATGTGTGATATACTGAAACGACCATTCCCTTGCCCACTATGCCATAAGGATATAGAGAAAATCAGCAGTGAAATGGAGCCCAGGAAGAAGGAAGGGTTTATTTTTAAGATCTGGTTTTATTTCTCATTATTCTACTCTGATTTGATTGGTAATAAACTAATTTCTCAGTTGAATCTGTTTTGCCTGCAGTGGTAACTGGTGAGTGCTCTCTTCCTGCCCCAATCTTGATCCGTGACTGTTATATTTACTTTTTCCTACCCAGCTGAGGAGGAGAGTGATAAGAGTGGCTTTGGTAGCACCTCGCATCCTGCCAGGGTCAGCCCATCACAGGTCATAAATAATTTCTATCACAAATAGAAAACTGTTTCACAGTTTTGTTTCAGTCAATCTTTAGCACTGTTTCATACAAAAATGTATTCTCTTTTAAATTAGATTGCACAAAAAAATATGTATCTTCTCTGAATAGTAAAAAGACTTTCAGACTACAAATTACATTTTGCTGTTTGGAGACAGTTCAGCAAAATGACAATTTTGTACTTTGGAAGTTAATACACCAATAAAGAAAAAAATGTGGCAAGCAAGGCAGAAAATACTGATTACTGCAGAAATTCAATCTGAAAACTAGGTACCATAATAGTAGTATTTAATGCCTTTAGAAGAATAGTTTTTGGTTCAGAGAGGGAGCTTCAAATGATTTGCTGAGCATTATTAATATTATTGTATTGTGAAAATAAAATGGTCATTTAAGTACAATATTTTCCCTCTAGGAATACTTACAAAATGTTTTGTTTCTTCAGATAAATGATCTTTAGACTATATTCTATAAAAGAAAGAGAGAACCATATTCTGTTCTACAGTGCTAAACTAGTACAGGCATCTGTTTTCGAAGAACTAGAAAACATATTCTTCAACAGAAGATTCATGACTGAATTCTTATGAACATTTGAAAAATTATAGAAAAAAAACCGCTAATACTAGGACACTGAAAAGTTTTATTTAAAGGGATATAAAGGATTTCTGAGATTGAGAGATATTGTCCTAGCTAAAAAGACATCTAATATATGTCTTCCTTACTGCATGTTCTGGTGACTAATAAGCACAGTTTTAAAAAAATTCTCCAAGAATCACAGAATGGCCTGGGCTGGAAGGGACCTCAAAGATGACCTAGTTTCAACCTCACTGTCATGGACAGAGGCATCTTCCACTGGACCAAGTTGCTCAGAACTCCATCCAGCCTGGCCTTGAACACTTCCAGGGATGGGACAGCTACAGCTCCTCTGGGAAACCTGTGACTAGGCCTCACTACCCTCACAGCAAATAATTTCTTCCTAATATCTAATCTAAACCTACTCTCTGTCAGTTTGAAGACCATCTCCCTTCCTCTGTCAATACGGGCCTTTATAAATAGTTTCTCTCCATTTTTCTTGTTGGGTCCCGAGTGGAAAGCCACAATTCAGTTACCCCAGAGCCTTCTCTGTTCCAGGCTGAACAATTCCAATTCTCTCAGCCTTTGCTCACAGCAGAGCTGCTCCATCCCTCTGATGCCCTCGGTGCCTGCTCTGGGCTGGCTCCAGCAGGTCCCTGTCCTTGCTGTGCTGGAGCCCAGAGCTGGATGCAGCCCTGCAGGTGGGGTCTGAGCAGAGCGGGGCACAGGGGCAGAATCCCCTCCCTGGGGCTTGGTAAATACAAGAATTCACCCCCCTGAGCATATCCATAATGATATATACTGCAATTACACTCTGACATGCTTCATTTTTTCCTGGACTTTCAAGCTACAAAAGACCATATTCATTAGAATTCCATTCATTCCATTCTACTGAGATGGGAAAACAAGGATAATCCCTGCAGACGTGCCCACAAATGTGGATTTGCACTGAGTTTTCATCAGCACCCAACAAGATTTCTCACAAAGTTCAAATATCATTAATGAAGATCCAACATTTTCAGTCATATACATAAGATCTATTTATTGACTGATATGAGCAAAGCATTGCAGTTTGTCCTGATCATGTTTTGAAAAGAATGAATATATCAAATTTTTTTAATCAATTTCTGGCATATCAAATGGAAAACATCAGCTGGAGTGCTTTATATTTTGTTTAGTTGCAATCATCTGAAAACAACAGCTTGTAATAGAAAGTATCAAATAATCCTAACCACCTTTAAAAGCATCATTATTTAACTGCCTACAAAACTCTATTATTTTGAGAAAACATATAGCTCTTTTTAGAATCCAAATTGGTTTAGAAGAGCAAAAAAGAAAGAATGAACACTTAAGTACTGTTTGTAAACTTATATTATTCATCTCTTTTATTTCATATTGGATATATTTATGTGTATCCTTGCAACATTATTCAAAACTGCTCAACAATCCCCAGATGACAAATAGGCAGGAGATACAAAACTGACTTTTGACCATTTCTACATCTCAGTTTATCAAGAAACACCTTCTAGTTTCAGGAAAGACAAAGAATTTGTCCATCTTCCTTCAAATATTTCTACAGTAGAAAAGAAAGCAACTGATCAGGCAGAAGAATGAAAACTCTGTTATTTGTGGAGAAGAGATGGAAGACATACTTTTCAAAGGATTATATCACATGCCTTATGGCATACCACCAAAGAAGATTGGCTTACATGGAAAATCACTGGAGAGGGAGTTCTGTTGAAACGTTTTTTAATACAAAAACTCTTGCAGATATGGGATGATCTGCAATAGACATCCCATTTATTAGAGAGGTCTTAAAACATTGCAATCTATCTTTCATAAATTAATTATTTAATTCCTTAGAATATGGCTGAAATGTAATTTTGTTGAGTCACTGAAAGTTACATGAAATTTCCTAATGATAGTGTTTTTAACCAGGTCAATTGCACATTTTATTAATGAGGCATCATATTGGTTAGTAGCAATTATTTCAAATGAATACTGATAATTCCATTTTTTCTATAGCTAGACTTACTTTTTATGACCTTGAATATGCACAGCTATTACTTTTTGCTGACAATTTCAATACTAATGGATCTTGTATATTAACAACTGATTTACTTCTAAGTGCTGAAATACAGCACTTAATGCACTATGCACAAATACTTGGAAAGTAATTTGTTGAAAGCCAAGTAACATCCATTCCAGAGCTTTAGATGTCTTTTTGCAGTGTTGTATCATATGTATCTATAAAGGCATATATACATAAATTCAAGACTCAGGCAATAACATTTTTATTACAAGTTTGAATTCTCCTACAATTCTCTCAAGCAGAATTAAAAGTAAGCTTTACATATTTTTGGATAACCTCAAGAAACTAAATAAATAATATTTTTTCTGCACTGAAGGCAAAGATATGACATCTACAAAGAGCAGGAACTATTATGTTTTTCTTTTTTAAAATTTAAAATTGTTGCTAAAATGAACAGGAATTTTTAAAAAAGTAAGAGAGTAGACAAGTGTGGGTTGGCCCTGGCTGGATGTCAGGTTCCCACCAATGTCACTCTATCCCTCCTTTCCCCAGCTGCACAGTAGAGAGACATGTAATGAAAAGGTCATGAGTTGAGATGAGGACAGGGAGAGGTCACTCACAGATTACTATCATGGGCAAAACAGACTCAGCTTTGGATATTAATAGACTTTATTACCAATCAAAATCAGAGCAGGATAATGAGAATGAAAACAAATCTTAAAACCTCCTTCCTCCTCTACCTCTCCCTGCTTCCCAAGCTCTATCTCCTGCCCACCAGCAGCAGAGAGATGAGGAAGGGTGGTTATGGTGAGTTCATAACAGGATGTTTTTGCCTGTTTCCCCCTAAGGGAGCAGAGTCCTTCCCTTGCTCCAGTATGGATGTCTCTCCCATGGGAGAGTCCTCTGAAAACTTCTCCAAAGTGAATCCATCCCATGGGCTACAGTTCATCACAGACTGCTCCAGTGTGTGTCACCCCACAGCGTCAGTCCTTCAGGAACAGGCTGCTCCAGCATGGATCCCCTACAGTGTCACAGATCCTACCACAAAACCTGCTCCAAGATGGGCTCTCTCTCTATGAGTCCACAAGTCAGTGCCAGGAGCCTGTTCCAGCATGGGCTTCCCACGGGGTCAAATCCCTCTCTCAGCATCCATCTGCTCTGGTGTGTGCCTCTTCCATGGGCTGTGGGTGGATCTCTGCATCCCCATGGTCTCCCATGGACTGCAGGGGCACAGCTGCATCTCCATGGGCTGCACCCTGGGCTGCAGGGGAATCTCAACTCTGGAGAAACTCCTGCCCCTCCTTCTGCACTAATCTTGGTGTCTGTAGGGCTGTCCCTCTCACACGTTCTCACTTCTCTTCTGACTGTGATTACTTCTGTCCAATGGCAGTTCTTTTCTCCTTTTTACATACGTTTTCTCAGAGGTGTTCCCACCTTCAGTGACTGGCTCAGCCTTGGGTAGTGGCACCTCTGTCTTGGAGCTGGCTGGAGCTGGCTTTGTCAGATATGGGGGAAGCTTCTGGCAAATTCTCACTGAAGTCACCCCTGTAGCCACCTGGCTACCAATGCCTGGCTGTGAGAACCCAACACAACAAAGAAGGTGATTAAAATAGAAGGCAATTGAATATATCACTGTGCTGTTGCTACTCAGCACAAAGTAGTTTGTATGCCTTCAAGCTCTTTTGTAATGTTTGAGACTTGTCAAATTACTATAAACTAATTTTGCATTTAACTTACAAAAAGCATGAACAGATATATCAACAGATTCTGCAATCAAATTTTGCAATGCTGGGTTCTGCTCTTAAATCCTGAGTATTGTAAATTTGCCAAGTACAGCAATAATTTTTTTCCTAATTATACTGGGTATATTGTTCTTTTATGTTCCTAGTGTGCCATTGTTTCAATAGTTTGAAGTTCTCCTTTGAAAAAACATCTCAATGGCACGGAAACTGAAATAATTCATTACAGAAACTTTGCTTTGGTACACTGTTGAAGACATAGAGTGATTTCTGTAATACTGCAGCATGAGCAGTGTTTACAATGGACTGTGTGGTGCTGCTCTACATTGTGAACACTGAGTGAGAGGGGTGAGAGCTGCCCCACAGCACTGCCCAGATACATGAGTACATGGCTAACTAGCTTGATGCAACTCTGAGTAGATACATTTGTTATTGACTGGAAAAAGAAGCAACAGACTCTGTGTTTCCATTGGTAACTTCACTCTTCTGCATCATGTTTGGGGCAGGGAGAGCACACAGGGCCAGGGTAAGGAGTGCTAATTGGCCTCAGATCTGGTAAAAGTCATGAGACCCCAGAGCCTGTACTTGTGGGACAGTGATGCCAGACAGACTACATCAGCATGGCACACCATGTATCAGCATGCCACATTAGGGGCAGAGATAAGCAGCTCAAAAACTCTTTTTACCTTAAAACTTCAAGAGCATCTGGCCTGTGAGCTGGAGTGGGTTGCTCGGTACATTTTTCTTGAGAGGCCAAATAGATGTAGATCCCAAGTATTACTTTCACTGTTTGTCTTCCTGAGAAGAACTATTGCTTGATAGCTTATTGCCTACTATATTAAATATTTGCTTTTCTATGCTTCAAATTCTATGTTTCATCATAACAGAAATTTTCACCCTCTGAAAACAGCTACTTTTTGTAGGCCTAGCGGCTTACATAAGAAAATTGTTCTACAAATATTGGTAATAACTGATGAGTCATAATC
The DNA here is from genome assembly GCA_037013685.1 of Acridotheres tristis. NCBI lineage: Eukaryota > Metazoa > Chordata > Aves > Passeriformes > Sturnidae > Acridotheres > Acridotheres tristis. The sequence goes on along the minus strand of CM072884.1, from coordinate 13,375,862 downwards.
ACTCATCTATTAGTTTATAGTTGTCTTTAAATGAAATCCAGTTTAGTGATCTGACAGCAGGACTACACTGACTACCAAGATAATTCTTGACAACACAGAAACCTTGATGTTTACCATAGATAATTTTGTTCAGCTAGTTGACATATATATTAGCATCCAATAGTGCCATGTACTCACAGAGTCATCACAGAATGGACTGGGTTGGAAGGGTTAAAGGGTTGTATCTTCTCATTCCAACTCCCTGCTATGGGAAGGAACACCTTCCACTCAACCAGGTTGCTCAGAGCTCCTTCCAGCCTGGCCTTGAACACTGCCAGGTGTAGAGACATCATCTTCACAGGCAAAAGACAGTCTGGATGCCTAGTGGTAGCAGATATGATTGTCCATTTGAAAAAAGACTGGAAAATATCCTAGTCAATGGCTTTTCTTCTCTAACATTCTTGTGAAGAAAACTTTCCCTCTGTTTAGCTCAGAAGAACTACAGTCCCAAATATCTCTCCTGATTTCTTCCTCTACAATGTTATTTTCTCTCTTTTCAGGAGATATTTAGTGGTCCTGCTTGTCTTCGTGACTGTGATCTTGCTTGTCGCATATTTTGGCTTATTTATCATCAGACTGGACAGAACTGACTTCACTGCTTTCAGACTTCTGGACAAATTAATGATCTTTGCAAGGTTGCTTTAGTTTTCTCTAACCTTGAGTGAACACAACCTAGTGTTCCTCTGGTTTCTGACTTCCGAGTGTCCTTAGATTTGAACAGATATTTGTGTTCAGCTGAGACCCAGTGAACCAGAATATCTGGCATGAGAACAGGCCAGTGGATGTATGCAGGAAACTCTCCGTGTATACTACCAACTTTTCTTGTGACAGTCATCTCCAAGAAGTTGCCTGTGCAGCTTAAAAAACCCAAACCCTGCTCTTTTTAAATTGGTGTTGTTTGGGGGTTTTTAAAATAGACACAGAAACCTGTGTGTTCCAAGAACCCGTGTGTACCAGGCCTTGGGATACCTCATTTTTGTAGGATTTTAAGAACCACATGGTGGCAGAACCAGAACTACAGACTCCTATTAAAAAAAAAAAAAAAAAAAAAAAGCTAGGATTTATTATTTCCATTGACTGATTGATACCTTTAGACCTTGTTTGCATCTGCTTGACTCCTGTCATTCCTATTTAGATTATTCTGGACTGTTATTAGCTATGTGACATCATGTATTTGTGCCTTGAACAAAAAGTACACAGTATTCTCTGAGACTACTAAACATTGCTGTCAAACTAATAATTGATAGTGACAGTCCAGAAAAAGCAAAGTTATCTATTGTTTGTTGATAAAGAAAAATGTTAACATGTTAAAATGTTAGATGATACATTTATATCATCTCACACTGGAAGTCAGCAATACAAGAAAGAATATATTTGCTTTAAAGTCATTTAAATAGGCAAATTAGAAGTGGGGAAAAAAATACATTTTATAATCATAAATACCTAACAGATGCAGTCCCTGTTTGAAAAGCTGATCTTTATATTTCTGTATGTGTTGATCTTGTTTCAGAAGTTCTACTCCATTGAGTTATTATTCCTATTTACCATGGCCTCTTTGTCATGCCAGTGCAATTCACGATAAATGTCAGACAAAAGTTGTACGTTCTGGTATGATAAGATTACACATTTAAAAATACAGGACTTTCTGGACTTTTTTTTTTTCTTTTTGTGTTGTGTTGTGTTGTGTCTTTTATCTTGTTATAAAAGGCAGAAAAAGATTTATAATGTTTCAGTATTTGCAATAATTTTTTTGCAGTTATGCAATACTTTAGGTGTCTCCCAGCAAAAAATGAGCCCTAAAAGCCATTTATAGTAATTCTGTGTCATCCCTTAGACAAAAACTGCCCTGGGATTGCTTCTTCTTGCACATTAAACTCGCTCATTAAACTTGCTCATTATACTTTCTGAACTACAGACTGGAAATTTTGTATTCAAGTCACAGTCTTGCTTACTTATGTTGTTTAGTTTCTTCTAATGTGAAGGCCCTTTGATTCCAGAGTCTCTTTTGATGAACTTTAATGTAAGTAACCTCTGACTGGCGTATTTGTTATGTGGAATCATTAAAGATAATTATCCTTCCCTTTGAGGTTAAAAAGATGCTTGGGGTTAATTCTTTTTCCAGCTAATATTGTACATAGAAATGAATATTATTCATGGAATGACTACACAGTATACAAATGTACATATGTGTGTTTATTATATACACTCTAGATATTGCATATATAGAAAATAGAACCTGTATGATTAGATATTAAGTACTCATAAATTAAGAAATTATCCATTCATTTTCTCAGCCTCTCCAACACAGATACACACAGAGCATTATATAATATATAATATAGAATCATAAATTTATAGACTCATTTAGGTTAGAAATAACCTTTAAATCATGAGGTGCAACTGTAAACACTACCAAGCCTACCATTAAGCCATGCCCCCAAGTGCCATGTCTGTGCATCTTTTAAATAATTCCAGGGATGGTGACTCAACCACCTCCCTGGTCACCCTGTTCTAGTGCTTGATAACTCCTTCAGCAAATAAATTTTTCTTAATAAAAAAATGGTACCCTGTTGCAACTTGAGGCCATTTCCTTTCAATCTATCACTTGTTACTTGGGAAAAGTGGCAGACCTCCACCAAATTTAGAAACTATGTGAGCTTAACATTTTGAAAGAGGTATTTCCAAAAGTAATACAAGAGATGGAAGAATGTGCTCTATCAATACTTAAGTAATTTAGTTTGCTAATTTATGTGACTCTTAAATAACTGTATCTTTAAAAAAAGAAAATATTTTAAGCAAATTATTCCAAACACTTATTCTTGGTATGATCAGGTTTTTTCCTATCTAAAACATAGTGTTTATTGTTTGGATGTTAAATTGATCGAGGACCAAATTGCCTGAAGGGTGAAAAAGAGGCACTTAAATAACTTTTTAAACTGGAAATAGTCATATTAGCTGGATTTAACTAGGAAAATTAACAGACTTCCTTTGGGAGGTAAGAGGGAAAGAACTGGAAATTTTTTGAGTCACAGTTATGCATTATTTCTGAAGAAGAAATCACGTGGCATGACGACAAGACAAATTGATGGAATCCCTATGAGTCTTATTTGTCATGAAAGTCTAGTCCATGTAAGACTCGTTAAAGCTGAAATTAAAAAGCTGTTCCAGGCAAAGAGGATTGCATGTTTCTGAAGAATTGCAAATCCTGTCCCATTTACAAATGTAATTCAAGGCTAATTATTGGAGATTTTGTCAAAGTTTTGCTCACATCAGTGGCAAATCTACTTAGTTTAGATGAAATGCAGGCTGAGCTTTCTTGGAAAAAGACCTGCTGTGGAAAGCATGTCAAAGTCATGGAGACTGTTGATAGACAGACCAATATCTACTATGAATATTCATGAAACAGACTATCAAGATGCTTTTTCTAAGCAATTATTGACTTACCCACTCAGAATTTTGGATAAAGTGCTTTATAAAGTGAAAAGAACATGCTTTTACTTCTGCTAATCTCCTTTAGTGGAACCCACTGAGCATTGCACTGCCTTTCCATAACAGCAAAACACATCTCTCTGAATGCCTCTGATTCCAAGTGTTGCTAAGATATAAATTAATAAATAAGCATTTATGAAAGCCTTCAGTTATTAAGTGCCTTCATTGAAATGCTGAATTCTTTTGACTGACAGGTATTTACTCAGAAAAAAATGACCAACTTATTAAACTTTAGTCTATTTAATTTATTACTCTTACTCGCAAATGCTTCATAACTACGTGCCAAGTGCACTATGCTATTAAAACAACCCTGAAAGAAATCGTATTGGATATAATGGTTTTTAAAATCATTTTGTGAGGATGTAGGCAATCATTCATAATAAAAAAAAAATAGAGAAAATCAGCTTAATGGATTTAATGACCTGTGAATAAACTGAAAACAAAAAAAGTATAAGATTATTCATACCTAAATTTGTTTTTTAAAGATGGGTGTTTATTTCAGCTTCTGCATCAAAGATGTTATGTTTTATAAGCCTTTTTTTTTCTTTTTTTCCAAGGAGGAATTTGTCATTTTGTGTCTCTCATATCCCAAGGACAGAGAATTTTTAAACTTTTATGTTTGTGTGCCATCATCTTGTTTAGGCTTAGGGCTAATGTAGCCCCCAATTCTTAATGGAAAGGGAACTAAATGAGCATTGCAGTGCCTGCTGAGGAAGTCAGCAAAAGTTAAAGGTATCTGAAATTTTAAATACTTATTAAAAGTGATTGCAAGTTAAAAGCCTGCTGTTTTCTCTTAAAACACTGTAATAATGTGTAAATTAAGCTGTATAAGAAACAGATAACTCTTCAGAAACAGCTTGCATTCTCTGTACATGGAGATAAATTGCTAAGCCACATTGGATAATTTTACATGGCAGAGACTAAATATGTTAATTGTTTTATAAAGTTATCTTATTAAGGGATATGTTTGCCTATAATTCCTAATCTGATGGAAATGTACATATAATTTTTAAATAGTGTACATAAAAGTAAACTCAGTGATATACAGAGCAGCTTTCTATGCTTTCCTACAAGTAGCACACAGAAGAATTCACTAGCAGGCATCAAAGTCTTTTAAACAGATATCCTGGTTTGGGCTGGGATAGAGTTAGTTTTCCTCTTGATAGGTGGTAAAGGGCTGTGTTTTGGATTCTGTTATGAGAATGATGTTCATAATACGTTGATATTTTGTCTGTTTCTAAGTCGTGCTTACCCAAATCATGGACTTTTCAGTGTCTCATGCTCTGCCAGTGAGCAAATGAACAAGAAGCTGAAATGTAGCACACCCTGACCTGAACTGGTGACCTGAACAGGCCAAATGGATATTCCATGTCACAGCACAGCTGGCCTGTAGGTGGACAAGATAAATCTAGCCAAAATAGAAACCCAATTTGGCTGGCCTAGCTCATTCTAGAAAAGAAGTACAAGTCCCTGGGTGAGCAATGATAGGACGGATTTGAACTCAAACAGGGACCTCAGCCAATCCTGTTCAATCCAGAGGGCAGACACATCACTGGTCAGAAAGCTGGGCAGCCTGAGATCCCTACCAATCCACTGTCAAAGCCCAGGAAATTCAAACTCCCTATAAAAAGAAGTTCTGAACAATGAAACAAATTGTTGTTGGTCGCTGGCCCTGAGTGAGCCATGTTGTTTGTCTGTCTCCAAGCAACAACATCACGTAATAATTCCATACCACAGAACACCATGCTCAGGATATAAACTGGGGGGAATTGATTGGGAGCTGCTGGTTCCTGCTGGAGCATGGGGTGGGCATTGGTCAGTGTGTGGTGAGTGATTGCATTGGGCATCCCTTGTTTGTCTTTTGTTTTCTTCCACTTTGTCTCTCTCTCTCCTTTTAATGATGATGATGATGATGATGTTACAATCTGTTCCCAAGGTGAGGTAACTGAGGTTCTTGTTAATAGATCCCTTGGGGTGATTTAGAATAAAATGACACTCAATGACTATGGTGGGTTTATTTTAGAGCAATTTGCTTGTAGTGGAAAGGAGGCATTTAGCCACTTTTGTTATTGTCTATAGAAAAATAACAATGTAAAACGATAAAGATATCACTAAAAAAAATACATAAGGAAAAGAAAAAAAGAGAAAGGATAAAATAGGTAGTGGAGAGGAAAGCTACTTGAAGTTTGCATTTTCAACATCCATTGTAGAAATGATGGCCACAGTCCATACCATAAAGTTCAATGGGTTAATGTGCATTCAGGTTCAGTTGGGAATGCTCAGGTACCTCCCCTGGCAGGGGGAGGATTTCCACTGTCTGATGTAACACTGTAGATGGTGTGCAGTCCTCTGGTGGAGGACTCCAGAATTGAGTCTGGGGATGCTTTTGTGGTTTTTGGTGGATGCAGATGATGGCTGTCCTATAACTTTGACTGGTGACACGTGTATGAGCAGTTGCTTCCTTTCACTCAGTTTGTCACAGTGGGAATTTTTGTCTGGATACATTAATCAGGAAGTGTTAACTAGATCTAACCTCTACCAGGCCTTCCTGATGCTTCCTTCTGTGCTTATTGCAAGATCCTGCTGGGATGGTTCATCTATGGAAAACTCCTTCTGTGACCTTGACAGGGTTTGAGACAGGCAGCTGGGCCCTTTAAATCCTTTTAGATTATATTTTGATTAATTTGAATTATTAAATTGTTTTTATCTCAACCTGTGTGTTTAAATATTGTATGCAGATTTACTGTAATGTCTGTTTTAACAGTTTATGTACTACAAATATTTGTACTCGAATTTTGAATTTCATCTCAAGTACTAAGCTACTACATTATGTTGCTGACTAAAGCTCCCATCAAGTCAAAGTATAAAAGATCATGTTTTAGATGTTACTGTGGTCTGGTTGTCTTGGAGTGCACACAGGGTTCTGACAACATTGCCATATTGCCAGAGCAAGCATGAGGGAACTCCACAGAGGAAGTAATGCTGAATTACATGGAAAAACACAGAAATGTGCTTGATAAGATTTTAGTTGATTATGTTGTGCTTGAAAGGAAAGAGTTTTTTGTTTTTTTTGTTTTTTGGGTTTTTTTTTAGAGTATATTCAAGGATTTAGAAACTTAAACTGTCTTGGCAAGTTTTATTTCCAAGATGCTCCCTCAAATTTTTAAAGAGAAACAAAACCTATGCTTTATGTTTCTGTAACTGTGGGAAATAAGGGTCCAGGAAACTTGTGTAAAAAAATTGTAACGTTGAATCCAATGGTTGAACTCTCAATAGCTTCCTTATTACCAGTACATTAAACTGTAAGTTTGACAACCAAAGGGAGGAAGTAATTAAGACTGTCTTATCAAGTTTCCTTTAATTTCAGAATTAAACAAGTAGCAAATGTTACTTTTTAAAAGGTTAATAACAACTCTCATGTGAACATATATTTTAAAGGAGCTGCTGTAATATTGTTGTGTAAACCTTATGACAACATTCTTTTTGTGTATAAATTTTGTCTACTGTTTAGTTATTCTTTTCAATCAAGTTCATAGCTACTGTTAGATTCTGAACAAGCAGGTCATTGATGTGATTTATGTAGAAGAAATTTTGTTGGTCAGAATTATACTTCTGTTCTTTTCCAGTCGGGGGAAAAAAAAACAAAACAAAACAAAACTATTTAATAATGTTTAGAGGAAGAGTGTGGAAAAAAGGGAATAAATATAATATAGACATGATACTCAGAGAAATATTTTTTGTAGTATTATAGTTTTGAAACCTGACATTTTACTTTTAATTCCTAACAACCTACCTCATAAGCAGATATATGAATATAACTAAATCTTGATAAATATTTGAGAGAGGAGATTGAAGAAAAGAACATGGTAAAATATAAAGGAGACAGAGCAAAAATGCCTCTCATCTCTCCCTAACCAAAAAGTACAAAACCTAGGACTAAATGAAATAAAGAAAAAAAGGAATGAAAATGTGATTGAAATAACAGTTAAGAAATTAGAGATAGGAAGTGAGTCAATTGACATTGGAAAGAGTGATCAAAAAGAATTCAAGTGTTGCTTTAATAGTTTCATTGCAGAATGTTTATCTCATACATTCTTTCATTTTTATTTCATTCATTTATCCTCATTACAGGCTGACTTTCAAGCATGTCATTTACCATCATTTTATTTTCTACTTGTCATAATTTTTCCTTCCCTCTTTCCTGTCGTGCATTTTTACAGAATTGCTATACTATTCCCCATTTTGGGAATCTGTATGCATAAAGCAATCTCTACAGCTAAGGCAGCTGCACAGGAATCTTTTCAAGAGGCTGATGCAAAGCTTTTAGATTACACAGGTGTGTTTTTAATCAGATGCTCAAATTTAAAATCAATGATAGGAATTAGAACCTGAAAGACATGCTTTTAATTCCTATCCTGCAGCCTCACTTCCTTTTTCTGTGCTTAATTGTAACAGAAAATAATTATAGAATTGTATAATGTCCTGAATTTCAAGGGACCCACAAAGATGATCGAAATCCAACTCCTGGTCTTACAGAGAACACCCCAAGATTCCCACCTTCTGCCTGAGAGTTTTATCCAAACACTTCTTGAGCTCTCTCAGCCTTGGTGCTGTGGTCACTTCCCTGAGGATCCTGTTCAGTGCTCAACCACCCTCTGCTCTAAGAATCTTTTCCCAATATCCAGCCTAAACCTCACTGGACACAACTTCAGGCCATTCCCCCAGGTTCTGGCCCTGGTCATAGAGAGAAGAGATTGGTGCTGCCCCTTCTCTGCCCCCTGTGACGAAGCTGAAAACAGCAATAAGTTCTGTCCTCATTCTCCTCTTATTCAGTCTGAACAGAGCAAGAGAACTCAGCTGCTCCTCCTACAGCTTCCCTTCAAGGCTCTTCACCATCCTTGTTGTCCTCCTTTGGACACTGCTTAACAGCTTTATTATTATTTTTTTTTAATATTGTGGCACCCAAAACTGTCCCCAGCACTGGAGGTGAGGCTGCCCCAATGCAGAGCAGGAAAATCCCCTTCCGTGCCTGGCTGGTGATGCTGTCCCTGATGCCTCTGAGGACATGGGTGTCCCTCCTGGCTGCCAGGGCACTGCTGACTCATGTCCAACTGGCCACGGACCAGGAACACCAGGTCCCTTTGCACAGTGCTGATCTCATGTGTCATTCCATAGGTGAAATACATCAGATGCTTTCAACATAATGTATATTCAGTATCATTAAAGTAAAGCAGTTATTAGCATAACTAGGCTTAAACTAGGTAGGAATATAGGGACTATTAAGGATATTATAAAATTGAATCTGATAAGGTCCACCTATCCAAATGCCTTAACTTTAGTCCCTTACTCTTCTTTGGACATTCATAGCTGTTTTGTTTGTTATCTATTTCTATTAACTTTTAATTGAAATATAAGGAGAGTTATCAAAGAAATGACTAATGATGTTTTAGTGGTCTTTTTTTTTACTTGAATTTTTCTTTTTATACAGAAAAAAAAATTGGTATTATGGCAGTGCAACACCTCATAGTTTCTCTTTAGTCAAGCTGATCGTGTTAAAATGCAGGTCTGTTCATGAATAATTTTTTCACATTGCATTGATCAGCTATTTGTATTGATGAAAACAAATACAGTTTGATACCTCTCTCAAACTGAAGACAAGTACCAATATTTTTCACCATCGTTTCTTGTTATTAAAAGCTTTCCTTCATTGACAGCCTGGTGGGTTTTTTTAATGAGCTACTATTGATAAAAGTACCTATGAAACAGACCAATATTAGTCTGATAAAATGCAAAAAAAAAGATGAAAAAACAAAACTTAAAAATGAGATTAGCAAAAGAAGTTTTGAGGGACAAAATAAAGCTTCCAAAAACACTTGGTTTTTATTATCTTTAACAGATTCTTCTCCATAGTTAATAGCAGAAATATAACAAGTGTGACTAAAAAGAAACGTTTGGGAGATAAAATGGAAATGGAGGTGCATGGCTAAACATTTCTAGAGAAACTCACTCAAACATGTACATGTGTCTGTGCTAGGTAAGAATTAAACAACATCATGAGCCACTCCACTGGAAAACATGGATATTTAATGTTTGCCATAGCCGAGGTTTCTTGTTAATCTACCCCTGCTTTACCCTCTTCCCATTTTCCAATGAGAATGCCAACATTTTCATCAGTTCTTCCCCTTTACACATGAATACTTGTATAAGTCTATGGTTAATGTTCCATGGCCTCAGAACCACATTGTCAGAGTGATTTAGCATATTTTCAAACAGTGGCTGATTCTCCTGCTGACATTTGGTCCAACTCCGTGCTCCACAGTTCAATTTGTCACCAGACATTAAATTAAATAAATACAATTCAAGAAAATAAATATAATTTTTTACCATCTCATTTTATTTTGTGGTGGTTTTGGCAGTGTATTTAGACATGCAACACATAAGATATTTGAAGAAGCAGTTTAAGAAGCATTAAAAGGAAAAGAATGTCATTGAAATACATTGTTAAAAGTTCTGAGCTATTTAAATGTCAGAAAATATTTAAAAGTAAAAGTTTAGTTAAGATAAGAAAGAAGAAAAAAATCAGATTTAGCTCAAATCTTAATGCAATCAGTCTATAAATTTGTTTTCAGATAGTTTATTATAACTGTGCAAGTAGACAAGACTGATAAAATCAGTAGCTAAAATGTGTTTGTTGGTGTTCTGAATGATAATTCTGAATAATATAATTCTCCAAAAGAATACAGAATACTCTGTCAAAATTTAACTCGTCAGGAATAGGTTGCAATAGAGAACATGGGCCTTTCATCAGCTGAGAACTGTCTGTGGATCTTTTTTGTCATCCAGCAAAAACGTAAGATTTCCAACACAGAATCAAATATTTAGATCCTTGTTTCTCAAGCAGAGTATGCCTGAAATCAGGTGAATGTCTATGAATCCACAGTGGTGGCAGAGGTTTCCCCTGAGATGCAGAAATCTTTTGGACTAGTGCTGGTTTATTTGGTACCAGGTGTGTGTTTGCAATTAACTGGGTACAGTTAATCTAATTTTTTTAACTGACAAGAGGTATTTAGCAATTTTACATCTGAGCAACTGTGGCACACATTGTCTTGGCTGGTAACAGGGCTCCTGGCATCAACTGGGACACCACTGCTCTCCATCCTTGGCTTATTGTTGGCAGAGCCATACTTTAGGTGGGCTCAAGACTTGGGTTTTGTGATCAAAACTTGATTAGTTTATATCTTTCTGTTTGAGAGTAAAGCTTAGTCTGTGCAGAACATTACTGGACCTTCTGACATTTAAGTGCCTCTCAGAGACAAAATGAATTTAGATGGAATTTCTTCTACACCTGTTTTCACTGAAATACCTTCTAAAGCCTGAAATGCCAACTGCTAACACAAAAATTTAAGCAGGTTGTCTCTAGCTTCGGCTTACAGCTTGACTGCTTTTGCACTGCTCATGGCAGTGGGTTTGATGAGGAAATAATAGCTGAATTTATTTGCTTATGAATGCAGCTTATGAGTGACGTGCAGATCTGACCATGGCAGTCTTGTTTCATTTCTGCAAAGAACACAACACAGCCTTGAAAGGTTATGATAACTAAGAAGCATTTCTCATCTTTAACTACATCAAGTATAAAGTGATAGCATACTGATACACCTGCAGGACAACCAATTAAGATCAATTAACGTGATGATACATACATTTTGAATCTGTAATTCTTCTACAGATCTGAGCTATGATACAACACTTTGTGAAGTGCTAAAGATGACTCAGGTATCATGCCTTGTTGCCTGTATAGCTCATTTGGACTGTGCAATCAAAGGCAAGGAATAGACAGGAAATTTCTCCTGTCACTTCTTTCTGCAGGAAACGCACTTTTAAAGACTAACTACTCTTTGGGATTCCTAATCCACAGCTGTTCCTCAAAATTTGGATCTCATTATTTTAATATATAACCCTTTATCTGTCCCTGCCAAAGGACGTCTATATCAGAGATGAACACTTATCCTGACTCGGAGTGAGTGTGTTGACTAAAGGTGCAACACATTAAACTACTTATGAAAGCCGTAGTGAATGGCAAAAGTTGTTTTGAGTTTGGTGCAATTCTTGTAATAGTTGTTGACAGAAGCCATGGATAGAGGTTGCAAGACTGTAAAATCATAGAATGGCCTGGTTTGGATGGGACCTTAAAGATTCCAATATCCCTGCCATGGGCAGGTACTTCTTTTACTAGAACAGGCTGCACAGATTGCTATGAAACATGGCCTTGAACATTTCCAGGGATGTGGCATCCACAGCTTCTCAAGGAAACCTGTTCTGGTTCCTCACCACTCTCATGGTAAAAATTTTTTTCCTAATATCTAATCTAAACCTCTCTTCTGTCTATTTAAAGTAATTTACCCTTGTCCTGTCACTCCAGACCCTTGTAAATAGTCTCTCTCCATCTTTCCTGTGGGTTCCCCTCAGGCACTGGAAGGTCTCAAGTAGTTCACCCTTAACTCTTTTCTAGGCTGAACAATCCCAATTCTCCCAGCCTTTCCTTAAAGGAAAGGTGCTCCATCCCTCTAGTCATGTTAGTGGCCTCATCTGGATTCATTCCAACAGGTACAACAGAGCACAATATCTTTCTGGGAAGACCCTCCTATGTATTTATGCCTTGGAGTGAAAATGAAAACTTCTTGGTTATCCTCTTGCCCAAACATCTAGATGAGATCATGAAATAGGTTAGTGCTGTTGCCACTAACAATAACTGTAGCACAAAAGCACTGCCATCAGCATCCTGAACTTGAACCAGCACTGGCTCCCAGATGCCCTGCAGCATAAAGAAGATTCTCTGCCTCCTAAAGCTGCCATGAGATGATTGTGTCCCTGAGAAATGCTGAGTCCTTTAATGGGAAAGCATTTCCATATGGCATTCTGCTCAGAGGCATAAGATGCTTCTCTCTGGTATTGCCTCTACGCATTTTGGAGCACATCTACAACAAGGAAGACTTTGAAAATAAAAGCTAAGAATAAATTGGAGGATGAGGAACGCTCTGGTAAAGGTTGAGTGCTGAAACCAGGTGGCAAGTAGATTGCAATTATTTAAGAATTTTAAGTAAAGCTAAAGGCAAGGATGAACAAATATGTGGTTGCATGCAAAAGGAAGATGCAACACTGAACACTTTTACAATGTGAACGACCTGAAGGATCTGTGTAGCAAATGGGTGCAATGGGGGTATGTAGGGGGCCACATTCTGGTAGGTTTCCTGGAAGGTATGCAGAAAGTTTTGTCCAAAAATTAAATAAAATGCACCTAAACCACTTTGAGGCTAAAGAAAAAACAGAAATCAACTAAAAATCATAAGGGGTTTCACACACACACACATACACACACACACAAACATACACACAATCTCTCCAAGTTGCTAAGATACGTGCACTCCAAAACAAATACGGAGATGAAAGGAGAGCCTACAAAATGAATCAAACGTTTTAATTTAAAGTTAAAAAATAATTAGCTAAACTTTGAAGTTATCTAAGGGATAAAATATTAATTTAACAAGAATGAATCTTTCTGTAAAAAGAAAATGTTTGGAAAATGTTAGGAAATCATGAAGTTTGGTAACACTGGGTGAAATGAAAGACAGTGGCATGATCCAAAAGGAAGCAAAAAAGGCTCATATGCAACAACTTCTCTTTGAATAACCAACTCTTTCAAGGTGGGAAAGGAGATAAGGTTTTATGATTTGCATAAGAAAAGTTTATCTTCAAGACAAAAATAAAGGGAAATAAAAAATATCATAAACTGTTTATTATATTTCAAGAACTATACCCCATCTGCTTCTCAAGATACACCACTCAAGCATTTATTTTCAATAACCAGCAAAAATTTTGTGATTTCTGAAACAAATATATTCCATGAAAGCTAAAAGTTCATTCTAAATAATAATTTTCTTCTTCCCTTTTGGTGTATATGGGTGAAAACATATTTCTTTGCTAACTAGCACATAACATGTGAAATTAATTAGCTTCCAGCCAAAGTGAATAATTAAGAAACCTTGGTGACAATTAATAACAATTGGTTGTAATGAAAAATTCTCCAGCTGTATTTCTTACTAATTAAACTTCATGAACAGAATATTAATATATAGTTTAAATAGTCTTCATGTTGCAGCTATAGAAGACCTGTGTTCACTTTCCTATTAAGATAATTCATCTGATATGCAATACTTATTCTCAGTTTCTATTGCCACACATATGAAGAATTTAATGTGTCTTTCAAAAAAGGTGATGTGCAAAAATATCATCATATGAATAGTGTACATGAGCTCTGCCACACAAAGATAAAGTTTTACTTTCTGCTTAGTAATCCAAGCTACCACAATCCAGGCATGCTCCTTTTACTCTTTCACCTTTTACAGAATTTGAGGGTAGTCAGATGGTGAAAACTAATCAAGGGATCAAATGAATTTGTGTGAGATCATAATTGTTTTGAACAGGTAAATGTGCAGGCACAAGAAAAAGGACCAAATTCTTTGATAACAGCACAATATTTAGATGAAGGGAAAGCTGGAGATATTAAAAGATGTTCACATATTCTCATTTCTATCATAATAGTCAGGTTTAAGGAGGAGAAGTACATGACATATGTATAGAAGAAGTATATGACAAAATGGAGGAACTGTATTGAACAAAAACACATTGCTCTTTGTTGGGCTGTATGTTGATTGATTACATCCAGATTAACAAGTTGAAGTAATCTTATTCTTCAGTAATATGAGTAAGAATGGCCTTTATACAATGTGTCAAATATAACATAAAAAGATAAACTAGCTGCCAAAAATATTCCTGAGAGTATATTAGTCCTAAAAGCAAATGCTGTAAACAGATTAGCAGAGGCAATACTATTACTGCCTAGTTGTGCCAATAGTTGGCACTCCAGTGTACTAATATTGATATGAAATGACATCTTGTTTTTCTGATAGCATTTTAAAGCAATTCAATTGAATGATGTAGCTATTCTTGTTTGACGCTGGCCAAACACCAGGCATCCACAGTAGCCGATCACCCACCCTCCCCTGCCACAGCTGGGCAGAGGAGAGAAAATTTAACAAAGGGTTCATGAGTTGAGATAATGACTGGGAGAAGACCCTGCAAGGGCAAAACAGAGGTAAAAAGTGAATTTATTACTAACAGTCAGAGGAGACTAATGAGAAGTAAAATAAGGCCTTAAAAGCACCTTGTCTTCCCCAATCCCTCTCTCGTTCTCACCCACCCCACAGGGAACCAGGGTGTGGGGATTTTGGTCAGTTCATCATCTTCCATTGCTCAGGGAGAGGAGTCCTTCCCTTGCTATGCTGTGGGGTTCCTTCCCATGGGACACAGTTCTCTGTGAACTTCTCCAGCGTGGTTCCAATCTCATGAGCACCAGTCCTCCCAAAACTGCTGTGGCATGGCTCACTCATCCATGGGCTGCATCCAACAAGGACAGGCTGCTCCAGCCTGGGAGCAGGGACCCCCTCTCTCCACCAGCTCTCCCACTGGATCACAGACTCCTCCAGGCATCCACCTGCTCCAGCATGGGCACCTCCCCCACGGGCTGTGGGTGGATCTCTGCATCCCCTGTGGATCCCCACGGGCTGTGGGTGGATCTCTGCATCCCCCGTGGATCCCATGGGCTGTGGGTGGATCTCTGCATCCCCCGTGGATCCCCATGGGCTGCAGGGGCACAGATGCTTCACCATGGTCATCACCCTGGGCTGCAGAGGAATCTTGGCTCTGACACCTGGAGCACCTCCTGCCCCTCCTTCTCCACTGACCTTGGTGTCTCCATGTTGTTTCCCTCACGTGTTCTCACCTCCTCCTCTTCTTTGTCTGGAATTAAAACTGTGCGTCCTGCTTTGTTTTGATTTTCTTTTTAAATATGTCATCACAGAGGTGTTACCATCATCTCTAATTGGCCCAGTTTTGGCCAGCAGCATGTCCATCTTCAGAGCCATCAGGGATTGGCTCTGCTGGACATGGTGAAAGCTTCCAGCAGCTTCTCACAGAAGTCACCTCTGTGCCCCCCCACTACCAAAAACCAGGCTGTGCAAAACCAACACAGAACTAAATTTTTTTAATGCATTTTACTACTTATGATGCCAGCAGCGGTATATGAAGCTCCCAAAAAATACACCAATGAAACAATTAAAAATAGTTTGTGTATTTCAGGGGACCATGAAAAAGACTTTAAATCTTTCTTCTTGAACACACATTAAAATGAAGATTCCCATCTGCAAAAATAGTTGTGTTTTAATTGATATCAACATGTTTCTATTTCTGAGAAAAATCAGCATGTATTTGGGTCTTATGGGACTCATCAGAGTGTTCATATCAGTACTTTTAATGCAGTATCACTGCTACTCTATCAGCTGGCTGATGTGAAGACCCGTGTATGAACACTGCAGGAACATGAGAATCCCAGGAAACTTGGGAAATTTAGAGCATTTATTTCAGAAAGAAATAAATTTTTTAGGTTGAGTGTGGTAGATACAGCCCCTGGTGTCTTCACTCTACTTTCTTCTTGAACCTGAAGGTGGAACATTCCTCTCCAGTTTAT
Organism: Acridotheres tristis; assembly: GCA_037013685.1. Taxonomy (NCBI): domain Eukaryota; kingdom Metazoa; phylum Chordata; class Aves; order Passeriformes; family Sturnidae; genus Acridotheres; species Acridotheres tristis. The sequence goes on along the minus strand of CM072884.1, from coordinate 13,359,751 downwards.
CAGTGTGAGTTCAATTAACTGTGGTAGTAGGTTCAAACGCATATACAGAGACATACTTGGAGCCTTAAATAATTTTTACTTCTCTTTTTATATCCTCTTTTAAGCTGTCATCACTGTTACTGTAAGACTTTTAAAATGCTATGGTACATATATTTTCATAGCATTGAGAGTCTCTGATTTTGAAATAAATGCATTTGGGAAATTTAACCTCAAACCCTTTGCACTCTCTCAGTAGTCAGTTGAGAGTAGTATAATGCCAGGTGGGGTTTTTTACTTCTTTCTTTTTTATTTTCCTAGTGTCATAAAAAAGTCATGGGTCAGTAGTTCCAGGAAAAAAATGTGGCATCTTGTGTTCCACTAAATGCACTGCAAACCTGGTGTCAAAAGGGAACATGGGGTCACAGCCTCCTGTGCTTTTAATGACTATAAATTTGCTAATGCCGTGGAAGAAAAAAGGAGGAGACTTCTGGAGCAGATACTGTCAGAAACAGGCTCTGCTGCACGGAAGGCTGAGGACAACAGGTCCAAATCAGGACCCTTGCAAAGCCTTTACTCTGATAGTCTTAGAACCTTTGCAGAATTCCTAGCTATTTTGAATATCAACTAATCACAACTCACTGATTTTTCATTTTCCTTTTCATGATTTACTGAATGTAGATATGAGTCATGTCCTGAGTTAATAAAAATATCAATGTACCTGAGAACATGATTCATGGTGATTAGGCTGTGTGTCAAGCTACAAACCAGGAATGGTGTTTCTTTGCAATCCTTAAAATTTAATAAAAAAATAATACCAATGGTATGTTTGTAGGAGGCAGAATTAAGAAACTGAAATGAAGTGAAATTTGAGACTGGTAAAAACAGGACAGGTGAAATCCAAAGTGGGAAAATGGGCAAAGTGAGATCTCACTACTCCCGTTACTTGACTATTTGTGCACAGGCAGAAGCTCTACATAAATCAGCTCTACATAATTATATTACAGGATTCTTTTCTCCCTCAGATATCTCTGCCATTCCTCCACAACCACTTATATTTTTAAGAGGTTAAAAAAACATAGACAAGAAGCATTGGCTTTAATTTAAGGATTTATAATTTTCTGGTATAGAGTTTGGTAAGTCTGGATTTTTCAGGCAATTTTCAGGGTCTACCATCAATTGTGTTACCAAGGGATTGAAAGTTGCAGAAGATAAACTGAGACTCCTTTCTGAGAACTGTCCTCAACAGGCAGCCCCACTCAACTTTGTCAACACTGCCAGTGTCCTTCTTTTCTTCTTTTTATTCCACCCATCTTTTAGAGGATAAGAGTCTTAGAAACTTAACAGACAAATATTATTTGACATTTATTTTAGTCTGAAATATCTAAACGTGTGGTAATCAAGGCAAGAAAGATAGAAGAATTTTAAATAAACAATAACCTCTATGGGATATGGACTTTTTATACAAATAACACTTAAAATCATGTTATGTGTATTTCAAAATAAGTAAAATAAATCAAAAAGAATTACTGCTCACAACATGACTAAAGTGATTTTTCCCATGGTGTTAAATGTTATTTCTTGATAAAACAATGCATCTACAAACAGCCAATTTAATTGAACTCAGATGTACAAAGGAATGGCACAATATAATTTTTGTCAATAACTGATGAATTATTCACTAATTTGAAATGTTTTAGTCCTCGTAAATCTGTATCTTCCACACTGAATTTATAGCTATATTACCTGAAGTTGATCTTTCTCTAGATTTGTGTCATGTGTAGCTATTTATTTTATTTTAACTTATTTACTGTTTGTATTAAGGTTGTGAATTCTTCTGGTAGCAAAAGTATCTTGAAAATTAACTGAAAAAAATTAGAATCCCTGTTAAAATTTAAAACCTGAATCACAAATTTAAAATCTTCTGAATCACAGTTGAATTGCTTCTGGCATTTTAGCATATCCAGAGGCAAATTCGTACATGGCCTCACTTGACTTTTACTCAGTTCAAAATTCAAGAAAATTCATAACTATCACAGCTGAAAAAAAAAAAAAATATGCATTTTTAATTTAATATTCTCCAGTGTTTAAATGACATAGCTCGGGTGTTTCAGTTGTGGTTTATTTATTAGTATTCTGGGTGTGTATGCACGACTCTTTGGAAAGGTTCCAAAAAACTATTCAGATTACTTTGCATCCCTACAATTTTGCACCAAACTACATAGTATTATATATGATTTAAGTTATAGTACCCAGCATTTGAATAAGCATCTACATTTTCTTAAAAGTGTACATGTGCATGTGAGGGTATGGACAAAAACCTATACAGACATGTAGCAGGTGCTCTCTTGCCTTTAACCATTGTCTTCCTGTCAGAATGTTTTCTGCCTTCAAGGAAATCAACAAACCAAAAACATCCCCCAAACTAGAACATATATTTTAAACAAGAGTAAAGCAAAAATCTATTTTTTTTGTATTGTATTTTAAACCACAAAGAAACTTGGGATTCCATCTGTCTCATTAAGGAGATACATGACAGCTCCTCAGTTGCACAGCTGAGAGGAAATTAATAACCATATGCTGATATAAACCTGAAAATCTGGTCTAATACCTGTATAATATCTCTAACAGACTGTGAGATATCAGATGTAAAAATATCATTAGTCTAGCACTGAAATTTGTAGATCTACAGCAGCTTTATCTAGTCATGCATATAGACCAGAAAAGCACGGAGTTTAAATGGTAAAACCACATATTTACCTGAGTTATACAAATAGTCTTCCATGGTGTGCTCACCTTTTCTTCTCCCCAAAACTATAATCGCAAAGATGATGTGGGTGGTAAAGAATAGCAACCTGGCTATGCCCACACTCCCCACTCCCTCTTTGCAACCAGGACAATCCTAACACCACCTAATATGTGAAAAAGGCCAGTAGCATGTTTCTAATGCTGTTTCTGCAATACAGGATACAAAATTGTTCTTGCGAATTGAGTTCTGAATGAGAGAAAGTTAGCTGTTACTAAAACAATTCTCATGCACCATGGAAATGGCAGACAGAATGTTATGTCATAAATTTTGTGAGAGAAAGCATACTGCTGTAACCATGCAAATTCTGCAAACATAAAAGATACATGAAATACTATGTTTAAATATTTTATTAATATGTTACTATTACAGGGATTTTAGAGGTCACCTCAGTAAAGGCTTCTTGCCTCCTAGCAGCCAATTCTTCTTTTTTCCAGCAGCTTTCCAGTTATGTGGGGGACTCTGCTAATATTGAGAAGTCTCTCTTACCTTGAATGTTATTTGCAAGTCAATGCATGTGCAATTTCTCAATTGAGTTTTTGGGAATGTGAATAATGTTCGTGCAGTCTAAAACTAATGGCAATGATAAAGTTATGTACCAGTATGCATTAAATACATCATAGATGAAGGTTTTTATTATAAGAACTGCTTTAAATATTTAAAGCTCTTTTAGAGTTTGATGCATATCACTGCACTGTAAGTTTTCTTGAAGCTTTCCTTTTCTTTATCTGATGGATACATCTTTCTGCCAAACATTTACTCTATTTTTGGAGTAGTAAATATTTTGTTTCTAATGTCAGACATACAATTATATAAGACTTTTATTCATATGGTTCTAAACATACTTTGTTATCCAGGTAGGAATGCATGTCCTGTAATCCTACAAAAAGTTTACAGAGAGGTGAGGATAAATAATCACACCTTCTGGAGAGTCTGAATTATTTAATTAGTCCAAAGAGAGAGATCAAACAGAAAGAAAAAGCAACAGAAATGCTTACACTGCTTACACTGCTTGTACTGCTTATATTGCAGAAGTCCAGCAAGAATTAAATTATAGGCTGTATCACAATCTTCATTCTGATCTCTTTTGAGCTCTGTCCATGGCCTCGTACTATCTGCGAACAGATACTCGTACTATCTGCAAGAGGTTGTGATGGTGTGACTGAAACCAACTCCAAAGTACTGTTGAAACACCCTTCAGACAGATAGCAAAAATAAAAAATTATTATTTTACTGAAAAGGATTTTGTTGAGGCCTGTGAGGATGATGAAGGGATGGAGCATCTCTCTTATGAGGAAAGGCTGGGGGAGCTGGGGCTGTTCAGCCTCAAGGAGAGACAACTGAGAGGGAACCTCATCAGTGTCTGTCAGTGCCTGCAGGGAGGGGTCAGAGCATGGACCAGGCTCTGCTCAGGGGTGTCAGCAATGGGACAAGAGGCAAGGGGCTGAAATGGATGCCCAGGAAGTTCCACCTGAACATGAGGAAGAACTTCTTTCCTGTGCAGTGACCGAGCACTAGAACAGATTGCCCAGAGAAAGTATAGAGTCTCCTTTACTGGAGGCATTCCAAAACCATCTGGACACAATCCTGGTCCATGTGCTCAGGGATGGCCCTGCTTGAACAGACAGGTTGAACCAGGTGACTCACTGTGGTGCCTTCCAGACTGACCCATTCTGAGATTCTGTGATGAGACTCTTTTTATGCTAAGACAGCTTCTTCTAGGTATGTGTTGTGTCAGCAATCTTTGAATAGTGTGACAATCACAGTTTTGAGGTGAAATGTTGGCCAAAATAATCTTCTAATAATGATCTACCTTATGAAGACTAAAGACTTTTTAACTTCAAAGCAAATAATTTTTTGTAGAATATTGTGTGTAACATTTAGCTATTTATAGAGGTAAAAGAAAGTACAAAACTAGGTCAGTTGATTCTGACTATATCAGAAAAGAAATTAAAAAGAGGTTTATACAAGCTTCTCATCATATTCATTCCTTGTGGAAAAACTTTATTTTCCAAACTTAGTTTCACTCACCTCAGTGCCTCTGAGAGCTGCTCTTTTCCATTTCCTCTGGTTCATGAGAAGCTTTTGTTTCTGTAGTTCCAGATTCCTCATTGTGGTTCTCCTCCTCTGTTCCTTTCAAAAATCTTTCTATCCTCAGAGGAGCTACAGTTTTTCAATTCACTCCTGAAAATCTTTTTCACCTGCCACATCCTTCATTCTCTCCAAAATGCTATTTTCATTGAACAGGATCAAATTATTGTGAAAGGCAGTAAAAAAATCTCCCTTTCTCTTCTAAAAAAATTCACCTAATCCTATAAGTCTGTTGGTAGAAGAACTACCATGCAGACTGAGAAAACACAACTAGAAATGGCGTTGATTGTCACAATGGTCACAATGTGTGAGTAAGGAAGGGAGAGGAGTTAAAAATATTTTTACAGGAACATCTGTCACAAGGATCTTTGTGACTGACTATCTAATATTCACCATGGCACCTCTTTGTGACTGCACACCTGGCAGGCAATGCAACCAATGAGTAGTTTTGGCAGAGCATGGGCGTTTAAGTAGATTTTAGTGTAGATGCAACTGAGTTTTTCATATCTCTTCTGATTTACGGGGGAGATCATAGAGAGTGGTTAGGGTTGGAAGAGACCTTAAAGATTATCTAGTCTAACCCCTGATGATAAATGCAGGCAGAAAATATAGGGCTATATTTCTGTATTTGAGATGCTTAATCTCAAAATACTTGCAGATGGGAAGAGCAGAACAGAGACTGATAAATGCAAATAATATTATTCATGTAATCCATCACTGTTCCTCTTTTTCATTTCCTACAGATGTTTGCTTCTGAAAAGTTGTGCTTGGTGAAACATCTAAGGAACATTTGATATCTCAATTTTTTTGTTGTTGTTTTCTTTTTCTCCTTTATTATTCAAACGTTCCACATGGAAACTAAGGAGAAAACAGAACAATGTTTTTTGACATTTTTCATGAATGGACAGAATGGCTTGTTGCAGAAAAATAGGGGTGAATATAAACAAAGAAATTGTAGTGAGAAATCAGTTATCACTAATTTTGTAATGGAGAGGCAATAATACTACTTTAGGTGCACCTTTTAGAATCAAATATATTTTTAAAAATGAAATATCTGACACTTGGGTCTTCTGTTGAGAGCTAGTTTTATATATATAATGGAAGTAATATTAAGAGTTTTACCATACTCATTGCTGCTGAAATTATTTTGCATATAGTTATAACAGAAGTAATAATTATGTTTATCATATTATGATTTAGAACTCCCATGTTATCCATATGGAATGTTATCTATAGGTCTGTGGTTTGAAAATATGTCTTATAGTGTCTTGCCTGAAAAATGAAAATTAGCCATTAATATATTCTTTCATGCTATGTAACTCAAGAGGCAGGCAGTAGATGTTCTTTAAGAAAGAAAAATAAAGAAATCTGTAATATACAACTGAGTATAGAAAATATTGCATATTGGTTTTATGTCAAGTCTCTGCAACATAAATTCACAGTGACAAATACTTTCTTATATAAAAAAGACTAATTTTTCATGCTACTGGTCTGCAGCATGTGATCAGTTTTATATTTCAGTGTTGGAAATTTTTATCACTAGGTTCTATTTTGTGTGGGTTCCTATGAAAACATCAAAGAAATTTCAATTGAAAAGAAAAAATTCTAGATAAACTGGGAAGAGTAGTACATATCTAGGCTTTTGCTAATTGTTTTAGAGAGAAAATTTTTCCGTCCAATAATGCAGTGCAAGACAATAGCCATCACATCCTACTCAGAGGCAGGTGTCATTTTGGAATGACACTCAGTGTTAATAAGGAAAAATAATATATCATCAGGAGATATTTGAAAAACATTTGGACAAGTTATATACATGTCAGAAATAAGCAAAATATGAATTCAATAAATGTAAGGAAAATCAACAGTGTATACATGTGGTTGTTTTTCATCTCATTCCCTTTCTCATTATATGCAATGGTCAAATGTTGTGTCATTTAATGGTTAAATACTCCTGGTGTTTTAAATTAGGAACACCTTCTGCTTACCCTGGAGTTACCTTGGCATTTCCTGTTTATCTAAATGTCACTCAAGAATAAAATTTTTCTCCTCCAAGCATATTTCCAACTTACTAGCAAAATACTCAAATAATTCTTAAGCTTGGCTATTCCAGAAAGGCAAATTTGAGAATGATTCTTTATTGTTTCTTGAACAGGTCTGTTGCCTGGAGAATGAGATTTTACTCTTATGATCTGGAAATTATAGAACTTCATGCATGTTTATATGCAGTTTCTTTTCCCCTTCAGGTTGGAAACATAAATCTCTCCCAGTTTATGTAGAAGTTCAAAATCACAGTAAAATAGATCACATGAAATGAGAAACTATTTTAAAGTTCCTAATGTCACTAGTATCTATTTTGCTCAAGTTGATAAATTAAGTGTCAATAACATTATATCACTAATTTTTAAACGTGATCCTTTTGTGAAGATGGAAGTCTTTTCCTCCTGGTTCACTAGTCAAGCAGTCTGAAAAATGTTCAATATTTATTAGTCAATCAGTTTTAAAAGTTGTCTTAAAGATAATATTTTCAAACCTCAATTAATTTTTTATACTTTCATCCCAGCTCATAGTGTAGTATTTTCAGTGCACTGAAGATACGTAGTATGAACATTATTTTAATGCTAAGTAGTTCCTTGCAAAAAAGATCAGGCATATTATCATACTCATCAACACTCTTTCCTGATTTTAAGTACTCCACCCTCAACCCCCAAATAGTACTATTAAATTAAATGATTGTAAGTGTGATTTTATGTGAACTATTCTGGAATTGCATTCCATTATTATATTTAAATAGAGTGTAAAAATATAATAAATTATTGATTGCATTTGGGTTTGTATATGTGTCTATGGCATCACTATAATAATCTCCAATAAGAGCAATAGCAGGTTAGCCAGGTAATAAAGAAAAGTGCTCTTTGTAAGTTCTAATATAACCACAATCATTTCTTAGAAGTTTATTTCAAATAATTTAAGTGATTTAATTGACCCTAAAGTAAACACATTAATTAGGTCTTAGTGAAAGAAAAATTGGGACATTCCGGGATAATGAAAATGTGGTAAAGAGTGAATGAATTATCTTTAATCTCATTTTTCAAGGCAGTCATGATGAGTAAGTCTTGCATTTATAATTTTTTAAAAATACTTTAAAGTAGCTGTCACTCCCAATAGGAAAATCCACCTGGGCACTAATTTTGCCTCTCTTACTCCCCACCAGCCTCTCAAAATCCAGACAAAAAAAAAAAAACCAACAAAAAAACCAACCAACCAAACAAAAAAAACAAAAACAAAAAACAAAAAAAAAAAAGACATAATAATTGAATGGTAATAATATAGAAGTCATGCCATAAAATATCAATTAATGGAATAGGCATTGTTCTTCAAAAACTCTTCCCACTCTGCTACATGACGTTAATCAACACATTTTAGGAACTCCTGAGAATACAGACAGAATTACTGATGGTCTTACATGTACCCAGCATGGGTAAACCTTCACTCTCTGTCAATGAATGATTTCATATCTTAACTCGTAGGGAGTCAGAAATTACAAAGGAAAAGGTTTCAGGTCAGCACCCCACATATCAGTGTCATTATCTTCCCTCTTCACCCCATCACCAGAATAATTAATGAGTCTTTTACCTTAACTGGAGGCTAATATTTCATAAATACTTTCCTGCTTTGTCTGAAGCTCAAATACCGGACAGTTGTTTTGGTTTTCATGGTAATTGAGTTGAAAATATTCACAATGAACTTATTTATTTTTAAGATGTTCAAAATATTCTGTCTATGGACCCAAGATGAAGAAGAATTTCTTGATGAAGAATAAACTCTCTGGAATATTAAATGGAGGATTATTAATATATTCAGAAGTATTACATCTGCTGACCTAGATTCTCATATAAGAAAAAAGTATAACCTTTAAATTTCCATTGGGGTAGTGCTGATATACTATGATTAATTACCTACAGCATTCTAGTTTCTTTGATCCTCTCTTCAAGATAATTAAACAGAAAAATTACCTCGTGACAATGTATATTTTATTATTAATTTTTAGTACAAAACTGAAGTCAGGGTAACAGAAAACTTGGGGAAAGTTTTCCTTGCTCTCCATGTGGTGTTTGCCATTTGTGCATATTTTCATTGAAGATGAATATATTTTTTTTTATGACAAAACTTCTAGCTGATCTCTATGGCAAGAGAGACACTGCCTGCATGGAGGTGTCATTTAATGCATACAGGAAAACAATAACATTTTCTAATTGTCAGCCCTAACAGCTGAAGGAAACCCAAAATTAATTTGGCATCTATGCTTTTCCTATATTCTTGTTTTCTATGAGATTCAGGTTTTAAACTGTAGATTTAAAAGTACTAGAGTGGTATGATTTGTTTAATTTAATTTACTGCCTTTTTGTGGTGAGGAAAATCTAAAGCAAACGAACCAAATTTATACCAAATGAAAAATAACCAAATAACTGTGGAGATGGAGAGATAATTACTTTTTTGGTTAAAGATATATTTGAATTTTTAAAAAATACAAGGAGAAAAAAAGAGGTAATGAATATATGGTGAAATACTTTGTAATTTAAAGGAAAGTTAGACTAGAGCTTCAGGATATTTTAGTCAAGTTTAACTTCTAGAGTGTAAAATAAATTTAATCCCAAGGTTTTAGACAATGTTGAACTAACTAGGAACTGAGAAACAAAGCAATTTAGGACAATGACTTAGAGACCAATTTTTAAAACATCTGCTAAGGTGATTTTTTTGAAGGAAGAAGATATTGTTAGAAACATAAAAAAGTTAAAAATCGAATTTAAAAACTGTCAGGTTTATCAACTTGTTTCATGAAGAAGCAGCTTAATTTCTAATTTTCAAGTATTCATGAATATTCATACTTTAAAAAATGAGAGAGAACAGAGTAAGTTGTTTAACTTAAAGGGTGAAATTCATCCTGTGCACAGATGTGGCATAGAGAGTATGTTAAACCTGAATTTTTATGTATGCACATGTTCTTAACAAACCTTGGTAGAGCTTGCATCAACAGGTGAAATTTATGTCTGAAAAGAGTATTTGTAGCACTGTTTATATGGCCAGATCTATACTTGAATATAGTTTATAATCATTCCGACACAGGCTATTAATTTTTCAAAACATATGCATATATATGTGGCCAAAAGATGAAGGAGAGTAAATTGAGATTCTTCACTGGATATGGTTATTGAATTTTACTACAAAGAGATCCAAATGTTGCAAAGGTTTTGACGTTTTTCTTGTCAATTTATATTTTATTTGTCTTGACTTCCTTCTTCATAATGAAAAGAAAATTCAATCACAATTACCTTGTATCTCGCATTGACTTGAAAAAAATAAAACCTGTTGTTTATTTAAGAGCACCCATGCCTTAGATAGTTGCTAATGTAAGAAAGAGCATATTGGATGCAAGTATCCAATAAACTGCAAATCTTTTTCCTTTATACTGCTATGCTACTTAGTGCAAGGTTGTATAGATGTCACACATTTTCCTTACTGGAATACTTCTGAAAGTAGGTTTGAGCAATGTAGGTCTGAAGAGTAAACTAAATCAACAAGGATTGCTTTGTTTAAAAATCTATTGAATTCAAAGAAAAAGTGTGCATTGGGATAATGGTAGAAGAATGCTTTGCAGGGAAGTAGAAAAATAAGATAATATTGCCCTCATTATTTGTTGACTTCATGAATGAACTAAACATATCATAGAGTCATAGAATTGCCTGGGTTGGAAGGAACCTCAAAATGATTCAGTTCCAATCCCCTGTCAGGGACACTTCCCACTAGATCAGATTGCTCAGACCTTCATCCAGCATGGCCTAGAACACTTCCAGGGAGGGGACATCCACAGCTTCTCTGGCCAACTTGTGCCAGTACCTCACCATCCTCCCAATAAAGAATTTTTTTCCTAATGTCTAATCTAAATGTGCCCCCTTTCAGAAGCCATTCCCCTTTTTTGTAATGTGACCTCTTTTAGTTTGAAGACATTGTCCCTTGTCCTGTCACTGTGTGCTTTTGGTAAATACAATATATACAATGATAGATAAGAATAATATATCAAATATATAAAATGCATACTAATATATAATATGGTATCATAGTATTCTATAACAATAAATACATTATACATATCTAACTGAATTTATCAAAGCATCTCAAGGATCTGTCACTTCATAACTTTTACACTTTCATATCATCTTTTGATGCAATCTCTTACTGTATACAGAATACAGCTTCAGCTCCTATTTTGATAATAAGCCACTCATGCCCTACCAGAAATAAACTAAACTAAATCAAAACAGACACACAAAAATAAATCCCCAAAACAACCAGCCCAAGACCTTAAGCTACCACTGTATGAATTCCTTGGGAAACAATGTTCAGGTTTGCAAGGACAAGCATTCAGAAGACAGCAAGCACCAGTCCTTCTTGAATTAATTTTTATTTTTTTTAGCTTGTCATTTTATACAAGACAGCCTTCATAGTGTTTCTGGATTTTAAAAGCCCTCTACAGAATAATAGTATGTAGATCTGCAGTATGGATTTACCAATACTTGACCAACCCAATTGTGTCTGTCGCAGCAGGACAGAGGAGATAAGAACAGGGGATGTTGTCTCTTGGCATCATCAAGTGCTTTGACACTGTCTCCCATAACATCTCATAGGAAAGCTCAGGAAGTGTGGGTTGGATGAGTGGAGAGGGAGGTGATAGAGAACTGTCTGGATGTCAGAACTCAGAGAGCTGTGATCAGCTGCACTGTCTGGTTGGAGGCCTGTGGCCAGAGGTGTTCCACAGAGGTCAGTCCTGGGACCAGCCTTCAATTTGTTTGTCCATGACCTGGATGAAGGGACAGAGTTTGCTGAGGATTCACGACTGGGAGCTGATACACAGAAGGCTGTGCTGCCATTCAGCCACGCTGGAGCCACATTCAGGATGGAGAAGGAAGCAGAGAGGAGCCTAATGGAGTTCAACAAAGGCAAGTGCAAAGTCCTGCACCAGGGCAGGAACAATCCCAGGCACCAGCAAAGGCTGGGGACTGACCTGCTGGAGAGCAGCTCTGGGGAGAAACACCTGGAGGACCTGGTAGACAAGTCAGCTGTGAGCCAGCAGTGTCCTTGCAGCCAGGAAGGCCAATGGGATCCGGGTGTGCATTAGGAAGAGCACTGACAGCAGGTCGAGGGAGGAGATCCTGCCCCTCGGCCCAGCCCTGGTGAGACACATCTGGAGTGCTGCATATTCCTTGGGACAAGAAAGACAAGGAGGTTCTGGAGAGGGTTGAGTGGAAGTCATGAAGATGAGGGGTCTGGACCATCTCTCTTATGAGGACAGACTGCAGGAGCTGAGCCTGTTCAGCCTAGACAAGAGACACCTGGGAGGGTTTCTTATCAGTGCATACAAATATCTTAAAGGCTAGTGTCAAGAGGAACCAAATTCTCCAATGGTGCCCAGCATCAAGTCAGGAGACAATGGGCACTGAAACACTGACACTTCCATCTGAATATGAGGAAAACTTCTTTACTCTGAGGGTGACAGAGCACTAGAAACAAGCTGTCCAGTGGGGTTGTGGAGTCTCCCTCACTAGAGATATTCCAAACCTGCCTGGATGTGATCCTTTACAACCTTCTCAAGATGACCCTGTTCACAGGCCCCTTCCAACCCCAATCATTCTGTGATTCTGCAATAACATTAGAAAATGGATAGTTCTTATCTTAATTGGATGTTCAGTACAAATGAATTTGCATAACTCGAATATTAAGAATTAACACCCAGCTAAATAAAATTCATGCCACTTATCCATATTTTCAAATCTCATTTAATCAGACCATAATAACAATGTCAGGTAAATGAAGTACAAAAATGTTATAAAACTTTCTCTTACAAGGATGCAAGGAGTAGATTCAGTCTGTCTTTTTCACGGTATGTAATTAATAATTCCTCAAGTAATTATTTTGCTTTTGGTAGACTATATACCAAGTAAGTACTACATATAAAAAGAGATGAAAGAATCTTGCTGTAGCTAATTTATTTCACTCCTACCCAAGTCTTGCGAATCATTATGCAAAATTGGCATCCAGTCTGCTTGCTGATGAAAAAAATAGCTCATTTAATTCATTCTGAATTTATGAAATCCTATGGTCTATAAACGATGTTGTATCATTAGGTTAGCGTCTGCTCCAGGATTCATGGTATTTTGAAGAGGAATGATTAAGGATATTGTTAGTAAATCTACAAAGAACAGGACACACAGCATTTAAACATTACCCTATCATCTGTGCAACAAATGTTCAGCATCATTATGTTTCCACAATAGCAATTTGCTATTGCTCTGTGGGGTAAGCAATCAATATAGGCAGGCAATGCTTTTTATATCCATAGAAGGAGAGTACAGTTTAGCCTGTTTCAGCCTTTGCAAAATCAATAGGCATGTCTCTTTATATGGCAGACAATTAGTCTCAGTTGCAGATGAGACTGACAAGGTATGGGCTATAATTAACACAGGAAAGACTTACACAATGTTCATGCCTTTGTTTGTAAAATGTCATTCAACTTTTTACTGAGCATTAAACGTAAATATTGTTTATATCCCTAAAGCACAAGGAGCCGCCTAGAATTTTAATTGTTTCATGGCAAATAACAGCCTCTCAAAGTGATGCTGTAAGAGTTTTTAGTGGAATTATCAAAGCGTGCTTAATATTGATCAGAATCTGGGTATGGAAAATAACTTTATATTCAAAATACATAATAAATAGATTTCAAATCAAACTCTGACCTTAGTCAAAGTGCATACGAACAGCTCTACAGAGAGTGTTGCCATCAGAAACAGATAATTTTCTGCTTCACACTGGCAATTTGTCCTTACTATTTGTCATGGGGATGGGGTGGGGGTATTTTTGTTTGTTTTGGTTTTTTTGTTTGTTTGTTAGTTTAGTTTTGTTTATTTTTTATCCCATACCATTCTTGGTTATTTTGTTTTGTGTCTTGGGTTGTCTCTGCCCCGCCTCCCACCTTGAGGAGTATCCTGATGGTTGAGAGCCCACCCAGGATTTCCTGTGAGAGTTTTGGGGGGTGAGGAGTGGTTGTGTGCTTCTGGGTGAGAGATTCAGCTCAAGGGCCACGCAATGTGGTGTCTCTGAACAGAGATACTGTTGTCTTGTGGGTTTTGCCTGTTTCTTTTCTTTTCTTCTCCTTTGGCACCCTGACTGGGCTTACTGGCTTGTTCCTCTGCTTCTCTCCTGCTTGGGAGCCCAAAGCCAGTGTGTGCTGCATCGAGACCTGGGATCAGGAATACCCTGTCTGCTGCTGGGGACTCTTCCTCCCTGGCACACCACATCCCTGGCTGGGATCAGCCATCACCAGTGAGCCACTCAGGGAAGTGATTCCCTTCCCAGCCCTGCTGTTATCTGCAAGGAAAGTCTGCAGATCCACAAACCATAGAATCATATCATGTTAAGGGTCGGAAGGGACCTTAAAGATCATCTAGTTCCAACTCCCATGCCCTGGTCCTCCCTGTCCTGTCACTACAGTTCCTGGAGGCCCTCTCCAATATTAGAATGTTCTTTGAGGTCTCCACAGAACCTTCTCTCCTCCAGGCTGAACAGCCCCATTCTCTCAGTCAGTCTTCATATGGGAGTTTCTCCATTCCCCTCATCAACTTCATGACATCCTCTGGACTTGCTCCAACAATCTCCTGTCCTTCCTGCGCTGAAGGCCTCAGCTGGATGCAGCACTGCAGCACGGTGTCATCTTGGGGTCTCACAAGAGCAGATGGAGGTTTAGGATCTCCTCTTTTGAACTGCTGGCCATTGGATGCAGCCCAGGATTTGTTTGGCTTTCTAGGTTATGAGATCTCACTGCTGGCCCATGTTGGGTTTTCATCAGCCAACAACCCCAACTTCTTCTCTGTGCTGTTCCCAGTCACTCATCCACCCAATCTTTTGGTGTGTCTGGGATTGCCTCAGCCTGGGTGTGGGACCTTGCACTTGGCCTTGTTGAACTTCATGCAGTTCTCATCTCTCCAGCCTGTCCCAGTCCTTCTGGATCTACCCCTTCTCTCCATCATGACTGCATCACAGATCTTGGTGTCATCAGGGACCTCACTGTCCATGGCACCAACAAAGCTGTTGAACAGAATCAGCCCCAGCACTGACCTGAGGGACCCCCCTCATCACTGGTCCCTACCTGGACAATGAGCCATTGGCCACAACTCTTTGTGGGAGTTATCCAGCCAGTTTCTTATCCACGGAGTGGTCCATCCATCAAATCCATGTCTCTCCAAGTTAGAGACAAGGATATCTCTAACAGGGCAGGACAGTGTCAAATGCTTTGTAGAAGTCCAGGTAGGTTATGTCAATTGCTCTGCTCCCATCCACTGTAGATCCATCTTAGAATATCACCAAATTTGTCAGGCATGATTTCCCCTTTGTAAAGGCATGTTGGCTGCTACAAATCACCTTTTCCATGTATCTTAGCACCATTTCCAGGAGAACCTGCTCCTTGAATCTTGCTTGGCCCAGAGGTGAAGCTGGCTGGTTTGTAGTTCCCTGGGCTTTCTGCTTTCCTTCCTTCACTGATATCCACATGGAACCCTAATACTGGGTAATAATCAGTAAGTTTAAGTAGGCTTGGCAGCTTTGCAGCAACACACCTCCCTCAAAAGTGAGTCAGGTTGACAGGTGAATGCCTTAGTGCCTCTTAAAGTGGGGTCACCAACTACTATCACCTGCCACCTTTCCTTAGTTGAACTAGTTAATTTCTTTGTTGACAGAGCATATTGGGCTGCTCTAGTTAGCTCTGGCTGTTCTTCCAGTGTGCTGAGAGTTTCCTTGTTAACCTGCAGAGCTACCAAGCAGTTAGTCTGGTTGGGAATGTCTGGCTTTGAAGGAAAACTCTTCCTTTCATTAGTTCACTTACTCTTCCTTTTGTTAATTTTCTTTGTCTTTTTTTCCTACTACTTCCCAACCTTCTGTATTAATGCCCTCCCTCTCTCCCGTCCATGTGTGCTGGGAGTGAATTTTTGGTGTCAGGTTCACCTCTCACCACTGGAGTTTTGAACTAGCTGTCTGTCCTGGAGCAGAATGCCAGTTTAGCACCATGTGGGTGTAACCAAACAGTGTATTTTAGTCCCCTCTACATAATTTCTGACAAACTGTTAATGATGGGTGGTTTGCAGTAGTTGACCAGTGCACACTCAACACCCTAGGCTACAAGCTGGGTGTTAAATGAGGTAAGGGAGAAGAGGCAACCTTGCAATGCTGGGAAATGTTTATTTTTCTTCACAAATAACTCAGTCCTGATAACTCTCAGGGGAAGCACCAGCACAGTCACACCCATGGGTTTTCCCGAGATCAGGAACCTCCCCGTACAGCTTCATCCAACAATTGCCCCTGTCACTGGTGTGACCCTGTGGACCTGATGATTTTACCCAAGCTTTTACTCATGAGTCATCACTTCCTGTAACACTACAGGAGGAATCCCAACATCATCTGGTTTCATTTAGAACTGCAATTTCAAGAATTGTTAACTTGTAAAAATAGAATTTAATTTACACATTTTTATTCTGTATTTTAATTTGATTTTTCATGTTCATATCTTAGTGCAATATAGTATTTTTTAGTCAGAAATCTAAAACTGTTCATTTGAAAAAACAGGCAGTTAAATTCTTTTGTTTGGTTGGTTGATTAGTTTTTAGAATACTTATGATTCAACACTTTTCTCAAGTTCTTGTATAAAGAGATCATCCAGACCTTACACAGAGACAAGTAATGTTGCACTCAATAAAATTTGTAATCTTGCCACTGTGTTCAGGTGACTTCATTTGTGTACAAGGTTTAGAACATCTAAAAATATGGCTGATGTGGAAATACAAATCACTTTCTTGAAACAAAACTTCATTGCCAACAACTCTACCTACTATATGAGCTAAAAAAAACACCCCAAAAGCAAGAGCATTCAAGTATTTTCTTATGGAACTTTACCCTAAGATACATTTAAATCAGTATCTGCAATTTATTTTCATTTAAATATCACACATAGGGCTTTAATTAAATTTAATTAGAAATACGAATAATTTAATAAGCAAGAACCTCAGAAGAATGATTTTAAAAATATCTATTTTAAAAAATAATAAAGGTCAGAAGCACAAGAAATTACTGACAACAGGCGCCCATGTATGGATCTTGTACTTGTGATTTTCTAGAACAGTTTTGTCTTTTAGACTCCTGACAAATACTAAACCTTGTAAATGGTGACAACATTTACAAGGGCACAGCTTTCAGTGAGCTCTGTTTGAATTTTTTGTGCTGAATTTTATAAACATGCCATTTTTAGTAGCTTTTTAAGGCTGTTTCATCTTATCAAATATTTTTTATCAGCACCAAAGAAGCTATCAGCAAAATTCTTTATGTGTTTCCTTGCCCTTTTATCTTTTTGCTGCTAAGATTTCTTTTAAATACTCCAACTTTCACTATTCTTCTTGGTTTTTTTAAATGCTATTCTGTATTAAATATTTGGGATGACATTCACTGATTATTAGTTCTCTTTTGAGATTTAACCACAGTGAAACTAAGGCTCATTAGAGGATAACATTTAGACTCATTAGCCTATGAGTCCCTGTGTATCATGAACTCATGAACTGGAGTCTTTTGCCTTGATGGTGTCTCAGTTTGCATTCTGATCCAGAAGTTGATGCATTCAGAGAGATAAAGAGATAAAGTTCTCACAAACCCCATTCCTTACAGCTACAGACAGAGCACTGGCTCCCTTCAAAACTTGAAATGGTCATAATTTGTTAAAACATCTTTAGTTCCTTAATTTTTTCCTGTAAAATACTAACCAGTCGCTTCAGGCCTCTAGGAGATAAGAAATTCAGAGGAAGCTCTCTGCTTTAATGGTACAGAACTGGTTGATGCATAAACAATATTTCACATCTCCTCCAGAAGCAATTTAGGAGAATTCTCTTTACTGGCTTTTAGCATGTGGCCTGAAACATCAAGAGTCACAGAAGATTAAAAGCATACTCATAGGTATAATATTTTGAACTCTAATGATAACCTAAATATTCACCTGTTCTGACAAATATTTCAAAAGCATGTCTAATCAATCAAGCAGCTTTGCTTTGCATTGTATTTCCTTCTTTTTTCTGCTTCCTGTGGAAGCAGGCTGGACAGTGCTATTTCCATGTGTGCTTCTGTCACACTGCTGGATCAGTGAGGTCTTCAAACCTCTGTCCACACCCATTCTGTTGAGACTGGATGTTCACCTCCCTTGCATGTATTTATGTCTATTATTATTATCATTATTGTTATTAATATGAGCAACGAGCTCAGTAGGAGGGGATATCCCTTGATTGTAAGAGCCATAAATGTGGTTGCCTTGTACCATAAGGAAGAGGGGATTTATAGTATTTATTCCAAAGAGAAAATGAGGATGATAAACCACTTGGGAACTAATTAACATACCTCAAGATCTTTTGATGATCTCTGCCTGTGTCTCTCTGTAAAGAATGGTCTTGTTACTTGCATACTTCAAAGGAAAGTGGAGAATAAAACATAGAACAGTGAAAACTTTAGATGCCAGTATAGAGACGGATTCATAACATGATGATACTAAGCTCTTCAAGCCAAGTTATTATATACTTTCAATAGATTTAAAAATATATTATTTTTAACAGAAACCATTTCAAAGCTTTCTAATTCGATATGTTTGTTTTCTTTGTTTTTGTTTTGTTTTTTCATATCGCAAAGAAAAAATAGTTGAGATAATGCCTTAATTTATATAAATATATAGGCCCCATCTCATTATATAGAGAAAAAAAATGAAATATAGCTCCAGGGCAGGAGATCCCTTGCAATTCTTAATTCTGAAGTTATAAAGAGTTTTGGCTTTTTTTGTACCTGTAATTAGAGCCAATAGGTTGTTCTGTCAGCAAAGATGAGTCAGTCATAGAAGAATTTAGGTTGGAAGAGACCTTTGAGGTCACTGAGTTAAACTGTAAGCCCAGCACTGTGAAGTCTACCACTAAATCATGTCCCTAATAATCATATCCACAGGCCTTTTAAATATCTTCAGGGATGGAAACCCAGCCTCTTTCCTGGGCATGTTCCAGTTCTTGATTAAAAATTCCTGTGAAGAATTTTTTCTTAGTACCCAGTCTAAATCCCCTGGTGTAATTTGAAGGCATTTCTTCTTGTCCTTTCACTTGGGAGGATGGACAAATCCCTCAACTCACCTTAACTTCCCTTCAGAGTATTCTTCAGAACATGAAGTTCCCCCCAAACCTCCTTTTCTCCAGGGTGAACTTCCCCAGCTCCCTCAGCTGCTCCTCATTGGATTTGTGCTCCAGACCCTTCCCGAGCTCTGCTCCCTTCTCTGGACACACTCCAGTCCCTCAGTACTTTGGTCCAGTGAGGAGCCCAGAATCCTGATGCCAGGATTGGTGATGTGGCCTCCCCAGTGCCCAGTACAGGGGGACAATCACTGTCCTGGTTCTGCTGGCCACACCATTGCTGATACAGGCCAGGTGCCACTGGCCTTCTTGGTCACCTGGGCTCATATTCAGCTTCTGTTGGCCAGCTCCCCCAAGCCCTTTTCCCCATGACAGTTTTCCAGCCACTCTGCCCCAGACTTTAGTGCTGCCAGGGGTTGTAGGCAGGCTTTTGTCCTCATTCAAGTGCAGGACTCAGGACTTGGCTTTGTTGGACCTCATGAAATTGGTCTCATTGATCCAGCCTGTTCAGACCCCTCTGTGGAGCCTTCTTTTCCTCCAACCTATCAACATTCCTATTCAACTTGGTGTTCTCTGCAAATTGACTGAGGGGTTATTCAATTCCTTTTTTGAGATAGATAACGATAGGATCAGCCCCAAATACTGAGCCTTGAGGCCTGGCAATCCAGAAAGTTTTTTACCCAGCAAATAGTGTGCCCCTCCAAGCATGGGTAGCCTGTTTCTATAGGAGAATGCTATGGGAAAAGAAGTCAAAAAGAGATAAGTGATTCAAGGCACACATCTTAAAATAGTTTCAGACATGTAATAATCCAGAACTCCTGTGTGAAGGTATTGCCATCCCAATAAAATGTCTATTTCTGCCTATTTAATGATCTCAGTGCTTCATAGCTAAAATCATTATAAACCCTTTTGTACTGCCAAGGTAGCTCAGAGCTGTGTCAACCTGCAAAGGAATCAGCCACAAAACTTTTCCCCTATTTCATTATTTCCTACTTTATAATTTAAAATAGTCACGTCTGTGCATGTCACTTGAGAATGGAATGAAGAGGATCCAGTTTAGTTTGCACTACTGAGTAAAAGAAAGCTGAATTGAAAGGTAGATATTAACTACTGTCTCCAGATTTTAGACTGCTCCTACTTGACTCTTATGACCCAATTCCTTAATTGATGACACTAATTAAAAGTGAGTGACCAGGGATCTCACTGCAATCAGAACAGTTGCATACCACAATGGAATGTGCAGCTACTCAAGTGATTTTTGCTATCCAAAAACCAAGGCACCTACCTTGCACTTTTAAACATCATCTGTCTTGATATCCAGAGTTTTAAATTTTTCTCTACAGACTATTTTTAAGTTGTGCATTGATTAAAACAAAACTATGTATTCATCACAATACTTGCTTATATCTGGAAATATAATTATATTAATTCAAATATCTGTGCATTGTCACTTTTAGGAAAAATAATCTGAAATTGTATTCTGGAAATTTTGTAAGAGTTGTGTTTTATTTTTTATTTTAAAAATAACCTCAGGAAGATGGTGGCTTTTTCCTCTTTGGATTTATTCAGTGCAGCATAATTTTGCATTTACAAATTAAGTTAGATCTCAACCACAGAATTATGGAATTGTTTGGGTTGAAAGGGACCATAAAGATCATCGAGTTCTAACCCCTCTGCAGTGGGAGAAATACCTTCCCCTAGACCAGGTGGCTCAAAGCCCTGTCCAGGCTAGGCTTCAACACTTCCAGGGATGAGTGCACAAGATGTGTGCTGAGCTCCTTGTTCTCCTCTCTTTTACTGACCAGAGCAGAAGTGTCAATATCCAAGGCATGTAGATAAGCCAAAGCCTAAAAAAGTGCCACTCATTTGTAGAAGACCTTACTGATGAGTATCACAGCTTTACACAAGCCTGAGAAACGTGTAAAGAGTGTAGAGTGAAGTAGAGGGAAGCCCTTTCCCCATCTTCCTTCTGAAAAGTGAAAAGAAGCCTTTTGATCACAGGCAGCATTTTCTAGAGTAGCCTCTTCATATTTAGTTGTGGTCTTCAAAGGAGAGACAAGATTGAGCAACTTCTCAGGACATATACAACCCTGACATTTATTGGAAGAAAATCGTGACAGGATTGTCATTACTGTGAGGGTGGTGAGGCATTGGAATAGGTTGCCCAGAGATGTTGTGGAAGTCACATTCCTGGAAGTGTTCAAGATCAGGTTGGATGGGGTTTTGAGCAACCTGGTCACAGAGAAAGAGGAATTGGAACCAGATCATCTTTAAAGTCCCTTTCAACCTAAACAAATTCTATAATCGTGGGCTTACCCTTCATTATTTATGTGATTTCCAGTTCCCATTTCTTATCTGCTTTCCGAGTTTGTATATCAGGAAGATACTTGAAAGAGTATCCAGGAACCCATTACCTCAGCCATGAGGGGATGCTTCCTCTCACTCTCTTCCTAAACCACTTCAAGCTAGTAAATACAAAATTTTGGACCTATATCTCCCATAACTTCCTGAGCTGCTGTCTGTTTCCTAATTCCATTGCCTCTTGATTATTACTGTTCTATTTCTTATGACTGTTCTGTGTGACGTCTGTACTGAATTTACTCTAAAATGCAGATGGAATGATTCAGTTATTTCCCAAGTAATTAAAAATGGTCAGACTTATAAAAAAAAAGAAAATCAAGCAAAGAAACCACCACGAACAACCAGCTAACAAAATAAACCAACCAAAAAAACCCCACCACCAACAAAAAAGCCCCCAACCAAACAAACGAAAAAAAAAACAAAGCCAAAAAACTAAAACCAAACCAGGAAGCCTAAACACAAAGAAACAAACAAAATAACCTAATTAATTAAAAAAAACACCAAACCAAGGAAAACAAAATCATAAGTGTTGATACATTTAATGTTCCATCCATCCAAACATCCTTCTCTTCTGTAACTTCCCAGTCATTTCAGGAAACAGCTAAAATACTTTCCCATCTGCTTCTGAAATGCCTACAGCTCATGTTTCACACCTTCTTCTCTACTTTTCTACTGCTCAACCGATGTTTTCTTTTCTCTCCTTTTAGCAGAGAGCTGGAGGTTAGACTGAAATACACCTTATTTTTCATTGTGCTAATAGTCCAACCCACACACTGTCAAGCAGCAGAGATGTACTCTGACAAATGTGTCCTTCCAAAATAGAACTGACCCTGAATACAGCTGCTAATTCCCTTTTTATATACTCAATAAGTCACAATGAAAAAATCAATCAAATGTCATCATTGCGTCATTAAAAAATGAGATACAATATATTTGAAGTCTGAGGGGAAAAGGAGACTGAGGTTAAAATCACAAGCTGCAGCTATAATTTATGGCTTAATTAAACTCTGTATTGATATCCTTATCTGACAACACTTTTTTTTTTCTCTTAAATTGTCTCAGTGGGAATGAATCACAAGGGGTATGTTTATCCAAATCTCAAGAGGCAGTATCAAATCACATAGAAAATGGGAATAGATGTATCGAAGCTATCTAAAGTTCTCAATTCCTTCTTTCTCTTTTCATCCTTTTTGCAAGATGACATCTATCCCAAAGTTGTAGAGAGTTTTGAAAAAATGTCATGCAAGAAGACAAATTACTGCTTTTTTTTCTGTAAAAGGAAAGAATTATGACAAAAGTCATCATGTTTCCTCATATAATTTGGAATATATCCTGTGTTATATCAAAGTGTTTTTGCCTTACAGAAAGAAAGAGACGTGTATAATCCATATTATACAATAGTTTGATATGCAGATTTGACACTACAACATTGTGACTTAGCAAAAGTGAAATCCTATACAAATGAATTATCCAATTATGTATTAATTTTAGATTGGAGACATCTATCTATCTATCTATCTATCTATCTATCTATCTATCTATCTATAGAGAGAGAGAGGTTAGAGTAACTGTTTTTAAGTCTAATTTTCTCTTTTTCTTGCTCCCAAAATCAATAACAAAAAATTGTGCTTTGAATAAAAAAAATAGTCCTTTTGCCAATGATTAATTTGTTTTAAGGGCAGATTCAGTTAATCTTAACATGACAGATAACTTAAGTAGTAAAGTATTGCCTAAATTAATTTTTAATGGTTTAAAGACTATGAAATGAAAGATTTCAGTACACAAAATTAAAAAAAAAAAAAATCTTGTATTTGGTCAGTTAACATTGGTTTCAAGAACTTTAGCCTTGCCTGTCTATATATTCTACTGATTTTTACTCATATATGTTTTTATTTAGGACTTGTTTTACCTGTGGAATGCCTTACACAAACACAAAGTATTAATCCTGCAATTATGGCAGCAAAGATTTTATGTTCATGTAGAAATTTAAAAACATATATTCATTCTTTTCTTTGCTGTTATTATTGTAGTTAGTATAGAGAGCACTCCAGAATCCATGTCCTGCAGAGAAAGGTCTTCTCTTGAATTATGAATACTACGTGGATTTTTTAAATCTGGAGAATAAAAAAGACGTTTGCATGAAATGGCCCACAGATAGCAATTTTTAATCTAGCTGAAGATGGATCATGTCAAATGCTGCCATAAATTTATCAAAGCTCTTACTTCCAAAAAGTTGCACACAAAAATAACCATTAGCCAAGACATGTTCTAAGCAATGCATTTCGTTGACCATTGTATATTTCTTAGTTTTGACTTGATGTTCACATTTTATTTTAATTATTATAAAAGAAGGAAAATGTTTAAGGATACTAGGTATGGGTTTGATGGCTCTGGTACGGATTTTTGACAGTGTATAGAAATTCAGAAAACATGTGTTGGTTATTTTAAGTATTGGAATGTCGTTATGTTTTGAAATGTGACTTTATTATACTATGGAAATAATGAACAAATAAAACCACAGAAGATCTGTTATGATTAAATGAAATAGAATAGCCTGGCTTAGAAGAGATGTTAAAGATCATCTAATTCCAACCCCTGTGCCATGGGCAGGAACACCTTCCACTAGACCAGGTTGCTCAAATCCCATCCAAGCTGGCTTTGAACACTCCCAGGGTTGGGACACTCACAGCTTCTCTTTGAAACCTCATAAGGCAGCCTTTTAGTCACATCTGTAAATATCCTATGCTGCTCTTATACAAACTCTTATAAAATCGTTATCATACTGTTTTTGGGGGTTTGGTTTTGTATTTTAAGAAAAGAAGCAGGGTGAAGCCTAAAGTAGTAATTTTGAAGCTGTGTCATTGTCACGATCCGCTATTAATGCAGAGCGGGGGTCGTGATGGTTCTTTTGATCTCAAAGGTGCAAACAGGCAAAATGCAGGGGACAAAATCAGTTTATTCAACAACAGAAAATCAGTTTAATCAACAACAGCAATGCATTTCATCAAATGCCAACAATTCAGTTACGGTAAAGGGGAGAGGTATAGGATAGGAAAAGGGGAAAGAAAGGAAGGGATGGGAGGATAGCTACCAACAGACGAGACGGGCGTCCTCGCGGGTCATCCGATAGACGAGTCCTCGTCCGTGGGGAGATCTCAGGGGTCTTCATCAGTGGAGAGATCTCAAAGGGTCCTTTCCAGAGGGTCGCTCTTTTATAGTCCTTCTCCAAAGCGAGTGGCTTCTGGCCAAAAGGTGGGAAGATTTATGGACCATTGTGTGGTGCTGCAGGAGACAGGTACGGACAAGCAGTCCTCAGTTGATACAACACAGTCTCTGGTTGGTGCCACGGCAGCACGGTCCAGTGAACACAATACACCAGCACACAGTCACAAGCATCCACCTGGCCCAGCCAGGAAACCATTGTTCAGAGTCAGCCTGGGTGGGGGTCCTCGAGGTCCTTGCGACGGTCGGGAGGCAAAATCGAGGGGAACTTCGGACCGACCCTTACAGTCATTCAAGCAGCATCTTCCTGATCTCCCCCAGATAATTGGGCTTTGGCTGTCTTTTCACGTAATCATGCTCTTTATTTGCAGGGTGGGGAAAAAAGAAAAATATAAAGGAGAAGATTAATTCATAGGTCTTATGTTTTTGAGGAGAAATTTCATCAAAAGTCTCTCACGTAGTGGGTAAAGAATAGCAGACGAGTATCAGAGCTGTGAATGGTATGGAAGGGCATTACTTTATTGCAGCAGCTGAGTAAAATCAGGAAGAGAAGTAAATGCCTAAAAAACATGAAAACGGCCAAAGCTTCAAAGCCATTGGGACCTTAAAACAGAGAGACTAATGAATGCATCACCAGGAGGTTTCCCTTTGCATGATCATGGAGCTTCATTCATCTGACATCTCCCTTTCAATTTGCTGTAAAACATAACTGAAGGATTGTGCTTTGGGGCACTGCAGAATGTGCGAGAATTTACTGCATTATTCAAAATGCATAAAGGGAGAATAAAATATTTCAATTTAATTCCATAAACAAAAACCCAGAAGAGAAATGTGTTCGTTAGAAAGAAGTGAAAAGATTTTATCAACTTTTGATACACGTATCGTAATTGCTTGCAGAAGTTTGCAGAAAGCATCTCAATGCCTACTCAACATTCCTTCAATGGGGAATAGAAAAAAGAAAACAAAATAAGTTTTCATGAGAGACACTGCCCCAAAACATTTGCCTTTCTTGGCTGGTTCTACCTCTTAAAAATTCAATGTGTTTCCTCATTGGTACATTGTTGCCAGCATTTGAAATCTAGCAATTTTGTTTGCTTCATTTCTTTTCTCTCTCTGGTCTTCCAAGCAATTTTACTGTTTTCTTATTTTTCTCCCTCAAAAGCATTTATGCCTAAATTCCCTTGTTCTTTCAAACTGTTTCACTACCTGCAAAATCCATCTGCTTCAGATGTTTTTCTACTACACTAGAGGGTGAAAATTAAAATAACTTAATGACTCACTGCCTGTAAAATTACTTTCATTTTTTCATGAATTTTAGTTCAGTCCCATAGTGAGTACAGATTCAGTGCAAGCTTTGTGTTTTGTGCTCTGAATTTGTGATTTTCACTAAATAAAAGCTACCCTCTTAGTCAGAAACAGTGTATTAATCTGCAGGAAGATTCATTTTCAGAACATAATACACCATTACTCACTTGGAAAATTCATGCTTGGTAACTCCCCACCTGAAAAATAGATTCAAAAGTAGTACAAGGCTTACAGGGCTTTTAAAACTAAATTAAGGAATTTGGGTGTTGTGGGTAGGGGTATTTTGCTATTTCTTTTTCCTTATACTCATTAAGAGGTTTTGTTTATTGCATTAGCAGACCTTGGGAATTGACATGTAACTATAAATGTAGGAGATACATAGATTTAGAAACAGACCAGAATAGTGCTTTAATCACATAAATTTTGTCCATATTTAAATCAAAGAAGCATCAGCTGGACCAATGTATTTAAATAGAAGTAGACTGTTTGCATACAAGCATCACATTTTGAAGTTATTCATGTGTTACCCTCCTTTTTAGGGTTTTAAATAAAGCAATATTAAAAAATATATATTGACTTCCTATATAAAGAGCACTGAACTGTTCCTTCTAATTTTGGGGTTTACCATTAGAGTACAGGATACTCTCCTATAATATGCACTATGTTGGAAGACAAGATAACCAGAACCTCACAAATTACTTCTTTAGAAACTGAACAAGAGGGTATTACACCATGGATCATTTTTAGCAATTTATTTTACAAAATTCATCCTTGTTTTGTCCACCTCTTTTTGGCAAGATTATTTTAAACATTTCATTTATTAAACTACAAAGAATAAAAAGAGCCCAAACCAACCAACCAAACAGAAAAAAAACATCCACCCCAAATATCTGTGAGTCCACAAAGAAATACCTGAATACACATTTTTATTTGGAGTAAGATTTTTCCTCCCATACTAAAATTTCATTTCCTGATTCATTCTGCACAAAGTCAATCAATTCATTGCATAAACTGAACATACGGCACAATAAGGCAATAATTGTGTTCAACTATAGATGTTGAGATGAAAATTGTTTCATATTACAGCACTGATTTTTATCTGACTTTGTAATAGGATATTTTTTGTTTCAATGTACTGCATCTAAAATAACCTTACTATCCATTTTCCTCTTATTTTTTCAGTAAGATGAAGCTAGTTGTACTTTTTGATTTAATGATGCAGATATTTATATGAATCATTAATAAAAATTGTTATTGCTGCAAGGTTTATTTTTCACCTGGCTGTAGCAAGTGGAGAAGCACTATTTTCTCAGCTCTTACAGTTTCAGCCAAACAGACTGATAAAAATAAAACTACTCCTGTAAACATCCAAGTTTAAAGCTTCACTGGGACAGAAAAGAAAAAAGGAAAATTGCGGCTCCCAAGCTCACCAAGTTGATAAATTCAACTAATCGACTTCTGTCTGTTGAAACTGCTATTCACAGTAGTTATGGCAAATTACAATAAGGATGGCTACAATCAGGAAATATGGAAACCTGAAGGACATGTAAGTAAAAGTCTGTGTAGCTACAGTAGCCTTTCATACTGCATGAATGTGTATTTAGATTATCTAAAGATTTTAGTCTTAAATTCAATTTGAGAAGCATCCTGATTATTTAGACATGAGTTTCCTTCTGATGAATGCAGCTACACAGATTAATAAGACACTGGTGAATATGAGGATTTTCAGAGTTTTTTTTCTTACTATGTAGTATTAATAAATAGGGCAAATATCTATTTTGAAAGGAGGAGAACATTAAATAACATTTTTAGGCCGGTGGAGGCAGGTTGAACACTCTCCTTTGAAGAGTTTTGATGACAAAACTGGTATTCACTATAATACACAAACAAATAAACAAAAAACCAAAACAAACAAAACAAAACAAAACCACCTCCCCCCTCCAACCAAAGTAATAACTTTTTGAATCAGTGTCTGTAAGAAGAGAAGATTCCACTTTTAGTGCAATATTCTGAAGACATAGAATTCTCAGTTAAGATATGGGTTCTAAGAAAGGATTCTAAGGAAGGTAAGTTCTGTTAGTAGGAGAAAGGGCAGAAGTTATAAGAGCAGTCACATCAAAAAGAAGTACAATTTTTAACATCAGTACCTGGAAAACACCTGTTATAAGAACCTTCAAATGTTTGTATTTCATAAGCATCTTCAGAAGTGTACAAAGTCAATGGTAATCCTAAGCAGACGTGGAAATCAATTTTTTTTCTCTGTGGAACCTTTTGAGATTTTTCAAGTTATTTTCCTTATCTTTTTACCATTTTATTATTAATAGAGAGACCTTGTTCAGTTAGTCCAACAAGATCTGGGAATTTCTCTTGCTAATTATATTCAGCTGGCATTTTTTTATGTTGTTGCTATTGATTTCTTGGCATATTTCCCTCTTCTGAAATCCTTTGAGAAGCCATTCACAGGGAATTCCTAAATTCTGTTATAGTCAATGATATTCAAACACAGTCACCAGCACCCACTGTGCTGTAAATATTCGCTTCCTTCATTCAAATATCTCATTTACAATGTTTTTGATTTTTCTGCAGATTGTTATACTTTCTGCATCTGTGCTGAACAGTTACAGAGATAAAGTATGCAACCTTGGCATACATCTCTCTTGATGTTACACTCTTTAGCAGCGTCACAATCTGTTTGTATTGCTGCTTTCTCCCCAAGAACTCATTTTTTTCATTAGCTGCATATTTCATGTCACCATTAAACATTCAAAAATATGAAATAATCTGACATATTTGGTTTCATCAACAGTCTTTGCAAAATCAACAAAACATTAATAATGAGCTTTTCTTTGAACTTCTGATGCATACATACACCATCATTTTGTTACTCATGCCTAATTCTATGTATAATCCAAATATAAATCTTAATGTTTGTCTCGCAGTCTTGATAAATACATGTGGAGTTTTAACCATCCTTTTTTTTTTTTACAGTTCAAAGAGTTTTATAGTGTTTAGTGAAGGAATAAAAACCAATTATTTGAATATGTTTGTTGAATAAGTTTTATATTTATCTTTCAAAGTTTATGCTGAAGGAGTGAAATTTTTCAATTTTTTTAACAACATCCTGCAAATATATTCTTTTTTGCTTACTAGTATCCAGCTTCCGCCTAGATACCATTTTGTAGCATGAGAGTTTCCTATCTGTAGCTTTTTTTCAGATTTATAAGAATCTCAAAAATCATTCAGATATTGGCAATTCATTCAATAGCTCATCATTTCGGAAGTTGTGTGGGCACAGAGCCCTCATTTATGTCATTAAATGATGAGTTATAATCAAATATTTCAATTTTTGTATTTTACTCTCCCCTTGAGTTTAGGCTGCTGTGGGATTCTACAAAGTACTGATAATTGATTACAGTCAGTGTGGACATCAAGACTAGAGGCAGCCCGAGGGTCAAAGTCACCTTCTGACATCGATCTCTCCAAATAATGAGCACTACTTTTCTGGACAAAATGAGCTTGATGAGTGTACTTCACTTTAAATTGATGCGGGCTGGATTATCTACTTTAAATGAAATTATCTGATGCCAGATAATGTCTCATGACACAAAATAATCATTGTGGACATCGCTTTATATAGCTTGTGAAACAGGGTTGTTTGGGTCATGCTTGCAGGTTCCTGGAAGTATTTATTACATGAACTACAGTTTGTTATGGACAGGCTATTAGGCTATCTGAAATAACAGGTATTTTTGGAATGAGAAGTCTTCTGGGACTCAAAACTCATAGTGACTTTTCATGTTTCGCTTTTCCAGTGACGTGGAATGGATATGGTTCATGACTGGAATGGTTCATGATTTAAAAATTGTTATGAAGTTTTGCCCATTATAGCAAAAATTTTACAAAGAAGCTACAACCACAGAACCCCTCCTTGAAGATTCCTGACTGGAACCTAAGCCCGTGAGTTAAGTTGCCTCAATAAGATAAAGTGGACATTATTGTTCAGTCATCTCAGGCTGAGGGAGAGAACACATCCACCAGAAAGCCAAACCCAGCAGCTGTGCTGAGAATCATCCCTGGCTGGGTTTGGGTAGAGCACAGCCCACAGAGGCCAGGTTTACACAGACTCCCCCCAAAGCGAGGCAGGGGGGAGGGGGTTTTGGATGTGTGGTGTGACCTCTGCTCAGAGGCAGTGAACACCCATCCTCCCTCACACAAACCAGCCCAGCTGTGAAACCCCCATCACCACAGGCCACATCCATGGGACATTCCCAGGAGAGGCAGCTGAGGGGGTGTCACAATCCATCAAAGATCCCCAAAGTGCTCCCCAGACTCATTCCTGAGCCCTTGCACCACAGCACGGCTGCAACAGATCCAGAGTCTGCTGCAAGGGACTGTGTCAAACTGCCCCCCCTTCCCCTCGGGGAGATACCTGGACATTCTCATCCAGCCTGAGCATGAATTAATCCATTGGATTTTATGTTTTCTGGAGAAAAAGAACCCTCACCACCAAAATGATCAGCTGGAGAGGATCAACAGGACACTATTGAGATCCATGGAGTGGTGATACTTTCTTTAATCTAGCTAGCTTTCTGTCCCCACACATTTTTCTATTTTTTTCTCTTCCTTTTTCCCTCTTTTCCTCTCTCTCTCTCTGTCTCTCTCGCTCATATTTATTATAAAATAAAATCCATACTATTAACTTTGGCATATGGTCTCAAACCTTAATTTGGGCAGAGGCATTTCTAATAACTTTAAAAACAGGACTGTAACAAGTGAGAACAGCTATTAATCTGTTGTTTTTTTTTCTTCTGTTAGGCTTGAGCCAAAAAGAATGAACTTAATATTTTTCCTAGATGCTGTGTTAAAGTGAAAATACCAAAATATGGGTGTGAGCATTGTGCAGACTGCACAGTAGCAGCTATACCTGAAGTGTTCCAGCCTAGCAAACTCAGGCCTCAAAAACAAAACATCTGGAGGTGAGAGAAACCAGAGGCTACTCTGCCTCATCAGGCTTTATGGTCTGCAATGCAGATCTATCCACACTCTTCTTTGCCCCACTATGAATCTCTCAGGTGTTAAAGCTGGATGAGGAAATGGTATTGACCTCTATAAAGAAGTACAACCAAAAGTTTGCACTCTCTCTTTTGGGCTCCTGTTGCAGCCTTCTGGCTCCATGGTGCAAAACTGTGAAATTTCTGCAGAAAGCCAGCCTGGAATTATTACACTATTGGGTTTATTTAAAAATAGAAAAAATGGAGGTACTCAGTTTTATATGCTTGGTTAATATGCTTTATGCTGTCCTCAATGTGAAGTGCTATGGAATGTAAGTACAGGTTTTATCTAATTGCACTATGAAAGAATAGAAGTAAAATTTAGATGCTCACAAGGTCATAGCTGTTGATTTGGCCTCCTATGCATATAGACTGTAAAAAAAAAAAAGTTTAGTAGATTAATTTGAATTTTTAAACTATTTTTCTCTGTGTATACCTTCCATGCTTGCTTGTAGTGCATGCATTAGCAAGAAAGGTCACTGCTGGGTCACTGAAAGCCCAGACTTATAGCCAGTTTAACTATTTGCATAGAATAGATACTGTAGATGTTGTTTAAACTTGTATACCAGGACACCATAAAAGCAAAATTAACTCTGATTTGCTCAAAAAAATTGCTCAGATGAATTGTATTTTAAAATATTGGGGCTTGTTATTTGCTACAAATGGTTTTATCATTTTTGTCCATGTGGCCTTCACTTGGGAACAAAAGCTCTGGGTTATATTTTTTTCACTTCAGGGTAAAAAGAACAACTAGCCAATTTTTTTAACATCATATGTAAAATTACCTTTGCATGCTTCACTGTCTTCCTTCATGGTAAAGTTGCATGGCATGATCACATAGCAGCTGCTAATGATGCAGGTGAATGGCCAGGATATGATTGCAGCAAAGATATAAGGACTTCTTTAAAGAGGACCAGAGAAAGAGGAAAGGGATACCTATCCTAGAAACTGCTCTCTGCCAGGGCCAGATGTGGTTTCTGCCACAGCTGCTATTGTTCCCAGTGGGGAAAAAAAAAATAAATTAAAAAGTCACTGCAGGTACTAGGAAAATGGGGAAAGCCAGGGCAGAAGTGGGAGAAGAGAGCAGAGAAGAGACAGTGCCAAGTGCTGCAGATGAGACAGAATAAATGACAGACAAGAGTGAATCTGGATCCTGGAGCTTATTTAAGA
Organism: Acridotheres tristis; assembly: GCA_037013685.1. Taxonomy (NCBI): domain Eukaryota; kingdom Metazoa; phylum Chordata; class Aves; order Passeriformes; family Sturnidae; genus Acridotheres; species Acridotheres tristis. The sequence goes on along the minus strand of CM072884.1, from coordinate 13,327,526 downwards.
AAAGGGCAAAAAGAGTTTTTTATCCTGCATGATTACCTCACACACTACCACACCCTCCCCTGCAGCTCTTGTGCTCCTTAGGTCTCACCATCCCTTTGCTGTGGGAGCTCCCTCCTGGCCCAGGAAGGTCTCTAGACAACTGGGTTGGTTCCCTCTGTGCTGTTGCTCATCCTTACCCATCTCAGCTGTTTCCTCTCCAGGTCCCCAGGCATCCCTTTTCTTTGGTCTTCTTACAGCCCCCTGATTTCCAGGATCTTCCCTCACTTCCAGGATCTTACCTCCAGCAAAGATCTTTACTGTTTCAAGATCATCATCTTTTCAAGACCAGTTTATATAGGAATCCTTTTCAGTAAAAGTCTTTTCCAAATCCGCAGTTCTTCCATTTTCCCCATTTCAAGAGTCTATATGCTGAAACACAACACTTGATCAGCCTCTTAATTAGTGGATTTATTTTACATTTCTTTATTAATTTGAGGATTTGAGGGAGGGCAGTTTTGTTTAGTCCAGATGCTAACAATTTTTTCAATTGCTGCCATTGCTGCCAGCAGGTATTGGACCTGTCCTTGAGAATTCAAGAATTAAGTTTGTGGCATTCACACACAAACACAGACACAGACACTGACACAAACATATACACAAGCACAAATATATATCTAAGTTGTTTCCACATCCATGAAAGCAGGTAAAAAATCATTTTGGTAAGAGGAAACAAAAAATTGCCAAGAGGTCAAAAAAGTTGCCATTAGATACATGTGACAATAACAGTAAAAGCAAAAAAAAAACAAAAAAAACCCAAAAACAACAACAAAAAAAAAGTCTTGCATGAATACACTCTGATGGATCTTGCCATTCTACAGCATTATCATACACTATGCCAGTGCTGATGCAGCATTGCAATTGGGAAATAGTTTCAAAACGTTATTCACTTTGGTGGGAGGTTGCAAAAAGAGAAGCAAAGGAGCTGGAGAAATTTGGTGAAGTCTAGCTCAGAATGTCAAGTAAGCCCCCTTTATTATCTATCCCCACATAGCTCTCTCTCACACATCTGTCTAGATTTCATCTCATAGCTGCCAACAAGCTTGGGGAATCCTTTAACTCTTCAGGTCCACTGACATCTCTAGCTTACTTCTCAACATTGTCAAGTATTTACAAAAGAGTAAAAAATTCTGCAGGCTAAAAATTCCAGAAAAAAATGCATTAAACCATCTCTCTCTCACTATCAGCTTTATTCTTTTATAAGCCTTTAAATACCATAGTGCAGGTTTGTTTGGTTTTTTTCTTTCAAGTAGTCATCACTATAGAAGAGTCTAAAACATCTTTGATATTCCCGTGTATTAGCGTGACCTTAATAATGAATGGATCCTACCTTTTCATCTGAGCCTCTCAAAAATTTTTATGGACCTAGAATATTTCCTCCTTGTGCCATGGCAAGATGCTAAACCACAAATAGCTAAATCATAGAATGATTTGGACTGGAAGATACCTTAAAAATCATCTTGTTGCACACTCCTGCCATAGGCAGGGGCACCTTCCACTAGAGCAGATTGCTCAGAGCCCCATCCAGCCTGGTCCTGAGCAGCCACAGCTTCTCTGGGCAACCTGTGCCAATGTCTCACCATCCTCAAAGTAAAGACTTTCTTCTTAATATCTAGTCTATATATACTTCTTTTAGTTTAGAACCATTTCCCCTTCCATTGCCATTACATGTCCCTGTGTAAATTCCTTCTCCAGCTCTCTTGTAAAGGCACTGGAAGATGCTCTAAGGTCTCCCCAAACCTTGTCTTCTCTGAGGTGAGCAACTCTCTCAGCCTGTCCTTGTAGGAGAGGTGTTCCAGCTCTCTGATCATTTCACCTCTGAAAGAATTTCAGACTTTCACTAGGTTTTAGTACTTCAAATAACATTTAGAAGTGTGAAAATTGCAAAGAAAAAGTGCAACCAAAAGTATGAATTTCATGTATTCTATAGGATTATTGGTGCTCATGAGTGAGCACTAAATTATCTCTTAGTTTCCAGTCAGTGCCATGAGTCCTGGTCATAACAGATCTTTGGTCTGACTATATTAAAGGGTTTATCCTTCATTGAAACTTGGATAAAACTTTCTGAGCTTCCTAAAAGTATTTATTAGTCCTGCTGCCTTCACCTCTCTGATTCAGATTTCAGTCTGAGGACAAACTCTTGCCAAGTAAAACATAGAGAATGCTCTGAACTTACAGTTTGGGGTAAAAATATGAAAATAACAAAATCATCATCAATCAAAGCTAAAACATTTGTTATGTGTGTTCCTCTTCATCACAGGCACATTCAGCTGTCTTCTGAGACACATATATGTGCATGAACATGCACATTCTCTGGCTAAAAATAATCTTTAGAGAAAAAAATCAGAAATTACTGGGACAGAGAATCCCATTCATTTTATATTTTACTCTTTTGCTTGAATCGTTGTTATTTTTTTGATCCATATGAAGCAAAAAGGGATGGACTGAAATAGGATTTCTACCAGAAAGAAAGTATCTGGAGAGTCATCTTTTGAAGCTGTATTTTGCTTCTTCAGGAAAGAGTGGGAGAACAAAAATAAATCTAAAAAACCTTACGAAAACTGAAGCCTCAGGACCCATCCATCTTTCATTTCCCTCATACAGGAAATCTTCCATTTTGCAGAAATGATCCTTGTCCTTGTCATTTTTTTTTGGGCTCACCTCTCTGGCCTGTCATTGCACAGTTCCTGTGCTTGGCTTCATTTCTCTTCTTTACCATGTTTGCACTTGGTTATCTCTGTGGCATCAAATTCTGTGCTTCTCCTTCCATTTAAACATATTATTTGAAAATGCACAACTGTGAAGGTGGACCACGGTACTAATACTCTTATAACAAGCAGTAACACCTAGAGGGCTATTAGTCAGAATATTTGCAACTGTCTATTTATGGATTTTGCTAAATGGGTGATAATATCAGCATACACTGTAATATTCTCTGATTTTCTCCCTATGACTTTTGAGAAGTCTTATTGTAACTGGCATTTTGCTGACACATCATGAATATGACCACTTTTCTTTCAGAGTATGCCTTCCCTCCTTCTCTAAGCAAGGATAAACTGCACTTATGGAAAAGACCTTGTATAACTTACTCTTAGATTTACACCTTAATTGTAAATAGTCCTATAGGAACAGCTAATGAAAGAAATGGTGTCTAACAAATAATATTTTTAGGGTACAATTTATTGAAGCATCTAATTTGTTTAAAAGGTTGAGATAAGGAGGCAAATACCTTCTCTGTCAGACATGGTTTGTACAAAAATATTTTCGTGTAGAACTTGATTTCCCAATTATAAAATAATAAAAGTAGTTGAATATCCATTAGATATAAATATATATGAGACCTAGTGGTGGTCAGATTTGAGAATATCTTTCTGTACCTTCTGATTTAAGTAAAAGTTATTGTTTTCTGGACTGTATCATTAGGGTTTCAATGGCACTATAACCTTTCTATTTTCTAAGCACTAGAAGAATTTTTAAAAATATTTTTAAAAAATCTATTATGATTATGGGAAATGAAAGCTCAAGTGCTCATTTTAGACATACTTCTATAATGAGGAAAACAGAAATGAAGCTAATTTACCAGTAGTATCACCGTAATTCCCTCTTTGTATTACCCTTCAATTCACTTTTAGGCACAAATTAAGCGAAAATCTATTGTATACCTTTGGCTAGGGAGACTAGACTCAAGTACTGGGTGCACCTACACTTTATGTATGTGAATTTATAGACCTCAGATTATACTCAAGAAAGATTTTTTTAAGTTGTCAGAAGAAATATCCATGCAACTTTGATTAGCATGCTACTCAAGTCAGCACATGACACCAGGTCTGGGAGGCAATTCATTTATCATCCTGGTTCTATGGTTCATTAATCACATCCTTTCCTTTCCTTTCCTTTCCTTTCCTTTCCTTTCCTTTCCTTTCCTTTCCTTTCCTTTCCTTTCCTTTCCTTTCCTTTCCTTTCCTTTCCTTTCCTTTCCTTTCCTTTCCTTTCCTTTCCTTTCCTTTCCTTTCCTTTCCTTTCCTTTCCTTTCCTTTCCTTTCCTTTCCTTTCCTTTCCTTTCCTTTCCTTTCCTTTCCTTTCCTTTCCTTTCCTTTCCTTTCCTTTCCTTTCCTTTCCTTTCCTTTCCTTTCCTTTCCTTTCCTTTCCTTTCCTTTCCTTTCCTTTCCTTTCCTTTCCTTTCCTTTCCTTTCCTTTCCTTTCCTTTCCTTTCCTTTCCTTTCCTTTCCTTTCCTTTCCTTTCCCTTCCCCACAATTAGTAATATTCAAAGCTGCAAGTACAGTTCATAATTATTATGGTTCTGATAACAGTTAAGAAGTGTACAGGAATTCTGGCGATACATAATTAACAAATCTTCATCCACTTAATTAGCTTTCCCTTCACATGCCATTTGCATAGTGTGCAGCACTATTTTGCCTTTTGGAGGTATATGTAATTTTTTGAGAGTGAAAAAGGTGTGATATCTCAAATATACTTTTACATTATTTATTCAGTAGTAGTAGAAATCTGCCAAAGAGCTGTGATTTTCCCAATGGGATGGTGACTCTGCTCCCTCACAAGAAGCTGCAGGCACATAGTGAATTGCTGTGGTGTGGCACATGGTCTGCTTTGCTTATTGGTGATCTTCCTGCCTGGAATGGTCCTGCAGTCCCAGAGATAACCCAGCTGCCTTTATGTGCTGCCTTGCAGAAAAGGTGATGATGGCTTTAGGGCATAAATTGTCTAATGCTTGACTTCAGATTTAGCTCTGCCTCAAATCTAGCCCCTTGGAAGCACGGTTCCTTCCTCCAAGGAAACAATCTTTCTGTCTAACTGCTGAATATGCTGGTGTCTCTCTGAAGTAGTTTTCCCAAAGGCTAGTTATATCCTGGGAGGAACAGGGAGTTTTCTAGTGATGCAGTTTTCCCTAAGCTACTTCTACCTGCCTCCTGGGGCAGGAGAGAGGAATCTCTTGCTTTCTTCTGGGGGCTGTTCTTTTCTCAGGAAAGGCACGATTCTAACAGTTTCTTTTTCTCTTTTTCTTAGACTCCCTGATGCACCTTAACCTTTCTACTTCAAGTAGAGGAAATACAGAGATTACTTCACACCGTCACTGTCGAGACATGTTTTAATTAACCTGAGTTTAAAAGAAGAAGACTTTGAAAAATATATATTTCTATAACTTAAATGACTTTTCACAAGGATTATAATTACTCATACTTTTGCTTAATGAAAGTGCTTAAGTATTTAATTTTGTTTAAATAATTTTGTTTTAAATGGAGTTCAATTTTCATGATGAAACATTTTCAGCTTCCTTTCTTAATCATTAAACAAACATAAAACTTCTAAGTTTCATCCCACTTGCTAGGCAAATAATGTCATTTTTGTAAGAGAGTTGTTCCAATTAACGAATTTTGGGAAAATAAAAATATTCTGATAAAGATTCAAATTACAGTCTTTAGTAAATAAAATGAGTATTACTTAACAATAGTAATCCACGAATAAAATTATTATAGTAGTTTGGTTTGCCATGTGATTTTTTTTTCAATTACTGATTAAAACCTTTTTCAGTTGTTCACCTCTCCCTATAACAGCTTTCTCACATGACTCACTCTGTTTTGGAAGACACAACCTAAACAAAATTACTGATCTTTTTGAAACTAGTTTCAATTTTTATAACAATGGCAGTGAAGGGGTGTTTTATTTATGTATCTCTTATCATTACTCCTCAAATCAAAGATTAAACAATGACATGGCAGTCATAAATATATGTTTTGATTTTATAAGGGGAATATAATGCAGTCAGTAAAATAAAATTTTTCATAAATTAGTTTTGAAGGCTTTTTCCTAAGTGCACTTTTACTGATAACCTATCTTCCAGCAATTTTTCAATTTAATTGCATTTGTTTTTACTGTGTTTACCCCTTTCTCTTTGCTCACTGCAAGTAATGAGAAAATTAGTTAGGTGGCATGAATGCTAATGTAAAATTTATTTTACCTGTGTATTGCCAAATATTTGTAGGAATAAACTACAATTCATATACAACATTATTCACAGATGCAATCTCATTATAAGATTTTGGTTCATTAAATAAAATAAATAGATTTTCTCACTGTGTTTAATCAAATCAGCTGGACTTACAAAATACAAATGTTTAAAGCTGCACTTTAAAAGCTGCTGATTGGGGTTTGTACACACTATTTGTCAAATGACAAGGCAATGACTCATGTGAATTAGATATTCAAATTAGTTTATTTGAGTCTATTTCATGAAATTCACACATGAAGTGTTTATTTAAAGGAAGTATATAAACAGAATTGAATTTGCTAACATATAACTTCTGTTTTGGGTGAGAGTTACAGAAGGAAACAAGTGCTCAGCATCTACATAAAATCTATTGTAAGTTTACAAAGCAGCCTGTCATGCTGTGCCATGATGACAAAAAGAAAAAGAATGCAAGATATAAAGTCATAAGAAAAGAAATTGATTGTGTCACCATATTTTGCAATCCTGTTATATTGTTAAATTTCCTGAAAACTCTGGCTTCAGAACAGAATTAGAAAATGAAAACTTTCATTTATTTAAAGAAACATTTGGTGGGTTTTGTGCAAGAATAAAGCTCAGATATTAAAAACCAAATAACAATATTAAATAAAAAAAACCCCAAGGTAAATTGTTTTAAAATCTCATTTTCTAAACTCGAAGATAAATATGTCAAGTCTTGACAAATCATCCTTGAGCTGGTAATTTGTCTGAAATATAATCATTGCTCACAAAATTGTTCATCTTGCTATTTAGAACCTACAAGTATAAGTAAAAGCTATTTGTGTTGCTCCTTGTGTTTAGATCTGATTTTAAAAGATCATTTCATCTTGAAGCCTTTAATCAAAGCACAGCAAAGGTCATTCTTTGCTGTAACCAGTGCAGTGTATGTGTGTGCACATGTGTATTTTAAGGGGATTGCCTTTGGTGAAGCAAACTTCTTCACATGAGTGCTGGGCCTGTCTTGATTATTGAATTGAATGACAGGCGGATTTTACTAGTTTGAGATGAAAATAAAGAAGCTATCATAGTAATGACTAACAAAAATACAGAAGTTGTCACAGTAATGACTAAAAAAGTGATCTCTTTATCTTTTTTTAACTGATGTCAACCAGTTGAGAAGTGGATAAACAGAAAAGCACTAATGAGGCAATTTGTAAGTTATTTGTGCTGCTTACAGAAATCAAGGAGGGAGCAGAGATATTTAAATATAACTGGAAATATACAGTTGGCTGAGAAAATTCAACTGTTAGCCAGAAATATTGTCCAGGACAGCTGCTGTCCTGAAATAAATCAGGAAAATATATTTGTTCCAGGTATCTGCAACTGGATATGTGTTTCTAAGTCTGGCAGTTGGTAACAAGCTTTTGCTTATTCTGTTGGATGAATAGCTTAAGTATTCCTGTGTAACAAATGCTCAATAGTTAGTAATTAGTCAATTGTTTAATCAAATAGCTCACAACATAAATTGCATACATTTCAAGGAAATTCCATAAATTGCAAGGAAGGTGGAGTAGAGAGAGTAAAAATCAGAGGTGCTACCTGAAAGGTGTGAAAAGCAAACCTTGAATTTGCAATGGGCAAAATTCAGAGACCCAGCTGTTCTCTGTGGGCTTCTGCTCGTGTTCAGTTTTAGGAAAACAACTGAACATGCTGAAAGATCACCAAGACTGAGGAAGTTCATGTACAGAGCTGGTTGGGTATCTTGAAGGTCGACATGGAAGGTTACAACCCCGAGGAAGGAAAAATTGAGTTATTTTTCATCTTGTCTAGGTAGACTTTTGGTCTTCAAAGTCAGTTCTACACAAAAAAACCCAAACAAGAAAATAAATTAGTTAATGCTTATTAATTCTCAACTCTTATTTGCTGTGATGCCAGCTCTGCAAGAAGTTATTTTAATTTGTTCTAGCTGCTTCCCTTCCTCAAAGGCCGACAATAGATAATTCAGTAAAATCCAGTAAAACAATATGCAGTCAAACTATGAAGTTTTTTCAATGGAAATTCTTCAGGAAATATGTTTCTTTTAGAAAGAGACTGTTTCAGGGAAGGGGGAATGTGGGGAGGGAGAAGGAAGTTCTGTTTTGACACTTTCACTTTGAAACTTCCTGAAGGCAAATGTTATTACTTTATCTGAAAAATGGGAGTGTGGGCTTTGCTTAATCTGAAGCTGTAAAAACCCTGTTTGAATAAATGTAAAGCAAAAGATAGTAAATACTGTCAGTCCTCTTCCCCCCAGTCATTTCTTGGCACTTTTTCCGTCATGAGCACAACAGAACTGTATTAGGTTTGAACACAATTAATTTTTGTCTCATTTAATGAGTCCATTCATTAACTGATATCAAATGATTCTGCAGCTAATGACACCCAAACTGAAGCTTTTTCTGCTGTTCTGCCTCTGGTTTGAGTTGACTCTATCTACATCCCTTTTAAGATATAGTTTCAGTGATCTCTGCGTTTAAAGAAAAAGCATTCAGCACAACTGAATGCATGGGAAAGAGGCAGGTAGTGAGACAATTAAATTGCATCATTAAAAATAAAAAAGTTTAATTTAAATGGGAATACCTAGGTCAGCTGTACGGATGGATTAATGATTTCCCTAGAAATCACTTCTGCACACTGCTTTTTATCCACACTACAAAAGAATAAGACTTTTATGATAAACAATAATTTGCTAGAATGTCCTTTTTTCATTAAAAAATTAGGGGGCAGTAGTAAGGAAGGGTAAATAATGACAATGAAATATGTGAAAGATTAATGATGACCGATATAAACTATTGGATATTAACTTAGAACTTCCAGAATTACTAAGTCAATAAAAAAGCAACTTACACTTCTAGTTTAAAAGATAGAAAAACTTTATCAGAAATCAAATTAAGCCATTTGAAATCACACCTTGCTGGATGAAAAATAAGCAGGAAGGAGATTGATTGCTGTCTTAACTCCTAACCCTTATTTTCCTCCCACCTTCTTCTACCAATCTATCTCCTCTCCCTAGAAGGATTTCCATGTGTAAAATACTTTCCCACTAAAAATAATCTGAAAGCATCTTAATCCCAAATATTTTTCATTTTATTTTAAAAAGTATTATTTCAATTAAAGTTACATGGAAGTCTTCAGTCTGAACAAAAGTTTGTTACAATTTTTGCAGACAAGCTGCTTGAAGAAAGCATCAGAGAATAAGTTTAGCTTCTGGTATAGAAGTGTTGACATCATGAAGTTCCCTAGAGAATTCTGACTGAATCTTCTTGTGATGCTTGTTGATGGCATGTTGAGAAGGGTCCTGAGCAGAATCAAATTGTTAGAGTTTTCATGGATGAAAAAAGACAAAAAGAAATTTGGTGTTTGGTTTGATTTTGGGAGGAAGTGCTGGTGTGTTTTTCAAAAAGGTCCTTCCTGTGTTGCTTTAAGCTCCTTTTCTACCACAGCTCTCAATTTTGAGTACATAACAAAGGAATCAGTATTTGTGTTTTAGTAATGATGACATTTTGTCCCTACAGAGCCTGCACTGAGTCAAACATTGAAGAGCTGGTGGCCTGTGACCTACTTTTGCTGATGGTTGTATACAGAGTATACACACACTCCCTGATTTGCAGTGCATTCATTACTAGTTTGATCCTGCTGCTAAGTGGTTTGGCCCAAACATCAGATTAATAAACAGAGGTCTGGGTCCAGCCATATCCTAATGGAAAGCCACTCAAGCCACTTGTTTCTGCTGACAGTACAGCACGGGCTATTCTGCCCCCGTGGCAGCCTGCCATCTCTGAGTGTCATGATTGATGATGGAGCCCCACAGAGCTGAGGAAAAGCTGAACGGCTTCTGAGGAGATTAAAACAGTCTTTCAAGAAGGAAATAAGCATCTGAATCCAAACAAAATTATGCATGATGCAGCTGTAATTCCTGTTCTCTTATGTGGCTGAAGCATGTAGATAATTCAGAGGTGTTCCAGCAAGCAGTTTGGAGTGTAACACACAGACACACACACCCCACGCCCATGAGGGATAGTCTTTCTGGAAAGAACCAATATAGCCATAGTCAAATATTCAGCATTCAAAGACCCCTCCTACAGGATCTGTTATACTGGAATGGTTTCTGACACGTGTCCAAGTAGAGTGCCTAAAATTGTTTCAAGAGGGGGAAAAAGTGAGTTAGATTTCCAGGAGGCAGGCCAATGAATGCTTAAAAACCCACATAAAGGGAAATCATTAGCTATTTGATGTTAGTTCCACAACATGGGAAACTGCTGTTTTGGCCCATGTCTTGGTGCTCCCACAGATGGTGGTTGCAGTTATGCTGTCAGAACCACTGAGCAAAACTGCAGCTAAAGAAAACAGCCACAACAAACACAGGAAACTTCATCTGTCATGTCTGTGGCAAAACTGAACGAATTTTTTACCCAAGCCACAAAAAAAAAAATTATCCCTGCAGTGTATAGAGATCATAAATTTAGGAGAAATCAACACATGATTTCATCTTTAATATCAAATTAATTCAGTATTATCTATTTTACACATGAGATCCAAGTACTTGCAAGTGTGGTTATATTTCATATAACACAAGGGATAGCAGATATTTTATGTCTAAAATAGAAAACATCCAGCAATTCTGTTTTGGACACAACTTTAAGGTATGGTTTCCTCTTGAAATGGAATTTTTGGGGTCAGTGGAATGGACTGTGCTTCAGGAAATGTTCACCATTTTGGGGCAATAATGGTATTCTACATCACTATTCAGAGTCTACATGTCTTTTAGAGCACTTAAGGGTCAACATTTACAGAGAGAAAGATTTTCAATCTAAAGTATAACAGAATGGAACTCTGTTATAAAGGTTCAGAAGTTACCTTTGAAAAGTCCACAAGTTACTCCATGAAAGGTATACACAGTAAACCCCAAACTCAATCTTTCTTTTTGCAATAGAAATAATTTTTAAGACCAGTGATGACCTGAGTGTCATTTGTCAGTATAGTAAATTCTAAGCCCTTAGTGAGGCCTCCTCTGCTCTGTTTATCACATTTTATTAAGTCAGACAGCATTGCTAGTGATGCAGTGTTTGACAGTCATGGCTCCTGTCAGACACGAGTACTGCTCTACCCTTTTCTTTTACATGACAGCAAAGTTCCAGCTCTTTACCACTTCTCAGAAAAGGCTTACAAGTGAACTGAGAATAGTACATTGTCACCTACCAGCATATATAGAGTAGTGAAATTTCTCTTTTATGAATGTATTTTTTCATTAATTCTTATGGATTATTATCTATTTTTCTATTTATTCAATTCTTATATTCCCCTTACATTTACCAGTTTTTACTTCATAATTGCTTACATAACTAATTTAAATCATACTCTTTTGCAAAGCCTTTCTTTGAAATCATAGAATGAATCAGAAAATCACAGAATGACTCGGGTTGGCAGAAATGTTTAATACCATCTGGATCCAAACTCTCTGCCATGGGTAGGGACACCTTTCCACTAGACCTGGTTGCTCAGAGATCCATTCATCCTGGCCTTGAACATTTCCAGAGATGGAGGAACCACAGCTTCACTGGGAAACATATCCCAAGGCCTCATCACCCTCAGAATAAAGAATTTTTTCCTAATATCTAATCTAAATCCTGCTCTCCTTCAATTTGAAGCCATTCCCCCTTGTCCTGTAACTCCAGGCCCTTGTAAATAGTCTATCTCTTTTGTGGGCTCGCTTCAGGTACTGGAAGGCCACAGTTAGTTGACCCTGAAGCTTCTCTGTTTCAGGCTGAACAATCCCAGTTCTCTCATCCTTTGCTCACAGCAGAGCTGCTCCATCCCTCTGATCCCCTGGGTGCCTGCTCTGGGCTGGCTTCAACACATCCATGTCCTTCATGTGCTGGAGACACTTGTGTTCTTTGAGTTTCTTTCAGTTTTTTCTACAAGTTCAATAATACTCTAGTAAAATAATTTTTCCAATGAAATTATTACTTTGACATCAAATAATTTAATTTCATTAGGGCCCAGTTGATGTCCCTTTGTGGATTCTCTTGGAATTAAGACGTATCCATGGTAAAATATATTCCACTGGAATACACTGTTCAGCTTACAGAACTGGGAGGAATCTATCAGCACAGCATGTCTGGATGTCTAAATAAATATGTCCCTTCATTTGGTAGAGCCAAAGATGTGTTAGGTATATAATAAAGAATAAAAAAGATGAATTGTTGCTAAGTAGAAGCTTCATGCAAGCAAGGGAAAAAAAAACAAACCCAAACAACAGGACTTACACTATATATGCACATGAACATCTATGTATAAGAAGCAGAGGTACACACTATATAGTAGAGAAGAATGTAAGTGCTTATAATCTCATTTCATGGGGGAAAATCAAGAATTGTTAAAGTGAAACTAGATAACTCAGATTTAGTCAAAGGATATAAACTACGTCCCTGTGAATTGGAGTTGACAAGAAATAGTAGCATTTAAGTTCTGAAACCTGAAATGAACTAAAAAATTATATCTCCTTGGCAAACTTTAACATTTTCTTCAGGAAACAAAGTAGTCATATTGCAGTTTCCTAGATTGAGAGCAAGCTATGTGAAATCTGATTGTAAAGGAACAAAATGAACTTCAGCAAAAGCATGAAAAAGCTGCCAAGGGCTGAACCAAACCATGAGTTAGGCAGGAAAACAACTGGAAGCCTTTATCTAAATCACAACTCAAATAGGTCATATCCTTGGGAAAATGAATTTTATTAATTCAGAAATGCAAAAATTTCTCAAAGCTGTAGTCAGATGCATCAGCTGGTGTCTAATATTGAAAAATCCTGATCCAAGAAAAAATAAGAAACAGGAGTAGACAGACACTGCTGTTAATGCCTGTATGATATATTTGACAGGAAATTAATCCTGACCCCTGAAAACAGACAATTCCATAAAGATAAGCCCTTATTAAAAGCATAAGGATATTGGGTTTTTTCTCATCATGAATCCTTATCACTCTGTCACATCTGAAGACATTTCTTTCATTTAAGATGACAGTCAAGAAGACCAGGAAAAGAAATTAGTACAAGACACTCAAAATATTTTTTGCAATCACAACTAGGATATTAATTTAGCAAAATTTCTGCTTTAGAAGAAAGACATCTTGAAACCATATATTACAACTTTCTTTAAGTCTTGGATGTTTAAATGCAATACCGAATTAGTTCAATCTTTTCTTCTCTTAAGGTTTATGTATGTTTCAGTTTTACTTTCCCATGCTGACCAAAAAAAGAAAATAAATAGCCAATTTATACTAATGTTGCTCTGCTTTTATTTTGGTATTGTCTAGCACTGAACAAATCAAACTGGCCTTAATAACACAATTTAAAGTCACATCATATTTTACATCAAATCGAGTCAATCAAAATGATTTTGGAAGCAAAGCAGTAACAATAATAATGAGAATACCGGTAAAGCACTTCTCAGCTTTGCTTGTTTCATTCATCTTTAACTTTATCAGACGAAATATAAGTCACAGTGTTCTTTAAACATTGAATTTGTTTTCTTAGAACTTCATGTAAACTACGATTATGATGTAACATTGTCACTTGCCACAGGTGTTGAAACTATTTCAAACATTATTTCACACTATTTTTAAAAGTTAACTTGCCTGTAAAGTGTTTCACTTTCTTCTATTGTCAGCTGTTAAAAACCTTAATCTCAGCCTATACAAGGAAGCTGTTGAGTAGTTGAAGGTTTGTTCTGAATTCTCTGTCTTGCTCCTGGGCACAGTCAGGGAATGATATATGCTGAAACAGGTCAACAACAACCCTTCTGAATTGTTATGAACACTCTTAAGATTTTGTAGAGATGTAATTCTTGTAATTCTTTTTTTTTTTTGTTTCTGGCCTTTAGTTCCAGCCTTGCACAGAGCTTTTTCTCCCTTTGCTCTTTGCATTTACTTCTTACCAGTGTTCATACATGATTTTTCCCTTTTTCCTTGAAGTATTTCATTTAATGTATAAGAATGACCTTGGAAATTAAATTTTCAATTTTAAATTTTCTCATCAAGTATTCCTCAAAATCATTTTGAGACTGAGAGACTGGTAGAAGACTTTCAGATACTATCTAAAGGTGAAAAGGAACATTGAAAAAGTTCCTACCACCTGGCAAGTTTAATTTGCATATTTATCACTTGGTTTCAATATCATTTTATAAACGGTTCAATTTTTTTTTGTATCAGAAGCTTTCCTGAGAGGATTTCTTTATAACCTTCTCTTAGGAATGACAGTGACAATGATATGTAGCTGAATCTGCCTAGGAAGGTTCAGTGAGAACACTTAAGGGAGAAAACGTGCATCAAAAATTCTCCTTTGAGTCACTTTACCACTCCTTTCAAAAGGAGTCCTACTTCTTATAATCACATACATTTTAAAAGTTTAGTTTATGATAGTATAATTTATTAATACTATGGAGAGAAAGTTGGACGTCCTAGACAAGTGGTCCCTTGGTTGCATTAGATAGTTCAAGATGAAGTGAATATTTCTAAGGGTCTTGCTTAGTCCAACAAGTTATAACCTGGGTTGCTGAAATTTGTTGAACACTTTCAGGGGGCACTGAAAGTCATAGAGTGGATGGAAATAGAGCACAGTAGTTATCAATGTCAGATATTCACTTTTATTGTAGTGTTACAATGACTGGAAAGTGAGTCCTTTGTTTAAAATGTAGAAAACTCCTGAAGTGCTGAAGAAAAAGGAAAGGAAGGAAGGAAGGAAGGAAGGAAGGAAGGAAGGAAGGAAGGAAGGAAGGAAGGAAGGAAGGAAGGAAGGAAGGAAGGAAGGAAGGAAGGAAGGAAGGAAGGAAGGAAGGAAGGAAGGAAGGAAGGAAGGAAGGAAGGAAGGAAGGAAGGAAGGAAGGAAGGAAGGAAGGAAGGAAGGAAGGAAGGAAGGAAGGAAGGAAGGAAGGAAGGAAGGAAGGAAGGAAGGGAGGGAGGGAGGGAGGGAGGGAGGGAGGAAGGAAGGAAGGAAGGAAGGGAGGGAGGGAGGAAGGAAGAAAGAAAGAAAAGGGAGAAAGGGAGAAAGGAAAAAACATTCTGGGGACAGAGAGAGTGACAGAGATGAAGTAGAAGCATATCACCCTTCCAAGGGTCCCAACGATGTCTCACTACTTCCCTCCATCTGGTCTCCTTGGTGGTGAGGATCCCTGCTGAAAAGCATAGAATCCCATGGATGAATATACATTTGGGCAGGTGGGCACACACAGGTACCTCCCTGGGGGGCACGTTTGGCACTGTCCCTTGCAAGGCTGTGGATCTGTCACATCATGCAGTATCACATGCAGTGCTCTGGTGCAGGGTCTGGGGACCCCTTTGGGGGCCTTTGGTGGCCCAGGACACCCCCTCTGTTGTCCCTCACACAGATGTGCCCTTCCAGGGGTGGGAGGTCCCACAGCTGGGCCGGTCTGCCCAGTGGAGGATGGGTGTTCACTGCATCTGACCCTAAACCTCTCCTCCTTCCCCCGTTTGGTGCAGGGATCTGTGCAAGCCTGCCAGCAGAAACACCTGGGGCTGTGGCTTCCACCCCAAAGGTGCTGGGCTGGGCCCTGTCGTGGATGCTCTTCCAGATGCTTCAAACAATAATTTTTTATTGTTTGAATAATAATTTTTATTGTTTATTGTCATTTTATTGCAATTTGCCTTATGTGGTTTAACTCACAGTTCAGGTTTCAGGCAGGAGTCCTATCCAGGGTGAGCTCTGGTGGTGCAGTGTTGTTATACACCTTTGCTACAATAGGCAAAAGTCCTTCATAATGATGTTTAAGCCATAAACCATAACATTTCAGTCTCCTGCAAGAGGGATTGGAATGGTTGCTCTCCAGATGCCCCTTCCATTCTCAGCCATTCTGTGGTTCTGTGAAAACACTCAGAACAACACAAGGCTTACGATTTTATAAATGCATCCATAACCAAATACCCAGATTTCAGATAGCATAAGTTATAAATATTGTGACAATGTTTTGAAAAAAGGATAGTATTTTTTTTAATTGATGAATCACACTGAAAAGCATTTTAAGTTGTTATATTTTAAACACACAGCTGCATAAGAGCAGCAAATTTTTACCAGACAGCTGACTAAAATGCCAATGCATACAAATGGATATTTGTGCTAATATGAAATTTAATCGATATTTTAAAATGGCAGTAGCTCAGCTAAGACAGAAGTTGTAATGGAATGCAAAGAGATCTCCAACTTCAAAGCTTTGGAAAAGAACCATATCACTTAGTACTTGACATCACTAAGACAGAGTATCAGCATTATGTTACCTCTGAAAGAATCCTGAATTTCACAAATTTACATCTTCATTGAACCATGCAGTCTTCAATTTGCTTTTTAGTGTTATTTGATGTCTTGCTGGTGTTCTAAAGTGAAAAGTTTATTTAAGATGGTGAGGCCTCATACTGAAACAATCAGGAAGGACTATAATTTGAGCTGAGCAATATAGCTGTACATTTCTTTGATTTTGGAAAAAGCAAAAAAAAACCCCAACCAAACAAACAAAACAACCAAACAAAAAACCCACCACAAAAAACCCCAGGCGAGAGATATTCCACTGTTGCAATTTCATATAATTTTTTTTCCTCACAATTTAAGTTACAACATCTTTAGTAGATATCAAGATACGAAATAGAATTTTAACACACCAGAACCCTGGCATCATGACTCAGGTGAACACAAGAGCTGCTTCCCTGCAAGAGCAGGATGTGCCAGGGAACTGCTACCTTGTGCTGGCACCTCAGAAGTTTGTGGGTGTTGCCAACATTATTGCAGGAAAGTATGATTTAATTAGGGGAGCTGAAACAGCTAGCAGTGAAAGGGAGAACCAGGAACAAAAAAATTCTGTTAAATGTAACTTCTTTTTTATACCTACTCTATTGAATATCATGTGGTTTAAGATGTCTGTGAGATAGGAAGGACTGCTGATGACAGGTAGTAACTGTGCATATAAATATTCATATTCATGTGTCAAGGCAGGGACGCAATTGTCAGTTAAGTCTATTGGAAAAATGATTAATTACATTAAACCACAGCTTTGAAAAACTTCTAATTAGTACTGGCTTTATGCATACTTTTGCTTTAAAAATCAACATTTTTTGTTCGACTTCATCCCTTTCCTTTCCATTTCCCCTCCATTGTATTTTGCTCCTTCTTCTGTTCAAGAAAAGATCCTGCAGGAAAGATGAGATGATGGTTGTCTTGTGTTTCTTCTAGAGAGTAATTTACGAAGACCACTCAGATAAGCATAACCTCATAAGAGCACCACCATATATCCTCTTAAAGCATTACAAAGAACCTATAAGTTGTTATTTTGGAAAGTAAAGTACATAGGTGAAGCAGTGACTATAACTTAACTAGGACTAATATTAAAGTTTTTATAAATTAGCTTCCAGTATCAAACACAACAGAACAATAGGATCAAATTAGTACTGATATACTGTGCTGCAATTTTGTGTAGTCCATTTACATTTCAATGGAAAACTGGAAATAGGTATTCTGAAGGATGCAATCAGATAAATTGCAAATACAGACATTTCATGTCTAAGCATTTCCTTTTCATAGCAAATTCTTTTCCGGCTTGAAAATTCCATACAAATGCAGAAACACCAGATTGCTCTGGCAAAGGGGTCTATCAGATATTTCAGTGCATGGTGATGATCAGTCAAGTTTAAAGAGTAAATTTTGTGTATGCACACAGGCGAGGAATGAGAAAGGGCTTTTCCCCCCTACTATGGGGCTGTGTTCTGGGTTCATGCTGAAAACAGGGTTGATATCACAGGGGTTTTTTAGCTACTGATGAGCAGGGCTTGCACATGGTCAAGACCTTTGCTGCTCCTCACACCACCCCACTGGGTAGTGGGCTGAGGGACAACAAGGAGCTGGGAGGGGACACAGCCAGGACAGCTGACTCCAACTGACCACTGGAATATGCCACAACATATGACATCGTGCTCAGCTTATAAAGCTGGGGGAAGAAGAATGGAGGGGGGCGTTTGGAATGATGGTGTTTGTCTTCTCAGGTCACCATTATGTGTGATGGAGCCCTGCTCTCCTGGAAATGGCTGAACACCTGCCTGCCCTTAGGAAGTGGTGACTTAATTCCTTGTTTTGCTTTGATTTCATGCACAGCTTTTGCTTTCCCTATTAAACTGTCTTTATCTCAAGCCACGAGTTTTCTCAGTTTTACTTTTTGCTGTGGGAGAGTGAGCAAGTGCCTTTGAGGCATGGCTGGGGTCAAACCACACCATCATATGATGTAAAATAAAAGATTACAGTCTGTAGGTGCCTCAGGCTTTCAGACTAATCAGTCCTTACCAGACTTTTTGTGTTAAACTTGTTGTTTGCCAACTGAACCAAAACCTCAAACATTAAATGTAGTTAGCAAACTACCTGTGACCAAAGAGAACTCCTAGGTCATTGAGCACCATGGTAATGATCTAGTAAACCTAAGACACCCTCTTAATTTATGTAGAGTGATTTTATGCTTATTGCTGTTTTTAATAACATGAACATCACTTCCCCATATTAGATGTTTGACAGCAGTGGTATGTGCCCTTGCACTTTGTGTCATTTCAACTGAGATGAAATCTTGAACATTAATATGACACACAGAATTAAGAGAACAAGCAATCTATTTTATTTTTAGTATAGGATTTTTTCATATATAGCTGTATGTATATAATTAGAGCTGACCTGTAAGTTTCAGTTGTTCTGCTATGTCAAATATTTGCAAAATATAAAATATAAATATCTTAATATCTTACATTTTTTGAGTAAAACATTATTGATACCATGACTACAGGGGTTAATATCATTATTTGACACTATCATTGGTACCATGTTTAATAGACTGCAGCATTTTTCATGCACCTTAAATTAATCTCAATCATATCTTAAAAAATCTCAGCTATTGGAGAAATTACAACTATGAAAGAGGATAAAATCTTTTTTTTTTTTTTTTTTTTTTGGTGGAAACGACTACATTTTAAGAGTCATAGAGGATTTTATTTTGGAAATAATCTTTGGAGATCAACTTCTCTTATCTTCTGAACAAGGTAGGGCAGGCTTAAATGTTTGCATCATGCCCCAGGGTTTCTGTCTGGGTCAAGGCTTTTAGCATGCCAGTGCAACCAGTGCAGTTTGAAGGTCTCCTGGTCATTGGAACATCATTCATGTTAAGTAGGAAGCCCAATGCAGTCTGCTCCACCTCCTCTATCCACCATGAGATTGGTTACTGAAAAGTAATAGAAAAAATATGAAAATAAAATTAAGTAGAAAAATATGAAAATTTTTAAAAAGTGAAATTAATACAAAAAATATAAGTCTCATACTATTCTTTGGTTCCCAGTTTTGGGTCACTCGTATTGTGAATTCTCAGTTAATTGCATCATCCTTAGAGACACAAGTTTTACATTTAAGAAACCCACCAACATGTTCTGAGCGTGGGTTTGGAGTAGGTGACCTCTGGAGCTTGAAATTTACAGTATTTTCACTCTATACATTTAAGAAAAGTTTCCTTATTTGTTTGTTATATGAACAGAGAACAGAAGGATCTACAGCAAAAAAAGGTTTTAATGATGCTATTTTTATCTTACTTGAAGGAACACATAAAATTTACAGAGAAAAATGTCTTACTGCAGAATTTTTGAACTTAAACAGGATTTATTATGATACATTTTCTGAAAATGTAAAATAAAATCTTGATTGTTAGAAGATTTTACGGTATTCCTGTCATTCCTGTCTGCCTTGGTGGTAACTGCAAGTTTTGTTGTGGGTTTCTTTAACGTGTGTACTTGTTTATTAAAGGAGACATTAAGTCTAGTGGTTTTCATTCTTTTCTGATGTGAAGCCACCAGTAAAAAACAATTACTCAAATTATTGACATTTCCCAATGAGACATTGTATGTGATACTGAAGTCCAAATTTTCATGTATGAAAATTGTGTGGATTGGGACATGAAAAAGAAAAGCTGTCTTTCATTACAGCACTAGGCATAGAACAGATCCAAACACCTTTCCTTTTTGCCTTCCAATATACTTTTATGAAATAACACAACAAATAAAATTAAGAACATTATTTTCCTCCTAGGCAGAGAGGTCTTTCTCTCCTGTAAGTGCATCCAATCGTTGAAGTTAAAAATAGTGAGCACAGCTGACTTGAGAAAAGAAAAAGAATGGTAACAGCTGAAGATAGATGGACAATTTATTTAGAAGGGGATTTTTCAGATTTTTTTGGATAACTTATTTTTGTCTCCTTTTGGACAGACTTTTTCACTAGATGGATGTGAATAACTTCTGTGTCATTTTTGTTGCTGAGCAACAGCCTGGGAGATATAAAAGGATGAGCCTATAAAAGCAAAGTTATAGTAATAGAAACCAATCCAGAATTTGCATATTTCTTGTATAGTTCTTAAAAGTACAGTATAATTATGTCAATCTTCCTCATTCTGTTAGTTAAAATGTTTGTCGACCAACCAGACTTAAAGTGAGGAAGACAAAATACCCATATGGCACTTTTGTAAGGCATGATTATTTCATCCAGAGTGGAGGGATTCCCCTGGTACTGCTCTGCTCAAGCTCTGCCTGAAGCTGGAAATTGTCTTTCAATTGTTCTTTTTTCCTTGCAGCAGGGATGTATGCTACTGCCTGCCAGAGGGAAAGTCCTTCCTCAGACTTGGCATCACATCATACAAAGTCCAACATAATTTGTTAAAATATGCACTCCTCAGAAACATCTTGTGGTACAAGCCTTGAGCTGTATTGAAAGCAGCACCTGATCTGGCTCCATTGCCTCTGCACAGAGCATGTGTCCTAACCTTGCCCACATCACTTGGCCTGCACCAGGTAAATTCATTGTGAAGGAAGATGGCACTACTGAGAAAGTTTTAGGATGCTGCACTTATTATGGGAATAGGTTGCAGGCACTAAAAGAAGAATTGCTACCCTGGTCAAGCAGAAAAGCTAGATCCCTTTCAAGTGATTTATATTGTCTTTTATAGTGTCCACCAGCCCTACATTTGAAATGTCTAAAGCCAGACCAGCAGCTGAACACAGCTCTGCAAATACAGCTCATGAAGACAAGAGGGATGCTCAGTCTTCTTGTCAGCATTTAGTAACAGGTCTGTCCCTGACAGTGACAGAGAAAGTAACATCAATCTGCCACACTGAAAAGAAATTGGAGAGTCTCTATGAACTGATTTAGAAGTGGTGTTAATTTTCTGGGAGTGCTTGTTTTTATTTCTTGGGGCAATTAGAAGAGAGCACTTTCTCTTCTCAAGCTTTCTTTCCTCCAGCAAGATTTGAAAAGCTGCATCAGTCTCACCTTTAGGAGATGTTACCCAGTTTTGCTATTACAGAGTTCCCCTACTAAAAAGTCTTTCACTTTACAGACCTGGCTGCTATCAAAACAAAATATGTAATTCAGCACTTCTCCTCCTAGTATCTGAAAAGATTATTTATTCTTGCAATTTTCTATTTGAGATGTTGCTTTTTTGAATTCTCCATACGTAATCCATATAATTTAATTTTCACTGGCAGAAAATTAATTAAGATTCATGAACAGAACACATTTGAGCTCCCTGTTTTCAGAGTAGGTGTATTGGATAGAATGTTATATTCAGTATATATTTCTTAATGACTACCATCTTCATTCTATCCTTTAAAATGTTTAAAAAAAATGTGCAAACTATAGTATTTTACTTTCCCTCCTTCCTCACAGGATGCCTCTTACTGACACAATTGCTTAATGATATTTTCAAACAGCACCAAATCACAATAACCAATTTATACAGTTCCTCTTCTCCAGTCAATGTATGTCTGCCGCCCTTTCAGTCATACCAAAAGAAATCCATATTCTAGAATGCTTTGTATCTCCACAGTGGCATTAATATATTCATAGAGAGAGAATCTCTAGAAGATAAAATGCTGAAGTTCAGACAAAAGTAGAACAGCAAATTTCAACTGCACCTTCTAAAGGAAGTGAAGATTACGTTTTCCAGTCTTTGAGCAACTTGATAAGGGAGAAGCTTTTAATATATTTAACTTGACTGCTACCTAGGCATGCATGTTTTAAAGAAAAAAAATCACCAGGATGATTATTTTGAACCAGGAGGTCAGTCTGTTTCTGTGACTGAAGACAGTGCATAAAAATGAAAGATCAAATAAACATATGACTTGGAAATCTGGGTTTGCTTCTTCAGACACTGTGTGCATGCACTGTAGTATTATGAATTCACTAGGGAATACAGTAGAGATGGAATTTGAGGTGTAAATTAAAAGTTTGGTACTGTCCTGAAAGATGACCAAGAAGCCTGAGTGAGCACTGATATTATCCAGTATATAATGTTTTGGGTAATTTTAATTCATCTGGTACAGAGAATTTAAAAATAGGTAAATAGATTATTTTGATCACTAGCTCACAGTGTTAATTAAATTGACTGCATGTATAATAAACAAAGTGTTCAATGTTCATAAAAAATTTATATCCAAATTTATGGACATTTTGTAATTCAGAGTGCAGATTCATTGCATCCATTGCTACTCGGATGAGGAAGTTGCAAAAACCACCTCATTAGCAAGGTCCCAATATTGTATGTAATGTCTCATTGGTTCTTGCATCTCTTTTCTGGTGTAAGTTCTGTACTTTTTTAGGCATATACAAGACTGGGAGTGGCTGGTCCAACAGTATTTTCATGTGTTCTCTGGGATCCCCTCATTCAGTTATAAATATTTCCTGCTAATCAAGAAACAGCAGCCAATATCTGGTTTGCTCAAATGCAGGAGATCAATCTTGGAAAAGTGTCTGGTAAGAAAACAGGAAATAAATAGTGAAGTGTCATTTTGCTCTTTGCTGTGTGGTGTTTTAAATTGTCCACAATGCAGCCAGTGTGGTCTGAGCATTACTGCAGATGGCTGGAACACATTATCAAAACAGCTGATTCGTACAATTATGCGATTTTGCAAACTTCACTGGCAGTGTGTTTATATGTGAGGAAAGAAGTTAGACAAATGGGTTCATAGGAGGTGGCACATGTCTGTGGACTGAGTCTGAGGATTTGACATCAAGGTGTATTATATTAATGAGATATTTTGGTGGCAATCTTAGCAGTCGTATGTGATGTGATGCAGAAACCTTATACACTGCATTGTCGATGGCAGGACCTGAAAAGTAAGAAGGGAGCAGACTTTGACAACAGTCAAAGTCCAGACCACATCAGAAATTTGTCAAGTAGTCTTGAAGTGTCAGATTTGGAGAAAGAGAGTAGGGGCCTCCAGTTTTTAGGAGACCAGTTATCCTTCCCTCTTGCTTTTTATGACTCCTGACTCATTCCTACACCATTGAGCTCATTAGGATAGGATGCAAGCATCCAAACACTCAACATATCTGGATATAGATCTAATTATGAATCATAATCTTATTCCAATAATTCAACCCAGTTCCTTTAACTTGAGTCGCCTTTTCAACCATGTCACTGCTAAGTATTTTCACCTGTTTTCCCTTAGTATTAGGATACTCACTAAGAGTTACAGACTCTGGATTCGATTCTGAGAAAAAAAAAAACACCAACAGATTAACTACTAAGGCATCTCACAAGATTCTGGGTAGGATTTTCCTTTAAAAAGTTGTGATAAAATGGTATGTAGGATAAATGATATATTGATTGACAGAAATTTTCAAAATCAAACAGTAAAACAGCTATCAGATTCTGTTTTCAAACTGCAGAGTTTATTCTTTTGCTCTAGAGAATTCAGGTTTTACATAATTTTATCTTCTCTAATGTCAATCTAGTTTAAGGTGGGCTCCGATAATTTTAGTGGCAAATTCTCTTAACCTGCAAAGATTTTTCAGTGTTTTTATGTTAGTCCGATTGTAGAGTTGTGCTTAATAAATGCCATAATAAACTTCAATCTTTCATGGAATGTATAAACAGATAAATGAAGTATAACTTACTGAAAAACACATTCTGGTTAATGTCAACAACTGCTTAGCAGGCTCCATTATGAGCTTATTTAAATCACATATTGCAGAGTAAACCAGAATTTTTTTGTGAGCTAAGTGGAACTGTCTAATTACTCTTCCTAAGTGAATGCAACAGAACTCCTTGGCATTCTTCAGAGAACTTCCTCTTTCTACATTTGCATTAGAGTTGCCATGGACAGCAGTGTATGTTTGCTACCAGTTGTTAATCATCTTATTTTTTTTAAGCTTCTTGCTAAACAACAGTTGACTCTATACAAGCAGCTCTAATCTCAGCTGGTTAAAATTTAAGAACAAGCTACCAGGCAGTTTAAAAAAAGAAAAGAAAGGAAAATACCTTGGTTTACCTTCTGCTTAACTCTGAATACTTTTGCTGTCTTGTAGTTTCATGGCCCATTTTCCTAAATAGCTCATGCTGATTGTAATCACTCATTTTAATTTTTCCCATATGAAACTGAAGGTGGTCCCCCCATTGTTTTATAACAGCTTGTGGAAAGATTGGAAAGCTCCTCAAAAGGGCATATGACATCTGTGTAACCTCAGTCTCTCCCCATCTTCTTCCACCTTACACATGCATATGATATTATTCATATATGTGTACACAAGCACTGCAGTTTATTTTATATGTCCATCAAAAAGTAAATGTTCAGATAATATAGGCTAGTCCTTAAATACCATAAATTTACTTAAATTTATACCATATTTATTTTTTATAACTGAAATCCAATGGTTCTAATGACCTTAATGTTTTACACTGTCTGAAATACTGTTCACCATTTAAATAATGAATTTATAAGAAAAGAGAAATCAGATTCCTCAAACCTGCATAAGAGTATGTAATTTTCTGGCTAAATGTTTTTCAGAATATCTTAAAACAGATTTTATTTTTCAGTTTGTTTTTTATTTAATAAAGAAAAACACATAATGATTTTCACAATTTTTACTTTTCTAACTTTTTAATTACTTGTGCTTTCCCTTTTGCTTTCTAATTTGTAGAATTATAAAAAAATCCCAAACCCCACAACTGTTAGACAAAAAGATCTTCAAAGAATGCAAACAGAAAATAGGGAGGAAAAGAGACTCACATCAGTCTTCTGGGGAAGTATTGTTTCAAAATTGCACCTCAAACATAAATCCTCTTTGATAAAAGGTGTTTCCTCACTTTTGCAACCTCAAAACTCTTTTTCCATCCTTAAACAACAGTACTTAACATGTTCACAAAAATCAGTACTGCAATCCTGTTGTGATGAGAAGCTCTGAGGACATTATTTTTCATCAGTTTCAGTGCTGCACTATACTGAACACTTTATTTTCACTTTAAAAAGTCTTTAAAGGGTATGTTTAAATATAAGTTTCTGGTTTCAATTCCAGTAATGTAGTGGAACTCATTGCTGTAATAGCAGGGTTTACTGCTGCTCACAAATGGCATGATGACAGCAAACACTTCACTGCCAGAACTGAAATAAGCAACACTCCTTTATGCACTTAAATTTAAGCACATGATTTAGTCAGGAAGCCCAGCACCTGGGGATCATCATTAGGTCCCCTGTACTTGCTGCCTGCACAAAATAAACCTGGAGCTCTCTAGCAGAGAGCACAGCTGGCAATGGGCCATAAGCACTGTACTGAGTTTCCACAGCCTCAGGCCTGGGGTTTATCCATCATCTTCTGTATTCACTTTTCTCGACCTGCCTGGAAGCTTCATTTTTCCTGGCTTAGCTGTAACAGCAGTTTCTTTAACTGACCAGGGGTCCATGGCTACATGCATTACTTTTGTTTGTATTTGTGTGATACAAGTTCAAAACAGAGAGCAGCAAGAAGCAGCTACTCTGCACAGAAGATATTTATGATGAACACAAAGACAGTGTAGGGAAAGACAGCTCTGGTATAAGAGCAGAGGCTTTGTCAGGTGGAGCCCAGAATGCTGCTTACAGGAGTACAGCCATGGGAAATTGGATGGAGTGTGGTCCTGGAAGCTGAACACAGATCACTCCTCATCCCTCACTGAAAAGCAGACCTGCACAAAATGTGATTTAGAAGTGGCAAGGGCAACACAGAAATAGAATTTAACATGTGGAACTGCAGACCAGTGCAGGAGCAGAAAGGTACAAAGTGTGTTATCAAGCACATGAAAAATATCCTAAAGTGAATCCTAGACAAAGGAAGAAATAGTGATCAACTTTCCAGCAAAGGATGCTTCAAACTCTGCACATGCCATCTCTCAGCACAGCATGAACTCAGGACATAGAGGAGCAGTGGCAGGGTGAGCATAGCTCCAGTAGGAGTGAAAACTAAAATGTGTATAACAATTTCAACTGCCTTGATTTGCTTGCTTTTTTTTTCTTTATTGTAGCAATTACATTATCCTTGATTTATACTAAGAATATTTCAGTCATACTAACAATGAATTCTTGGCTTGATATGCATATTTTTAGATAAATAATGTATGCCTTTCTCTTTGCATATAAACAAGATTTTGAGCATAATAACAATGAAAAATTGGATTGCTTGTAGGAATTCTTGGTATTACCAGAACAAGAATTAGTGCTTTGCTGGAATGAAGGCAGCACATTTAATGAAGCAGAATTCTTTCTTTAGAAGATAAATAACCTCAGGACTATGTCAGCAAGCAAAATTTCTATTGATCTGATGTTTTCCTCAAGTGGAGAAAACCCTTAAAAGATGCAACACTTCCAGACCAAATTTGAGTTATATATGGAGAATATTTGAACCTGAGGATGGTTTATCTTCCCCATAGACACTCCTAGCTGTCTGGCTTCTCTAGCTATCCTGTCAAAATATTCCCAACGATCAAACTATTTAATTCTGGTATCTCTAATGGTCTTAAGGTCCTCCATCCTCCTTAAAAGCCCGCAAAGCCCCCATCTTCTTTAGACGTGAGCAATATCTGTATTTGTTAAGGCTTTGGTACAACATCAGCATGATTCTCTTTCAGGTCGTAAGTTGTATTTTCCACAGATTTTTGCTTTTTTCATGTTTTTTTTTGTCTTCTTCTCTGCTCTCATGAATTTATTCTATTCTCATTTCATTGTTATTTTGTCTGATCTTCAGGATAAAAATTTTCCTACTATACACCTTTGATTAGTCCTGCTTTTTTTGTGTGTTGGCAGATGTCTACACTTCTGGAGTTTTCAGTGCAGCTTTTCTTTCCTGTTCCATCATGTAATCAAAAATTCACCACATTCAGAGAGACTCATTCTGAAGTGTTATTTCAGAAAAATATAGTGTAATTCTTACCTATGCATTTTTTTGACTTACTGATTATCAAGGCAGATCAAATTAACTGTCCGTGAAATCACAGAATCATAGAATCCTTTGAGTTGGAAAAGAACTTTAAGAACTTTACAACACTAACCCAGCATTGCCAAGTCCAACATTAAACCACATCCTTCACTGCCACATCTGCACATTTTTAAAATATCTTCTGTGATGGTGACTCCGTCACTCCCCTGGGCAGCCATTTCCCTGAAAATGCTTTCCATTAAGAGCTTTTCCAAACGTCAAATCTAAATCTCCCCTGGCACAACTTGAGACCATTTCCTCTCATCCCATCACTTGTTAACTGGGAGAAGACACCGTCCACCACCTGGCTACAACTTCCTTTCCCTTCGGACATTCCCCCTAAGCCTCCTTTCTTCCAGAACAAACACCCTCATCTCCCTCAGATGCTCCTCACAGGACTTGTGCTCCAGACCCTTCCCCAGCTCCACTCCTCCTCTGGACACACTCCAGCCCCTCAATGTCTTTATTTAAGTGAGGAGCCCAGAACTGGACACAGCACTTGAGGCGTGCCCAGCACAGAGGGACAGTCACTGCCCTGGTCCTGCTGCCACACTATTGCTGACACAGGCCATGTGCCATTGGCCTTGTTGGCCACCTGGGCTCGCCTGATTCAAGTTCAGAATGCCCAGGTCCTTTTCCTCTGGACAGCTTTCCAGCCACTCTGTCCCCAGCCTGTAGCACTGCAGGGGATTGTTGTGATCTAAGGGTAGGACGTGGCCTTGTTGAACCTCATACTTGTTAGACCTCATACAATTGGCCTCAACTCACTGATCCAGTCTGTCCTGATCCCTCTGCAGAGCCAGTACTTGATATACTCAGATGGCAAGG
Source organism: Acridotheres tristis (assembly GCA_037013685.1). Classification (NCBI taxonomy): domain Eukaryota; kingdom Metazoa; phylum Chordata; class Aves; order Passeriformes; family Sturnidae; genus Acridotheres; species Acridotheres tristis. The sequence continues at coordinate 13,299,362 of CM072884.1, read as the reverse complement.
AAAGGAGATCATATTCTGTGACTATGTAATACACTTGTTATACAATATAATATATAATATATAGTATATATAATACATTTGTTATACTTGTTATACATACATGACTTACTAAAGTCCATGGCATATCGTTCTTTACTTGCACACTGGAATTTTAATAAACCATACATTGGTCTGTCAGAGACCGAAATGTTAGGGTTTATGGCTTAAACATCTTCATTAAGGACTTTTGCCTATTATAGCAGAACTGTACAACAAAAGCTGCAGAGAAGACCTGAATGGGGCCCTGACTAAAGACCTGCACTGCTCATTGATGGAGATAAAATGAAATTACACAGGTCTGGATTGGGGGAGAGGAATACACTCACAGGAGGACCAAGCTTAGCACCTTCAGAGTAGAGACCACAGCCCCTGGATTATCAGCTGCCAGGCTTGCACAGGTCCCTTTCATACCAAAGTAGGGAGGACAAAAGGTTTTGGGTGTGTGGTGAAAAGCCTCTGGTCTGAGGCAGTGAACCCATCCTCTGCTGTGCAGACCAGCTCAGCTCTGGGCCCCTTCACCCCAGAAAAAGCTGCATGACCTGAAGGACAGCTGAGGGGTGTCATGGCCCATCAAAAGTTCCCACAAAGGGGTCCCCATGCTGCCCGAAACTCCAAGTAAAACACAAACTAACAGAGTGTCAGTTTATGCGGTGCTTTATTCAGGGCCCGGGGACCTGCGGACTCGCGTCCAAAGTCAGGATCCCGCTGGTTCCCTTTTTTTAGAGGGTTTTTATACCCTTTTTACAAACGGTTTTCGTGCAGAGGTACATACTCGTCTAAACAATATAGATACATTCACTTTGTAGATAACATTTTACGTCATAAATCCTTCAAGGTTGCTTATCCTAGGACTATAGTGTTCTCCCCCTTAATCTCTCTCTCGCCACTACCCACCATCAGTACTTTATTTATGATTATACCTTAACCTTATCACTAGCAGTTCTGCATGCTCTGCTAATTGTTTTCTCAGCACAGCACATTCCTAAGTTGGTTTCCCAGGGCCTACTCTGCAGTCTCCAAACCTTAGCATTACTACTACTATTATGGTTTATACACTTTATATTTTAATATTCAGGATTTCTAGTCCATACGGTAACACCCAGACCCTGAACCAGAGCACTGCAACATGATGCAACAGATCCACAATGTTCCAAGGGACAGTGTCAAACCTGCTCTCCCTAGCAGAGGCACCTGTGTGTTCCCACCTGGCCCAAACGTACATTAATCCATGAGATTCTGAACTTTTGGCTGCAGGGACCCTCACCATCAATAAGATTGGATGGAGGAGAATAACGAGATGTCATTGGGACCCCTGGAAGGGTGATAGGTTTCTACCTAACCCCTGTCACTCTGCCTGTAAACCCCCCCTTTTCCTATTCCCTTCCTTCCTTCCTTCCTTCCTTCCTTCCTTCCTTCCTTCCTTCCTTCCTTCCTTCCTTCCTTCCTTCCTTCCTTCCTTCCTTCCTTCCTTCCTTCCTTCCTTCCTTCCTTCCTTCCTTCCTTCCTTCCTTCCTTCCTTCCTTCCTTCCTTCCTTCCTTCCTTCCTTCCTTCCTTCCTTCCTTCCTTCCTTCCTTCCTTCCTTCCTTCCTTCCTTCCTTCCTTCCTTCCTTCCTTCCTTCCTTCCTCCTTTCCTCCCTTCTTCCTTCCTCCCTTCCTCCCTCCCTCCTTCCCTCCCTTCCTCCCTTCCTCCCTCCCTCTATTTTCTTCCTTCCATCCTTCTCCTTATTTTCTTCTATCTTTCTTTCTTTTTGCCTCTTTAACTATTAAATAAAATGCAACAACTTTTTTGACATCAGCATCTAACCTCATCTGGTTTTAATCCAGTTTTGTGGCACATTTCTAACCTTTCTGGGTTCAATTTGTTTTATTCACAGTGATTAATTTTCCTTGCTATTCTGTGTTTATTCGGATGGTAAAGGTCTAAAGAAGAATAACAAAGGATTTTGTAGCAAATACATGTCCAGGGCAGGAGGGTGAGGTCAGGTCCAGGTGTTTCTGCACAGGACATCTATTAATAGGAAACAACACAGTCTCCTTTTCTTGTGGTCTTGTCTGCTCAATGACTTCCATCTCTTCCACACTTCTCGTCTGATCAGATTAAATGGCCATGTGGGAGAAACTGTACTCCTGAAAATGAGTTCTAGTATTGCTCTTAAAACGCTTGGAGAATATGTGAATCCCCAGCTGACATGAAGATGGGACACAGCTCAATGTTCACCTTGCAAATTAATATTTTATAAAGGATATTTTAAGTGAAGCAAAACTCGAGTTATGAAGGAGATTATAACATTGTGGTTGAGTTTTAGTAAAAAGAAATGAAGTATAAGTTATGTAACTTGTATTTCTTCTTAATTTATTCAATTAATAATTCATAAAACAGATTTTTAAAACAAATTATATAAATGAAATGTTCATCTAAATTTTATTAATTTTACTCCTGGAATTGAGCCATGATTATTTTGGTTTTAATTACTGAAAATTCAAATATTAACTGGAATGTGTTAATCTGGTCTTGCCTTAAAGAGCCATTACTTCAAACCCCCAGATTTCTGAAAACTATTGCAGGATTTTCCGTACTGCTGGTCATGTAGACTCTTTCTCCATGGGGTTTAAAGCATAGGAGAATCAGAACAAAAGGAAAGAGGAACTTATAATGCAAACCTGCTTAAGAGCAAGTGAACACTTACTTATGTGTGATAAAACAGAGGCTCCCAGAAGTAAACACTTTTTCATATAAATTTATAGTCTGAGGAGTTCCAGAGTTCGTCAATCTGCAGCTTCTCTGATAGTTAGCTTTTAGGATTTTTTGTCCATGAAACCATAGACTTTCATGTCCATGAAATACAGACCTTTTTTCTTTCATGCATTTTGTTAGAGTTCATTAGTTAGGGGGAAAAGGGTTTCCAAATTTAGAAGGCAGAAGGTATTTTTAGCAAAAGTCTCTATCTCTTCCAAATTTATATGTTTGGACAACTTTAGGGATCCACTTCTTCCTGAACGTTCATTTACATTGCTGTACCTATGCAAAATTATGAAAAGGCTAGAAATAACCTTTTTCTACCCCAATATATCAATCTCAGCTACAAAAAAAGGCTCCCACAGAGAAGGTACTTTGATCACTCAATAAAATTGTTACATGCTTTTTAAAATTCCTTCCACATCAATGGAAAGTTTGATGATAGTTCCCTGTTCAGCTGTAAGGGGAGTTGAGGAAGATTATTTTTGATATATTTCTTGGACAAAAATAAAATGCAAACATGGAAAATATTATAGCTGAGAACTGTTTACTGATAGAATATGAACCTGACTTTTATGTGCTCATAGACCAATTTCTCAGGCATTTTTTCCCAGACATCCAGGAGTTTACACTGCCGGGAAGATGGCTTGCAGCTCAATGGTGGAAGTTTTCTCTGCCCTGACTGTCTGCCAGGCAAAGTTCCTGCAGAGACAGAACTTCCCTGCATTTTCTAAAGGGGTTGTCTGCTTAGACCCTGTTCTGTCAGTGTCAGAAAATGTTTATAACATAAAACCTGGACAACGTTGAGGAATAAATGAAAATTAAATTGGTTCCTCTCAGATGATGAGGAGGGATGTGTATTTTTTTATTTTTTATGCAAAGCATCATGTCATTTCTTTGAAGTGGAGAGTTGCTAAGAGGATTAACCATGGTAAAGGTCCTGGTAATGATGAAAGACACAAGGTTAATATCCTCTTAGGAGGTTTCACCGTTTCAGACTCACTTGAAGTTTAAATATTGAACAAACTAAGCAAATTTTATAACTGTGGACTGCACCTTGGGTGTTGATTTGGGAGAAATAGACTTCAACTTCTACATAGGTTGATTCTTGAGCTGGTAATTCAGGTGCTTCTGGCCAGAATCACTGGGATTGCAAAACAGCTCCTGCCATAAGAAGAAATGTGATCTACTGCTAATTAAACAAATGAATGAAACATGCCATTCAAAGCTAACTAGCTATAAACCAAAATTTGCTAGGCTGAATTCTCCTCCTCTCTCTTCTCTCATGCCATCATATTATCAACACCTAATTACCTCCAAATAGAGAGACTATAATGTATTGTCCAAAAAGCTGACACAGGAATGTTCAAGTTTTGTCTCTTATTTCTATTACAGCTTTTTTGGTTTTTTGTTTGTTTGTTGTTTTGTCTTTTTTTTTTTTTTTTCTCTGCCAATAATAGGTTCTGTGAATTTGTCAAGGAGCGTTTTCTTTATTGGAGATTCTATCACTTTTACTTACCTCTCATTTTCTCAAAGAACTGAGATTTGGACATTAGGGTTTGTGTCTTATTCTTATTTCTGAGATTTTCTCATAGATTTTCTAAGAATGGATTTTGAAGAGAACAAGGTATAAATAAAAAGAATCACATTTATCACTTGTTTTAGATAAAGTTAGGTAGTAACCAAAACCCAATTTCTCCATCATACAGAACTCTGAAAGGAAAACACAGCTGTATTTACTGTCCTGTTTCAGGGTTTTTTGCCCATCTGCATAAAAGATGCAAATGCTTTGTGGGCAAATGTTAATGATTTCACCCAACTGTGCAGATAGTTCAAATGATACCGAAAGTACCTTGAGAGATTGTCCTCCTTTAAAAATCAGAGTCTTTCCCTGCCTTTCCCCACATGCAATTAACTAAATCACAGAACTAATTTATATAGAGAGAGGTTAATATTACTACTTATCACTTATCTCTTTCCATAATAATTGGAAAGAATAATTAATATCTGATGGGGAATAACAACAATTGTTCAATAAATGTTTGCAATCAAAATTAGATATCTAATCTAAACTAGTTCTGGCTTCTCCTGCAGCCAGTGGAAAAATAAATTTCTTCCTGAATCTATCGTCAAAGAGAGGTGAAGCAATTTTCCAGTAAAGGTCTCTACTGCACTTTGGGTAAATAGAGTCTAAATAGATAATCTGGCCTCAACTTTAGATTACTATAAACTGAAATAGCTTCTACTGGTAATGTCAGAGATGTACTGAGAAAAATTAATTGAAGTAAAAAGACTACATTTAGTTACAAAATGTAATTTTCACTTAATAAAGCAAGTACAGGAGAAAGATTTTGAAGTTACAGAATCATTGACCTATGAGAGATTATCTAATCTGTTCCCCTGTCCTAGGATATGATGACTTAGATGATAATCTTATTGCCAGGGTCATTTCCTACTCTGTTCTTAAGTGAGTAAGGACATACAAATACTATCATTATAGGTCTTTCTTTCAGAAAAAGTTTAAGTCTTTGAAACCTATAACATGTAGATATTGTGTTCATTCCCAGTAGTCATTACTTTAGAATAGAACATCTAAAGAAGGATGTATATCGTTGGTGACCAACCACTCTTTTTTCTCACTTTTGTTTGAAGGTTGGCCTGCAGTTAAGGAGTCCAGAAAAGTGTAGGACACATTTGTTAATTCACAACCATTCCAATCATTGTTCCTCTCCTCAGTGTTTGATCATTTTGGTCCTCTATTGGTCACCAACTAGACTATATCACTCTCTTTCAGGACATTGAGGTGTCCTTGATTCACCTTCATCTCGAGATTCAATGGTGCATCTCGATGTCTTTATTGAATAACTGCTGCCTACAAAGTTCTGCATTGACACATGAATTTGCCTGAGTGGCAGCACCTTGCCTTTCCTCTGCTACAGAATCATGCATCTTTCATATCATATATCATCTATTTTTCAAGATCATTTTGAGTCCCAAATTCCATCTCCTGTATATGAGCAATCTCTTTCAAATTGTGTAATCTGTGATTTGAATGAGCAGATTTCTTCATTCTGATTGTTAATGAAAATGTTGAAAACAGCAAAAGTTTGATCCTGCTTGATAACCTTTCATTGTGAATAGCAAAGAACTGACAGGTGCTCAGATTTACAATGAGTTCACAGCCCAGTATATTATTTTCAGCTAGACTGTACTTCCTCATTTGCACATAAGAATGTCGTGTCAAAAGCCTTACTAGCGTGCAAAAATGGCATTTGCAACTTCTTTTCTATTCCTAAATCTTATTACCATATCAGAGAAGGAAATTAAATTGGTATGACAAAGCTTTTTTCTTGACAAGTCCACACTGGCTTCTCCATACCTCTTAAAAGATATTTTTTCCACTTGGTTGTTCAACTTCCAGTTTCTTAACTGGACCTGAAATTGTCCTGAGACCTCGGTTGTTTTCTAATTACCACAGAGGTTTGGGGACAGAAAAGTTCTGGAATGCTTATTATTAAAAGTAAATTCATGTTGATATATATATTTTTTAGGCTTTTTAGCAGTTAGAAAAAGTCTATGTAAGCAGACCTTCAACTTATATCTATTAGTGATTTGTTTGATTACTGTCTGCAATGTACAGATAGTTGAACTTTAAAGCAACATATTTAGATGTATTTTTCACTATTTTATTGTTTTTTTACACTTAACATCATCAGTAAGTGCAACATATCTCTAAATACATGATTATAATATGGTATATTCTGACATGAACAATATGAGTAAAACTGTTTATTTGTATGAATTTGAGTCCTAGGGCAAACCCACACATTTTCCATAGGTGTTATCATTTTGTTTAGCTCCCAAGAGAAGAAATAGTGATGATTTCATTAAAAAGAAATAATAATAGTAAAAGGCCAAAAGAAATTATAAACAATTTCCCATTCTAATTCAATTAACAGTTATCTGAGATTGCTTTTTTGAAAATGCTGCTGAAAAACATGATCATTTCATTGATAAATGGTCTTTATTTATAAAATAAAAATGATTAATCTTTATTTATAAAATGAAAGTAAAATGTTTTTTTCTTTTTGTTCATGCTGCACTGAATATCTACATGTTATTATAGCCTTCTGCTTATGGGAAAGTCAGTGTACCACACATTCTGTAAAGATACAGCTCACCTTGGGCAAACTCAATGTCTCATGGAAAAATAAATCCATAGTATTCAATAATAAGAGGGGGGAAAAGCCCTGAGAACAGGGTGTCTGAGATTAATTTTATTCACAGTTTTCAAAAAGCCACGCTGAAATATAGTAGAGATTCAAGAAACTACCACAAAATGAAATTATGTGCTAAGGGGCTTTTCTCTTGTCCTTTATTAAAGATCTGTGGCAGTAATTTTCTAGTTTTACTGGAAATTTGCCTATGTATTTACTGTTTACTGAAAGTTTACCTATGTTTTCCAGGAATGTGAGAAAATTGTCCTTAAACAAGCCTTGGTCATTTTTGAGGGTGTTTAGACAAAGCAGACAGGTGGACTGTGTTTTGGAGTGTGAACCAGTTCATCAAGATGCAGACAGTTCTACTCTTCCTGTGCTATTGGTTGTCTGAGATTTGGCAAGTGACTTATTTTTTACATGTCACTTTATTCATGCTGCCTTTGACTGTAAGATGGGAATATAAGAATAGTCCAAAGATCCATCTGGTTTTGTGTTCTCCTACTGATAGTGGTCAAGATTAGAGGCCTAGGGAAGAGTGGAAAAACAAGCATATAGTGACACTTCCCCAAACACTCCTTTAACTTCCAATAATTTATCACTCAAAGGTTTACTCTTCTCTCTGCCCAAAGATTTCACAAAGCATGGTCCTTGTCTCATAATCACTTAGGGAAGTCCTGATGAAGGCAAAGGAACAACCCTGGGCTTATATATAATTTTTGTCCTTACCCTTACATGAGCAGTATTTAATTCCATTCATCAGTTTTACAACTACTTTGTAACCCCACTTTTTCACATGATATCATCTCACCTATTAATAGTGCCTAAGATGGATTTTGGATTCACAGATTTATCTCCATGTCGGAAGGCTACCTGCAGGAAAGTTCTCTTCCAGAATTTCTAGTCACTGATAGAATTGCAAATCTGGAGTGCTGGAAGGACAATAAATTGTAGTGAACCACATTTTTTACAGATTGTGTCTTAGTTCATCAGGAAGTTGGACTGGTGGTCACCCAGTCCCTGATATCCCTATTGCAGATAAACCCATAATTTTTAGATAACATTGTATCCTTAATCATTCTAGTCTCCCTATACTTTAATCTCTGTTTTCTTTTCTACCAAAAGTGATTTGAGCAATTCAGCTCTTCAAGTGTGACCAAACAGATTGACAAAAAGCAAGGAAGTTACGATAAATTTCACATCACAGTATCAAGGTACCTTTGAGATTATTTTGACAAACTGTGGGCTAAATATTAAAACATATTTCAGTCATCATTATTAAAATTTTTACAGTATGGGGAGACATTGGCTGCCCTACAGTTTTTGGTAGCCTTCTTTCTCTGTCATTTTTGAGGCTACTTAATGCAGCAAAATGCTTCAGTGGAGTTACAATACATATTCCCAGCTGATGATCTTCTGAGAAGAAAGAAATCAAGCATGAAAAGCCTCTTAACACTTAACAAAAGTTTATAGTACAGAATTTTGTTTTTCAAAGTGACTTTTCCATTAACAACCTACACTTACCTCCAACTGTACATGCAAATAAGAGGGTTTTTTTATCAAAATGCACTATATGACTACAGTTGTTGTTTTTTTAACAGGAGCAGATTAGACCATGTATTTTTGCTTGCTATACATTCGGGAAGCAATATGACAAAATCAAGCAGTTGGTATTGATTAAGGGCAATTAATTCTGGAAGAATCAGTTATATAATTTTTTAAAATCAGCTTTAAGCTAACAGTGGCTAGAAGGTGAGAAAAATATAATTACAGTATAAATACTCAAATTTGATTTTCATCTAAGCTATTAATAAAGCCTTTAAAACTCAATTCTCATTGATTACATTCTCTTCTTTTTATAAGCCAATTTGATGGCAGCTTTAGAACTTTTAGACGTGGATACATGACATTTGAGTGTCAGGTAAATACCGATGAAATCAATCTTCTATTTTTCCTATTAAAAATGTCTGATGTTGACTATTTTTAGGTGTAATATCCAGCCAACATAAAGACCCAACATATATAGACTGTTGCAAACACAAAGCATTCCAGTAATACAAATCAGGACCCTTGAATAAAATTAACAATAATTTAAAAATAACATTACCTTAGAGTAATTAATAAAACAAAGCAGAACAAAACAAAACCCTGCATTTTTTCTGCTTTTCAGGTTCATTGGAAGAATCAAAATCAATTTTAAAATTATCTTTCTCTCTAACCTTGAGGACTAGAAATGTCTATGAGTAGCTTTTTGTGTAATCAAATAACTAGAACACCTAGTTACCAATTAAGAGAGGTAGATTATGTAAAAAACAAACAATAACCATGAAAAAATAATTGATATGTTTTCTGCATGTTTTTCATATGGAGAAATATATAAATAATATATATAACATATAAATATGGGTTTTTTTCCTAAAAAACCCATATCCTTAGATCCTTAGATCACTGTCATTGATGAATAAGCATATTGTAAAATTTTTACGTCACTTGCCCAATTTGGATTTATAGGAAGTAGAGTGCTTTACATTTATGAGATGCTTGGATGGAGCTGGAAAAATTATTTAAGACTTTTTAATTTTTTTGAGGAAAGAAGTGATGAAACTGATCTTCTCCTCCTAAAGGAAGAGTGATGCTCTTCCTTTAAATATTAATCTTCCTGACTAACCTTAACTTTTAGGGTTTCTGTCCAGCTCCAAGCTCAAAGTGGACAGTGCTACATAGAAAAAATGGGTTTGAAATTAATCCTTCAATACAAACAGAAGGTAGAAGCAGGGTGAAAGTATATAAAGGGTGGGAAGAAGTATGGACAAGTAACCCTGGAGGAATGCTGAGACTGAGCATGCAGGCAGGGGATTAGGAAGAACAAAACTCAGATAGAATTGAATCTGTCAAAAGATGTCTAAGACAAGAAGAATGGGTTTTATAAGTCACCAGATGATGAAAAGAAGACCAGGGAACATGTCAGTGCACAGCTGAGTGAGGCAGAAGACTTGGTTACACAGAGCATAGTAAAGACTGAGGTATTGAATATCTTCTGCACATCAGTCCTTACCAGCAAGACCAATCTTCAGGGATCCAGACCTCAGAAACCACAGGGAAAGTCTGGAGCAAGAAATGCATGCCTTTGGTGAAAGAGGATCAGGTTACAAATACTGAAGCAAATTATTCATATATCAATCCAAAGGGCCTGATGGGATGACTTCTGAGGGAGCTGGTTAATGTCCTTAAGCGGCAATTTTTGACAATTTTGGAATCATCATGGCAATTGAGAGAGGTGCCTGAAGAATGGAGGAAAGAAAGTGTTGCTCCTAACTTCTGAAAAGGCAGAAAGGAGAACTTGGACCTGCAGAGAATTCAGCCTAACCTCAAAGCCTGGGAAGGTAATGGACCAACTAATCCTGAGAACCATTTCTAGACATGTGAAATATAAATCCAACAGGAGAAGTCATCATGTATTCACCAAGAAGAAGCCATTCTTTACCAATCTTATGACCTTCAACAATAAGTTGGCAGTGTCATTGGATGAAGGGAGAGCTGTGGATGGCTTTGGAGTTTTATATTTTCCCCCTTAAGATCCTTCCTCACTGGGAAGTTGGTGAAGTATGAGCTGGATGAGCAGACAGTGGAGGAACATTGGAAAATGACTGAATGGTCAGGTCCAGAGGGGTGGTGAACACTGACATGAAGTCCAGTCAGGGGCAGTAACCAGACGTGTGTCCCAGTTGTCCATGCTAGGTCAGATCCTGTTTAACATTTTCTGTAATGATCTGGATGACGTGGCAGAATTTACCCTCAGCAACTTTGCTGGTAATGTAAGGCTGAGAGGAGTGGCTGATACGCCAGAAATTCATGCTGCCACTGAGAGGGACCTCGAGAAACTGGAGAAATTGGGTGAAGAACCTCATGGAACTCTACCCAGGGCCATTGCAAACCCTTTGCAGTAATATATGCTGGGGACCACCCAGACAGGAAACAGCTCCACAGAAAAGGCCCATGGGGGCTGATGGACACCAGGATGAACACGAGCCATGAACCTCCCCTCCAGACAAAGAAGGCAGATGGTATCCTGGGCTGCATTTTGAATAGCAGGAATAGTGTTGCTGGCAGATGGAGGGAGGGGATCCTTCTCCTGTACTCAGGACTGCTGAGTTCCCACTTGGAATACTGTGTATATTCCAAATATGTTGCCATACTTGTGAGTTCTGGGCTCCCCAACACAAGAAATCCATGGAGTTTCTGGACAGAGCTTAGTGAAGGGCCAGTAAAATGACTAAAGAACTGCAGCATCTCTCGTATGAAGAAAGACTGAGAACTCTGTGATCTCAGAGGGGATCTTACCAATTAATTTAAATGCATGAAAAGTGGGTCTAGAAGCACCAAGACTCTTTACAATAGTGTTTAGTGACAGGACAAGAGGCAATAAACAGAAACCGAAACACAGGAACTATAGGAATAGTAGGTTTTTTTACTGTGAGATTGACTGAGCATTGGAGATGATTTCTCAGGGAGATTGAGGAGTAGTGGAAATATTCAAAAGGTATTTGGATGTAGTTCTGGACAACCTGCTCTAGATGAAGCTTCCAAAGCAAGAGGATCGGACCATATGATCTCCAGAGCTTTCTTAAAACAGTGATTCTGTCACTGACACGCAAATAATCAGAGTAAGGAAAACCAGCACCTTCCTTGAGTGTTATGACTTAGGCAGGAAAAAAAGCCATGTGTTGCCTTTCCTCACAGGATGGAGAAATGAGACACTGAAGAAATTACTCAGGTAGTTTTTGAGTCTGCTGTTCCTCTAGATGAAGATTAACATCTGGAAGCAGGTACCTGATGGTAGCCTTTTCCTCTCAGCCATAATGCTGAGTTTACCCAAGGGCTGCTTTGCAAAATCCTTGTCCAAGGAATACAGTTTTTTGTGAGCAGTCAGAGTGCATTTTTAAAGTCTCTATCTCTATACACTACTGTTATTTTAATTAAATCATATTTACTACAGCAGTGCCAAAGCACCTGTCAGGTCTCAATTGTCATCATTCTAAGTAATGGAAGTGCAGACCTGTAGACAACCACCAGTGTAAACAATTTACAATTTGTGCAGCATGGTTGTAAAATTTATACCTGCAAACAGTAGTATACCTTTCCCCCTTTCTGGTCACAAAGAATAATGAAGTTTTCGAATGTATGCACAGAAAAATAAATAATTTATCTCTCTGGCCCACTAAAATTAAAGCATTTAAAACTACATAACTCAGTATTTTATGAACACTGCTGTGCTTTCTGAATGAATATTGAATTTCATGTTATCCTGGACTCTAATGTGGTAGAAAACATACAGTACTTTGGGAATTTATGACTACCTGACTTTTCTTCATACTAACCAAGAAAACTATCATTTATTAATGTGTGAAATGCTCAGTTCTGACTCCTTGAGTTGCAAGGTTCAAGAAATGTCATTTGAGCACGGACAGAAACCTGATTCAATAAAATCAGGAAGAAATTATATTGAGGGCTTTTGTGGAAAAATATAAAGGTCATATCTTCAAAATTTGAGAAAGCAACTCTCTGTCTTGCAATTTATTGTCGATCTCATGAACCAGAGAGATCTATTATTTTCCAAGCAACAAATTCTATGGGCTAAAAGAACTAATATAATTTTTATTTTTTTTTTCATTTCAATGTCACTCCTCTCATATCATCTAAGGCTAAAGAAGTCTTTCCACTGTGAAGAATCTATTTAACTCTGGAGTGACATGACAAAATTACATCTTGAACTGCATCTGAAGTTGAGTCACATAAATTCAAAAGAGATGAGCACTGGTTTCTGTGGAAACTGGTGTAAGCATATTGTCCTTTCCCAGAAAATATTACTCAAAATATTCAGAATACGCATAATTATTTTTTCCAGGTCTAAACACCAATGTCTCCCATAAAATAATGTAATGTATGAAGAAATATTGCATTCTTTTGTAATATATTGTCACTGTTGGTAAATAATGCTTGAGAATTCACATCAAGATCTATTATATTAGAAACTAGATTTAACTGCTTTAATATTTTGGGCTACAGGTGAACATGTAGGATTTGGTTTTTCATTTTTTCTGCTAACTTCTTTTCATGCCTGTATTATTCCCGTGGGTAAAACAAATCAAATTGTCTGTTTTCAATTCTGCTGCCAGGAGCTAATCAAGGAATTAGAAGCCTAGCTTGTGAATGTTGTCAGGCATGATCTCCATTCTCACTCTTAATTACAAAATTAATGTAGCACAAAAATCATTAGAATAAAATTTAAATTACTATAAGTAGCTAAGTTACTATAGAATTGCTTATATTTAATGAAACAAAATAAAATAAATGAATAGGAAACCTCAATAAAACAAAGAAATTTTGGGAAACAGAGTGACAATAAATTTTTTGTGCAAAACCATACAGAGATTCAGTTATACAACTTGACAATGACAGTCCTGAATAATAATTCTTTTCATTGTTAAAATAAAGTTAGGAGGTTACAATTAAACAAATTTCTCAGGGACTCAATGAAAGAGCTGCAGTAGAAGCTGGGTGTTTGAAACATTATTTTATATTTATATCCTCCTGAAGTTGCAATTTCCCGACAGATGGTGTAAATATGGGCTTCAGCATGAGCATCTGAATACACAAAAAAATTTCTTCTCTTCTCTTCTCTTCTCTTCTCTTCTCTTCTCTTCTCTTCTCTTCTCTTCTCTTCTCTTCTCTTCTCTTCTCTTCTCTTCTCTCTTCTCTTCTCTTCATGTGTAAAACCTCACTTCATGTAAAACAGACAGCATATCACCTATGAGAAAAAGTTAACTTTCAAATTCTCCCATCAGATTTTAATAATATCACAAAGTTCAATACTATTAGAATTAAATCCACACACAATTCAATCTGTGCTGAACTCTAAATTTATAGATTAATGATATTTTATTGATGCTGAAACTGGCACCCAAAGCTCTGCTTTTGCTCTTGCCTTTATAATTCTTACTGTCTTTTAATCTCCATCAGAGCTGAGGAAGATTCAGACTGGCGTGCATGGCTAGAAGTTTATCCCCATTTACACAAATGATTGTGGGGATTTGACCTCCATTTCTTGTAGGAGCAAGATGCAACAATCAATTGATAGTGAGTTCCGGGAATGACAAAGCAGAAGTAAAACAATTTGCCTGGAATAATAAAAAGACAAGGGAAGATTGTTTTCATATCTGGCCAGATGATATGCATACAGATTATCTGCTAGGACAGAAGAAGCCTTAGTCCAGCCTCTGCTACACTGATGGTCTAATAAAAAGGGGGAAACATCAGAGTAGCAGGATAAACGTTTCTGTATAGACCCTTAATTGAATGTTTCTACAATGCATTCCCAACTGCCTCTTCTGCACATTTTAAACATCTCAGATCTCCACGATTGCATAACATGGAAGTGTTTTCATGAAGAACTCTAGGATAAATGGGAATTATTCACTGAGGAATTACAGGGAAATGTGCAATGGAGGCAACAGCAGAGAATTACTGGCCTCATAGTAAAGGACAGGAAATGATAGATATCCTCTTGAATCTTTTATGTAATATTCTTCCTATCCAATACATTTTCTAAAATACCTTAGCTAGCACCAGTGCTTTGGATTTTCATGTTTTTTTTTTTTTTTTTTTATTACTATTTGTATTTACAGAAGGATTCAAAATATTTCCAGAGATTTAAATTCTCTTGAGCCAACATTTATACATTGCAGTGTTTATGTAAATCTGGAGGCAAGCAATCTCTGAGATTACTTCACCCTCTTTTATTCCTTGTGTTAGTGTTGCAAATACATGGCATTTTTGTTCATATGGATATTTGTATAAGCTGAGCTGAATGCCTGACAAATGCAAAGAATAGCAACATAGCCCACCTGGAGAAGTGAAATCAACCATTTTACTCTGGTGAATGAAGTTAAGCACCTGCATAAGAGCTTGTAAGACTGAGACTCAATACAAAAAACATTGTTGAAGTGCAAATTATGGACATTAGTTTCATGTGAAACTCTTCTAAAGGAAAGGTAATTTAAGTTTCATAACTTTCTTTAGCATTCTAAAAAAATTTAAATGCATTTCTCAGCAAAGTTCATTGTGTAATTCATCAGTCAGGAGAATAGGTGAGGTCTGAAAGAGAAAATTGACATTTAAACTCATTATGCTATTTACTTAGAACTCACAGGATTACTTACTATACTTTGTGGAGCATAAATATTGACTCAATATAATCATAAAATAAGAATTAATTTTATATCCTAAACCCTAGTATTATGTTACAGGAAAAGAATGACAATTCATTTATTTTATAGCCTTCCTTAAAGGAAAGAAAACTGATAAATCAGATGTTTCTAAATTCTGGGATAGGCACTAGGAGTTGTATATGTGTTATTAAAAAGTGGTATTCACAAAGGCCACTTCTATTGAGCATCCCACTCAAGTCTTGTGCTCCAGCCTTGTGTTTGAGTTCATCTTTAAACTTCCTTACCTTTCTTCTGCAGTGTTTGTTCCAGTCACAGTCAATCACAGTTATCTGCAATTATGTAATTTCCTTCCTTGTTCATCATCAGATTTTTACAAAAGCTGCTGTGGAACAGCAGAGCTCCAGCCATACTAATCTGTTGACTATCCAGAGTGGCAATATGCCAGGCATTGTCTGTCTCTCATAGTAATCACACCTTTTTTTTTCTGTACTAAACACAGGGTGAGCCAGGAGGAAAAGTTATGCCTGGATTTTGCCATGTATACAGAGATGATAAAACTGAGGAAAACTTCTGCACATACACAAAAAACCCCCCACACAGGTGTATTTACATGTGTATGTATTTAGACAGGACCGTGAAACTATGGCAGTATTTAAAACTGAATTTATATCCCACAATCACAAAACCATAGAATGCTTTGGATTTGAAGGGACCTTGAAGATCATCTCTTTCCAACCCCTTGCCATGAGCAGGGACATCTTCCACTAGACTAGGTTGTTCAGAGCCCCATCCAAACTGGCCTTGAACACTTTCTCAACTTCTCCAGGTAACCTGTGCCAGGGCCCCACCACCTTCACAGTAAAGAATTTCTTTCTAATAGCTTATGTAAACCTATTCTCTTTTAATTTGAAGCAATGTTTCAATAACTAGTCCCTTGAAGAGACCTTTTCTTGTACTTTCCTTGCAGAACTCCAAATATTTTGTAAAATTCAAAAGTTTATCCCAAGCTATATTTGAGATGTTTTTGCTTAACTAACTTTTTTCCACACAAATGAATTTCTTTTCTGTGTTAGACACGAACTGATGGTCAGATTCAAATTAAATATAAGCACAGATATACTGACTTTATTTAGACTTTACATATGAGGATTTTGGTTTTCAATTCTAATTGCAGCAATACTTATTAACCAAAGGTAGAACTATTTATCTTGATAATTACATTGTTTGTTGACTTCATTGTGAAAGTCGTCCAATAACAAGAATGAGGTAGGTATTTCAGGAATCTGCATGAAGCTTTGAGGACTGGAAAAAAAATAAGGCTTTTTGAATTATATCCACCTTAGTCCAGCAATGCTGAAAATTTACACACCCTTCCTTTTCTTCTATCTTTTCATTTCTTTAACAATAGATTTTAAAAATTGATGGAAACAGCTAAGGTTTCTTTCAACTTTAATGTTTGATAGCCTTAGATCATTATATTTTCTTTTAAATTACATCTTAAAATAATTGAGGTTGAAAAAGACCTTTAAAATCATCAAGTCCAACTGTAAGCCTGACACTGCCAAGCCCACCACTAAACCATGTCCCTAAGTGACACACACATCTATGCAACTTTTAAATATCTACAGGGATTGTAAGTCTACCCCTTCCCTGGGAAGCCTGTTGAAATGTTTCACAACCTCTTGGTTGAAGAAATATTTGCTAATATACAATCTAAACACTTTATGTTTTTAATTAATTCTTCAAACTTTAGTGGTAACAATGCTAATGGTTAGACATCACCAGCAGCTTTGCCTTCTTTAGTCATTATCCTCTGAGAAACCATTAATTGCTGACCCCAATATTGCTTTGGACGTGCAGAAACAAAGTCCAGTGATTTGTCCAAGGCCTGTGGTAAGCCTCTCATATGAACTTCAATGTCAAATAACCTTGTTTAACTTTATCTTTCTTGGTATTTCTTCCTAGCCCACATTATTAGTGGATTAATTTATTTACAATAATATGCAATGACTTGAATTACTATGTCATTTCTTAGCTATTCTGTTTCACATAGCTGTGAATCACAGAGATGTAGATAAATCTTATCTTCACCATTACTTTTCAAAACTCCTAATTAATATATCCACTTGCTATTATTTCCTGCAGTGATAATGGTTTCTGAATGCAGCAGCACAGCATGAGATTCTGCAGCCAAGCAGTACAATTTAAATATCCTGCTAGCAAGAAAACAAGGCTTGTCACCACTATAGAGAAGACTTATATTTACAAGTCTTCCATTTGTGACACCTTATTTTGGAGAAAAATAACTACTCAGAATCACATCTATATTAAACAATAAGTTGAAAAATGTAAATTGGCAACAGTTTGGAGTGCTGGTTTTGACAGGAAGCTAAGCAAGCTCACAACTGATGAGAAAAATCTAGATGAATTGGAGCTGAAGATGTAAAATTATCCAGGAGACCACTCAGTGACCACATTTCACACATTGCAGGAGGATCTACCACATTATTGTTGCTAGATCTTTCAATCCTGCTGTCTCTTCCATAATATTTTGAATCTTCTCAAATCAACTGGCAGTTATTATATCAGAATGTCTATTTTCTCACCTTCATTCAACTAAAGAAATAACACTGAAAAGAAGAAACCTCTACCAATATATCCATAAAGACGTGAACAGTGGTGGTGAAATCTCAAAGATGTAAGGCTTGTCCTTAGGTTAGATACAAAACCTCTCATGTCAATTTGGCCCTATTGGTACTGTCATGCTTGTGTTTCAACACAAGAATTCAGTTTGTGAGAAGAGCTCTGGAATTGATCCTGTAATAACAGAAGATAAAAATACAGGTGATTTTGTAATAAAGTTGTTATTGTAATGCAGGGTATGAGGCAGAGACCTTTTAAGCTAGTGCACGCTGCAGATGGATAGAAGGTTTTCTTTAGTACTTTTATTCAATGACTGTATTGTTATATAAAGAAAGATAAAGATGAATAATCTGACCTTTTCCTCATTTTAGTGCTGTAGCAATTGACATGACTTTTAAATTATGTTGTAAAGTCTATGTTTGGTTTATACTTCAATATATTCATCATGTATCTTTTATATTAGTATTTTAAATTCAATTGAATATTAGGGAATTTGGAATCTTCTTTCACTTATCTTGCATTCACTGGTTTGGATCTAGTATTTTTCAGTGCAGATTTGTGTCTTGGGTAACAGATATTGAAATGTAGCAAGCCTTTGCAATTCTACTGAGGTGGGCTTTTTGGCATTTCAGTAAAATAAGTAACTAACATATGCCAAAAGTTTGAATACAGCATATTCTTGTGATATTGTTGCCTTCAAAGAAGTCTCAGTCAAATATTCTACATCAATTGGCAAATACACATTACTTACATTTTGCTTTGTCAGTGACTATATTAAATTCAATTCAAGTCTTAATATTTTGTTGCCAAAAACTGGAGATGAAAAGGTACTGTAAAAAACTCTTCACAGCTGCTACTACTTCATTAGAGGCTCTAAATAAATCCCTTTTAGATCAAGGATCATTGACCTGATAAAGTGCAATAGAGTTGATTGCACTTGCTTACCATGTTGATGTCATAAAGGTGCATTAATTAAATAAATGCATTAAGTCAGCTAGAAGTCGACTTCTCTTTGGGTTTCAATGTCTTTATTTTATAATAAATATCTTTTTAATTATGTTAAAACAATAGCAGGAAAGAGTACAAAAAAGGGTAAAAGAAAATGCTGGTAATCAAAGGTCTTCACAACATAATTCAGTGTCCACTGAAGACAGTAGGGTTGCAGATAATGAAAATAAATTTTTATTTTTTTATAAATATATGTCTTAGTGGTCATTCATATTCCCTTAATTGCTCTATTTATTTTTCTTGAGAATAATGTATTCAGATACCTGCCTATTCTTTTTTTAACAAGTTAAGGTACATGACAGTTTATAATCTCATAAAGTTTGTGACATTATTTATTAATATTATCCTAGTTTTTTAAAATATTTTTTAACTATAATTCAAGTTGCCAGAGTACTTAACTTCCAAGATGACTTTTCGTTATGTGTACCTGTGGAACTTCATTTCTTCTTAAGAACTTCTCTTTACTTTTGTGTAATTAACTTGATTTATTCTTGCAGCATTCAAGCAAGCTTCATTATTGAATAAAGAAAACAATTTTTTATCTTCACTTCCCCCCCACCCCTGCATTTAAATGGCATCTGCTGTGAATATCTTGCTGCTCTGGAAAGACTTCTCTTGAAGCCATGAAAGAAAACTCTTCAGGCTTGAAAGACTAAAAGTCACAGCTATTGTGCCTTATGTGTCAAAGCAATATCTCAATGGTGCAAAAACTTCCATCTGCATCACAAATCCATTAGTCAGTGAACTTTAGTGCCAGACTGAGCATAATGGCTGGGTGAGCTTCTCTACTACTTTACTTGCTTTCTTTACTTCCTATTATACACATGATGACTAAAAATATTGACAAAGCATGAATGTACACTTTATAGAGTATATCTTCTAAAGTTTTGGACCAAATTAGCACACAAGGCTAAAGGTTATGATACATTTTTAATGGCAACTGCAATGAAACAGCATTAAAAAAATATTAAGGGTTTAATATTCCATCCCTGAGCACAATGACTCAAGCTCCCCTGGAACTCCTCAGGCTTGATTCCTGAGTACTGTGATGAGTAATCTTGGTCATCTCTAGGGCTGGAAAGTTTCCCCCTTTAATATAGAATGAAGCAAACTGATTTGTCTTCCTAGGATGCCTCTACTACCTCTTGAACTGCATAGGATGGAGGGAACAGCAAAGTGACTTTTGGAAATCATCATGGAAGTGCAAAATTAAAATATTTAGCATCTAAAACCTTTGGATGCTAAGGTTCCATACTTTGCTGGTAATGATTGTGCATCAGGAATAGTCCATTGTTCATAAAGGAATGCTTTGATAGATGACAAATGACAGACATAAATATCAAACATCAAATGATGAGTGAACTGGAGGCAGAGGAAAGGGCAAATAGATTTTCTTTTTGCATTTCCATTTAAGAGCTGGATTCTGCAGACTGTGAAACAAACACACAAACAAAAGCAACAACAAAAAAAATGAATAGAGGAAGAGTGGAATAAAGAAAACTGCAAGATTTTAGTTTTGTCCATAATGCTCTAATTTTTTCTTTTGAAACCTCCACAAACTGTCTCAATCCCCTCAATCCCTCTAAAATCCTCATAGTCTTGAAAAGATTTACATTAATTATTTCCTATTTTCTTTTCATACAAACCTCAAATTATTTTTAAAATTACTAGAGGTATATGACATTCATCATTGCTACTGAAAATATCTTTGTAGAAAGAAATGCACTAGGAAAGTGACATTGAGTTCCACAAGGGTAAATAGATGAGATTTCACTCCCTGGTCCCTTTCATATAGATTGTTGATGTTTGCAAGTGCAATGACAAATGGTTATGATTAACAAATATTAAGTATAATTCAGTCATTAGCTTTTCATGTCAATGTTTTTGTGCTTTATATCAGTTACATTATTAGGACAGTAATTACAGCTGCTTTAAAATATAATTATTATGTATTTTACATAATTTAGCTCTCTACATAGTGTATAAATACACTAAAACTTTCTAAAAGCATATATGGCAAGTGGCAAGTTGTGTCTGTTTTGGAGAAACAGAGCTCTCTAGACTATTAGAAGTGTACCATGGAACTTGGCTGGATTTTATGCCATTTGCAATGCCAAGGGAAACAAAGCATGCTGTACTTTGCCACTGCATCAGCCTAATTCTAGGAGACACACATTATCTAGTTAAATATATGAACACTGGAAAAGTGTAGAAATAATAGCTACACATGCAGGTCATTTTATTCAGGAGCTGTCACTAGAAGGACTGACATTTCATAGACACTAGAGTGAAGAGACCAAGTACTGATCCATAAAATTAGAGCAAATGAATTGAAATTGATGGACCCCAAAAGATTCAGCGCTTCTGCCTTAACTCTTTCCAATGACTTTTGGCTTAGAAAGTGCATTGACTTTAACACCTATTGTAAGTATAGCTGGATTTAAATTTTAATCATTCTATCCATTTCATAGTTTTATGCTGTCAAATTATGTTAGACAGTATAGCTGATGATAAATCTAAACCATTCCTTTCTTCCTTTCAGAGATGACCTCAATGTCAATGGTTACATACAAGCAGAAGTGACAAGATTTGAGGTGTGCAAGGTTATCTTTCAGACTACTAAAGAAACTGAAAACATCCCATGAGATATACTTGAAATGAAATATCCAACGCCCAAATTAGTTGCCCTTATTCCCTTATCTGATATAAAATTCTAACATTAACACGTAAATAATGTGTCAAAAAAACAAGCAATGGAACTGGGGAAGGGTCTGGAGCACAAGTCTGATGAGGAGCAGCCAAGGGAGTTACAGTTGTTTGACCTGGAGAAAAGGAAGCTCACAAGGACCTGCTCATCTCTACAACTGCCTGAAAGAAGGGTGGAGCCAGGTGGGGGTCAGGCTCTCCTCCAACTAACGAAGAAATGGGATATTAGTAAAAATTTCTTAACTAAAGGTTTAACAAGCATTGGAACAGGTTGCCCATGGAAGTGGTTGAGTCAGCATCCCTGGAGGAGATTAAAGGCCATGTGTATGTGGCTCTTAGGGACATGGTTTAGAGGTGGGCTTGGCAGTGGGATGGAGGAATGGTTAGACTCAATGGTTGTAAGGGTCTTTTTTCCACCCTAAAGGGTTCCATGACATATGCAGCACACAGTCGTGTGTATATAGATATATATATGTATA
Organism: Acridotheres tristis; assembly: GCA_037013685.1. Taxonomy (NCBI): domain Eukaryota; kingdom Metazoa; phylum Chordata; class Aves; order Passeriformes; family Sturnidae; genus Acridotheres; species Acridotheres tristis. The sequence goes on along the minus strand of CM072884.1, from coordinate 13,277,304 downwards.
TGCATGTATATGTATGTATATTTGCTTTGCAAAACCATACTTTGCTTTGGGTCAAACTAAAGGTCAGAGCAGTGTAAAAAGGTTCCTGTAATCAGATTTCTTAAGTCTAGTAAACATTTAGTAATACTGAAGCACAATTTCTAAGTGAAACATTTAGTTCAGGAAATGACAAAATGAAGTGTTCTTTGGTTTTATCCATGTGTAACAACTTAATGAAGATGTTTCATTAAAACTTAATGTATCCTTCCTAAACTATATCTGCATTTTTCATGGAAAATAGGCTTTCCAAAATATTTTAAAAGCACCACTCTAAAAAAGTCTAAGACATCACAACCCCTCATATGTTGGATTGAATTACTCTTCATATGTACATCCTTGGACAAAAAATTACATAAGTGAGGCCAAAATACAATGTCATGACTTTTTCTTTTAGACTAACTAGGTAACAAAACATGATGCACAATTATTTTTAATAGTTTTTCCATTTAAAACAAGTAAATGAGATGGTAAAAAACCTAATTTTCTCTGACTCTATCTTGTCTGTACTCTGAGATTTGGAGTAAAAGTCCAGATGCCTGGATTTAGTGGTTCAGTAGACATAAATTATCTTACATAAGTGGGATGTCAGTGATTACACAAATATGTAATGGCTGAAAGAGGACAAAGTTTTCTCCGCTTCAAGCAGATGAATAAATACCCAATATGTGCCAAATACCTTATTACTATTGTTTTTCCTAATATAGAACCTTTTTCATACACTGAGAAATCCTGATGGTTTTCAGCACTAATGTTAATTTTAAATAATAGAACTTGATACATGCTCTGTGACCTGTCTTAAAATACAGAGTTTGCCACTCATCTTTGCCACCATTCCATGCCTGTTTTCTTTGCTTTTCATCTGGTGCAAAATTCCAAGAAATGCTTCCTAGTCTCTCTTGAAATTGAAAAATGTGTTTACTCCCTATCCATTCAAATCAATTTGCGATTTGAATGGAATCTAATGAGTATACAGTCTGAAAAATGTGATATCAATTGATCTATTTTTCACAAAACTTATGATGTTAACTGGTTAACTCCATGCTCTTAACTGGTTAACTCAGTTAAAATTGAAGCTACATGTGAAATATTGAAACTGCAGTAAATCTGAAAGTTAGATTTTCTTGTTAACTATATAAGGACTTCACACATATTTTTCCCATCTTCAACAGAAAGTAGGAAGTATATCTTCACAGAATCACTGAATAAGTTGGAAAGGAACCTGAAAAGATCATCTGGTCCACTTTTTGGTGGGAAAAGTAGCTTACATGAGATTGCCCAACATCCTGCTCAATTGCATCTTGAAAAACTCCAGTTATGGGGACTCTGCTACTTTCCTGGGCAGGTTGTTCCAGGGAGTGTCTGATTTTATAGTAGAAAATTACTTTTTTACGTTGAGATGAATCCCCTCCCTCCAAGTGCAACTTGTAGTCATTGCCCCTTGTCTTCTCCATGTGGTTTTAATGAAACTGCCACCCTTTAACTATTGACTGTTGGGAGGAAAGGGTTAAAACCAGAAGATTTGACAAGGAGGAAATCTTTTCTATCAAAGTGACCTTATGGCTGGGAATGCTAAGAATGTCAGTGTGGGAAAACTCCATTTATTATGTGAGTGTTCATCCTCTGCCTGTTTTGAGAAGCAGAATTCCTGTGTAGAGATCCTCTCACAGACCTGGTTGAGCCACCTGCTGGGAGAGAGAGAGATCAGAAAAGCACAGCCTTGAGATAAACTTCCTGGGGACTAAGCCCTTTGATATATTGGGGCACAATGTCCTGGGGCACAATGCAAAAATGTGTATTCTATCACCATCTGTTAAAATGTAGGAGGGGTGGTGATCCTTATCTCTGTGGGAGATCTCCTCTGCTGATGTGCCATCTGATAAAATCAGGGGGGATGATCATCGTTATCTATTCACAACCCATCCTTCCTCCAGGAGATATATTCCGTTAATGGGCCATTAAGTCCTATTGTGTGACTGATAAAATTACATCATCCCATTGGGAGATGCCCCAGCCAGGGGCAGGAGCCAAGCCTTTCCTACCTAGATAAAAACTGGGGTTTGGGACACGAAGGCAGACCTTTCCACTGGATCCCAGAGGAAAGTCTGATCATTTCCACATCATCGCTGGATCTTTGGAGGAAAACTGCACCTTCTACAGGAGCACTGCTTCAACTGAATCACATCTGTCATCCAGGAGGACTGCAGCCACCATTTATACGGACTGCTACCAACACCCTGACTGACAGGGTGTCAGGTTGTATTTCTGACTGTGTCGGTGGTTGTTTCTTTTATATCATTGCATGTATTTTATTTTTTCTCTTTTCTCCTATTAAATTGTATTACTGACTTGGAGTCTCGCACTGGTTTTACTTTCAAACCAACACAGGCCCCCACCCTACTGTCCAGTGGGATGAGTGGAGCCTGTGTCCCTGTGTGTCTGTGCTGCCCAGACCAATGGTGAGCTAATTAAACAAATCTACTCTTTGCGGCTTGCTGGTCACCCTCATTGCTCTACATGGAGATTCACACATCAGCCTACTGTGATGAGGTGCCCCCTTGAGTCTTCTTTTCTTCCATCTGTTCTCACAGCGTAAGTTCCACAGTCCTTTGATCATCTTTGTGGCCTTCTTTTGGATCCTCTCCAGTCCAAATTAAATTATTACTATTGGGTAATCTTTCTAAATATCTAAAGCTGAATATGAAATGAAGAATAAGGAAGAAAAGTTATTTTTCTGAGGAAAAAAATGTCGCTTTTATTTTAATTGAACTTAAAATGGGATATCATAAAGAGAATTTTAATGAACTAGGACAAATATTTTCTAGTAAAACTGGGAAATTTACAAACTAAATGCCTTACTAAAATATTTCTATTCCAACTTGACCATTTTTTTAAAGAGCATGTTTTAAAACTTATTAGATCTCATTTATAATAAGTGAAACTCTAACTAAAACAGAACTACAAATTCATATAAATGACTGTAGGGAAAATAAAAATTACTATTCCTTTTCACATTAAAAGCAATAAATGAACTGAAAGATAAATTGATTGTGCAGTGTCCCATGAGAAGTCTGAGAGAAGAGAGAATTGAACCTGCATTTTAGTCTATGACTTTCGCTGTAAAAATATGCAGTCTTGAAACTATATAATTATTAATTCAAATGACAAGTTAATTACAGCTATACTCTCCTCACCACAGTCATCCTTTTGTGTCTCCATTGAGAAGGAAAATGCTAGTTGAGTCTGTCTGAGAATGTCACTCACTTTTATGGACTGTTATTTCCTCCACATCTTTTAAATCTGATTGTCAAACAGCTCGGTTTCCTTTGTTGAGAACCTCAAAAGCAATTTGAATGACACTATCAAGGGCAGCAGCAGCAGTTGAGCTGTTGGAGTCTATACTGTGCTGCACACTGGTGACTGAAGACTAGACCGAGACAACACAGTGTATTCTCTTTCACATAAAAAACCCCAACTTTGATTTTACAGGTTGTTTCTTCTCAGTTCAGACGGAGGAATCACAATTACATGGTGACAGCTAATTGCTACACATGGTTTTGATTTTAGCTGAGCTGGTTTAACAGAGCACTGTGGATTACTTTGGGTAGAATGACCATAAGGTTAAAAAGAAGATATAGCCAGTATTGCAGTGCATCTCAAGAACACTTTACAGAGCACCATGAACAATAGGAAGTGACAAGAACAAGTACATATTTCTGTAACTTTCCTGATGGCTGACTCCAGCTGCTCTTTCTCTAGTGTATAAGGTTCTGTGTGTATTATAGACAGGAAAAGCACATTTAGCAGTAAGGTACTAGAGATGACATTGCTATGCTGTGCAGAAATGGCTCAGTATTATAGAATTTGAAAAGTATTAGATGGTTAGGTTTCTAAAAATGAGGATTTAACCAGAACTCACTGTCTTATGGTTTTTATTTTCTTCTCCATGTTTACCATCCTTCCTTCAGGATTGTCATCTTGGAGAAAAGGCATCACAGAGGTCTCATGGGCCTGAGTGATGCTAAAGTCTGTCACCCAATTTCTTCCTTAAGTTGAGGAGAAAAGTTGTGTCTTCTGAACTGCTTCTGAAAGCATTTTATGAATGAGGCTGGGGAAGAATTAAAGCAGAACACGATCAGAACCGGAAGAGGTTGAACTGAAGCAAATGGAATTGGAAAGTCTGCTACTCAGAGGATGAAGAGAAATATGGACACAAATGCTGAGGGGCTGTCTGACGTTCCGAGAAGATTGGATTATTTCCAGTTAACCTCAATGGAAAACAAAAGCTGTGTACATTAACTGCCTGAAACATTAGCCATGAAATCCTATTTGTTTGCCTTCAGTCACGGTTTGGTTCTTGGTTTTCGTATCACACAAGTTGAGAGTTTTAGCACTTATTACAAGTGTTTGTTCTATTATAGTCAATGTTTTGACCATATTGTTTGTGATTTAGTGGCACATATTCAATGTTTTGACCTTATGGTTTAGTGATTTTGTTATATCTCATGGGAAAAAGTTTTTGAAAGAAAGTTTCCTTGTTAAGGAAACGTTTTCATTTCAGCCTCTATGTCTGTGGCTTTGTGTGTAAGTTATTATAAACATAGTCTTGCACTTTAGATACTTTTCAGAAGCCAATTTCATTTATCTCCTGGATTTGTCAAATGGTCGAACAGGGTTTTGAGAAGATTCATCTTTGTATAGTCAAACAAAAGCTAAAATATATATAGTGCTTCATTTTGCATTTGTTATTGAGGCAATAATTAGGTATCAGAATGAATACTAAAGAATACAGAAAATAATGAAAAAAGCAGTTGAATAATAATAATAATAATAATAATAATAATAATAATAATAATAATAATAATAATAATAATAATAATAATAATAAATAGTAGTAGTAGTAGTAGTATTCCTCTTATGTCTATTTATATTTAAGGGTTTTTTTTTTTCCCATTGGCATAAAATATAACTTTGTTGGAGATAAAGGATCTGGTTTGTAATGCACTAAATACATCATAACGTAAAATGGACTTTACAGTTTTTAATATCTGTACTCTTCTCCTTACTCTGGTTTAAGTAGTATTGTGCTGCCTATTTAAAGCTCTCAGTAAGATACAAGAGGAAATGATAACTAAAGCACCTTATTTCCATAGCTGTTTGGATTCACTAGAGCAAAACACTGATAGGCACTATTAAATGCATAAACGTATTGGAATAGGTCAAGAATTCACCCAATTAGCACACAATGCATATGCGTGGTAACAAAGCAATTAATGTAGACATTCCTGTAAACACACTATTGCAATCTCTAATATCAGTTTCATATTCCAGACATATGAAATCTACCTTCATAAACTAATCAACTTATGTGATAAGTATCTATAATTATTTTAAGCCTAAATAGTTTAAATATATTATTATTCAAATTTCAATTCTTTGCCAAAATCTTATCTGATAATCTGAGAATGAGATGATGGTTTATGCCTTTGTTTATTTGTTTAGAAGTTTGTTTTTATTTCTTTGTTTTAAGAGAAAGGGTAGGCTCATAATGATTCTTATTCATTTAACTATATCCTTGACCAGAGACTAACATAATTCTGGTTTTGCTTTGGGTTTTTGTTAGTATTTTAAAAATTACATAGCAGTCATGTAAGATCTTATTACATCAGACATTTCATACATAGCTCGCCTTACTGATGTGGAGAGATGACTGTAATAGACATTTCTGTCTGCTAAGATAACTAGTAATAATTAAAAATATTGTTTAACTTCTTAAAAACCCATATGACCGATTTTATTTTCCCCAGGTATCTTTGAAGTGGTTTAAGTTTTGGGTTTTTTAAGCATATGATACTATCTATCAAATCATAATACAAATTATCAGCTGAAGGTTAAATTCTAAAACAAATCTTCAGAGATTATTTTTTAAAGAGCAGTCCCCTAATCCTTCTTCATGTTCCTTATCTTTTTCCTTCCATTTTAATTTGCAATGTAGATATTTTGATCTGAATAAGCCAACACCTCTAAGGAAAAATCTCTTAATCACTGACTCATAAAATAGTAACAGGTAAAGTCTGACACTTTGAAAATATTTAGTTTTGAAACCTTTGAATGATCAATTTAAATGAAATTTTACTCTTTCTGATCTTTTTGATTTATAGGTCAACCTACAGACAGACACAAATACCTAAAATTTCTCTTGCTTGCTCTTGAGTAAAAACTATTAGAAAAACTGTTCTTCTTTGTCATCAAAAAGTGACTTTTGAATTTTTCTGGCCTATGGTTTAATGGCATTCAGTTTGATTACAAGAAATGTTACTAAATCCAGTTAAGGTAATATAACTTTTATAATATAAAAGGGTATTTCTGCCATTTTATTTGATTCAACACATATTTTTTACCATAAGAGATTATGTTTTTAGAGAAATTGAATGAAAAAATATTATCAATGGGAGGAATTTAGAAAATCAAATTTGAAAAACTAGATCGAGATTTTGTTATGTGTGGAAAATATGTAGGTTTTTTTTGTTGTTGTTAAGACATATGAAATGTATCTGAAACAAATAAGGCTCTGTTGAATGGAAAACAGTTCATAAAATATTTAAGAATTAATGGTGTGGGTTTTTATATTTCTCAAGTCATTGCAGAAGTCTGCTTCCACACATGATGCATGTGATTTCATTGTATCATTTCCAGTTGGTATTTCTTAGCTGCTTTAGGCCCATGTAGGAGTTCCTTAATAAGTGTAAACTTATCTGAACAATTTGACCTAGACTTAATGCTTCACAAAATGCAATTTTTTGTTGATTTCTTCAGAAAAGTGAAACCAGAAATTTCCCACTTTTTCACAGAACTGGCTCTATGATTCCAAGACTCAGGTATAAGAGACTGACGTGTGTGAGTTTCTTATCTTACAATATATTACAATCACCAGTAATTTGTTCTCCATCGAAGGATAAAAGATGCCCTTTAATTGATGAGATGCAATGACTTACCCAAGCTGGACAAAAAGTGTGTTTCAAAGAATCACAAAATCATAGACTTCCTGGCTTGGAAGGCACCTTTAAGATTATCCAGTTCCAGCCCCTTGTCATGGGCAGGGACACCTTGCACTGGACCAGGTTGCTCAGAGCCCCATCCAACCTGGCCTTGAACATTTCCAGGGATGGAGCAGCCACAGATTCTTTGGGAAACCTGTGCCAGGGGCTCACCACACTCACAGTAAAGATTTTTTTCTGATATCTAAGCTAAACCTGCTCTCTTTCACTTTGAAGCCATTCCCCCTCGTTCTGTCACTCCAGACTCTTGTAATTAATTTCTCTCCATCTTTCTTGTCGGCTCCCTTCAGGTATTGCAAGTCCACAATTATATTACCCTGAAGCCTTCTCTTTTCCAGGTTGAACAATCCCAGTTCTCTCAGTCTTAAACAAGAGTCTGTAGGCAAGCACAGAAGGTTTGGCCAGATTCTCATCTCAGCATGGTGGATTGTTACTGTTGGCAGTACAATGTGAAATGCAGCAACAGTTTCTGGAGCTAAAGCCTGAACTAAAAACTGAGGTCTGCCATGTGGTTTCCCACACAACTTCCCAAGATAATGTATTAATATTAGGCTTCTGTGAGAAAGCTGGATACTGTAACTAAGCATCAATTATTTTCTTCTTTTCCTCTTCATTATCTATTTCATAATGAAAGGTGTTTTCAAGTTATATTTACTTTTAAAACCCAATAAACCAAGCACCCAACCAGATGAACTGGGCTACTATACTGGAGGACAAAACCTGCATACAGGAGTTCAGCTGAAGGCTGTAGCTATGACATTGGTGTATTTTGTACTGTTTTCACTGCTGGTTTTTTTTCCATTGCATTGAACACTTTACACAGGATTGTAAGGATGCATTTTCACCTTACCTTCTGCACTGAAGCATTCTTATTGGAACAAATTTGAATCTTTACCTCATAAGACACTTTGTCCTTTTGGTCATTATTCAAGATCAGTGTTACTTCCACTAAGTAGATATCCAATAACTGTATTTCTGCAGTTCAAACACTCAGTTGAATATAATATGACTAAAAATAGCAGTATTTTAAGTTGTTATCTGTGGTCTTTAGGGACTAGGCAAATCTAATGTAATAAGAATTGTATTAATTTGAAGTAAATTTTATTAAATACTGAAATTGGTTACAATTTAAAAATTGTATACGGACAAGTAGAGCATTCTGGCCAAATATTGCAAGCAATAATTCTATATGTCACATTTCTTAAAAGTCTTTTAGCTGTCTCTTGTTGGTATGGGAAACTTTAGCAGTGCAGGAGAAGAATAAATTAAGCACCATGCAGCAGTTATATGCCTGTCTCAGATTTGGAGACAAATTTCAGGAGGAAATGCCCTGGAATGAGCATCTCCTCTAAGGAGAAAGGGCTTCAATAACTCCCTTTTCTTCTGCCAATGAGAGAAATGGATATCAGGGGATGCAAGTGGGAATAAAACCAAAAGTGTTTATTAACAAAGCAAGATAACCTCAAAGCACAGAAAACAAATAAAAATAAATTTGATCCCACCCCCAACTCGTCATATGGCCGTGAGGCAAAGATGGTGGCTGCCCTTCTTCATCTCTGGGAAGGGAGAGGCAGAAAGAGTTCACACAGCAGCTGGGAACCTGTTGGATCTCTGGCCTGGCTCTTCTCCTTGCAGCAGGTGAAGTTGGTGGAGTTTAATGTTACTTGTTTTCCTGGCTCAGTCTTTCTGGCGTTTGGACTGTCTGGAGCTCTTCCACAGGCTCCCCAGACTAGAGAGGGAAAAAAAGAACAAAAAAAACCTGCCAAAAGGATTTCCTGGTGAAAAGTCTCCAGGACAGGGGAAACAAACCCACCCCCCACCAAAAAAACAAAACAAAACAGAAAAAACCCCACCCTCTGCTCTCCCCCTTTTAAACCCCCAAAAAATACAACTGAGAAGCTTCTTGCCTAAATAGAAGAAATTAAAATCTGTGTAGCTGAGGACCAGGCCAGAGAGAAAGAGATTGAACCCAACCTGCACAGGAGCCCAGGGCTCCCTGCTCCAGCCCCTGGGTCCATCTCAAATCTACAGCAGTCATTTTTTGGGCATAAAGCAGACAGGGAATAAAGCATCATCATAAAATCACACCAAGACAATGTCCAGGGGCTTAGATTGGCCTATGTTTTGAAAGATAACCGGAAAACAGAAGGAACTGTAACTGTTAAGAAAAAAAATTATATAGGAACATTCAGTCTATCCAAGAATACAAAATAACTGTTTTCAACCATTTTTCTAAGATAACATCCACACTAAATAACTTAAAGGCAAGGTTTATAGTCAGACAATAATTTTTTTCAGTGAAGATCTCTCTGCTTCATCTGACATCCCTGTCATTATATTGTATCAATGTTATATGAAATAACAATCAGTCTCTTCGCCCTGCTATTAAAATATGTCAGTATGTAACTAGGCAAGAATTTTTTTTTTTCTTTTTATTCTTGAGTAGTTCATCATCTGGACTAAATCAGTTAAGTATATTTGCCAGCTATTTAAAATCACGGATATAATGATGGCCTTCCATCATTATCTGAGAATTATTGTGACCAAATGGAAGAGTAGGAACTAAAAATTTGAATAGTCAAAAAGGAAAAGCAGGGGGAAAAGGCGAAAAGAAATAAATATGTGCCCTAAGGTCCATCAAAAATGTAGCATTGCCCTTTTTGTCCCACACACTTAGGAAAAAGAATAAGGTGTGGAGTCTTACCTGAAGAAACCAAATATTAAGAATAATTTGAAGAAAAAAATTATAAACCAGACATTTACTCTTCATTGCAATTCTGAAAGAGAATAATGGGAAAAGAAAATATAATCAAAGGTTAAAAAAAAAAGGATCTAAAGGATCTTGAATTGGTAGAAGAGAGCATAGAAGAAGGAGACTCAGTTCAAAAGGCTGGCATTTCCTATTAAGTCCCTTTTTGGACCATGGACCCTTCCTTTGCTTTTCTTTTCTTTCTTTATCCCTTGTCATAATCTGTGTTAGGGAAGCAAGGAAGTTGGGAAATGGAAAGAAGTCAGAGTGGAGGATGGAGGGAAAGAAGGGAATCTTAGAAAATGCATTAAAGAAATTGTGACTAAGTGGTTGCCAGAGTTAAGGGGAAAAATAAAAGCTGATCATTAAGTCTCTACACTGGTATTGTGAAGTAAAATATTTCCTTTTGATCTTTTTTTTCTAATTTAATGGCTTCATATATGTATGCCTTCATGAACTCTCCATCCTTTGACATAATAAAATTACTTTAAAGAGAAAGTTCTGAATGTTCTAACTACTGCATTCCTTATTTTGATTTTTTTGAGGTCAGACAGTATATATATCAGTTCCTGTACATTTTATATTATTCTTTATCTATGTTAGTCTTCTCTGTGAGGCTTCATGTTTTTAATTACTTTCCCTATTGTCTGTTATTCATTTGTGTGAATTCATAATTTACTCTCGTATTCATCAGAGGTTAGACAAGGTGTCCAACTGTTACCATTCTTCTGCCTGCCTGCTTTTTCTACCTCTATGGTGCTTATATTTATACAATGTCCTACAAGGGATTTCTGTAGCTCAAATATGTGATTAGAAGTGCAGCAGCATTAATCAAAAAGGTGCTACAGTGATACATGATAGTGGTTTCCTTGAAGGTGCCAGTAACCTTGAAATTAAATCATTCGTGACCTTTTATGCATTTGAAGATTCAGATGGCGCTTTTTCCTTTGTTCGTTTTCTTTATGTCCCCTGGGCTGAGTAGAATCAGCTGGTAGAGACTTTTATTGTGTGATCAAACCAATGAAAGAGTTGGAGCCATTGACCAATAAACTGATTTCAATAAATTGAAATTCTGCAGTTTACCAAATGGTTCAATTTTTAAATCTACATGTTACATAATAAAAACGGCTTGTAAAACCTCTCAATTAAGAACTGATCTCAAAACAACATAGCATGCCTCTGTTTCATGAAGAAACTCACCTAGACTTGCAGAATCAGGCAATCATCAAATAGCAGAAAACCATGCACACACCACTTGTTTTGCACTAGGAAAAATGTAATTCTTGTTATTTCAAATGGGTATGAAACAACAACTACTATAAAAGCATCACAAAGGGAAACGTGCCATCTGAAATTTCAAATGCTTGAAAGGTCACAAATGATTTTGTTTCAAAGTGACTGGCACCTTCAAAGTAAAAAACTATTGTGGATCACTACAGCACTTTTCTTGGGGGTTGGGAGGAGGAAGGAGTCATTAAACTGCTTCTGTTTTCATGAAAAGGATGCCTAATTTGATCTTTGCAGAGACTTCCTTATAAGCATAGGGAAATGTAACATGGTGGTTTATAGATGGCACACCTGCTCATTTTGAAATTGTTCTGTAAATTGCAACAACATGAACTGACATAATACCATGCTGATCATTTAATTTTGTGAAGTAATACAGCTCTGCCTAGTTGTATGCAATCTGTTCCTTTCACTTTTCTTGTTATACTGGGAGATAGAAGAGATTTCTGAATGAAGATTTATGATGCTCTTGCTCCTCAGATATTGTATTTATCCATTTTCAGACCATCATAAAGTAAGTCAATGACAGTGATGACACACTTGGAATTTTTAGATGATAAAAATTACAGCCTGTCTGTTAAAAAATTTATGTCAATCACTACTTTTGCACAATGCTGTTATTTTAAAAGCATTAAAACTTGTGGGGGTTCCCAGCTTTTTTCTTAATTTTTTTTCCTTTTTTATTTCTACTTGCTTTTCTGAACAAGAAGAAATTATTAGCAACACAAATCACATCTGAAAATTCATGGGATATATTTCTTATACCATGATACATTGACCTGTTATCTGCCTCAGCCCTTTTACATACAGAGTTGCTGCCGCTGCATTTTTTAAAAGGATGACAGAAAACAAGCCTAGCCAAAGAAGACAGAATACTTCTGGGAAAATCATACAATTGCTAAGGATGTTTATTTGCAGGTACTGGGAAAATTACATGCTTTTAGTTGAGTTACTTGAAGTAATGACTGCTCAGAGTTCAGAGCAAATTTTACTAGGTGAAACACCTACTTTAACAGATTTTTCAAAATGATTTATAAAAAGGTGGATCAAATGTGCTGTGAGTTAGGGTAGGAAGAGGAGGCAGTGGTGTTTGTGTTTGCTGCAGTTGTAATGCAGTACACTCACACAGAGGTCTGTACCCAGTGAAAGTAGAAAATTCACAACAGAAGCCCAGGAGCAGGTGAGGTGTGTGGGATGGGAGAAGTAGATATACACAGACAGTAGCAGAGCCCAGGGTGAGTGCTCCAGAAGAGGTTTTGAAAGATTTCAATTTCTCCAGTGAAGTTTAAGGGAAAAGTATTATTATTTTTTGCTAAACCTTTTGCTTCTTGTTTTTTACTCCTGTATTTTCTTTAGTGGTGTTATATTAGACAAGCTACGCTTGACTGCTTGAAGAAAAAAGTCAGCCAAGCTATGAGTCTAAGGATGCTTTTGAAGATCACCCTTCATCTAAGACATTTTGAACTCAGGTTCCAGTATCCTAAGAAAGGGGAAGGCCTAGAGGATTTGCTCTAGCACCATCTCTAACTAACTGAGGAATGGATTCAGCAATGTAACTTTTTCTAATCAGAGTTCACCTAAAAAAAAAAAAATAAACCAGTGTTTGAACTGAAATTCCTAATTTTAGTTCATGGAGGAATGCAGCAAATACAAATCTGTTTTTTATCTCAACTCAAAAATTAATAAATATGCCCCCTATTTTTTTCTGGTGGTGATTTTTGTATATTCTTCCAAAATACTTCCTTATAGGTCGAAATTCCTTGGCATTTGTAGCTACAGGTTTTTATGCATTTCTCATAAAAATAGACAGTCCTCTACTGTCTTTGTAATTTATTTTCTGTTTGATGGATGAGTCTTGTTAGCTAATTTTGATGGGCCCCAGAGAATCAGTTAGAGACATTGCTATGAATCAACCATTAAAAGAGTTTGGTTCACTTTGTCTTCTGGTCTCTGAGTCCAACATTTCAGTCTTACCTACAATTCAAGTTATTTCTTACCTAGCATTTCTAGAATTTGCATTTTTCCTGCAGTCTTCCTTTTCGAAAGCTCATAATCTTGCAAACAAAGTCCATAATTACATTTTGTAGGGGAAATAAGCAGGCTGGACTCTTGTTTACATCTATATAATCTCTCACAGTAATACCTCAGTGTTATGTATGGCTTCTGCAGGCTGCAGAAACATTTCCAAAGTGCAGAGGTGCATTAAAAACACCACCATCCTTCCACTGTTTGATTATTCTCTAATCTTTTATGTCCTGGTAAGAGTAATAGACATTTCACAGATACATAGCTTGACATGAATTCCATGGATGAAGCAAGTCTCTCTTCATGGAGCTAATCTGTGTGCCTGTTGGGGATTGTGTGAGATGGATACAGAGGAAGCTGAAAGCAACAGACTCAGCAAGGAAGAAGTGCTGAGGGAACAAGGTTGGGAAGGAGAACCACATTATTCCCACGAGCCTGGTGTGATGTCCAAACTACTAAACTTTAAAGACTCTGTAGGAGACTGGACCACCCACAACTTATCAGTGAAAACTGTCAGGCCCACAAAAAAGACATAGGGAAATAGGACATGCTGAGAGCATGCTGAGACAGTATGCATTCTCCAGAAGCAAAAAGGGAATAAAAATACAGCAGCCAAGGCAAAGTCACAGACACCATGCAAGGAAATACTGAAATAAAGAATATTACATGAGAAATATATAGAAATATTATTATTTGATGAGAAATATGTAGGGAGACTATTCTTTGCTCTCTGTTATATATATTACTACTAGATATAGATATATACAATCCTTTGTTCTGTAGATTCCATGTCAATAAAAAATTTGCACCATTAAAAGCTTCTATGAGGAATTCCTCACAAATGGCAGATGCAGCATAACAGATCACATTAAGTTTACAAGAAACAGAGATTCGGCCTTGAAGTACCATACAGTTGGATTATCTCAAACTGAATCTGATGGCACAACTCTAGAATTTCAATGGAAAAGTCCTAATGGAAAAACACCTAATAACAGATGTCAACTGAACAAACACCAGCTGAATCCTAGCTGTCAGCTCAGCCCTCAGTTTTCGTTAATATTTTTCGGCATTTTGAAAAGATTTAGATGTGTTTTCAATGGAAAATGGCAGAGTATTCCACCTCAGTTCTCACCTTAGTCCCAGAAAAATACATAACAATTCTCCACCAGCTGATCCAAGTGTTTGAACATCTAAAGAAGCATCACTTTAGAAATGTCTTGTCCATAATGGCTGTGTGGAAAATTCCTAGGTGTCTATGTTTATTTTTCAGTAACAAAATGAAACAAATGGTAATTTTGAAAGATTCTGCATCTGCACTCATAGTTTTGGTACTGCTGAGGAATTTTCAATTGTGCAGCACTCTGCACCATTTTAGATCCCAAGAGCTCCTTGGTCTGAAAGAGCCTCCGGGAGGCCTTCAAGTCCAACATCCTGCCCAAAGCAGAGCCAGATAGCAAACCAGTCTGCTCAGAGCTTAAAAAGACAGTTTTGCACAACTTCCCTGGGCAGCCAGCTCAAATGCTTCACTACTCTCATGGTGGAAATACTTTCTTATATCCAGTGAGAATGACCCCTGTTTCAATTTATTCCCTTGTTATTTGGTCGAAGGACAAACATTCTTCTTGGGTCTCCTTGGTACTCTTGAGGAAGGCAGGAAGCTGGACTTCCTGAAGTTCTCTTTTCTTCAGCCTCTGGGAGCCTCAGACCCTCAGCCTCTTCCCATAGGGCCAGTGCTCCAGCCCCAAACATCTTTCATTTGTCCCCATTTGTGAATGCCTTTCTTGTACAGGAGAACCAGGACTCAAAGGATGCAGGGTGCTGGGTAGACAGGAATAATCCCTCCCCTCAATTTCCCAGGACATGGCTGGGTATCTTGGGTGAGTCATGCTCAGCTTGTTGTTATCCCATAGCCTTTTCAGCAGAGCTGCTGCCCAGCTGGAGGTCTAAACCCGTATTTACTAAAAAAATAATTATTATTCCTTCCCATCTAGAATATTTTTCATTTGTCCTTATTGAATATCACAAAATTCACTCCTTCAGTCTATCTAGGAACAAGGGGCATTGCATTTTGGAAACACCCTTACAAACCCCACTTGCACAATGAAATACCAATGTATCTTAGAAGTCCTTTTACAAAACCAGCATTACCAAAACCCTGAGGTTTGTTGAGACTCTTTCAGAGCTTGATATTTTACCTGAAACTCAAATTCAGAAGAGCTTATGTGGCTTTGGAACATTCCAAGAACTCCTTTGTATTACACATTGTTTCAGGATCAGAAGTACTTAGAGACTGAGGAAGAAAACCAATTCTTTTAAAATATCCCAGAGGTAGTTTTATTAGAATTTATAATTTAGAGGAGGAATCTAGTAGGTCTATGATTTCTGAGTGTTTGCAATAACAATGCAGGCTTTGGTTTACATCGTAGCATGCTGGTATCAGGGGGTTTTTATTCAAGCTTGCAAAGTGCACAGCTGGAAAAAAACAATGTTTGAAACAGCCTCTTATCTCCCTGAGGAAAGACAGAACTGTACAGAAAGCAAAAGGCGTGCCAAACAACACCAATTCCTGGATCAAACTGTATCATCATTGCCCTCTCTCTCTCAGACTTTATTAGCAATGATTTCATAGATTTGTTTATGCTCCTGATCTTAAAACACTCCTACAATCTGAAGTTTGAGTATATAGTCAGAAGAGTTTTACTCAGCAATGACACTTTGTGTTCTAGAATTTGATTAAATACACAGTTACTCACAGTTGTTCTGCTTTGCATTTAATAAGAAATATTACAAATCAAAATTAGTTTGACTGAGAAATGAGTGTGATGATTATTTTCTTTTCTGTCCACTGCTCAGATCTGATCCTGAAAAAAGGGAAGGGTCTAGGATGATTATGGGTTATATATGTGTTTGTGGTTTCTTAAGCTGAACTGCAAACTGAACAAACTGAATTGTTTGACCCTGCAAACACAAACAACCTTTAATATGAAAGGGAGCATAAAATCTGAAGGATCTAAGTTGGTAAATTCAAAGGTTTGATGCTGCAAAAAGCACTTTTCTGACTGTGCAGAGCATATATCTATGTCACTTACTCTCTCAGTCTCTCTTCCTTGCTCTCTCCCTCTTTTATCATCACACACAGACATAGTTTTTTCTAGAAAAAATGAGCCTTGTGCAACAAATAGCAGCCACAATGTTTGGAAACCAATCTGGAGAACATTTTATTGATATTTTCAGCACAACTAGCTCTGCTGATTTTATTAGGACAACTTGTGGCAACAAAATACTTGAGAGTATTTTCAAGGCTGGGTATTACTGAAGCACTTGGATCCTTCAGCAAACAGACAGAAACATGTGAGAATGTGTTGCAGCATGCTTGGAAACTACTTGGGGGCGCTGACATCTCTACAGGTCTCTTAAGAAGAAATATTTTCTGGGGAATTGTATGTGTTAGGAGAGAGGAAAGGAAAGATTTAGTTGGCATCTGTAAATATACAACACATTGAAAGGAGGCCAGAAGTGAAACACTGGCCCTACTCTGCTCCTCTTACAGATCAGTGCTGACTAAGTGCAGTTCTATTCACCCTATAGTGAGGTAAAATGAAACTCACTGGGTCTCAGGATTTTGACTTCATCATAATTTCTGTCTTTGTACGATCCCAACATTTCTCCTTGGTTAATCACTGCAGCAGGAGATCTATCCTGTGTGTAATATAATTGGGGCCTGGAAAGCTTTCTGACTCCACACTTTATGTTCATTCTGAATGCTTTGGAAATAAATGTTTTAGAATTTCATAAAGAAATTTATATCTTAACATGGTCCTATTATTTTGTTTTCAATTGGTGAATTAATGTGAAAGGAAAAGTGAACATTTTGACCTTACAGTCTTCATTGGCCATTTCAGTTCTTTTAATGTCCTGGTATTACCTGAACATCTTATGCATTTCAATAAATTTGCATTCTGGATAAAATAAGAAAACAGGAAAAAAAAAAGAAAAATAAAAGATTGTTTGTAGCTCTATGGAGTTATTTTCTTCTTTTAAATGTAATTCTCTGAATGAATCTTGAACACAAATGAACTGCTAGATAAAAGTAATGTGAATGTGACTTCAAACATGAAATGAAATTACTTTATGACTTCTTGGTAGTCTCATTAAACGAAAATTATTTCAGCACATTTATCCACAGCTCCCAAAACATTTTTGCCAGTCTAGTTATTAATTTGATAACTATGTTTGTAATAGCATAAAAAAAAGCATTTTCACTGTGCAATGTTCCAAAATTTTATTTAAAAGAAGAGAAAATAACATTTAAAAAATAATTTTAAAACATATAATCTATGAATTAACTTCTTTTAGGGTATCATGACACACACATTTATTAGCACAGTTAGGACAAGATTTTTAAAACAAAAGGAAAATTCACCTGGAAATAACTTGTTTGTTCTTATATTCCTATATTCACTTTCAAAAAGTATACTGGAGACTAAGTCTGCAGAAAAAAATATTTCTGTTAGAATATATTTGAGTATTACATGCAAAGGAAGGAAAAGTTAATGTATCTTTGGTTTTATACAAGCTAAATAATTCAATATGTTAAATTATTGCAGAAATTTGTCCAATCAAAACTAGACATTATATCTTGATTCCCAAAACCAGGTATCTGTCAGTGGACTGCAAAGCACCTGCAGTCTAATAGATTTCAGCCATTTCAGATTGAGCACCTCTCCTATTAAGAAAGGCTGAGAGAATTGTGATTGTTTGGCTTTGGGGTGACCTAATTGTGGCCTTCCAGTACCTGAAGGGAGCTGACAAGAAAGATGGAGAGAGACTTTTTACAAGGAACTGGAGTGGCAGGACAAGGGGGAGCAGTTTCAAAACTGACAGAGTAGATTTAGATTACACATGAGGAAGAAATTCTTTATTGTGAGGGTGACGATGCCCTGGCACAGATTGCCCAGAAAAGCTGTGGATGCCCCATCTCTGGGAGTGCTCAAGACCAGTTTGAATGGATCTCTGAGAAACCTGCTCTAGTGAAAGGTGCCCTTGCCCACGGCAGGGAGGTTGAAATTACATGATCTTTTCAGTCCTTTCCAACCCAAACGACTCTATGGTTCTGTGTTTGTAGAA
Source organism: Acridotheres tristis (assembly GCA_037013685.1). Classification (NCBI taxonomy): domain Eukaryota; kingdom Metazoa; phylum Chordata; class Aves; order Passeriformes; family Sturnidae; genus Acridotheres; species Acridotheres tristis. The sequence continues at coordinate 13,259,022 of CM072884.1, read as the reverse complement.
TGGGGAAAATAGAGGTACTTCCTGGCCAAAAAGCCACTGCCAATCACATTTTTATCCTCATGAGGAAGAAACTTTTGATTTCAATATTCTGTTAAAATTCCATTTAGTTTGTGACTATAGAAGAATGTCTGCTCTTTTCGTGAATAGTTATTTCTGCACTTCAACACATATTAAATTAATAGTGATTTCATGGTAATTACTACTTTTCCTCTAGGTGTACTGGCTTCAGCAGTATCTTATTGTCAGTTTTGACAAGCATGAATTTAGAAGCTACAGTAGAAGTAAAATTATGGTAAGAAATGCTAAAGAGATTTTAAATGTTCATCTTTAAGCCTAACTTTTTTTTCTCTTTCTGGAAAAAGCTTTCAAAATTAATCATTAAATCTATGGTTGTGGATCAATTTTTGCTCTAAGTGTACAGTAAATATAAAATCAAAGTGTTAGCAAATTTTTGTACCTAGTTTTATTGCACACAAAGAGTTAAATATTTGTTTCTGTTACTCCTTGTATAAAAAATGGATATAAATACACACGTAAAAATACATACATGTTTGTAAAGCATGCATACATGCACACACACATATATAAAAATGTTTACATTTGTTTATCTTAGAAATCTAAAATCACGTGCTCCCTCTCCTAATTGAGTCTATAATATGTGGAAAATAAACATATAAATTTGTATATGCTATTAATGAACTATGCAAATTTTAATAGCGATGTCTCTGCTGCAATTAATAAAATTCTACAGTAAAAATATATCTATACACAGTGGCCAAAGATGAATTTCTATTTGTCTTTTTTTTACTAATTGAAATGTTTCCAAAACAATGGCTTTCTGGATAGTAGCTGCAGTTAAGATATCCTTCTCTCCCAGGAAATAGCAGTACTACTAATTAACAGGTTTTCAAAAACCAGACTGTTGATGGAGAGCTGCAAGAGCTGAGAAAGGTTGCTAGGTACCTGCACTCATAAGACCTGAATGTTTTATTCTTTGTGAAAGAATGTATTACAAAGATTTCAAGCACTGGCAACTTTCCCTGCTAAGAAATTTATTCTTCAATGACTGGAAAACATTAATTTAAATCTTTTTAATGAACGAATGGGTCATGTAAAACACCTTATACTTTAGCAAAATCATTTTTTAATCAAAGAGCACAAGTTTAATTGGCTAGTATTTGAGCTACACATTGTACATAAAAAACTGATCATTAGTATTACAACACAGATAAATCCCAGATAAATAGATAGAATGCAAATATTTATTGTAGTTTTCACTGTCTCTCTTTTTTTTTGTTGGTGTATTTTGGCCTATCTTCTTTCCAAGGCAATGTCCATTACAAGTTCCACATCCATATGTTTAAATACCAATAGCAAATACATATTTCTATGTGTTCTATCACTGGAATTTTGTGTACATGTACACCTGGTACCAAATGGCGGAACTGTTGTTATACCTTAACATCATACAGAGATGTAAAGGGACCATTGAGTTTGCAAAATGGACTATTTTCCAGGTTTGAAAAATGATCTTATATGAATGAGATGAAGGTTCATGTTCTTTGTTAAAGCTGCATCCTGAAATGGCAGCCTGTACTATAAACCCTTGTTGTGCATTCACCCGTGCTCTCCAGGAACTTTCATACAGGATGGTGTGCCAGAAACTCCCTCCACTTTGCAAAGGACTCTGGTTCATCAGTGTTTATACAGCTGTTCCAAAATTATACAGTGAGAGAAGCAGGATTTCAACAAGTGTGACTCAACGTAGGAGTCCATTGACCAGAAGGACTCCAAGTGATGCTGGTATTCAGGCAGCAAAAATAGAGATTTTTGCCAAAAGCTCCATAATATCAGCATGTGAAAATAGCCTAGTTCAAGCATAAGTATGCTTTTTCATGTTTTTTTTTTTTTTTTTCTCTCTGGACTAAGATGGAAAATTTAGCAAAGAGGATATGTGAACTAGGCATGTGCACAATAATACTCCCTTCCATTGCAGTCTCTCCAGCACTTGGATAATAAGCAGCAGTTCACCAATAATTATGCTAGTGAGTAATTTACCTCAATTAGCACGGTTCTGTGGTGATCACCAGAAAGTCTTTAATTAGCTTATTTTTACTACTCTAAAAACACAAATTAATTTGCCACCATTGCATGGCTTCATCTCATCATCCTGTGGGGTTGGGAAGCCTAAGAACAGGTTAACTGATGTCAGCCTTGCACATGGAGAACATAAATGAAGTCTCCTGATGGTTAGGTGTGTCCCCAGAGCAGTGCAGTGTGTCCCTCAAGCAATTTCCCTTACTTCTGCAATAGCCTATATGTGAAGGAAACCACAGGTTTAAATTTACCCCAGTTTCTCATACTATGAGAGATATATTGAAATATTTATTTAACTGTCAGGAAGTAGTGTTAAGGCAGATGAGACACTCAACAAGGAACCTTGTAGACCCGATAACAATTTCTAATATGGAATAATTATTTTATTAACGATGAATGTTCTCCTCCTCTGAGAATCTGAGTACCCATCAACTCCACAGAAGTAAATGTAGATGTGTCCCTCAATGTTAATTCATCCCCTTGTCTTTGCTTTAGGCTTGATGCAAGCTTTTTTCAGCTCTAACTAGACTAGAATAATAATTGTCATCATCATGTTATCCCTGTGCTATAAATTAAGAAAATCTCGCCTGGCGGTGGAGAAACTCAGCATATGAAAAGGAAAATGAATTGAAAGAGACCAAAGACGCAGAACTTTTGTCAAATGTGCCTGAATTGATACAAGTTGTGAACTACAGCTGCTAATCCAATGAACCAGATGGTATCAATTGCCAAACCAGGTGCAGGAAACGGGGTTGTTATCCCTCCTGCAAATCAATTAGATCAGCATGAAAAATTTGTAAATGAACTTCCCACCAAACAAACAAATTGTACTGAAAACTGTTTCAGGTGTTCAACTGAGTCATGAATGATTGGTCCTTTTGCAAGAGGCAGCTGTCATTAAAGCTCTTTATTTCTTTTATGAATAAACCTACCAGAATTTAATTTTCAACTCTAATGCATCATTGGAAGCTGCCTGATCCAACACCTTTCCTTTTACTGATCCATGCTAATTGGAAGTGTCAGAAAGCATGAAATATGCCACAGAACTGACACCAGTTTCTGCCACACAATGTTTCAGTAGGCCTTCCATATCCCAGTGCACAAGTAAATAAGATTCTATTTCACTTACGAGAAAGCCAATCCCAAAATGGTGTTTCTATAAAATAAAGGTCAATATTGATTAGTCATGTTTTGTCTAATGCTTTGATATTCTTTGTAATGAAATCTGAGCGGCCTCTTTTGTAAAGTAATACTCAATATTACCTCAAAATGATCTTTTCGTTTATATCTTCATTCGTTTTTCAGCTAAAAGAAAACATAGCAGCAGACTCACATTGCAATCTGAGCTGGAATTAAAATATATGTGAATGACTCATAACCAAACAAACTCTCCATAAGCACTTCTAGAAGAAGAATGTAAACAAGAGAAGGAGAAATGCAGTGAGAGGGTTTTCTCTACATCTAAATGCCCTTACACAAAACAAACTACCCCTGGGTTGGACTGAAGTAGAGTACTCCCATTAAACTTTCATTCTCTAGGTAAAAGTTAATTAAAAGCATTAAAAAGGTTTAGCAATCAGAATAAACATGTGCAAAGCAAGATGGTTCTCCAAGGAGGAAAAAAAAAAATCAGGAAATCAGCTATGAAGACAGAGCAAATACCTCAGAATATGTGTTGCATGATAATGAGCAGGGGGTGAAAATACCCGCAAAGCTGAACAATCTAAGGCAATTATATTACAATTTCTTGCACACATAAAGGTACCATACCCAGAATCCTTTTCTGGTTTTTAAGTCTCTACTTGTCACACAGGCCAGAACACAAAAGAATTCAACCAAATAAGCCTGAGCTGAACACTCATAATTTTTAAAATTTCGTGTTGCTTAAAGCATTGATTAAAGTATGATTCTTAAATGCTCTGCATGCATTATCTCAAGAAACTAGAAAAAGTTTGCTGTTACATTGAAATGCAGGATCAGATATTATCAGAAAAAAATCGAAGTCCAAAAAAGGGGTAAATCACATCATTTTCTCATGTAGAGGCAAATACTTCACTGCATATGATATGAGAAAAATTTAACCTGTTTATTTTCCATAGAGGAACTTATGAAGAACTTATAAGACAGCAACAAGTATAAAGGAGAAAATTAAATCGTGAACTATAATTTTCAAGGATTTGTTTTACTGGACAGTTCAGTATATAAATGATAATAACTGCTGTATTAATGTTGCAAGTATAGCTATATTTTAGCATGAAACCATAATCAAAAAGCTAGCAGCATGATATTCAATCATACACTTAGCTTTTTTGGTTAGGAGCCTTTTTAATTATTATTTAAGGTCTGAGCAGATGCACACACATTTATTTTTCTATTATAACACCACTAAATGTGCATATGATTTTATCATGTTTCAAACTCACCAGAAAAACAAAGAAACTTTAAAAAATTATATTTCTGCCTGAGACCTGGGCTTTACAGACCAGCTATTTTGTGACTTTTCTTCTAAGAAATTTCCATTATTTTTTACAATCATTTTTACATCATGATTTAAACAGGAAACAAGGCCTTCCTTGTTGAGATCCCAGTACTAAAAGTATTTTCATGATTGATGCAAGATATACATTGAATTCTTCCACAGGTATAAGAAATGCTACAGTTTTAATCCTACAGAATACTTAAATGTGGGTAGGAAGTTTAAATTCTCAGTCGTCTACACAGAAAGTTCATTCTGTGAATGCATAGCAGTTCTAATACTTCTATGGGGCTTTCAAGGTAAAACTAACTATCTACAGACTTTCAGGCACACACTAGATAAAAGAATGACAGAATCATAGATTATTTTGAGTTGGGAAAGACCCACAAGGATCATTGAGTCCAATTAATTCCCTGCTCCTTGCAGGACTAACTAAAGCTAAACCACATAAGTTTTGCTATTCACTCACTCCTTGCACCCTGGAAGAAAGTTTTACTGCCTTCCATCTGTGAATGTAAGAAGTTCCTTCTCAGTCCCAGCTTAAGAGTTCATATGATGTTGGAGTTGAGAAAATATAAGGAATATGAGTGTATTGACAAAAATGTGTACTGTTTCTGGGATGGAATCGAAATTATATCCCTCTTAAATTCTCCCAAGACAAAGATAACACTTTGTCAGTTCCTTTCCATGTCAAACTCATAACCTGAGGTGATTACTTAATCCAGTAATTTAGTGACTGAGTAATTGGAGCTGACTGATTCATTGATTCAATTTTAAATGTGCCCATTATTTGATCATTGTACTGTTCATATTTAATTAGCTAATAAAACTGTAGCATATTATCTTAGAAATATGTCTCATTAAGCGAATACTTGCTTGCTTATGCTTTTCTTTTATAAAATCCATAATTGTCTCATAGAACTGATTTATATTCTCGAGTTGCAATATGTGCCACAAACTTTCAGACCACAAATGACTGTGGATAAGCATCCTCAGAATAGTTGGCTCTCTTCCCATCTAAATTCATAAACAGAGACTGAGGAGAGCATTCCCATTTAAGTATCTTTGCCCTTGTGTTGAATCCAAACCAGAGTTGGGTTTACCCAATGGATAAAATGGAAAAAAATGAGGGAGGCAGGAGAGAAGGGTGACAAGGGGAGGATGGGGAGAGGGAGGGAGGGAGGAAAGGAATGCCTCATGGTAGCCAAGTGCTTTGTGGGTTTTAAATGATCAATGCCAGAAATGGAAGTGATCGACCAGGCACTTTAGAATCAGCCCCCCGTCTATGCTGTCCCATAATGAATGGAAACATCTTAGCCATCAATACACAACCCTAAGAGAAAAAGAACAACTTGAATTTTACATAATAGCCTGATTGTACAGAATGTGGTAAACTTGAGAACCTCTGCATCAGTTCACTCTCTTGTGTTTCTGATGGAAATTTCCTTTCTAGCAACCTGCATTGTGCTGCATTTCAGATTTGTGGCTGTATCAGCCGTGATAACACACCAAAGTCCCAAGTATTTCTGATTAGTGCTTGCACAGCTTTTGTACATCCTGCCAGCTACAAAAAATCTTTAATAGCATAATTGCCATATAGATGTTTCCCTCAGTTAAAGACAATGACCCTGATCCACCATCAATCTAAATCACTGCCTCTCTAACCAAATCAGGATTTCTGCACTGCTGCAAATCAGATGGAATCTCACCCATGAACCAAATATTAAAGGAACCTTTACTTATTTCATAGCTGTCCAGAATTTTCTTGGAAAGTTACATTTCCAAGAAAATCACAGTATCAGACACTGAATTTCAACTATGTTCTCCTGTTACAGCAGAGAGTACACTTCTATTTTGAGAGTATTAATTGGAAACATAGGACTATATACATTATTGGAACTATATAGAGAAAAAAATAGTAAAAAATGCCCCACACACATTTCTAATAAATTACTGGAGATATTACTTGCTGATATATAGTCTGGGGAAAGAAGTCAAAATTTAAATCAACACCTATAAATATATATTTCTTCAGAGGATTGTCCACAGGAAAAGCACAAATACAAAAGGTCAAGTTCAAGCTCCTTGAAACAACTGCTGTTATCCAAATGCCCATTTAATTAGTACAAACTGAAAGACAAAATTATTATTGTAATGTTTACAAGAATGTTAACAAGACAAAGTAGTTGCACATGCAGATAGAAAAAATTATTTTGCTGACAGTCATTTTAATAATTTAAAAACTATAACCATGAAAGATTTAATTTAATTAAAAAGTAAACAGTACCAAGTTTTCTTAGACTATAGATGAAAATAAATCACTTGTCATAAAATATCAGTGAGTAAGCCACAGTCTGTTTCCTCTACTGACAACTGTACAAATCCTGAAACAAAGAAAAAATATATAAATCAAGGGAATGCAATTGAACAGCAATATGACCCTCTCTTGTAGCTGAAGGAGTATCTCTGTATCTCTGTGCTGATCTGCTGCAATACTGGTTTGGTTGTTTTCTTTTTTTTTTTTTTTTTTTTTTAATTTTATAGCATCTTTCTGCTGAGTTCCTCAGGCATGAGATGCTGGAGTGAGGATGGAAACAGCACTGCTTCACTGACTCTTGGTGAGTTTACCTTTTCTGTACTGAGTAGACTCATATTTGAAAATGATTACTTGTCTCCTTCATATTGGTTGGAATCAGTGACAGTGGATGGAAGTCATAGCTGTTTTATCTAGTCTTTTCTGCTGGCTGGAAACAGGAAGGAGTTTCCTATCACAAAATCTGTTCAGGATGCCTTGGATTTTACCTTTATATTTTTCAGATTCTCTGCTGTTTGGTGTGTAAATCTGAATCTTCATATTTAGGTGATAGTAAGTTCTCTTCACAGAGTAGTTAGACAAAACAATCTCTTCCCAGCTAGAGAATCAAGGACACCTGTTACCTAAAAAGCACAAGCAATGGTGAAGGGAAGGGGGCAAGCCAAGGGGCAGAGACTTCATAACCTGGAGCTGTGGTTGGACAATTGACCCCAATATGTAGATGAGCCAAAACTTATAAATGTGTAAAAACTTGTGACTGGGATCCATCTCGGATTCAACCTAGGTGCAGCCCCGGCCAGGCTCTTGTACTGCCCAAGGTGTATCCTTTTCAGGCCTTTCAATAAATATCTATTTTTTTCCTTTAAACTCTGATCTCTGTTCCAGATCTGCCTTTCTAGGCATCGTTCCTGGTTCTATAGACTTTCAGAGTAAAGCAAAGGCTAAAGGTGTTACCAGCAACATGAACATACACATTTCTGGCAGATTCAGATTTCTCTGTGAGCAGCTCACAAAAATAAACCAAACTCTGCAAAGAAATTAGAAGTCAGATTAGGTACTTCAGATAGTCTTGACTTATTTATTTATTTTGCTAAAAAAGTCTAGCTCTGAATGTCTGGAGATACTTCTGCCTAAGTGGGTAGATACTTATTCAGAATAACACATAAATCTTGCACATATCAGACAAGCAACATACATGTCTTGACAGATTCTAAACACAGTTTAGAATCTGTCAATTCTAAATTTGAATATTTCAATTTTTTTTTCTTGTGGAATGATGGTTCATTTTTAGACAGATTTGTTTAAGAACACAAAACATAAATAAGTGGATTAATTTTTTCCTCTTAAATTCTTAAGAGAACAAGTCATAGTGAGTTACTGAATCTTTTTTGTACTTTTGGGTGTCCTGTACACTGATTTCAAGTTTGCTGACAAAATTCTTTTTTCAGTTTTAAAAGACTAGGATGGCCGAATCTTTCTTCTTTTTTAACCTATGATAAGTTATGAATATATCAATGGCTGCATTTGTGATCTGAAGTTTCAAACTCACAGTTAGTAATTGTTAATCAGTTTTTACGACATTAATTCTCATTTTTATTGGAAGTCAGCAGTTGCTTCTGGGGCTTCAAGATTTGCAGGTATGTCTAAGAGCTCAGCTCCCACTGAGTCAATGGGCACATAAGGTTGCCAAACTCCTGACAGTGGAGAGGAGTGAAGAGAAACAGGCTGTCTAGAGGTCCCATTAGTTAGAAATTATGGGATTATATTTATAAGCATCTATGTAACGATCTGCTGCATAAGAATTCTTCATGCTTTCAAAATCTAACCCACCTCTTACCCATTAACACATAGTTTTTAATTTCTTCTAACCAGGAGTTTGCAATACTTTCTGAATGAAATTCCTAGATCACAGCCATAACTCAATTTTCACTCCTCTTTTCTCCTTCATTCATCAAATCTCTATTTATACCTCATCAGACTTTCTGAATCCCCTCTGGGGATTCTGCCATCACCCTCTACAAGAATCCTGCAGGCTGCTCTGTCTGACATCTCTCCTTGGACTTTTCTGAAGATACACACTCCTACTCTTTTCAGGTAAAGTTCAGAAACACAGATGTAGGTGACACCCAAAAATCTGCCCACAGTTGTCACATGAATGTGAATGAAATTGATAATTACTGAAGATGTTGCTTCTTTCCTTCTCCTCCAGTTTTTCTAATTTTTTCTGTACCATCAAACCACCACGGAATTTATTTAGAAACCCTGATTAAAGTTACATTCACTATATGTAGAAAATAAAAATATAGGTACATAAACTAGATTGTATTTGAAGTGAATATACAGTATTTTTGCTCACATTTTCTATCATTGCTGTGCAAAGACTGATAACTGGATTTGGGTAGCCATCATTCTAACTTCATTCTATACCCCATGTGAATTATAGTAATTTAGGTGTGAATATCTTGCTTGCAGACAGAAGCCCTTGCCATAAAAAGATTATGCAGTTAAATAATCCTTAACTTGTAGCTTATCAGTATGTTAATGTTGAGAGTGACTTGCATAAATTCAATGTAAATTCAAGAGAACATGCGTAGGCAAATGTTTAGCAATACACCTGTACCTCTAATGTTTATTAAGAAGTCAAGAAAGCTTCATAAGAATAAGCTTTTAATTCTGATGTCCTGGCTAAATTTCAGCTTATGTAATTACACTCTGCCTGCTTCATTTTCCCTTGCATTTTTAATTAGATTCAGCATTCTTGTGCTTTTGTTCTCAGCCATTTTACAGTGTGGCTGTGCTCTATTAACCACTGCAGCATGATGCACCACAAATGTACTGCAGAGCTGGCTGAAATAATTTCTTTCTATATAGCTTGTAATGTAAAAGAGTTTTGAAGCATTCCATGAAGAATAGTTCTCTACAAACATATGGACGCTTAACATGAAATCAGTGTAGCAAGCAAAGGTTGGCCAGCCCCTCTGGTCCTGAGCCAGATAAACACTTCAACACATGGAAGATTCTTTTGGCTTCATCTCCCATATGTAAGTATTTTGCTAGATTTGTGTTCAAAAAGAGGGAATTCTGTCTGATCTTCAGTCAGGAATGCTGGTGAGGATTCTGTACAGTCTTTGACACTAATCTCTCATTTGGAACCCATTTCCACAATTTCTTCTCTCTGCATTCAAGACACAATATTTCCTGAAGCAACCACACAGCTCTTCAGGGAAAGAAGAAAATAGGCAATAAAACAGATTACTGTATGTTCTCAGGGGGAAAGTATTGTTAACTTTTACCTCACAATTGCCTTTATGCCAAAATCAAAATGTATCTCATCGCTGAAAAAAAAACAAAACCAAAAAACATGGTAATCTCCAGTTGTAATAAACCTGTTGTTGCTATAAAGGAGATTTGAGAGCTCTGTGGCTGATATGCATGTCCCTTTTTCATAGCTAATTTTATTCAATTAGATACTGAGACTAGTTAGTGGAATTTTACATTACTCTTACCTTCCTTCTCTAAGTACCAACTATTAAAATACCATGGATAATGATATCTTACCACAAAAATTCTACCACTTATCACTTCTACTATCGTGCTTGGACTTCTGTATTCCTTTTACAACATATATTAGATTAGAAAGACAGACCCAGATCCCCACTAACTGTGTTGCATTTCTCTTCATGACCTAGTAATGCAACTCACAACTCAAAAGAATTGTGAAAATTAGACTATTATTTAGGTAGTTGATTAACCAAAAAAATCATATACTCAAGAGGAACTTACTCCCACGGAGCAGAACTTCTCATTTTTAATGAATGTGAAGATATTCTTCAAAAGTATGGAAAGAAACAGTATGGGTACAAAGGATACAAAATCTGAGTGCTCCTTTACAAGCATATGTTTACCTCCTGCCTTCTCTACAGAGAAAGGTACATCACTTTTAAAATAAACACTGCTAGGGAACCTATATGAAATTAATTTATAAATACTAAAAATTTTATTCTCTTAATAAGAATGGAAAATCTCATTTTTATTACAAGCAGATCACAATTAGATATAAAGATTGAAAAAATACAATTATTCTTTAAATACAATACTAGAAGGTGTTCTCGTGTGATGGTCATTTTAAGGCATTTGACATCAAAGGCTGAAAAACTAGAACTAACTGAAATATTTTTGAAATAATGTCTTTTCAGAGAGCTGCAGAGATTGGTAATGTGAAAGCATTTAACAGGTTTGCATTGATTTTGCTTCACTGTCTGCTAGGTAACTGCTTCATTTAGTAGCTCCATTACTGATAACACAGGTTCTGAAAAACAGCATTATAATCAACCTACTTCTGTATTGATGTGATGGGGCATAGGAGCCACACAATAACAGACATAGTGTTAATGGGAGTCAAATGGTTCTCTTAGCCCTTGAGACTGAGCCTAGGTATGAACAAGCAATCAAATTAAGAATTAAAACATGCAGTTTCCTTTAAAAGACCATGGGACAACTCTTGAGAGAAGCTCTGGCTCCTGAGAAGGGGTGTGGGAAAAGAAACTACTTCAGAATCAGTGTTTCATAATAAATACACAGCTGCATTAAAAGAAAATATTTAGTTGATTGTAGCATTTTATCTTGCAGTAAAAAATAGGGTGACAAATTTCTGGTCTCATAATTTAAAAGAGAGATAATAAGAATTACTCTAAATGCAGAGCAATATCAGTAGAATAGTGTATTTGGAAGTAATAGACAGTGTTTTATTATGAACTGTTCTGTGATATTCTCATGCATTTCCATGCAATTTTTAAAGGTGAGTTTCTATGGCTGCCTGTAGGAGAAACTTATTGTGTAACCACATTTTGCTTACATGGTTTTCCTTAATCAACTTCCAATGGTCCTTTGTATTGTTCTAAAAGTGCTTTTGTGAGGAGAAGCAGAGAAAGCTGCTTCTGAAACAGAAAGATGATGCTCATTGCAACAATGGAGAATCACGACAATGGCTGACAATGCCTGGAAAATCTTGGGTCAGAAGCAGAAAATTATCTCAGTGCATGTGCTGCCACCATGTGAGCCTACCCACAGAGACTTTTCTAACCAAACCCAATCACAGTAGAAATGGAAACTATGGAACAAGTAACTCCAGCCTAATCTCCCCTTGGCTGAGACAGATATTAGTAGCTAAATCTTCATCTTGGTTGTGCTGTTCTTGCAGTCTTACAGTGATTTTAAAATCAAATAATGTTTTATGGTTGTGATTGTAAAATAAATCTTGCACAATAAAGAAGAATTATTATAAGTATTGTTTTCTACACTTATTCTCACATCACAAAGAGATAGGTTTTTTTTTTCATTTTAAGAGAGAAATTTTGCTTTTTAAAAAGCCAAATATCATACACATGCCAAAAGTTCCTGTCCTAGAGATCTCACTCTCTTTAAGTTCTAAGCAAAAAATTTTTAGATTTCCTATGTAGAAAACAATGTGCAATAATTAGGAGAGATAATCATTCTGCCCAAGGTATTACTAAGCTAAAAAAATATTTTCCATGCATAGTAAAAGAAGTAGTAAAATATAAATATCACAATTATATAAATATTATATTAATAATATAATTATATAAATCACAATATATAAAAATAAAAATATTTTTATAAATTTTTAAAATATAAAATATAAATATCACAATTCAAACTTTTAATTCTAATGCAAAGACACAAAGTTCTCCTGTTACCTTAAAGTGCTGCTATAAAGATTTCTTATCTCCTTGTTAGTGATACTCCAGTCAGTAGTAAGTCAATATTTTTTCCTTTATCAATAGATCTCAAACCAAAAGCAAACAAACAAACAAACGAACAAAAAACCAACAACTAATCACTAAAAAGGGTAATGGTGAAAAAAACCCACTTAAAATGACAAGTTTTTAATCAGTTTGGCCTTATTTGAAAGCATGTCCAGTTCTCAAACAGAAAACCTCTCCTTGAAGGCAGCTATTAGGTTTATCATTTTTTTACAATTACAAGTTTGGAGTGTAGAAAGTAAAAAAAAAAAACCCAATCCAAACAAAGAAACTAACATGTCTATACCTTGGGTGTAACAAGGTAATAAAAACATGATGGAAAGTTACACAAAATTGGTTTTTGTTTTGTTTTTGGTTGTGTTTTTGTTGGGTTGTTTGTTTGTTTGTTTGGGGTTTTTCATTTTTGTTTTTTGGTTTAGTGCTTTGTTTTGTTTTGTTTGTTTTCATTTTTATTGCTGTTTGTTTTGGTTTGGATATTTTTGGATTTTTTTTTCTGTTTTGTTTTGGTTTGTTTGTTTTTTGTGTGGTTTTGGTTTTTGGTTTGGTTTAGGTTTTTGAGGGGGGTGGTGGTTGTGGGTTTTTTTTAATCACCCTAGAAAAAAAATGTAAGAGACTCAAAACTGAAAACATATTCCAAGTATTTGCACCTTAACTACAAGTATTTTAACTTCTTTAAACAAGCTGAAGGTCTGTATCATTTATTTTATATCTTTATTAACTAGAACACATGTTTTATACACAGGATGGAGTTTTCCAGTTTATCTCCATTTTCAATACTGCAGTTGATCATCAGCCAAGCTTTGGAGCAATAATTTATCTCAAAACCTGGTGGCAGTCAAGCTGTGACCACTGAAGTTCTGGGATGCTGTGGTTCACAGTGAGCAGCAGCTATGCTTTGAGCCTAATCCCAGTGGCAAAATATCTTTAATTAAAATGTAAGATTTGGATACTGCTAAGTGTTAATTACTGTATTTCTAAAGATACAAGGAAGTCATGGACAGTTTCAAATCTTCTATTTTTTTTGCTGCTGTTGACTGAAAAATCCCTTCAGTTTATCCTATTTATTATCCTTCAAATGCACATAACTATACTTTTGAAATACATTAAAAATCTACAGTGCAGAAATACAATCAAGTAATGCACTGCAGCACACTGCATTACAGAACACAAAAAAGTGGGGGAGACTTTCCTCTCTTTTCTTTTTTTTTTCTCTTGGTGTTAATACTCCTGAAGAACTTAACTGAGACTTTTTACATCTAAACTTCACAAACATAGGGATTTTTCACAGGGAAGCACAAATGATCAGGTGGCAGCCAAGAGAATGTTAATCTATATTGTACAAATGAATAATAGCATTTGTGTTTCATTTATTGGTAGGATCCCTGGGTAATTTTTAATTTTAAATTCTCAGATATCCTAAAATTATGAAACTTATCAGATGACAATGTGTAAGACAGACCATGACTATGTGAAAGTAAAATAAAATAAATCAAATAAAATGAAAGCTCAAGGTTTCTACTTTGATCAAATAATTGCAAAAATATTAGGTGCTACTTTCTTAAGTTCTAAATACATTCATCTAAGTATATGTGAGAAAAATAAGTAAATATCTAGTACTCAGAGTAAATGAATTAGGTTTTTTTTTCTAAATATGAATGAGGGGCTACCCAGCATGTGATTTGTCTTTGCAGTTTATTATAATCAGCTATTTGTGCTGGACTTTGCCAATCTTATTTTTATACTAGGTTTTTCTTTGTCATGTGTAAAGGCCAGACTTGTGGAAATAAGTCTTTCTTATGTGTAAGAAACGTATAAGGTTCCTGACAAAATGGAAAGATGATACTTCCAGTTAAATGGGAAAGGGTATGTATAAACACAGTGGAAATCCCCATCAAAGTTTTACCATAGATCCTGAATAAGATTGCTTTACTTAATATGCTTTGTTTCACTGCTCAGAAGAAAGGTCAGGATATGATTTTTTCAATAAAATATGCAAATATGGAACCTAAATAATTGAAATAAATAGTGAAAAATCAGATAGCAAGAGGTGAAAGACTGACAATTCTTCAATACATTGGATTTCTTATTCATATTTTGTTCCACCTGACCCTTGACAGAACCTCTTCTCCCCTTCACACATGCTCTTAATGCCTTTCCACATTAATTGGACTTCAAATGGTACATCTGGACAGCTTGTTAGAGATTACTTAATGCACTTGGAAGGCATATAGAAAAAAACATACACTTCATATATTCTATTACAAATTCAATTCCAGCTGAGAGAACATGAAGTCCAGCAATTTAGTCAGCTAATGGAAAGAGCCCTATGGTTTCTGACACGGTTTGCAATGTAACAAACCATCTACCAACTACACTCACCAATTATAAATATTCATAAATTAAATAATGCACATTAATTCTTTAGCAGATATAGTGTAGCACGTAACTTTTCTCTCAGTACTGCTTCAGACTAGAACAATAATACAGTCTTCAAAGTGCCAATGTATTCTTTAAAACATTCAAACTTCTCAAGCAAGAATTGGAAAAAGTATTTTCAATGCATATTATTAAAGATTTTTTTGATTACTTAAATATTTTATACCCATACTCTGATATATGGCTAAATATGTCTTATTTTCCTTTGATTAGCTGATTCCTTTCCAAAAAAATAATGAGATAGTTTTAATATCAGTGGTTTCTACATCTTTCTTCACTGTTACTACATCCTTGAAACTCCTCATGGATTTCCATTTTATACTATGAAGGTCAGCAAAAGACAAATGGAGACTCAATCCATAGATGCATAATTCAAAGTGTCAAATCTGTCTCAGTCTGCTGCTGATTTTTGTGAATTACAAAGAGAAATTCCTCCACTTTACATTTGTTGATTTTCATACATGGTGTGAGCTAGAAAATATTTTTGCATGCATTCAAAAATTCTTTATGAACAGTTACCAGATAAGTAGAAATGTTGTTCATTACTGATGATCAAAATGACAAACAAGATCACTTCCTCCCTTTCCAAAGAGACACAGTTACACCACTAAGAGAAATACTATTGTATATGAAAAATATTTCTGAAGATAATATAACTGCTTTTGTTCTGATCTTTTTCATTCAAAGTAAAATGTCTGACTTTTAAAAGGTGGCCTTGCAACCTGATTTAAGTAGACTTTGGAAAGGTTTGAACGTATCCTAACCAAAACAAATTAATTTTTTCTTATTGTTCTTCTGCAAATTTAATCAGCTGAATTAAATTTCTAGCATGCTTTAATTCTTTTTAACTGGTATTTATACAAAGTACTAAGGTAAATAGGGAGAGAAGCATACCGATACCCAACTAGAAACTTTCCAAAACTTTTCAGTCTTATCTGACCTTGGTATTCCTTGTCCTGCTGATCAGAAGGATTAGTCAAACTTCATTTTGACAAAGAGAATGACAAATTGTTTCTATAGCAAAGACTAATACCTACAATTGATTGCATTGTCACTATAAACTGTTGCCATTCAGACCATTCCTCATATCCAGAGGCATATTTCAAGTGTTTATTTTGCAATAAAAGACCCTTTAAAACACTATATCATCTATGAGTAATGATGCGTCTTAGACTCTACAAAGAAAAGTAATCTCTCCAGTGTTTGATTCTGGGAAATCATACAAAAGAAAAAATGGAGGGAAATGGTTAAATATGCAAATTCATAAGGAATCTTTTATTTCACAAATATATTTAGCATCTTCTCAGTCACAGATACATTTGAAATTGTAGCCATTTCTTTAATCTTGACTAAATCCTACTGTAATAATATAGAGGCTAGGATTATTAGCTCTTGAAATCTACATGTTGTTTTGAGCTCACTGAGAGCACTGCAGAAGTTTACATAGTACCAAAACAATGTAGTCAAGAGAGAGGCAGTGGAACAGTGACACAAAGAGGATGAGGGGCAATGCTGTGGGGAAGAAATCTGAGCATCCACACTGGGTGTTTGTGCAGGTGGTGTGGCTATTCTTCAGTCTATTCATCAGCAGGATGCCTAAACGCAGAAAGGAGGTTCATACAAGATGCAGATTTTGAACAAAAAATATAGAATTCCCAAATAATATCTATATCTCTGATTTTTTTGCTATTGAAAGGAATTATTAAGGCCATTTGGACTGGGATATGGGCCTTCATAGTTTCAAGTATATGAGCACTAGAGAAGCAGAATAGAGTTGCTGTATGGGTTGTAAAGCTGTTGCAAAACATCTCAGGTATCAAAAGGCAAAAAAGTTTTCATACCTTTAAGAAATACCAATTGTATTTCACTTGCTATACCAAATTTTCATCAGTTATACCCACGTAATCCTATAGTGACTGGTGTTTGTTGGAACCAGGAGGGTCACACAAAAACATCCAGTGAACAATATAAATAGAACAGGTTAATAAAAGTCATAATCTCTTCTCAATTCATGAATTGAGAAAGATATATTGACTGACTATAAAAGATGACTGACTTTCAGTGGGTCCCTTAGAGCCTTAATGTCCCCATGGCTGCAAAGTACAGTCTTGACTGAAGGAAATGTATGTTTTACCTCTTGAAACTTTAAAAGCTATCAGCAGGAGGAAGCTGGAAGGCTTTTATAAAACTCTATCTATTCACTGAGTGTACATTGTTTGTTATCTTAATGGTATCTATGAAACACTGTGAATCACTATCTATCCCTATTAAATCTCCTTTCATATTTCTTCTCTCTTCTGCTCTCTCTACTCCATTTGGAGAAGTTGATGAGGCTGAATAAAGACTGTAATAACAGGATTTAATGTGTATAGTATATGTAGGTAGACAAGGTCATAAGTGTTGGGTAAGTAGCAGCAAAGGCAAAGGAAAGAAGCATGGTCTTAAATCAAAACCTTTCACAAAGCTATTGTTAGTTAATATCCTCAGAAAGTGACTCATTTCCTCCTTGGGTGAAATTCTTTGTTCATAAAGAAAAATATTAGATTGTTAGTTCTGTAATCTTTTTCCTTTAATTGTTCATTGCTTGTTTTGCTTAGATGTTAAATCATTATAAAGGCACAGATTAAGAAGACCAGCTCTGCAACTAATTTTCCATGGTTACAGAGGAATATATGATTCTAAATCCTTTGGAAAAATCGGTGATTTTATAGAACAATATGGCTTGAAAGGGACCTTTAAAGGTCATCCAGTCCTACATTCCTGCAGTGAGCAGAGACATCTTCAACTGGATCAGGATGCTCAGAGCTCCACCCAACCCGGGTTTGAATGTTTTCAGGGACAGGACATCTACCACCTCTCTGGGCACCCCATTCCAGTGCTCCACCATCCTCATTGTAAAAAACTTTTCCCTTATATCTAGTCTAAATTAGCCATCTTTTAGCTTAAAACCATTACCCTTTGTCCTATATAACCAGCCCTGAAAAAAAGTTTAAACTGTGGCTAAACAAACTTTCCACAGGAGAATGCAGTGCAGTGTGGAAGTTATTTCGTGGATGGTGTCAGCTGTAAGCACGGTTGTCAGCTTGGTTTGTGACATTAAATTTGTTTTAATACATGGATTTGAGTATTTTATATTTTAGGTGATTGAGTAATCATAAATTTTCCTGAGAAATAAATTTCTAGTGAATGTTTCTCTTTTTAATTTCTTACCCTGTCATATGGAAATATCAATAGAACTTAGAATTCATCAAGTCCAAGAATGAAGCTCATATATTTGGTCCAGTTATTTTATTGATAGTGCTACTAAAACAATAGTAATAAATTGCCCAATTACAAATATACCAATTTTCATATATAGGTATTTTTCTTCTCCTGCTCTTCCTGTAGCTCTCAAACATTAACCTTCATTTTTTCCTGTAAAGCCTTGAACCAATGCTGTTCTTGAGCCAGACTGTTCTCTCTCTTCCCTGCTACAATTACTTCCCCCACGTCTATCACCTTTCCAGCTCTCAATGATTGTTGCATTCTCCCTTCCATCTAGTGGCTTTTCCCCAGACCTTTTCCATCCCCTCACAATTTCCTCTCCTCTTTCAGCTGAGGTTGTTCTGCTCCTAAATTCTGACATGTTCAAGTTTTTGGTGCAAGTTTTGTTTCCATGTATCTCAAAAATGCAATGAAAAATGCATATATTTGGTCGATATTCACTTAACTCAAAAGTTTGTAATATTCAGCATTAGCTGTGCAAGTGAAACCCTGCTAAATCGTTGGTCTATTAGCCCATCTTAGCACTAAGTCATCAGCAAAAGGACTAAAGTGAACCTATATTAGAATAAAGTCAGAAATAAGAATTACAGCCAAATAATGATTGATTTAAAGGAGAAGATATTAAATGAAGGGAAAATAATTATATTTGATGTAAGCATCAATAAGAAGGGATCAAACAAAATATTTGATTCATAACCTCCTAATAAAACATTCACTTCATTTTGAGTGTGCACTTTGCAAACATATAATATCCTACTTGGCATTTTTGGTTGATTAATTCTCTCCAGTGTAAGTCAGACATTTTCACTTACACGCTTCAACACCTATATTCATCAGTCAAGGCATTACATATTTTTTTTCCCTACCATTTCAGCTACCAAGACCTGGACTCAATATGGGTATACAACAGAGGGATAAAACATCCTCCCAATCTGTTTATTACAGTAACTAGAGATTATACAGTAGCAGTGCATAATAATAATGAAACACATCCTTTGCTGGTCTAGTGATTTCATGAGCAAGGTTGATTGCTGGCTGATATTCTGGTTCTATATTTAATTAGTGACTCACTCACCCTTAGTGAAGACATCAGCTTGCTGCACGAAACAAATAAAAAGAGGAGCAGTATTTCCAATGTGTTAAGGAGCGAGCGAGCAAGCAAGACTCCATTCTTTCCCTGTGTATTTCAGTTTTCTGGCAGGACAGTTAGCCAAAAAAGTGGTGCGTCCTCATGGCACCTGGTGAAATCAATAGGAAATCTGAATCATCAGTTTAAAAGCTCTTTTATTTAGTTGGTGAGTTTGATTGTTTACTTTGTAGGTTTTTTTGGTGCGGTTTTGTTGTTGTTTCTTTTCTCTTGATAGATAATTTTCTTTCTCTGACAAGGATACTCCTATATCCTGGTAAATTCAGAACAAAGGAAATATTTCAAATTCTTGCATGAACACTGCAGAATGGATTTTTTTTCCATTTATGTCTTTTTTCCCTAAGTCTGAGTGCAACACTACAGCCTGCTAACTTCCAACTGCTGCAAGTGTTTACTGCACAAGCCAATAAACTTCTTAAGGTCCTTAAATTTTCTAGGTTTCTGAGCACTCTGAATGCTGAGGTTAAACTAACTCCCACCTGCATTATTTATGACTGTTTCATTATAAATCAGAAAATTTCACAATAAACTTCAATCAGCCACAATACTCCATATGTTTCTGTGATTTAGAATGAAAACCAGTCTGAGGTACACACTGTGTATTCTGGTCTCTTATATTTCACCTTTAATGATTTAACTATTAAATGCTGTCACTTTTGAAATAGAGATGGTTAGTCTTCTTTTTATAATATTGAGAGTGATTTCTTATCTCTGTCCCTTATTACTGGCAATATATTGAACAGTTAATCAGATTATTTCCTTCATCAGCATGAATATTTAGATTCTGAGTAGAGAAAGTTTGTTTTTTTTTCAGTCAAGTACTATATGTGAAATATTTGAGATGGAGAAAAAGAAACCCAAAAATTATATAGGATCCATTATTTTAGATTTTATCCCTAAGACCAGTGTTAGGTGTACTTCTTATTGTGAAGAAAGAAACATAATTTGATTTCATTTAAAAGGATATTTTTATTTTATATTCTTTTCTATAAGAACAGGGGAGCGAGCCATGCTCATAAAAATGACAAAAGCTTAAAAAAAAATCGAATATAGAATACACTAAGATCAAAGGAAGAAACCCTGCTAGTTTTTGAAGATATCGAAGTCAAGTAGCCTGCTTTGCAATGATGAGCCACCCATAGAATTCATCAGAAAACTAGTTATGAGCAAAACTGAGATACCACCAAATTACTTAACAGCAAGAGAAGTCAAAAGGATGAAGACTGTACTTTTTAAACACTAGATAGTTTTTTTTTTTAATAATTTGTAAAAAGTTAGCCCTGGAAGTCATAAATTATACATTAGGAGCTTTGAAAGTGTTTTTTTTTTAAATCACTATTCAGCAGTGTACAATGTCTTGAGACAAAGAGAAGAAAGTAGTATACTTAAGCAGCTTCTAGGAACACTTAGTGAGAGTGTCAGAAACATGAAAAGGTGACAATTTTCAATATGTTGAGAAAATGAAGGCGTTTATATTCACATAAATAGCTCTAGGCTTTATATAAGTAAACTTTACCTGTATATGCTTAATAAAATACATTTTTTGGTGAAGACTTCTAAATCTTTACACAATAGTGTTGTCTATCAGAACTATCAGAACAGATAGTCACGAATGACTCCTCTAAATGGTACCTGTTCAATAAATCTATCACTACACTTCTCAAATGCAGCCTATACAACACTGTACTGTCTATGATTCTATGTGACAAACAGTATATGCTGCTTTAATCACAAAAATATAGTACTTTAGCAGCAAGCTTATTTTGTAGGTTTGTCTTTGAGTTCCTTTTTTCTTCAGGTCACAAGTCTTTCAATCCTTAAGGCATTTTGTAAAGAATAAAGATCAACAGATTTGGTGCACATGATGACATGCAATATTCATATAAGTGAGATATCTAATATACATCAGTTTAATAACTGCAGTGAATGTAGATCTATGCTGCCATAAAAAAAATAGACAGGAGATATTGGGGCAATTACAAGGTAATCCACCCCAACCACTTTCCAGAGTTAGATATACCAATCTCTTTCTTGTTGCCTTGGAAAACAGAGTGCTTGTCTTTAAGGTTATGCAGTGAGAAAATTACAAATCAGGATAAAGGATGCCATTTATAGCCCTGCTTGACAACTGATGGGTTCTGTTTGTGTTTAATTTAATCCCTTCTCCCTCTGAATAGACTAATATGGGGATCCTACCAAAAATAGAACTTGTCAAAGCAGAACTTTCCACATTTTCAGGGAACTAGCATGGAACTAGTACCTCTTATTTAAAGCATCTTCAAAACCACGCACAGCTATCTATATTCCCAAAATTTGAATACTGTCAGCCTCTACTGTATGTCACCAGATGACTGACATCTAGTAGCGTTTTCAGTTGCTTTATTCAGAGATTAGTTGTTTCTTTTTTTGTTTGTTTGTTTGTGGGGGTTTTTTTTGTTTGTTTGGGTTTTTTTTTTGTTTTGTTTTTGTTTGGTTTTTTTGGGGTTTTTTTGGCTTTTTTAAGAAATCACTTTTGAAAACATCCTTGCTGGAGCACAACTGACCCTTGCCTGAGCTACTCATCGGCTCATTTTGGTGCAGAAACCAGAGACCTGGACAGGGTCAATGTATGCTGGGCTCTCCCTGGGACTTTGAGGCAGGATATTTATCAGATTTCTGCATCTAGACACATAGATTAAATAGATTTCCTAGTCTGGTTAGGACCAGTGGACTTCATGGCAAGAATTTCAATTAAAAAATTATTTTGTTTGTTAGTCATTTCAAAAACCATATTTAATATGATTTATTTCAATAATCTGTGATCACTACTAATTTTACTTTCTTATATCTTTCCTGTCCTATCTTATCCTTGCACAACACTTCTAAAAGTCTCAATAGTTGAATTATAAAAGTAAAATATTTTAACAATTTAATTAAAGACAGATTGACTTTTTAAAGTTTGGTAAATTTTTTCAAAAACCTACAACTTTTATTTTTTTTCTTTCTATTATACAGATTTTATCAGAATAAAATGCAGACCATATAGAGAACATACTTACCTCACACAACAGAGCATATCTGCTACAGATTTTTTTTCTACATTCTTATCAAATCATGTGTTATTTCTAACATTTCAAAATTATAAAACTAGCAGAAATAGCAGCTACTAATAAAAATCATGCTGTAGTCTTTCCTTAGATTTATTTTATAATCTTCAGTGGTTCAGTACAGTAAGACTTCTTTATTACATCTCTCAAAAAAACTGAAAGAATAATTTTGCACCTTCTGTAATACCTCACTAGAGAGGTTACTTTCTTTTGCCTTATACTTTTGCCCTCTTCACCACAGATTTTTGTCAAGAGAAAGCCTGATTTAGTGGGCAAAAATTCTTCCCTGTGAGGGTGATGAGGCCCTGGCACAGGTTACCCAGAGAAGCTGTGGCTGCCCCATCCCTGGAAGTGTTCAAGGCCAGGCTGGATGGGGCTTGGAGCAGCCTGGGATAGCAGAAGGTTCCCTTCCCTCATCAGAGGGTTGGAATGAGAAGATCTTTAAGGTCACTTACAACCCAAGCTTCTCTATGATTCTGTGATCACCCTCCTCTTCTGTGGGACTCAGCTGTATGTGCCCAGATTAAACAGCTCCAAAGTCCTAGGAGTGCAATTCCAGGTTCTTGAGGGGTTTAGATACTGTCAATGTTTAGATGTGTCAATGAAATACTCTCTTCAATGAAGGACAACTGAAAGGTGTTAAAAGGACTGCTCTCACATGAGAATTTCAAAAGCTGTCTTTTCTTAGGAACAACACTTAGCCCTCCCATGAAGATGCATATAGAATGAAATGTATCAAAACAGTATCTTCCATTACAAATATTACACTTAAATTAATTTGTCAGTTAATAAACTGGATGGAAGAAATCCAGTAAACTTCATCCCTTAAAAATATTTCCTTACTCAGGAATTTCCATCTAATTATAATTATTTTTTCTGAATAAGAGCTACAGGATTTTGCTACTGAACAGTTGTTTCCGTTAAGTAACCATATTTTAAAGCTGTTTTTCAATCAATCTTTCATTTAGTGCTTCAAATTCATGCCTAAATTACAAGCAAATAAGTAATCCCAGGGAAGCTAGTGGCATTCTAAAGATGTTTCAGGCTAAGTATCTGTATAAGCATCTTACTCACTGAGACCCCAAAAGAGAAATATAAAGAATTACTTCAGAGGTTTTCAGATACATATACGTGATTCAGAGAAATCATAAAGGGTTGCCAGTGTCCCACCTGACCAAGCATCTTCCCAAGGCAGTGATAGATACAGTGAATTCCTTTCCAATTACATTTGTTGAAGATATGCCCATTAGCATTTACACAGTTCATTTATAAAAGATCATGATTTAACCCAGTGTTAAATGTGAGACAATAGGAACAGTGCTAATATATTACAACATTTATGTGTTTCTACAGCAACTGTCGTGGTTTTATTATTCCTTGTGCCTCAACCAGGGCCCACAGGCATTGTTCAGAATTTATTCACACCATCCAATAAGCAATTTCTCTGGAACTGACTGCTTAGAAGACTTGTCTGCCCACAGGAAATCCCAGGCACCTCCCAAGATGGGAGAGTAATGACAACGAAAATTAAATAGTCCAGCAATGATATAGAACAGGAAAACTGAGTCAATGGTGAGAATATGAGTGTTCATCCTGAATTCAAATCAAAGTCAGATTAAATTCTAGTTTCAGAAACCCTAAGCTTCATAATGGTAATTTTCTTTAGTTCTGGCTTGAGCAGGAAAATTTAGAGTAAATTGACAAAGTAAAATTAGGTCAACTTTTTGATTTCTATAAATAAGGACTGTAAATTTCAACAGAAAATGGATATTAGTGATACTTGGGTTTGTTGCCTTTGCTTTTGTTTTTGGTTTTTTTCCTTTTTAAATCTCGACCAATCTAACAGTCCTCACACCAGAGGCTTTGCTTGATCTGATTCCGGTTCAAATCTGAAGAAAAAGAATGAAAAGGTTAAACAAACTTTCACTGTCTATTTGCCATGGTGTATATAACCAATATGTATACTTAAGCTACATCTATCAATGCATATAACCTCTATACACAGAAAACCCCCAGTTTGTTAGTGATCGTATTTCAACTGATTACTTAAGAGAAATTCCAATATTAGACTTACAATAAAATATTTTAAATAGTGAAAAAATAGAAAATATTAATAAATTGTCTTCTCTGAGAAGACATATTGAAAATGCAGTTACCTATATTTTACACCAGAAAAATTAATATGAAGTTCAATACTTTACTGAAATACTGATAAATAAATTATGATTCTTTCATTGTTATCCATTCCATTTATCTAAGACTAGTGCTCCTTTAAATATATGACTGTATAAACTGTGTATGGTGAAGATCACTGTTGTCCCAGAGGGACAGTGAGATCAATACAATCCTAAAAGGTTTCTTAAACTGAAACATATGGCATCTGACATGGTCTAGATTTTTTAAAGGGTTGAAGGATCCTCTGTAGGAGATTGAATCCTATTCCAGTCCTTTCTTAATCTATCTTACTTTTTTGTTTCTTTGTCGTTAAAATGTTGATTAACTTCTTCAAACATCTCCAAAAATCTATCACTTAATTCACTACTTTATGCAAGCTAGGATGTGTAAAGTGGGATAGACAATTCACCTTTCTGCAGACTGGTTCACTCTACATGCTTCTCTAGTGAAATCAAAGTATTAGTGCAATGTTATTTATCTTAGTGGTAAGGAGTTTTCTGTAATTTAAATAATCTTATTTATCTTGGTTTTGTTCCTAAGATATCTCTAATAACACCTCAACATCCTTCAGCATTAGAAATTATAAACATGAAACAAAGTAGTTTAGGCAGTTACAAAACATAGGTGTGTAGACAGTGTGCATAACACTGCATTAAAGCTAACTGGTGTTTTCAAAGCAGTAGATTATTAGAAATGCATATATAAATGTAATTCTGTCTGAAGAAAAGAAATCCAGCATTTTCAAAACAAATGTTAACGTTTGTAAAAAAACCAAACTTCTAAAGATAAAAATTGTAACTCTATCCATTTTATCCCCAAAGTGACTTCTGGTGTATGCAAATATTAACCCTTCTTTTAATAGAATTTATAAGTATATTTACACCAAAGCTCTGTTCACATAAATATTTCAAAATGAAAGAAAAGAATGCATCTTATGTCTGGAAATGTATTTGTTCTCTCATCGTTTCTATTCATAAGTAAAGAATCCCACAGGAGCAGGATTTCTAGGAAACAAGAACATAACCTAAGGACATGAATCTAATACAAACCAGAGAGTGACTGTGCAATCTTGGACTCAAAGAATGGATTGGGTTGGAATTGACCTTTCAGTTCATCTTGTTCCAACCCCCTGCCATGGGCAGGGAGAGCTTCCAATGGGCCAGGCTGCTCACAGCCCCATCCAACCTGGCCTTTAACACCTCCATGGATGGGTCATCCACAACTTCCCTGGATATCCTGTTCTGGGGCTAAATACACAGTTCATCCAATCAAAGAATCACAAGATCTGATTCTATATAAACAGGAAATTCTTGAGTAAAAAGGAAAAGATTTCCAGCTTCTGTTCAAATAAACTGCAAAGGTGAATGCAAATTCCTGCATGTAAGGCTGTAGGAAAGGAGCCAAAGAGACTGAACAAGTCTTCTCAACAACAAATGAATGCAGATATCTTGACTGATGGCTTCTTTAAATATGAGTGAATAACACCAGAGGTTTTTTCCTATCCTCAGATGCCTCAGTTTTCTTCATCTCCAATGCTGCTTTATTTTTAACTAATTTTTAAAACCAGCAAAATTCTCTAACTCATCAAAATGTGTTCTCTCCTCTTCCTCCTTTGTCCCAGAAGCTCTTGAAAACAAAATGATTTATGCCAAGACAGTGAAGTGTGTTTTTATTCTAAATGCCAGATTTACAAGTTCTGTGTACTTATTCATGGATACTTTCATCTCTCCATGCTAAATGGGATTATTTTATACTTCAAAGCTTGTATATCTTTCTTTGAAAAAAAAAAAAAAGCCAGCAACAAAAAAAGAAAACCAGATTCTTACATTCTTGCACAGATATATATATATATATATATGGGAAAGCTTGATGTTAAATTTCATAGAAATGTATGGCCAAGCATTACCTTATTTAAAAATGCAAATTTCAGTTGTACATAATTTTTGATGCAAATAAAGTCTAGTGCATGATTTCCCCTTTTTTGGGTCTGTCCTAAGCCTAGTGATGATATTAACTCAATTTTTAATAATCTAGCAAGCTGATAAACCTTAAATACTGGAATCGTAAAAGCATTTAACTGTTGACTAAAAGGCATGAACTACCAGCTAAAGCTGTCTTTTGCGTACAAATATCTGATCCTTTTTGCCTGACAATTCTGTTCTATACATCTGAAAAAATCAATTTTGGTCAGAAAAATCCTGGAGACATGCATAAGACCAAAGATATGTCTCCCAAAGACATGTTCAAAATCCATTTTTTAATCTAATAAAGAAATAAAGTCAAATATTCTATCTGTGTGTGCCTGCAGATTTTATGAAAGAGCTAAAAAGCCAAAACTTAAGGATAAAAAGGTTTAGAAAGTGAAGTAAGTCTTTGTAGGCTTCAAGGTAACTGAGCCCCCCTCCTAATTCATGAAAACGGATAAACTACAAGCCAAAAATTTTTAAATATTCCTTTACAAATATAAAACCCAAAAGCCCTTTACAAAAACATTTAAAATGTCAGAAAATCAGTTCAACTTTTTCACTGCAGTTGTGATTACTGTGAAGAATGTGTGGGGTTGACGGAAGTTCTGCTGTTATTGAATAATGTTCTGATGTAATTAACGAACTTGTACTGGTGGCAGACCTAAAGAAGGCATAATATCCCTTTGGATTTGCATCAGCAGGATGAATCTGAGAGACTTCATTAGTATGAATACACTGTGTGGTCATGCAGCTGGAAAAAGCAGTCATCCACTGTCTCTCATGCCATGAGCCTCACTGGATCCCCCTGAGTCATAGCAAATTTATGAAGAGCAGAAGTGTTTGGCTGCTTATCAGACATAGTGGAATATTTAGCTATATGGAGAGCTAAGCTAGTCAGTGGACACTATGGCAAAAATGCATTGGAAGACAGTGTTCATTTGACAGTTCCTCAGTTGGATTCATTTTCTCAGGCCCCCTTAAGATTGTTTCTAGTCTCTCCAGAGACTCATTAATTTGAACGAAGGAGAATGATTTCTAAACAAAAAAATTTATATAGAATATGTTCCTTACTGAGAAATAATGTCCAGGAAGCTGTTTTCCTGAGGTCCTCAGGACTCAAAACAAGTGCTGTTCTGGTTACCCTAATCCAAACTCTGTGGGGTTCACCTACCCAGCCAGAAAACGCAGTCCCTGAGCTGGTCCAGGCTTTTTGGATTTGCCTGTGACGGATCCAGGCTTTCTTTTCTACCAGCTGCTGAACACCAGGCAGTGTGCAACAAAGAGCCTCAAATGACAAACAGCAGCCACATTAGAGCAACTTATTCCTTACTACTTGGCTAAAAAAAAGCTTACATCCAGAATTGAGGTTGCTCTTTTGCACAGAGGCATTTGTGTCTTTTCCTAGTGCTTTCATCACATATAGAATATCATCTCATGTTGTCATATAACTTTGTTTTAATTCAGTCATTTCCTTAAATTACATTGGCCAAACATTTCAGTGGGATTTCTCAATGCACCAGTGCCTCTGGGACTGTTTGTTTACAGCATGCCAACAGCATCTTACAAAATATAAGCGTCAGAGAAATTCTACGTCTTTCTGTCACTTCACAATATAGTGAAATATTGCATAACATTTTTTATGCATGGTATCTTGCAAAAACCAGAAGGAAACACAGCACATATATGTGGACCCAAAAATGTATTGTTAATCAAGTTAATGTTTTAACAGTTGAAAAAAAGGTTTAGCTTAAAAGTGTATATTATGGTATATAAAAAATTTCAACAGCAATATCTTTTTTCTTTTATTTGGTTTAAAACCCAACCTAACATCTACCGATTTTCCTTGACATTGTGCTCATCCTTCCAATGCTCCCTACATCCTATACTTGACAATTTTTGCTATTTCTTACACCAACATTCTCCCTTACTCCTTGGAACCCAGCTCAGAGCAAGGGCATCCCAGCTACTCCCTGGGACCTGCACGGGTAGGGAAGCCAACAACTTACCACCTTTCTGCTGGTAATGGCAAATGACTTCAACAGCACTGTAATTAGTAAATCAGTTAATATTTGTATAATTTTAAGACAATTCTGGTTCCTGTTCCCAGTCTTAGCGTCAGAAACAAAAAAGCAACTAAATAAAAAGCCTATATCTTGTCCTATGAATAAAAATAACAGCTATATTTCTTTTCATGATGCAATGACTGCTGAATATCAAGTAGGGCAATTATTACTCTGATGTCTCTTAAAAACTATTTAGAATATATTAAAACTATGCTTTCAATACCAGCCATTTGAGTTGTATTTTAAAGAATTTATGATGGTTTTAGACGTGTAGATGAGATTGGTAGAATATTGGAGTATAATCTGGTCATAGAGTGTTTTCTATTAATGACAGTTTAAAGTGAAAAAAAGTGAAGTTATATATCCCTTTGAAATTTTTCTCTGTTATAATATGAATTAACTTAAAGCCATAATGAAATACACATCATGAACTATGCTTTCCAGATTTATTAGAATAGAATAAGCCTGGCACTGATAATTACAGGCAAAACTGATGCCTTTATGAGTGTAACAAGGGAATTGTTGAATATTTGCTTAAGTGCCAATTAATTACCATTGATGTTAGATTTTATACTCTGATGACCTATTTAAAGAAACATTAATTATAACCAAGTAACCTCTATATTGTGTTGTCACACGAGGTTAAAAGCTAAAGACTTCCTATGGAAACAAAATTAATACACTGCTATGGTCACAACACATGTCCAGAGGATCAAATATTAAAATTTCTTCTGGGACTCTCAAGATAGAATAAACATTTGCAAATAGGAAAGAAAATAGATCACATGTACCAGCAAAAGGATAGAGGATTCAATTGCATTAACAAATATAAGTTGAGGAAGATTCTTTAGAAAGGCAGAATCACTCTTTACCTATCCACCACTACAAAGGAAGAAAAATATACTGAATACTGCAAGTTTAACATGTGGAAGAAAAGCTTTTGGAATGATGGATTTTTTAGATCCATACTCACAACCTTCACTCACATGCTGATACATTCTTAGTTTGCATTTTTAAAATGAGAATCACAACATCATGTTTTATTCTGTGATTTTACTAGAGAACCATGACAAAATTTTCAATGCAACTTGGCTAATACTGGAAAAGATCAAAAAACAAATGAATATTAAGTGTTTTGCTGTCTTTACCATGTGCACTACAATTCCCATAAATCCTAATGGTATTTACCACAGGTTGAAAGATTGATTATCCAGCAAGAACCTTTGAAAAATTGAGATTAGTAGTTTGAAAATCACTTGAAATGTATATTTACACAGCCATATGTGCATAATGAAAGGGGAAAAAATAAAATTCTGATTTAATTCAACATATCTACTTGGCATGTGTTATCTATGAGTTTTATTTGATACTGAAATTGTATTCATGCTCATTGCATGTCCATTATGGACAAAGTTATATTATTACCACAGAGTAGGTATTTTCCCTTTTATATTAATGGGAAAGAGAACATATTAATGTTAAATAATATAGAACTGTAGGTCTTAAGTCTTCTCATCATCTGTGCAAAAATATCAAAATATATTGGTGTTGGTACTGGGTTGATGGATACTGTTAAAACCTGAAGTTTAACAAATTAGTCCCACCAGGTTTTTTTAGATTTTAAGTCAAACAAAAACTTTAATATTTACACTCAGCATTTGAAAGCTTGAATATTTAAAAGCTCTTCAGAATGATTAAATAGAAACATATTTTCTTTCATCTCAAACGTGAAAGAATTTGTTTTGATGGCCACAAGAATAAAGAAAGTGAGAAATGGCTTTAAAGAATGGCTTTTAAAATATGATTGTCATATTCAAGATGGCAAAAAAAAATGACCATAATCTTTTTTACTGATGGAAGTTAATGTTTATCACTACTTTTGATGACATCAGATATCCTGTCATTTAGAATTTTTACCAGCTTTAAAAGAATCAGGCTTAGAAATGGTAGTAAAATTAATTTAACATCCCTCTTAAAAATCCATTCAACAGTATACTTGTACTAAGTTACTAAATAATTATTTATGAAGCTATCCCTGTTCAGTTGAATATAATGCATATAATTTACATAAAAAAAGATGAATAACAGAGCATTTTTGATCAAATGGGAAAAACCTGAGGGAGCAAATGGAACTCATCCTCTCTATGCAGTTTCCTAGTGAGTTGGGTGAAATTCAAGGACAAACACACTTGTAATACAGAGGGATGCAGCAGAATAGTTACACAGTATATTCACTGAACTTCTATCCCTCAGGAATTCTTCCTTGGAAATGGCAAAATTGTTTATAATACTGGACCATATAAACCCAGAACATATGAACAACTTACCTTACAGCTACTACTCCCTAGTCTCCAAATTTGCTATAGAGTCTCCATTTATTCCAGGGATTGATAGTATCTCCTGGAAGAAAATAAATCAGTAATTTATCAAACAAATATGAAGCAAAAAGTGCTCTCAGAAATATTCTTTTTTTTTCTCACCAGCATATCAGCAAGTTTCTAGGGCAGACCCAGAAATTCTTCCATGAGGTCTTAAAACATAGAACTGAAATAGATTTTCTGTCATCCCACCTACACAAATCACACCCTCTACCCCCTTATTACAAAAATTATCATCCTTTACATAAATGGGTCAAGCCTAACATTAAGTGTTACAGGCAATTCTCATAAAATCTCACACTTTGGTGGTTGCAAAGCTGTCCTCAGTTGTACTCATTTCCACCTTAATTTAATTAATTTAATATTCCTCTCTTTCCTTGTGTTAATAATGTCTTTTATTAAAGCCTCTGTTCCCTCATCTCACCTTCCCCCTATTCAATATATAACACAAATAGACCAACTTTCCCTCTTTTTACTAGAAGGTACATTTTCCCACCATAAAAAGGCTCTTTTCTGATTATTTCTTTTACTGTGTCTGTTTCAGTCTAAAAAAAACCTTTTTAAGGAAAGAATTAGCTTTTCAGAATTGCAAAAAAGCTTTTGACAGGGTCTTGTAAAGTGGTCAATTTATCTTAATTTCTTCCACTCTTTGAAATCTTGAAAATCTCTCCAAAAGTTTTGCGTATTATTATGGTCAGCCTAACATGTCTTTAATTCTTTCTTACCCGTCATTATGGCCCTGTGTAGGTTTGTTTTAAAATATAAGATTTACTGCATCATTGCTTTAATAATTCAGTAGTAACAAGTTTTGTCCAAATCCTGCAGCTTCAAAGTGAAAAACCTCAAACTTTTGAAAAGACATCCAAGATCATCAAGTACAACCTTGTCAACCAGACCACGGCACTGAGTGCCACATCCAATTATTTCTTGACCACTTCCAGGGATGGTGACTCCACCATGTCCTGGGCAGCCCATTCCAATGCTTGACTAGCCTTTTAGTGGAAAAAGTCTTCTTGATATCCAGCCTAAACTTCAACACAATCTCCCCTGTGCCTCCTTTTCTCCAGGCTAAACATCTCCATCAGCTCATACAGCACTCTCCAGACTCTTCACCAGCTTCATTGTCCAGTGAATTAGTTTCTACCTCCACAGGACTGGGCATTGTTTTTGGTCTTTCCTATTACTTTCCTTGTATTCAGAATCCATGCATTTGCATCTTAGCACCATTGGGTGCCTTGGCACTGGTTTCTGAGGTAGTTGTTTCAAAATTTTACACTGTTCTCTAAGTAACTATTCCATGAGAAATGTATCCTCAAAAATCAAAACAGCAGCAAATACTCCATTTACTATTTTCCACACTGATTTGGAAAGCAGGTTCTAAATATGTGTTAAGCACCACTCTAGTAGAGAATCACAGAATAGCCTGAGTTGGGAAAGATTTAAAAGTTAATTTAATCCCAAATCTCCTGCCATAGGGACACCTTCACCTGGACTAGGTTCCTCAGAGCTCTATCCAACCTGGCCTTGGACACTTCCAGGGATGGAGAAGCCACAACTTGCCTGGGAAACCTGTGGCATAGACTCATAACCTTCAAAGGAAAGAGATTTGTTTTCCTAATATCCAATAAGCCTGATTTCTGTCAGTTTACAGCCATTGCCCCTTGTCTTGTCACTCCATGCCACTGTAATTAGTCTCTCTCCATCCAACTTTCTTGTAGGTTTCTTTCAGGTCTGCAACAAGAACTAATCAGGATAAAATTCACCAGTAATTATTAGTTTCATCTCCACACAGTCATGTGCATATGGGTAAGATCAGCCACTCACTAACTTGAAAATTATACCTAAGATGAAGACAGCATTAGGATAGCATAATCATTAGTCAGTAAGCACTTCAGCTTTACTGTCATCCAAATTATTTTAAGTAGCTTGTAATGTATCTATTCAAGGTTAGAAGCATTTCCTCCTTTTTGCTGAACATAGACATGTCAAAAGCATTATTGACCAAAATAATTGCCTAGTATTTGGAAAAAGTATAATACTGTAAGTGGAAAGCAATACTAGAATAATAAAGTAAATCAAATTTGAAAAAAAAAAAAAGAATAAGGGAAAGCAGCAATCCAGAAACATGGAGACAACAGAGAAAATATGAAAGGCATGTAGGTACAATTGTAGGTGTTCACAATTCACCAAGTATTTCCTGATAAGAGGAAGGTGCCTTTTATCCTAGTAGAGTTGAATATTCAGAAATGTCACAATGGGGAAAGATTTGAAGAACCAAAGCAACCTATCAGCTGGTTTTATCTTGATTTTCTACGTTGCATTCTTATTTTAAGCAATTCTTACCCATAATAATACATCAAGGTAGTTTTTGTCAACGAGTCACTTCCATAGCATTTTTATCATTACTGGGCTATATTATCACTAATTCAACTTAAAAATACATCTTGTTATTAAACAAAAACAGTTCTGTGAAATAATTCAAACATTTTCCCTGAGGAAATATATCATGTTTCTTCTTTTGAACTTTTCTAAGTGAAGGTTAATATAAAATAATATTTATAAAATAACAGAAACAAGTTAAATGTTAAGCAGTCTCAACTCTGAGTCCCATTTATGCCTCTGCCCTAACAGTATCTCAGATGAAAAGTTCACATTATAGATATGTGACCCTCTGCAAAATCAATGCTGTACAGTGAAATATGGAGCTAAAACAATTAAATGTAGGTTTTAAAATGTCACTCTGATTCTACTGGTCTTTTCACAGCCTGCAATGATTCATCTTAAAATAAAAAAAAAGAAATATATGTTTCTGAGTTTGAAAACCAGTTTGAACTTCCTCAAAGGAGACAAATACAACAGGAAAACACATGATTTAATGACTACTTTATGTGGTACCTTTTCTAAATTCCAGGAAGAATGGAAAAATGCACATTTTGTGTTCCAGTTTATATATATTTATATATAAATATAAATATATAGACAGAATATATATTTTTATATATATTCTATATATATGTATTTATATCTGCAGCATAACAAAAATATTTTCATTACAAATTATTATTGAGAAGAAACAAAAAGGAAATAAAAAAAGAAGGAAGGGAAGGGAAAAAGAAATAGAGAGACTTATTTAGCTTTCTTAGTGGTTTAACAATGTGTCAATATTCAAAATTAGCCAGCTAATTGACTCTCTTAGGTCCAAAGGAATGTGTCAGCAGTCCTCACAAAGAATCTTTTCTGTAACTGAAAGATTTTTCTCTTTAACTAAAAAAACAAGCTATGTTAAGCCACGATAGTAATATTTGAGGAAGAAATGTTTACTGATTATTTTGATACTTTTATATTTTTAATATTTTGCTATTTATAGCATTATTTTGAATATAAAATGGCTGCAAAATGTAGCTTAGAAGTCCTTCAGATTCTTGGCAAGCAAAACCAGTGCTTCAGACAGCCCCAGCCCTCCTGACCTTGGCCCTTTGAAGACAGAATGTAAAAAGAAAACAACAGACATCATTCTAATTTTCAAAATTAAAGGCTTTGTTTTTGGGAATGTGCTACAGTGGATTCACCCAGGTACTCATAATGTATTCTTTTAACACTAGAAGATGCTAAACACAATGAAATAAATAGACTGAAGAAAATAAACAGTAATAAAAATCTGTGTGAAATTAAAAAATGTTTGACCTGTGTTGAGGATTTCAGTACTACCTCGAGGGAGAGAAAGTGTCAGTGGAAACACAGGAAATGAGCATACACACGCAAAATTTAGAGTTTTACCCATTCATGTGGATGAGACTGGAAAAAGGGGTAGATTTTCCCACAGCACAGAAACAACTTAGGTCAAACAGATGTGCCCTACTTAGGGTGTACACTGTCTCCATCCCACATCAATGGAATTAGGGTATTAAAAAATATTTAATTTTAAATAATAAATTAAAATATTAAATTTTTATTTAAATTTATAAAAATATTAAAATATTTTAAAAT
This sequence comes from Acridotheres tristis, assembly GCA_037013685.1. Classification (NCBI taxonomy): domain Eukaryota; kingdom Metazoa; phylum Chordata; class Aves; order Passeriformes; family Sturnidae; genus Acridotheres; species Acridotheres tristis. Next base: position 13,223,849 of record CM072884.1, on the reverse strand, counting down.
TTAAAATATTTTTAAAAACCTAATATTCCTGATGCTTTTCACTGAGTTGTGCATGAACAAAACTGGGCCAGTGATTTTTTTATGCACAATGCCTGAGAGGCCAAGATCCTTTGAAGTGCTAAGTGATTTCCCTTTAACTCAAAAATGAGAGAGTAGAGAGAGCCTCTTGTGTGTCCAGTCCTGGCTGTCTCAGGCTTTTGTTTCAAAACTTTCATACTTTTCCAGGTGTCTCAAAGTACCTGATGAAATTTTGCAAAGGCTCTCTGCCTGAGTTCATGCATTTTAGGATCTTTAGGAAAATTTTGTCTTCAATAATAATTCTGAAAGAGATTCAATTTTAGGATTTTATAAAGCCACTTCTAAAGGATGAAGATATTATTAGCTATTTAAACTGTTGTTAAGACAATTGCTAAAGTAGTTTTAGGGTGAAAAGCTGGGTCTTTTCCACCCCTTAAAGAAATTATTTTGTCCAGTATCAAAGTTGCTGTTTGGTGTAGAAAATGGAAATAAAGATTGTTACTAACAGAGAATTTAACACAACTACTTTGGGAAACCATATGTTGTCTATAAATTCTATCTAAAAGTTAACAGCACTGCCTAAAAAAATCTCAAATATTTTTCTTTGCCACATCATTCACTCTGCTGCTTTAAAAATATTGGTTTTGCAAATGTCAAAATCAGAAGTAAAAACTGGATAGGAACAGAAGGATTTTTAATGCCTTACCTGCTGCAGAATCTTCAACATTTAGGTAAGGATCTGATTTTTTAAGAAAAAATTCTGTCTCATTACTCTAACGTTCCCCAATATGCAGTGTTAAGTCCAAAAAAGAAAACATTATTTAATTTAAAGGGCTAAATGTCAAAATGTGTCCTACTGTAAGAATTGCATAGGAAAGCAATGAAAGCATAAGGAAACTGTAGTAGTAGCAACAGAGAAAAGTGTGTATATATAAGAAGATAAAAAAGGTGACATCATAGTGGATACATGCAATTACTAAAAGACATCAGATGGCTCAGGGGCCTGAAGAGTTGATAAGGAAATTTTTGTCTCTGTTTCTGGGTTCGGGATCTCACTCTCTTCATTCTGTGGGGTTTTGTTTGTTTGTTTGTTGTTTTGTTTGTTTTTGTTTGTTTGGTTGGTTGGTTTTTGTTTTGTTTTGTTTTGTTTTTGTTTGGTTGGTTTGGTTTTTTTTGTCTATTAACACTTTGACAGTATGTTGCAGAATGAGAAAATAGAGGAGCAGCTGGGCATGACATCCCCCTGCTTTGGTCTCATGCAGCTCCATGCAGCACTTTTGGGAAGGTGGCAGCAGAGGAATGGCTTTTTGGCACCTCAAAGCCAGTTTAGGAAAGGTTTTCAGATGCTCAAGCCAGCATCTCACATGGCCCTGTTGTCCCTGAGGCAGCACAGGCTGTCAGGAGCACAGAGAAGCCATGTGGCTGGAAATGCAGACCTATGCTAAGAATAAACTATTATCAAATTAAAGCAATTACATGGGAATATAACCTTTTGGGAAACTCATAATGCTAGATTTTTTAATGTTATTTTCAGAGATAATTTACTAAGGAAGGTAATTATGTGTCCTAACTGTGTGATTTTCTGTACATTTGGTGGAGAGACTCACTGTCTGAGATAGGTAACATTAAAAAGGTATCTTTACTGTCTAGCTATAAACCCAGTAGTCTAATAGCTGTTAGACTAGAATTGCTTAATTCTATTTGTTAATTTGATGTATATTTGATTTATCCCTCCTTTATTATCAGTAAATCTTCACCATTTGTTTCATAGCCAGTTCTGCCCCCAAACTACAGACATCAGTTTCGAGGAAACTTAGCTTTTCACAGACCCAAAACTGGTAAGTTCAAATCCTGTAATGGAAAACAAAAAAACAAATAAAAAATTCAGCACTTGTGAAATATGTGGCTATAAATATCATTACACCATGTCTAATATGAACATTGCTTGGCATCTGTGTGCTAATCTCAAGATTAATTTTGTTATACAGTACAAACCCACTGCAGTTCAAAGACTCTGCTTTACCTCTTAAAAGTCTGCTCCTAAAATATACATGTGTTAATGAAAAGTAGACAGTGGTTTCCTTTCCATTGTATATGTTTGAGAGGCATCTCCATAATTCAATCTTGTTTTAAAAAGAGATTCAACTAAATTTTCCTGAAGAAAGTGATATGTTCTTTGTTTCTGTCTCTCTACATGTGTGGGGATACATGTGGACATCATGGAATCACAGAAACACAGAATGGGTTGGAAGGGATCTTATGCATCATCTATTTCCAGCCCACTGCCATAGGCAGGGACATCTTCCTCTAGACCAGGTTGCTCAGAGCTCCATCTAACACTCTGAATATCTTTCTATGGTTGTGTCCCTGTTTATGTACGGGCTTGATGTTTAAAATTCCTCAAATGTTTATAACAGCTGTATTATTAAGAAACAGATCTAAGTATCTCTGTATCCATCCAGTAGTTATTTTGCCACTAGTTTGCTTAAGGAAAAAACAAAGGGCACAGTCAATAGTTATTAAATAAATACAACATGAGTAGACCACATAAAGAATATCCAAGGACTCCTCTTACAAACATAAGAACCTTTACTTGGGAAAATCAAGGAGGTCGACTATTGTGAATTAACTGTCATGGAAACAGCTGGGAAGCCAGAGGTCTCATTTCAGTACCTAAACTTCACTGACATGACAGCTTAAGTATACTTTTAGAATGTCATATATTTAATTTTCTAGTAAGTACATTTAATTGCCAAGCTTCAAGAAAGTGCTTTCTGTAACTTATTTTCCGAGAAATATTTGCTTTTGTGTTTGAAAGCAACTGAATTGAATAAAGCATAGACTTTGGACTTTCAAGACTTTTTTCTTTTTTTTTTTTCTGAAATAATCAGCCTGATACACTTTTTTTTTGGTCAAGACATTTTCCCAGCCCAGCTGAACAATTGTTAATAATCTATATTTTGAGATCAACATAGCAGATAGGGTGGGTGTCCCTTTTAGCTTTCTATGAACATATTTTAATATACTCAACTGATTAAATGTATAGGAATGACAAACAGGAGCAAAATAATTAGAAATTCACTTCTACTACACTAAACACTGGTTTTTCTAGCACAGTTCTCTGTCTCCAGCAGTCACAAGCTACCACCATACTTAGATACTTAGGATATACACGTTATATACTTAGGAGGAACACGTTAGGCTGTGTTTCCATGCCACATATGCATCAGAACCCACAAGAAATGTAGGGAGAGAAGGTCTGATTCCTTGATTTCTCTGGGTCTTTGTGAAGACCCCACTGAGCACAACAGCAGCAGGAGCAGCAGTTTCTGCAGAAGGTCTTCTCTTGCACCGCCTTTCCTACACCAAGAAGAATCAAATAAACCAAATTCATCTGCTGAAACCTTCCTCCATCAGGACTCCAGGAATCACCACTATTTTTGTTGTCCACCTCCACAGTCACGAGCACCTGGACAGAACATCCTTTGGCAGTATCCAAAGACATGTAGCAGCAACTTTAGTGCATGTGACTCACTCTACAGAGAGAGACAGCAATTGCCACCATCAGACACTCCCTCACCCCTCTGCACAGAAGGACTCCGGGAGAAGAGGAAGTGTCACACCCAGAACTTTGAAATGAGCAAACAGGAATTTGTCATAAACTGTTCAACTAATGTCAAGTTATCAATATTGGGAAACATTTTGTAATAGTATTAGTTACAATTATTTCTGTTTTTCAAAAGAGCTTCCTTGCATCCAACTCTTTTCCCTGGAATTTTGCTCACCCTTCTGATGTCCCCCTGCATCCTATGCCATTTAGTATCATCCTTCCCCCAAAACTGGGGTGGGAAGTGGAATTTGTGACAAGCCATTGTACCCCTCTAGGTCTTTGTCATGAGGAACTGTGGTGTTTATGCTGGGGTTTCCTTCTTCTCAGTCTTGGGGCAGGTCTCACCCAGACTTCTCCATTGCTCCTGCTCTTATGGAAAGGGTGCAGTCTCCCCTAGAGTCCCCCATATTCCAAGGCTTTTTGTCCCACATGGACTGCCTTCTGCACCCAGCTCTGGCCAAGGACAGCCCAGCCAACCTCTCAAACATTCTGGAAAGTGAGTTTCAAATTAAACTCTGACCAGCTCCAAAGTGTTCTGCAATTTGGTGAATAATTGTTTGGCATTCACCTCACCTACTATCTTCATGATTATATAAATCTGAGACTATGCCCTCTTAGCCTTCTCCTCTCGGAGCAATGATCTTTCAGCCTCACAGTATAAAACTGCTCCATCCTTTCTATCACAATCATTGCTCTTATACTTTCCTGGACCTTCTCTCTACCTTCATGAACCCCTGAGACCAGAACTGTAAGTGGTTCTCAAGATGTGAATTTTCATGGCATGAAATCACAGAGATTAATTAAAGGAAAACTTCACTGAGAGCTGGGTATTTTTTGGGTTTTGGTTTGATTTTGTCTTTTTACATAATAAGAGCAAGCAAATAAAGTCACAGTTAATTCAGTTTGGAACAAACCAAGTATTGTTCAAATCAATAGGAAAAAAAGGCTGTAAATTACTGAGTCCTAAGTCCAATTTCAATAGTACCTCCAAAGCAAGTATCCAGCTGATATGACTATAAATTTATCTTAAGGGACTGAAATGGCCCCATTAACACTGTGGTGACATATGGAGAACTGTACAATATTGGCAACTCCAACTACACCCACATGTGTTCCCTAGAAGAGAGATGGAGCATCTAGGCTCCTGGGGCAGTGGTTAAACTGCTTCCCAATTCAACTGGCATTTTCACAAATGCCTGAACAATTGTCTCATCATGTGCAAAACCGGATACCCTTAGGAAAACACTAGATTAATTGCTATCTGAATACGATTCTAACTCATAGTAGAGTTGCAGCTGCTCACTTGCACCTACAAGGAAGAACATCCTATAAGGATGTTGGTTGCACAAAATACCCAAGAAAAACAAGACACAAAGGTCTTTGCCAGAGAAATGCATTTCTCAGCCAGAAGTTCAAACTCTCTACCTGTTTTCATACTGCAATTTCTGCATAATCTGTTTCTGTTGAGGCTTCACAGATGTAGATAAGGAGACAGCTTTCTGGGGATGATTCCTTAGACAGTGGAGCTCTTTAGTTCCACCTTGTATCTCTTACTCATCAAAGCTCTGCACTCTTTCACTCTAGTCTTCTGTGAATTTTTTGAGTGCTGTCTTTACAGAGATTCCTTTAGGACTGCAAAGGGAATTGTTTTATTCAGATTTCTAAAAATGGATGTCCTGAACCAATAAATCTTGCCCCAGTTCCACATATATTAAGTTCATTAGCTGGCTAACACAGTTTTCTTGACTTACCTCTTTCCCTCAAATATCTTAAGATTCTTTTGCTTCACAAATATCTGCAATCTTTATTCTGTCTGCACGGGTGACATTAACAAGACCAGAAGTCATGGCAGCCAAGCTCATTATCACAGATATTAATTGTTTTCATTCTTTACATTCTCCTTTTATAGCTTTATAAATAGCTCATTGTCTTTAATGTGTGTCTGTATTTAAATGCTTACTTCAGTAATGCCTGTTTCAGTAAGATGATGACTTTTGAGTGAGAGGTCTGAATGCAAACTACTACAACACAGCAAAAGAAATATTTCCAACAACTCCAGGGATTCAATATCCTTGATTTCCTGGGTGTAAAAAGTAATCATAAAACACCTGTTGCCAGACACCATTATGAAAAACTGCAATATTCCTTTTACTGGCATTTTATTACTAGATTGTTTCTTGGAATAGTCCTTCGGCATCTTTCTATCAGCATCACACAGACTTGATTAATTTCAAGGCTGCCTGTCATGGAGCAGTTGATGGTTGAGGATACAGCTGGGCAATTGTATCTTTCTAGCATTTTAATAACCAGGCTTGCCATTAGATTGCATTTGGCCTTTAGACAGTAAGACATGTCTTTCAGGTATCTGTTGTACAGACAATATTGCCTTTTTATGCTTACCAGGTTGTGTAGGTCGTGTAGAACCACTTTTGAATGACCATTAAGATGTGACACGACATTCTGCAAGCCGTGTAAAATAAATCAACTAAAAAAAGTGCAACTCTATGAGAGAGAAACGTTCCTGAAGAGTTTTGTGTCACATACTCTCTTACATTTTATTTTTACTAATTATTGCCTATACTTGTCAAAACAAAAAGCAGGGGCAGCCAAATAGAGCAGGTTTAAATGATGAAAGACTACCCAGAAACTGAAGGATGAAGAAAACAAGTATCCTTGTTTTCTTAGCTTTTATCAGAAAAGTTGTTTCAAGATGGAATCACAGTCCTTCAGAAAATGAACTACATGATGAAATCTTTCATTCTGCTTTGAAATTCATGTAACACCATTTCTGCACAGAAAATTGGCAAAGTATGCTCTCTTTGATTGCATCTTTTTTCTCATGTCTTGTGATAAAAACAGTTGAAGAAAGAATGGAGATGAAGTCCAGTCATATATTCACTTCTTTGTGATGATTGATATCATATTATTTAAGATATTTCTTAAGAGTTAAGTTATATGCAGAGAACTAAAAATTCCAAAACTCTCATAATACGGCTGGGGAGTAGATAACCAGAGAGCTGCAGTGGAAGGAAATAACTGGAAACATACTGAAGTTTATTACAAAGTAAACTTATCCTTGACAATGATTAGTTATTCAATTTGTCTTCATCCAGCCCATGCAAAAGGACATTCTTTAAAAAAAATCACAACAACTTTTAGCCTGTTGCCTCACAAGGTGTTGCTAAACAGGACAATTGGAAATTATCTTTGATAGAGCACTGTAACTCAGATTTATTGCCTTGACTTTATTATACTCATGATCATCCTCATTCTTTTAGGCACTGAAGAAACACCAAAAACAAATGTACACAAGGGAAAAAGAGCTTCCCCAGAAGTGTAAGATTTTTAATTGGAAGATAAGGTATATTGGTTGGATCTACCATCCCAGTGAAAGACACAAAGAGATATCAAAGCAATAATCTTTCCTCACGCCCATGGATTTGACTTTTCCCCCCTCTGGTCTGCTCGTGCATTGGCTACTGATGCTGATCATGACATGAGGTTTGACACAGCACTCCTTGGAGAGTTTGTCAAGAAGCTTCTGCAATATGAGCTGTCTATTTGTCAGCCTTCCCCCCTCTTCTCCTCATCAAGTATTCATTTTTCAGAGTAGTGATGACAGATGTAAAGAGAGAGAATATATGGGGAATATCATGTTGCTGTCACTAACGCCGGGCATCAAGTCATGCCTGAAAGAATTGTGCTGTGCTACGTTATGAGCAAAATGTGCACCCGGGTTTTCGCATGGTTGCAAGCTCGTTTTGTTTTTTTATAAAAATCATCAATCTTGTTTAAAAAAATATTATGTGAAATAGGATGGTATACAGAACTTCCTGACTTTCATCAGTATTCCAGATATGGATCAGATGAGGAGCATTAACTGAAATGAAATACAAAATGATGATATACTCTTTTTCATAATGCATGAAACACTAAAGTAGAAAAGGAATTTATTGACTAGGAGCTATAGAACAAGCACAGGAAAATATTTTTCACTGCATGTACACCTTAATTGTCTAATTCATTGCCCCAGAATCTCACAGATCAAAATCACTGGACTAAATTATTGAATAAAAAAAATCCATCAAATACTCACTCCTACACAGATTTAGGAGAGCCAGGAGATTGCTGAAGAGAAAGAAAAAAAGAGAACAGTGTCTGAGGGATGGGCTTTCATTATTGGTTTAAAATATTGTCTCCAACTTTCTACAGAGCAAGAGCTAAGAAGACATACACACAGTGGTCAAGTGTATAGTGATTAAATTGATGTCACACATATGTTTATTGTCAATACTATTTCTAGTATATCAAATTACATATAGAAGCCACAAAAATACATTTCCAAATATTATAGTTTGGGTATTTTTTATGCGTTAAAGGGATTATAATTATCATCTTGTTTCCAACAAAAGAAAACAAGAACTTTATGTTTGGTTTGGATACCATTATACGTTGCTATCATAGAAAATAACACTGCAAAGCAAAGTATCAAGCTAAAATACTTTTTTTAATTATTCTACAGATTGTGAAAATAATGATAAAAATAATGAATATTAAAATTGGTGGTGCACTTTTGCTTTCTCCATCGTCTTTCTGCTGCTTAGAAGCAGATTTTTCCAGGTGTGAATGGGGGCTAACTTCTCCTGATTGCCTGACATCCAAGAGCTGTAGATGCTCTGGGACCCTTTTTACTTTCATAGCAATTGCATGTTGAGGATTTCACCAAGAGACGCATTTTCCTGTTGGAGAGCTGCATAAATTTTGGAAATACTAATTTGGCTGTGTCGAGTACTGATACTTGTTAAATCATGGAGCTCTTTAAGTTAGATAGATCATGGTTTTTCAATTTGTGACTGTGGTTTAAAATGATGAAATAATCTTTTTCTTTTCTTTGTTAAACTATTGTACATTTTACTCATCTAATTTGTTGGATTGTTAAAAGAAAGCAGAAAAAATTTTTTAGAATTTCCTAGTTGCAGAGCCATTGGAAAAACTACCAAGAACATAATAATTTTCCTGTAGGAGCATCAGTCATGTGTTCAGTTCCTCCCATGAAAGTTGTCCAAAAAATCATAGCAAAATGAAATCAGATGTACTACCTTGAAATTCCTGGATGATTCCTTTTAGCTTGTTCATTGCTTTATTTCTGAAGAGTAAAAGAAGGCTGTACAAATATAATTTATTTTATGTAATTTTCTTCTTTCATTTTATCAGAATAAGCCCTGCTAACCTAAAACTGAATTCATGCGATGATTTTCAGTGGGCTGCTAAATACTAATGAAAATATATTGCAGTTATTTATCTCATCCTCCAACATTTCTTCTACCTGTACAGTGATTTTAGGTTAAAACCTTCCTAATGTTTTTGTAGAACATACAACAAGGGCCAGTCTTAGAGAATTATTCCTGGCATTTGGGAAGAGTTTGTAGAAAAGGTATTCAGCAAAGGGAAGATATTTCCACTTGTATCCATGTTCTAAAGTAAGGACACTGCAACATCAGTCACTACACAGAATTTTGTTAAAAGAAACACATATTTTTTTGCAAAGAGAATCCTTATCCTGATGGTACTTCAGGGTTTGAATCTCATTTTAAACACAGGTAAAAGCAACAGGAACTGAATAATGAAACAACACTAATTCACAATGCTACACGGGTAGATCATTAGCTATGTGTACACATGATCTGTTTTTTAATTCAGCCCTGCAACACCCACTCATATTATTCTTTGTAAGAAAGCTAGTCAAGCCAGTCACTGAAGTGGAAAATTGTGTACTTGTTTGTAAGACTAAGGCCTGCAAATGTTTACTAAAAACAAACACTCTGCAATCATACCTCAGGTGTTAATCAGTAGCTCTGTCATCAATGCAAGAATTCATCACGTTTGTTGTATTCCCTTTTCTGCACATTTAAATGTTGTTGCCTTGGACTACTATAAATTACAGGGATGGTTAATAACACACTTTGCTTTTTCCTATTCTTCTACCTGACTGGCCACAAGCAATAAGAATATTAATTTTTCTGTGTGTCTGAAATTATTACCAAAAGTCACGCTGAAAGCAACTGCCAGTACTGGGCTGGTACTTTCTGTGCTTGATGCAGAAACCTTGATTAAATTGGCTTTTCCATCCGGCTACATTTGTTATATGTTCCACTTATGCATTTGAATATATGCTATTTTTTTTTATAGCTCTTTAGGCAAACTTGCCATTGAAATGAGCCATTTCCAAAGGGTGTAAAGTAGACTACCTTCTTTCCCAGCAATCATTTATGTAGTCCATTTCCTAAGGCAGATTCCTGAGGCAATAAAGGCAATCATGATTTACTTTCAACACAGATACTGGATATTTGACATATACAACATTCGAGGTAATACCAAGCCATTTATCAATGACATAATACCTTGGTATTACTTGCTCTGGATTGTTTTTGTTCAATAAAATTCTGTTTAATAATTATAAATAGCTATTCTAAAAGTAAACAAATAACTGGAATGGGTGCACTGACATATGCATCATTCACACAACATCAGCAGTATATCTACAACAACTGTGTTGTCATTTAATTGCTTTTATTCTCAGAAAATATTATTGTGTGAAAGTTTCCTCTTTGAAATATGCACTCGTAAGAATCAGCTCTATGTCAGATGTTCCTTCCTTTATAATTTTCAGTTAATAGGTAGTTAGAATAAAGTTCCCATTTATTTCTGCATGGTTACAGTTAATGATTTCTGAAACCAAATCACTAATGTGAGGCTCACCTCTGAGGGAAAAATGGCAGCAGCACATTTACAAAAATGCATGAATGTGCTATGCATTTTTCACTATATACATTTGCATATTGAATTTATATATTTATTTTTATATAATTTGCATTAGCCTGATCTCATGATAATTAAGCCTGAGAACTGGACTTTTCCTTTTTGGCAGCTGTAAGGAAACAGCAAAGCCTCACACTGCAGAAAATTCCTGGGAAGCATGGAAGAACCTAGATTGCACACTGTCTGAGAACAGGAAAGGCATCCTGTTTCTTCAAAAGCCTGCAAACTTTGAGAAAACTAACAGATTGTCAGGCTGATGGATTTATTACAGTCCTATAACTGGGTTGTGTGTGAAGGACTGAACAAACATTCTCACACTAAGTGTATAAGTACAGTCTTAACTCTGCAATTAATAGATTCATTTTGCTCTCATTTTGTGAGTCTCATTTTCATGCCCTACAAGCCAGCGTGAGCAAAAAGAGTAAAGACTGGCACATTATGGTACACTGAATTTAGCCCCTTTAATTTACATCACTCCCCTCCTTCACATTAAGAAAAATGTCAGATAGGTTTCTTGGTTAATGCTTTGCCACTGACTCTATTTGCTGGTTGTGCGGCTTTAAGGACATTTTTTTGTTTTATGAATGCTCTAACACACACAAATACACCACAATTTAAGAATTCCTGTGGGGGGAAAAAACCCTGGAGCTCCCTATCTGCATAGAAGCATATTTGAAAAACTCATTTTTAGGTGCTTTCCATTTAATCTTTTTGGTCTGGACTCCTTCATGCCTTTAAAACTGAATCAATACTTGTCTGGTATGGGTGGCTTTCCTGGTTTTTTTTCTCCTTGCACAACTCCAGGAGACAACTGCTCTGGTGCCCTTCTACTTGGCAGATCAAAATTTGTACACTTTCTTTGAGACAACCTTGTCCTTCTTACCCTCATAGAATGTATTTTTAATGGTTTAATGACACTCTAAATGGTACTCTTAATTGCACTCTAAAACACCTTCTACTCCTAATAGTAAGACTCCAAAACTTACTGTAACTTTTATGGATATTTTCAATGGAAACAAACTACTGAAATCTCTATGTCTGCAGGCTTTTAACTGTTCAAGCACTGACATGTCCTTTGGCACACAGATGTTTCTTTTCATTTTACAAGACAACAACATAAAAGCCATTGACTAAATGTTGGAGTTCTTTATTTATTTTCCATATGTAAAATAGCATTTGCTGATCATATGGTTGCATTATTTCTAAACATACTATTTCTTACAGCACATAGTTCAAGTCTATTTAGAGGGAAAGGGAGAGGTATATACTTTGAAGAATGGGATGGCAAAAGTTTGATTTTCTAGACTGTAGTATTTGAGTCTGAATATGATGAAGATAACAACGGGAAAGATTAATGTGGAAATTGTGCCAGCAGTCTGGGGGAGGAATTGATGAGAATCTGGACTATTCTTTCCTGGAAAATTTACATGAATAAAGCATTTTTAATTCTACAACGATTTGACTCTAGTTAGTGATAGGATAAATGACTAAGAATGGTCAAGAAAAAATGTAAACACTTAGGGTGAGTTCCCTGATATGTTTTCAGCTAAGAAGGGATATAATGAATACCTGAGAAAATTCATTGCATGCCACTGTGTAGGACTAGAAAAACTGAAAAATTGTTACTTAGAATTCTTTCCTAAGACATTTTGTACAAGTTTTGAACCATGCTGTCCTATGTGCTTTGTTCATCTGTGGTGTAGAAAAGCTCATATAAATTAGAATCTGAATACTGAATCTAGATGCAGCTACAGCCTATGGTCCCTAATTACTGGACAGAAGCAAAAGTTCTTGCTTATGGGGAAAATACTGCATTTATGCCTATGCTTCCACTTCAAAGAAATGGATACAGCTGTGCAGCTGGAGCAGAAGTGAAACTAGAGAGCTGTTCTGGAGGGTATTCTTGGATACACATTTTGCATGTTACTTCTCATTTGCTCAAATGGAAAATGATTATGTGCCAATTTGGCACATGCTTCTTCCTCTTCTCTTTTAGCTTGAGTGTTTTGGCCACTCCAGTGCATAGTCATAACCAATATATTATCCACTCTCCACCTCTACCGGAACATCCTTTCCTTCAAATGGAATATTTATGTCTATTGCTCTTCATTGGCATTTTGAATAATATATCAGTATACCTTTATACCTATACACATGAAAAAATATGAGAAAGCACTTTTTTTTCTTCTTTTTTTTTTAATTAAGAAACTAAAATTTTCTAGCAGGAGTGCCTACACTGGCTTTCTTATATTCTCCTGAGTAAAACAAAAGCAAAATAAAAGGAAAGAAGGATTATCATATAGTGTATCACAGGCAAATTCAGTGTGATAATAGGATAGAATGCCATGGCATTAGGATTGACATAGCCTGCTAATGACACATTTTCTGATAGTTATGGTTTCCAAATATATTTTTAACTTTTTAGGTGGTGACAGAGACATTTAATAAGCTTTTTCAATTACTATAATTTAGCACAATCAGAAAGGAAATTAAAAACACCAATTCCCCATCCCTGGAAATGTTCAATACCAGGCTAAATGGAGCTTTGAGCAATCTGGTTTAGTGGAAGGTGTCCCTGCCCATGGCAGGGGTGTTGGAATTGGATGATATTTAAGGTTCCTTCCAACCAGGCCATTCTACAATTCTACAGTGTGTTGAATACTACTTTAGTATCATTCTTTAGAATGACAATTATCTGTTGCCCAAGATCTTATAATTCTTATAGGTAAATTGCATCATAATCTGTACTAATAACAGATATGTATAAGGGATATACCAGTGACCAAGTCACATATCTGACACAATGTTCTTAGTGAGTATTTGAGAAGTATATTTCCTTTGCATTTAAATTCATTTATTTTTTTAAAACTGACTGAATAATTTCTCTTGATGTTAAAAATTCTATAGCCTCAAGTTTTAGACTTCATTGTACATTTATTTAAACTGTAGGATAGAAGAAGTCCATGATTAAATACAAGCTAAAGTTAAAAGTACATGAGTTAGGCAAGCCCCAGTTTCAGCTTACAACCATGGACAGCAGTAAGTTACTGACTCCAGGATACTAGAGGTCATTGCTCTAGGACCTGGATAAAACCAGACCAGAATTAACATGGCTTTTTATGAGTTATTTCCTTGAGATTTGTTTTACATCACTTCCCATTTTTTTTCTTCATGATTTAAAACAGAAATTTAATCATACTTTATATTTTGATGTTTGACTTCTCCAGTAGCTAAAAAATACACATTTTTATATTCTTCCTTGTACCTTATATTGGTATTGTAAAAAAGGTCTGAAATATGGATGTTGAATAGCAGAAACTCATGCAGCCTGAGGAGAAAGAGGTCAATGAAATTATCCTACAGACCTGCCTGCAAAACCCTACCATAATGAAGTGTTTTTCCATATAGGTAACAAATATATGCTATTTGACTGAAAAGCCTGGTCCAGACAGAATGAAAGAGAGAAAATACCTAGAGCTGTAACCAGCACTTATTCTTTATACACTAAAAAACTTGTAAGGGATAGATTCATGGCTTGAAAATAGACTAACTAATGACTTTCTAAATATTTTCCTTCATATACCAAGTAAAATGTGATAACTTGGTTACATTTCTAAGTTATACACCTCCATATTAAAACATTTACTGTATATTATTACTGCACCCCGGAAAAATATAACAGAGTTGTGTAACTCAAAACATAGACTTACAAGAAAGCAAAAGTAGAATTTTTCTTGTAAGTAGCAAGGAACAATAGTTTCAGAATGAAGATCCTGTCAAATATCATGCTTGTTCCATGCAGCCTTTGAAGGATCTGGCCCATTAAGTTTAAAAAATGTGGCTCAGTATAGATTTTGTAACTGAATCACCCAGGTTTAGAAATTGTCTATCATTCCAAAACATTTTATGTTTGAAGAAAACAAATACTTTGCAAAATAGATCTTGTTAGTAACTTTAAAGGAGACAGCTCTGTATCACTTATATTTGTAACAACTTTGGAGGAATGACCTTGTGTACATAAAGATTAGAAAAGTTTTATAATAAAAAAAAACCCAGAATCTAAAAGAAACCCATAACAAAGTGGCAGTGGCAAGGGACAGTAGTCAGACATTATGATTTGATAAATTCAGATGAGGCATCAGAAAAGATTTTTAATATTGGAAATGATTATACAGAGCTGAGGAGCTTCCCATCCATGGATGCTGTCAAGGTTCACTAGACAAAGCTACAGCTCATCTAATCTAGGTTTGGATGGATCACCTCCACAGCACTCAGTCAACTTTTCTATAACTCCACTGCTACTACATTTATAATTATTTTAGGTCTTTCCTTCATAGTTGTGTCCTGCTTGTTGTATTTACTTTCCTTTCAGAGGCAATGGGAATAAATGGCTCTCCAAAATAAGATCACAGAATACTCTGAGTTGGATGTCACCCACAAGGCTCATCAAGTCCAACAGCAAAGTGAAAGGCTCATTTGTGGATTGAACCCACAACCTTGGCATTATGAACACTACACTCTAACCAACCGAGCTAATTTCACATATGCCTCATTTCTTTCAGCTGTTTAAAGAAGGGTTGAACTGTACACTAGACTATCCTGACTGCAAACACATCTAAGACTGAAAACTTGGGAGCTGCTGGTATGTTTATGAAACTTATTCAGTGATTACTTCAGGTAAATTCCATAAGCAGTCTGGAAGGAGATGGAGCTTTAACTCCATCCTGTTGACAGTTCTTCCTGATGAGTTTCACTCTAGTTTTGCTGTACTAGTAACAATATCAGGAACACAATAAAGAAATAATAGATGTCTCAAAAAAATGAACATTTTCTTTCTTTTGCTATTGTCCAGCAGTTGGGTTTCCTACAAAGTTTTCAGAAGTTCCAGCCCAAGAGATGAAATAAGAAATATCCCTTAGCCCATTGTCTTTGTCTTTAGCACCCTAAAATATATGAGCGCCTCGATATGGGTTTCATCTCCATTTCTGCACACCCAAATTGCCAAAACTAACCTGGGAGATTTGAAAAGTAAGAAATAGAAAAAAAACTTACTTGATTTTCAGCAGAGATAATAGAATAAATTAACAACTGTTATTTTTTAGCAAGTAGAAGTTTTAAAGAGACCCAATAAAGAACTTTAAAATAATAAATCCCCCCAACCTTTAACTTAAATATGTTTACCTGTTCTACCATCTTACTGAAACTCATTTAATTTAGCTTTGCTCCAAGGTACTTATTCTAGACCAGGTTGAATTGCCTTGTTTTAGTGTTTGGTTTTCAAAAGTCTATTGTATATGTGGAAGCTTTAAAGGCATGTTGATGACAATGTGCTGTAGGTTAGGCATTTGAATGAGCTAATAGCTCACACTTCAGGGGCAGGTTTTCTAGAATATGCACACACAGTTATGGAACCAAAAGAAACAATTATGGATACAGCTGGTCACCAGAAAGTATGGTAGATCACTTGTGTCTGCAAATTAAAGGCACTCAAATGAAAATATATTACTGAAAAATTAAGAAAAATTGACAGTATTTGGATACTGAGCCTTCTAGGAGAATAAATGACATTTTACCATAGCAACTTAAAGATAATGAATCTGAAGCTGATGGAAGTCTGTTGCTTAAGGGGATAGATTCTGAACCAATACAGCTTACTTGTGCTCATGAATACTTAGTTGTTTATTTTTACTACTACTAATAGCAAAGGACTGCTGAATTCTTCATGTTCATGTCTTCAGACCATGACAGTCATCTGCAAATGCTATCACAATTGGTTGAGATACATGATAGTGTTTTCAATTGTATATTGCTTTCCAGTGAGCTTGTTATCCTAAACTTTAATGATCAGGTTGTGCTGGATTATTTAATCAATAGTAACTTTAGGTACCATGGCATGTTCAGAATACTACTAATCTTTACATTATTTTGCTTGGAATGCCATACTTGTACTTCAGTTTCTCTGTGTTCACCTTTTCTTTGTCTTCCTTTCCATAAAAAGGAGCTAAATAATTACAGAAATGAGTTAATTTATTTGTGAAAGATAACATCTCTATTGTCTTCTCACTGGGATTTGAGGTAGACTGAGTTAATGAGACATGCACTTCAGTCTTGTTTTTCTCCACTGTATCTAAATGGTAGTTATTATAGATCTATTTTCTCCCTTCTTTTTTAGCAGTCACTCACCTTTGACATATCTTTTAAATTACACCACTTGTCTTTAGAATTCTCCATGTTGCTGTCCATTTGGAAGCTTCATTAATTTTTAAAGTCCTATTTTAACAAGTTTCTTGTTTTTAGAAGAATTAGCTGCATGAGTAATTGATCCAGCTAACATTCATTCCTGCATTGCCTGACATGCTACTGTTACTGACAGGCTACATTGTTTAGCTGTATTTTTTTTCCTCCTTTCATGTTTTCTTCATCTACTTAAAAGTATACCTTCTCTAGACTTTATAGTGCTCACTCTGATCTAAGAGAATTTGATAAAATTTCTTATTTTATATTATTAGGTAAGAGACTTAAAACTAATATCTCAGAGAAAATGAATTCCTTGGGTAGTGAACTGATCTGGCTTGAAACATATTTACTGTCTTTCTGCACTAATCTCCATTTTGTACCAAAAATGTATTAACCAAAGAATGAGAAACAATATCTCTAGGAACTTCAGGTGAAGATTAGATTGAGTCCTGAAAAAAACCTCTCAACATATGAGTACATTTTATAGCTGCAGTAGGTGTTCAGAAGATGTCTTTCATAACTACTAAAATGCTCATCTTTTAGATTTCTTTCTACTTGTTGAGTTTAGCTACTCTTTGAAAGCTGTGTTCTTTAGGGCAAAAAAGCCTTTTCTAAATAACTGTACAGTTCCTGATTATCCAAGATTTAGGTACAACTAATTAGGATAATGGGAGTGTTATGAAGTGTGAAAAGAATCCCACAAAACTATGAAGGCTCACTCAGCAAAGAGTGTTGCTGGCTAAAAATTAACACTTAAAAAAATCTGGTTCACTTATTTTATTACGTTTCAGCTTTGTGCATCTTCACAATTCCTGATTCCTGATGGTACCAGCAACAAAAGGACTGAAGGCAGAACTCAAACTCAGTTTGTTTTTACAAATGCAGCTATCTAAAATTAATGCAATAATTCTCACAAGGAAATCTAATCCCTATTCCACTACAAAGCTGAGCTCAAATGTATATACCTGCATAGATCTTTGAGTCACTTTACTCATGTCAGCAGTATTTAACTATAGAGAGATGACTGTCACGAACATGGCCCACCATACAAATGATTCAAAAGGCTTATAAAGAGAGTTAGATTTTAGGTACATATTTAAGCATTTTTCCTCTGAGCTCTTACAACTTAGTAGTCTCTATTTTGAAGAAATATACTAATTCTCCTGTCTCGCATGGCTGTGGTGGAAAACCTGTGCTCTAAACAGTATATATTGCCTATATATTACTAACTGCAATATATATATTTAGTAACTGTTGAAGAACATTGCAACATGTACATAAGAGAAAAAAAAGTCCTTTTTCTTTTCCTCTTATTTTATATGGAGCTTGTATGACTGATGTTACTCAGACTACCCAGGTTACCCAAAACAGGGATCAAGAAATAAACAATCAGATCTTTTTCCACTGACAGAATCAATTTCCCATTTACTTTCTGGAAAACTAATTTTCTTCTACAAATTGCCTTTCAACGACTACTTTGGTCCACTAGGATTCCTTCTGAGGCCTGCTATTACATGGTTTTAACTTTGTTCCCTGTGCTGTCTGTTTGGGATTTCTGGCAGACATCACAAGCTAACAGCCAAACGGATCAGAATTTCATAAATATGGAAAGCAAATACTTTGTGCAAGCACAGATATGTGGCTTTAACATACTGAGATATTTTTTAATCTCTTTTTGCTAGACCAGTGCTAGACTCCACCAGTCTTCTGGGGAATCTGACAGCTCATTTGAGAATGCTCACTTGTGCTGTAGTTAAAAGAGCTTTCTGGAGGCTGAAGTACCAAAATCTGTTTCTCTGCACAATTAAAGCACTTCAAAAGTGAAGGTTTCAGGGGACTATTGCTCTGATACAGAACTAAGGATTGACAAGACAAGTATGAAGTCTACCCTCATTTTCTGCAGTCTGCAGGATATTGGGTTTCATCCATGCTTTAAGAAGTTTGTGCTAGGTTGTGCTAAGTTGTAGGAGCATTTCATGTCTTGATCTGAGGATATCAGGATATCAAGCATATATAGACTTTTCCCACAGTTAGCGTCTTCAATCCTCTGGATTGTTTTATTTTTTTATTGTTTGGTTACTTTGTTTGATTTGGTTTGATTTCCTTCCTCTACTTAAATGCACCTCAGTTTAATTTCTGAAAAATGACTCAATATTTTTGTCTGGAAGGTATTTTGGTACTCAGACCAAGTCACTTTTCTTTTTTCTTTTTTTTTTTTTTCCCCAAGAAATTTACTGTCTAGAGATTTTTTTCATCTTTCAAAAAACTTGTGTAGTTTTTTTTTCGCATCTGTCATGACTTCTTCTCCCTTCTCAAATTTAGGGACACAAACTCTACAAATTTTTTTCATATCTTAGGCAAACACTTTTATGAAGCAAGCTGATTGGTCTTGTCTAGTTAATTCCACTCTTCCATTGTATAAGTAAGTGTATTTAAAAATCTGTCTTATATATCTTGTCTGATGTGCTTTTTGTGTTATAAAGGGAGCATGAAAATAGATTTGCTCAGGGCCTATGGAATTGTCCCAGTTGTTATAGTTCATATTGCTACCCTAGTATTTTTACCATCGTTTTCCAACTTTGGAAAGAAAGAAGAGTACATTTTCTATGACAAGTTTGTCGGAGTAATCATCTGCTATAATTTTGAATCTTGTTAAGTCAACAAAGTTTTGAAAAGGCAAGAGAAATATTGCTAGTAAAATTTATAACTTGGTTTCCTAGTGCTTCCAAGGATAACCAATAATCACTCATGGGTTGGAGAATGAGGGCAGTGACCTCCTGGCACCTGGGCTGTCCCAGCTTCTGGCTCCCACCTTGGAGCAGACCCCATCCCTCCTCTTCCCTGCTACTTTATGTTGAATGACATGCTGTTGCTGTCACCTGTATTAATGAAGTTGTACACAAAAATAAATGCAAAATGCTTTGTGCTGCAATCAAATATATTTCAGTGTACAGAATAGTATTTCTTCATCTATTATAATAAAAATACCTAAAAAATACAAAGAATATTCTGTTATTTTGCAATCATAAACATTTTGAAACAAACTAAACAAGCACAACAAGCACAAACATGATACTCTGCATTCTTTTTAGTTCATATTTTTCTTTGCAATTCTCAATATTTTCCTGTTAAATTAATTAAAGAAATTATATTTCTTTTGTAGAAAAAATGTATACTTCTAGAAGGCTGTGCACTGCACATAACTTAAAAAACCCCCACAATTAATTTTAATGCCCACAGCAGGTGCATTACATTGTTAAGCAGAATTTTTGTCATTTTAACTGAGCCCACTGCAGTGGAGAGCAGTGATTTTGTGAGGTAGCAAGGACAGTCAAAAGATAAGTAAAAGCAGTCAGAACAAATGATACATATTCTAGAGTGATAGCAGCCAAGGACTATGTGGATCCTCTTCATTTCAAAACACTATAGTTAGAGGGGACTTAATTCTGAATAGTTCTATTTGTTGATATTTGCAAGAGAATGAGTAGGTTGCAAGCTTTTTGTTGCTCATCTACAAAACTGTAGCGTTTTGAAAATAAATAACGTTAAATGCGTCTTGTTTAAGTGGTTCTATAACCTCTGTTTTAATAAAAATATTATTTATGGAAATGACCCAATGTTCCCTAAATTCTAACAGACTGTTTGCTCACTAGTTCAAGGTGGTGCTTTTCTTATAATGCTTCTGCAAACAGATTTAGTTTCTCTTTTAATCTGCTATTTCTATGTTCTCTCTTCTCATATGCATTCATGGATCTATTTCTTTTCTCCTGTCCAGAACTTCCATGCATTTCACTTCTGATCTCAGGCTCAAAAACATTTTTAAATACCATACCCAGAACTGGCCCTACAGTTTGTCTTCCTCTACAGCTAGCAAATAATACTTCATATTTTTTATCTCTGAATAAATCAGGTTTATACTGTGCATTCTGGAATTTGCATTCAAAACAGGGAGAATTATCTCTGGAGAGCTGAGAAAAAATGGAAGACGTCTTGAGTGATCCAATTCACATTAGCCACTGAACTACTTCTGAAATACTCCAGATTTAAGGAAGCTCAAAAATACTGAAATGAATCTTCATCTCCTTTGCTTGTGTTCTCTCAAGAAAAGCAGCAAGAAAACTCCCCCTCAAGAGCACACATCTTTTCCGAACAGAATAGAAAGTGCTATGAATAAAACTATTTGTGACAGAGATGGACTTGAAGCCTAAAGCATGGAAAGAATATTTGATCTATACATTTTATAACACAAAAGCAAGGACTGAAAACCTACCCTACTGAAAGCAATTTCAAAATTCCCATTCTCCTTTAATAGCCAGGTTTTTACATGAAAGATTTTTAAGGAGGGAAAAATTATGTTTTTAGATTCTCTTCTGGGGGCACTGCAAAAACACTGCCAATAATTTCCCAGCAACATTTTTAACTTAAGTCCTTGCTGCAAGGTTAACATTTGAATCCAAGAAGGCAGGGGTTTGTTCAGTTTGCATTTGAATTTGTCTGTTTTGCATTTTGTCTTTTAGAGAAAGATATGCATTCTGAAGAGCTTTACACACACTTAGCATTTCAAGGTTAAAACTGTGGTTCTGACTCATTTCTGCCAACAGAAGTGGCTCCACTTTCACTTCAGCATCAAACCCTTCTGGGGTCCATGCCTTCAGCTTCATCTTTATCTGCATGAAGGAAGGTGGTGGCCATTTCAGTGAGTCATTTTCTGTTTGAGGACCAGGAAAGATGCAGAAGCAGCTCTTGTAACATTTTTCATTCCTTAGCTCCTGCAGCTCCATGGTGGGTGCTTTGCTGCTGTAACAGATGCAGGGGAACATGAATGTCAAGGTGCTGGGAGCAGGACACCAGTAGAGGAAACAACTTGGTCAAAAAAGTTATCTAAGTTATACAGTCACATTAGACTATGAAGCCATTTTCTCTAATCTCTTTTCTTATTGCTAGTCCACAAGCTGCAGAATAAAGCCAAGATATTTATCAGCATGCTTCATTTTATACTTGATATTCTTAAATCCATTAGAATTGAAGAAGAGAAATATAACTGCACTGGAATTCTGTCCTATGAAAGAGACAGGGAGGCACTGCTAAAAAACAATGGCTGCACCCAATGAGGCACATCAATGCATATCGAGTGGGATGCGTAAGAACTGGCATCCTCTATAAACAACATTTCTCCATTTATGTTTCAGAAGAATTTTCTCCAAGTCTACAACATGCACAGAGACAGTTTTCACCCCTTTACCATGTGGTTTTATTTCTCATTATGTTCTCTATATAGAACTTCATGTTCTATACCTGATGCATTGTCTTCTTAGTACCTTTCTTTGATTGACAGCTTTCTTTTAAATATTTGTTTATCAGCTTGGCTGAACTTTTTCATCTACTTACTAGCCAGTAGAAGTTTTCTTTTATTGTTCATTTCATGAACAGAGATGACAAATATAATTTTAAATTGCTGTGCTATTCACTGTATCTTGAGAAGTACAAAATTAAGACTTGAGCATAAAAGAAAAGCTTAAAAAAAGAATAAAGAATCCATACTTTTGCCATTTTTGCTATAATTATTCAAATGAATTGACTTGGTCTTTTAATTGAATTAATTCAAGGTTGCTATTTTTCTTTCACAGAGAACAAATTCCACGGTTATTTATTAATGCAACACACTATAAACACACAAAGGGGAAAATGGCATTGAAATAGCACTGTGTAACTACTTTGTAAGTAAAACACATCTGAATTAGACACCTTTGAAAGTTTTGTTGTTAACACTTGTGTATCATAATTTCCACAGGAAGCAACTGAGAAGTTAGCATAAAAACCCTCTAAGTTATTGAAATGCACAACACAACAACAAACCTAAGTGAATGGACACAATGAAACCTATGGTAAACTGTTCTTTTTTGTGAACTCAATAAGCTGCTCCAATTACACTTTTTTCCCAGTGTGCTGATACATGTTATCAATTATTCTATATTTTCTCCATATAAACTAAAACTCCAGAAAAATAAGAGTAGAACTTTCTTCAACAGCCTGTTGTGGCACCCTGAAGCCAAGGTTAAATAGAAAAATGCTCCCATTTTAAATTTTCAGAATAACCTGTTTTCTTTGTGGAAAGCTTTTAGAAGGAGTATCAGTTTGCATTGTGTATCTATACAGAACACTTTTTGGAGAAGAAAGCCAAAAGCTGATATTTATATATTTTATTTTCAGACCCTGGGAACTTCATTGTACAATCACATAAAACATGTGGTAAATGTGTCACTAAGGAGGCGATTCAAGAAAAGGAAGCACTAAGTCAAATCCATTTCACTACAAATAAATGAACAAAATAGGCCACTAAACAACTGGGTTCATGTGCAGATGAAAAGTGACAGAGAGAAGGACATACCTGCATGGAGATGAGATGCATCCCTCAGCATATCAGTGATTCTGCTCCCCTGCCCATCCACAATTTTTCTGTCCTTTCCTGTGGAAAGCAAGGGATAGAAGGATGGGAAAAAACTCCATGCTTGGCTGGCTCTTCTCTCATGGTTAGTGGAATATACTTGGGAACTTGGAGGCTTTGAACGGCTCTAAGATGCCCATTCTCTCTCTGGTTAGGAGCAGCCTGAGACAAGTCAATGAGTTCTGCATCAATCCTGAATTAATTGTGATAGTGGATGCCACACTTAAGACCCCTGTGCCTCAACCAACTTAAATACTGTAGCAAATATCCATATGTATTTCATATTTACATGAAAGATATGAAATATATGAAATGCATATATATTGAAAACATATGAATTCATATTAAATTTATAGGCAAATATATTCATATTAATGTCTTTCCTATTTATAGGCAAATATGTGGTTCTCACAAGATGTGTGTCTATTGGAGTGCAAACATTCACCTCTGTGAAATGTTGCCACTTAGGGCAATTTAATTTAGTTTATCTCTGCACAGGTAAAGCATTGGTAATAATATTCATGATAATTAGCCTTATCTTCCTTGAATATTGCTGTTGGTCTGTGGGGAAAAATATTCTTAAAAGCTGAAATTCAAAGGCTTCCTTTCTGGTTTTCATTGCCTTTTTAATTAACCATTATTTCAGTCTCTAAATATTTTATTAGGAAAAAATTAAAATTTAAAAAACCCCATACTTTATTTTTAAGACTACTTCCAGATCAAAAGAGATGATCAGAGATGGCACTTTAGCTCTGAGGTTACCTTCAAGCCATCAATAAGAAAAAACATCTTTCAGTGATTTGAGTCCATCTCCCCTGAATTAGCCAGCCAAAACAGATAGATGTTTCCCCAAATTAGACAGCTACCTCTGAGTAAGAAACATCCCAAGGCCGGGTACATAAGTTCCCCATTATGTCCCATACAACAGTACTTGGGATATTAGGCAATCATCCTGAATGATCCAGCTCCCTTTTATCTTGACCTGGGCAGCTAGCGAATTTGAAGGTTGCAACTTACTCTCATGCCAGGCCCACAAGATGCTCTTTTCCTGCCCATCTATGCTTCTTTACAGCAATTCAAACCTTTGTCCCAACTATCACAGCTGTCTTTTCAGGACAATTGTTTGTTTTCTAATTGGAGGAATGGGAAACGATTGGTCATTTAAGCGCAGACAGCAAGGAATGACACGTACTGAGCCATTTCCCAGGGCTAGGAAATCATGTTCCTAAACACACTTCTTATACAGTTACTCTTTTCACTCCTGATTCTGCATCAAGAGGCAACAGCCTCACATTTGGATAGTAAGAGAATTATATTATTAAATGTTTATCTTGTGTGTTTGTTACATGAAAACTTTAATGAAGGGATGGTTCTCCAGAAAGGGTAAAGGTATTAGGAGGTTCCAAGATCAGCAGCACCCTGCAGCTTCCTGGGTTTTGAGGCAGCAGCCACATGCTGCTCCCCACGTTCCTCAGATCCACCACTTCGACCTGAGACAGGGAAGATCACAAGTCTTGTGAACTCTCTCAGCAACATGACAGTTGATGTTATGAATGTTCCATTTTTCCACTCGGGAGAAACATGTAATTCATGCCTTGATACCTTTCAACTGCTTTCAAGCACCTAGACAAATTCAGCTATAGTAGCAGACAGCAACTTATCTCTGGGAAGGGTCTCAAATCCCATGACAGAGAACATCAATCTGAACATTAAATTAGAAAAGCTCTATTCCAACAAAACAGAGCAAAACGTTCAAATATGTACTGATCCAGAGCTTCCTTAGGTAGCATAATGCATACTTTCCTACTTCTGGGCAGGCATGTGTACCTTATCCCTTTTGCCAACACAGTCTGCCTGACAGAATGGCATGGATGAGAATCCCAACCAGAGAAGGCCAAGTGCAGCTGCTGATTCACTCCACTTTGGGATGGATAAAACACAGTTCTGAAATAACAATGAGCATTTTTTCTCCTTATCCTTACTTGTCTAGCCTCTATACATCCTTCCAATGGGGTGAAAACTGAGCCCCCTTTTGTCCAAACTTGTTCCTCTTTGCCTGTCATCAACTGCATGGACTGCCTAAACCAGATCTCTGCAGAAATTTATTAGAAGAAAATTCTTTTAGTTGTTTTTCTCTCCTCCACCCACATAACTTTTGAAAAATTTCTAAACCACATCAATTCTTCAAACCATTGGCATGAGATCACTGCTTAAAGCAGGCTTTGAGAAAAACTCTCCCTATTATTTCCTTTAGAATGTTGTTGATTTTTTTGTATCACTCCCCAGTTTACAACCTGAACCCAGGTAATCTGAGAGGCTTGCTTTTCAGTAGGAAAAGTAGAAAACCTAAGGAAATTCAGAACTTTCTGTATGCCTATGAAGAGATTGATGTGTAGGATGGTTCTTCCAAAGGCTCCAATAAGTGTATATCTGACTTCAAGTCCTGTAGCCATCTCATATCATAGGGGTATTTGAGGTGGAACGCTTTGTATGGAGTTTTTAAAAATGTTAACAAAATTTTTGTGTGAACTGAAAGAAAACAAGAACGACAGTGCTTAAGCCCAGAAAGTATAACTAAAATGTGTCTAACCTTTCAAAAGGCCTGTTGTGGATAGAAGACAAATATTAATGACCTTAAAAATGGATGTAGAAAGGCTTGTCTTTCTGGAACTACTTCGTGGAAACTGCCTAGTTGAAAGAAACAAACCAACAAAAATAAAAATGCAAACAAACAAACAAAAACAAAAACAAAAAAAACCAACCAACCAACCAAACAAAAAACCCCCAAAAACTCAAAAAGACAAAAAACCCACCAAAATCAAAAGAGAACCAAAGGAAAAAAAACCAGAACACCCAACTTCAAAACAAAACAAACAAGCAAAACCCATAAAATGAAACAAAAAACAAACCTAAGAGAAAACAAAAACTCAAAAATCCAAAAACCCAAAACCAAATAAAAAACCAACACCAGTAATTTTTTTTTTTTCTATGAAACAACTGTACTTCATAGTGAATACCTCCATGGACATTGTTTATAATGATGGACATTTTCTGATTGCTGCTGTATTTGCTGTTCACTGCAAACAATATGGATTCTCCAATAGCTTTCATGTAAAACAGTGTTAGGTAGGTTTGAAAGAATTTTTGAAATGAACAAAAAATCTTTGTATACCCCCAAATATTAGGCAAATATAAAAAAGAAAATGAGTTCAGGAGTAGGTTAATGAGCTACAACAAATAGGATGAGTGCTTAGTTTTGATTTATTTGAATGTTGCTCAAATTTTAATCAGAACTAATTTAAAATAGGCATAAACCCCAGGAAAAAGTAGATAAAGAAATACTACCATCATTTTAAAATGAAGCTTTATGAGCCTTGAGAAATTAAGAGTTGTATATCTACAAAGATATCTTGTTTTCAAAATTCATTTGATAAATTAATTATCCTAAAAACCTCACTTCCATGTTTCTTTACATGCTTCATTAAGACTAGGATAGGCCCTGGGTAGGCCTGTTTGTAGAAGTTTTGGTCCTGCTGCCAAGAAAAAAACATTACTAGGTGCTCTCGAGGAAGGAAGAACTTGATAATCTTGAGAGAAGAGGATGTAAACTAAAGAATGATGTGCCTGAGCACATCTCAGAAATCCCAAAAGATTGAGGATGCAAACCAAACACACATTATTTCTCCCAATATTTTAAAGTCTGGGGCCTGCCAAAACTCCACCTTCTCTTCATAACCACATGGCACACACATGATAGCCAAAGGACACCTGCTCTCTGAAAAAGACAGAGATTGGTTTCTTTCAAAAGTAATTGCCCACAGCAGTATGGGTTTGTTCTGCCTTTCATTTTTTTATTGCCATCAAATGGAACCAGAGAATGTCACTCTCCTGAAGGATAAAATGGGATTAAGGTATCGCTGTTCTCCATCACTTAAAGGATTTGGGATTACAGTGAAAGTTAAATGAGCCCAAAGTCCAGCTATTATCTGTATCATATACCTGGAGAATAATTAAGTGAGGAAAAATGACATTGAAATTCATTAAAAAATAAATTTAAAAACCCCAATATGGCCTTCTTATGATGAGATTGGTGAAAGTGACAAACAGAAAATAACACCCATTAGAACTGCAAATCTTGCATCACCAGTCACATTACTCTGGCCAAAATATTATTTTTATAGTCCTGAATTCTGAACAGAAAACTATCAGCACCACAATGCCTGACCTGGGAGACTATATGAAAATAAAATAAAATAACGTTTCAGGCTAAACTATATCGATACAAATTATAATGTATTGTACTCTCTCATAGAGGAAGGCAATAAAGCATCACTTTAAGTGGCATTTATAAGAAATAAACAGTTAGGTACTGTAATTTCAAATGAATAGGAGCAAGAAGAATTACTGAAACTCATTATAATCTCCATTTTATAAAATAAAAGTGTGATATTAATTCTTCTATTTGTGTTTACTGATGATTTTAAAACTGCAGAACCAGTGTACCCATGTTTCTGTCACAGAAAAAAAAAAAGTCAGTATTGTTATAACTTCTCTGAGTGACATTCTTAGAATGGAAAATATGTTAATAAGCCTTTTACTAAGCATATACTAATCAGCATAAGATTATTGAATGTAACTCCATCTTGCAGCCATTTTCTCTGTGAAGAAATATTCTTTAGGATGTGGCTAGGAGAGGAATTTGTAAAACACAGTCTGTAGATTTTTAAAAACCTGTTATTAACCCATTATATTTTTAAGAGTGCTCTTTCTGTTTTGTTTTGGTTTTGTTTGTTTGTTTGTTTTTTTCCTTTTCTGTACACATAAGAAGCAGTATTTGCAGAAAACCAAATGATGCAAGACAAGCTACTTTCCAGTTTCATGGTACATTGCTCCTCTCCAGATTTTCTGCCCACTGTGTTTCCTATTAAAATTTCCATCTCTAGAGGAAAACGTAGAAGGCAAAATGCCCATTAAAATTTTTCTGCCCGCTCTATCAAGTTGAGTAATTTAATTGCATCAAGTTACTACCTAACTGATGCACTAAACTTATAAAGCTCCAGTAGACCCTCCATATATAAATACATTTTGTACAAACATCTATGGTGTAAATCACACACCCTTAATAAAATGGACTGTATATGTCTTTGCAAGATTTCTACACTACAACATATATTTTGCCATTTTGCAATATGTGAGATTGCACTAAAGTTTGGACACTGTTCACTGTTGTTTTTGCTTTCTGCTTCATGATGTTTTACCACTAGGAGTCCACGTTATCTTTCATTACTTAATAGGAGTCAATATCAAAGAAATATTCAATAAATGCTCTTTTCTGATAGAACTAAAATGAACAGAAAAGATACATTTGCTGTGTGACAATGAATATTGTCACATTTCTTATGAGTACAATATTCAGCATGAAATCAAGAACTGCCCACATTATGTCTAACTAATCTAATACTTCTACACTTCTTAATTCTTAGTTCACTACGTGTTGCATGTGGCTGACTTTTAATTTTACACCAATACTCATCATTGCAGCATGAGGGCCTATAACCTGTTTGCTCTAGCAGACCAATCTCCAGTGTTGAAGATGTAGCTGACTATCATTCATTCAAACACCAGAGAATGCAAGAGCAAAGCTAGGCACCCAGAGGACATTTTCTACATTAAAGACGTGTCAATCCCAAAGTTCTAGTCAGGGAATGACAGCATCACTCTCATAGTTAAAATTTAAGGTAGTTCTTGAAACATGAACTTTGTTGGTAGTTATGATCAAATCTAAGTAGTATTAGAATTAAGATAACAAACCTCAGAAATGTAAAAACATTGAGATGACGAAAACATAGAGAGTAAAATCTGCCTTGTACTCATATTTAATCAAAATCAATATGTCCTCATCAATTATTACTCGTGCAGCTATGACCACCTGTTAACATCGAGATTCTACAGCTGAACCAGTGCTAAGTAGGACCCTGCCTTTCACACTTCTAAGGAGATAATATCTATCCAAGTTGTATCATGAATGAATGGTACCTGTGTAGACACTGACACATAATTAATTGTGAGGATTTTAGCCTTCTAATAGTCTTCTATAAAGCCAAGCAAAATAATGTCAGTCAGTGAAGAGCAATTTTTCTTTAATTTTCAAACCAAAGCCATTGTTTGAAAAACAAAATTTGCATGCATCACAGCAGTGGGGAGAAGTGATTTCCATAGGGTGAATTTTATCTGCTGGGAAAATATTTTTTCCAAGGGAAGTGTTTTCTACGTGATTTACAGTGCTTTTGTTTCAAAGCAGAAGAAAATAAAAATGCTGAAGAGCTCATTATATTTCCTAAGTAGACTTCTTGAAGATCGGGGAAGTTGAGGGAAGAAATAAAATTGGAGTCTCTAACAAAATTACAGGGAGATGTTAAAAAATTTAGAGCAAGACTCTCAGTAGCAATAACAAACTACACTCTCTTCTACAGCATAGATTTGAGAGCAGGAGGAAGAATTATTATGCCCAGCTACCAAGGAGGCTGTCATGGTCTAAAATATTCAGATCTCATAGAAGTACTTAGCTCTTAGTCACTCCTCATCACAAAACATCTGTTTTCATGATTCTGTCTCATGATTTAGAAGCCAAATGGTTAGTAGGAGATTTATCTACAGCCTCGTGGATCTGACTGACTAAATTTGAAAATTACTTCTGAAATTATACATGTTTATTCTGAGACCATCCCTCTAATTTCACTAATATAAACAGTTGAGTGTTCTTCAGAAAATCTGAGTGATGTATAAAGAGCCACTTTGGCAGAAGGTGGAAAACCCCTTTTCCTTAAGGTTTTAAATTAAAAAAGTAATAGAATTCCTGTTCCTTAAAAACCAAATTTTAAGTATTTGAAAATGCATAATGTTAAGGATGGCCAGCGCCATCGATGCTCCAGCAGTCTCTGATTGCTCTTGCCAGCCTGTAACCACCCTTCCCTTCAATCCTCCTTTCCAGCTTCTCCTTCTCTCCACCTTTCTCCTCCCTGGACTGCCCTGGCCACAGGAGCACACCTGATCGTTAACTTTATGCTTCTCTGCAAGAAGTGGCCAAGAACTTTCTCTGGAGTTTGTCAGGGAGGGAGGTGGTACTGGGAGCATAATCCCAACGCAGCCGTGCTAAGCACAGCATCCCCAAATCATGGCCCTGCACCTACGACTGCTCTGCCTCTTTGCAGCCCCCCTGCAGCCCCAGGAAATTCCTCTGGAATTTACTGCACGAAGCTCCCTTCAGCAGCACTCCCAGATGCATGCTGTGACTCTGCCAGCACCTTGGAGGAGAAGGGGAAGGAAACCCATAGACCATTGCGTCAACTAGCTCTCAGGAAAAGAGTTAATTGGTGACTTGTTGCACCCTAACTTAGCAGCCTATGAGAAATTTCCCAGGGAGAATCCAGCACCGTGCTCATTTTCCCCTCCTTCTCCCTCCCCTGTCCTTTGCACTTTTCATACAAAGCAAGAATTGGGAGAGAGGGTTTACAGGGGAATATTACACAGAAAGATAGTTAGTTACAGGGTGGTCAGAATGACCAGAGACTGCTGGTACACACATCCTGACAAGAGTACTGTATAAAATAACCCTTAATAATTTAAAACTAACACCTTTCAGTAGGGTGGATGTGCACCTCCACCAAAACCTGCATTGCACAAGTGACAAAGGTTGCAGGGGACGCTTGCAGGCTGGAGAGGTGGGTCTGTGTGGGCCTCAAGGACTTCAAGAAGGCAAAGTGCAATGTTCTACACCTGGGTCAGGGCAATCCCAGGCACATCCAGAGGTTGGGTGGATGAGTGATTGGGAGCAGACTGAGGAGAAAGACTTGGGGGTGCTGGTTGATGAAAAACTCAACGTGAAGCAGCAGTGAGTGGTCATAGCCCAGAAAGCCAAACAAATCCTGGGCTGCATCCAAGCCTCATGGCCCACAGGTGAAAGGAGGAGATTCCCAAAGGAGGTTCAAAGGAACCCACATGCTGCGTGCTGCATCCAGCACTGGGGTCCCCAAAATTTGAAGGACATGAAACTGCTGGAGCAAGTCCAAAGGAGGGCATGAGGTTGAGAAGGAGATTGGAACACCTTCCAGGCTGAAAGTTGGGGCTATTCAGCTTGGAGAAGGTTGTGTAGAGACCTCAAAGAATATTCCAGTATCTGAAGGGGCCTACAGGGAAGCTGGAGATGGAGTCAGGAGTAAAGGACAAGGAATAATGGCTTCAGGCTGAAAGAGGGGAAATTTAGGTTAGATATTAGGAAGAAATTCTTTCCTGTGAGAGTGGTGAGGTACTGGAACAGGCTGCCCAGAGCAGCTGTGGCTGCCCCATCCCTGGAAGTGTTCAAGGCCAGGTTGGTTGGAGCTCTAAGCAATGTAGTGGAAGGTGTCCCTGCCCATGGCAGGGGTTTGGAACTAGATTATCTTTAAGGTCCCTTCCAACCCAAAGCATTTCATGATTTTATGATTCTGTTGTTTGTTGTATAACTGCAGACTTGTACTCCATGGTCCCTCACCACAGGAGAGATGGAAAGTAAACAAGAATATTATGTGCAAAACATACTGTCACTGCTATTTATCTCCACTCTGCAAGAGGAAACAGCAGGGAATGAGATTTTCTGGTGAGAAGAGATTTAAATAAGTATAAAGGGCGGGGAGTGTGTCCAGTTATTTGGACCAAAAAGCAGACTGCATGCTCAGGTGATGTAAATCAATATAGTTCTTTTCAGGTTAAATATTCACTTCTCAGATCCACCAATCTGATTGAGAGCAGGGGTAAATTTCAGAACTGGTTATTAATTATTTGAAGTAAATCACTGGTTATCAATTCATGCATGGCTAACAGAAGACTGCATATTTTATTTTAATCTCATCTGCATAATAAATCTCTATGTACCTGCATTTCTTTGTTATAATGATTTCCTTTTCTGTTAAAGTTGTAAAGTATTTGGAACAAGGATATTTTTATAACCTGGATATGCAGATACTCATACATACTTTGGCATTTGACATATTTTTAAATCAGGAACTCTGATATGAAAAATAAAAATGTATTAAAATATATTAAAAGAGGTTCTGTCTTCCAGATGCAAGCTCAGGGTAAGAAACCTCTTCTGAATACTGAGTTTATCCCAAACATGCATAATAGCACTGTTTTAGGACTTGGGAATATGGAGAAAATTAAATAGGTCATCAAATGCTGTTATTTTCTGCATTCATCCTGGAACTCCAAAATACATTTTCCTCAAAAGAATTTATCAAAATAGAAAAATATTAAATCAAAGAAAATAAACTCCTGAGACTACAATATGAATTAATAATGTTCTTATTGTATTCTGAGATGGCCTTATTTTATGCCAACACTTCTTAAGACTGCTTTAACTAAGTAAACACCAAAGAAGATTAATATACAAGATAAAATAAAATTATTCATTAAAAACATAAGGTGAAGCGTTACTTATGAACTCTCCTAAAGTCAACTGTGATTGTGAGCATCTGACATAAATTATGAATGCAGCATCACGCAGCCAATCTGAAACTTTAATATGTAAAAGTGCATTTAGAAATAGCTTGAGAGCATCTCTCTGTGTGAATAAACTTTATATATCAGTATTCCTTCTGGTTAGGAGCCAAAAGTCATAGGTTGGAAGAATAATTCAATTTCATTGTCTAAGAGCTGATGCTACTTAGTCATCTTCCCATGATTAGGTGAAAGAGAAAACCCAGCAGAACATAGCAGCTACAGTGGGTAATAATGAATATAAATTGAAACTCAGCGAAGTGTTTAGCAGTGAAACTGCAGTACAACACTGGAGTAGAAGAACCTTCTGGAGTAAAGGAACTGGTACATAGGAAGATAAAAACCTTTGGGTTGATTCTATTTGTTTCAGGTTTTGGGGTTTTTGTTTGTTTTGTCTTTTTTTATTGTTGGGGCTTATTTTGTTGTTTAGGTTTGTTTTGTTTAATTTTCACTCATACTTATTAAGGAAAGGGAGGACTATCTTGAATTAATGTTCCAAAAATCTGTCACAGTGAATACTTTCGCCAGAAGCACAGAATCCTGCACAACTGATCACTGCAAGCTGTTGCAGAAGACCAGAGCTCAGTGTAATAGGAAAAGTCTGCAGCAATGAGACCAGGATATTCTCTGTTCACTTTCTGTGCTATAATGAGAACTGGATATCTCTCTCAGTCAGAAAGAACAATTTTTAATTTATAAATAATAATGTTTCCAGGATGGCTTTTTTTTTTTTTTCCCCCCATAAGAGTATTTGTCTTTCTGGACAGGAAAGAGATATGAAACTCATTCAACACCAAATATCATAAAAATATTATGTTAAGATTAGATATTGGGGGGAAAAACAAGTCTTTTCTGAAAGAGTTGCCAGTCATTGGAACAGTCCTCCCTGGGAAATGGTGGAATCACCATCCTTGGAAGTGTTCAAAAAGAGTGTGCATATGGCATTTAGGGACATGATTTAGCAGCGAACTTGGTGGCAGTAAATTAATAGTTGGGCTTGATCTTGGAGGTCTTTTGCCTAAATGATTCTATGATTAGAAAGAATGCGAACTAGGAAAAGTTGCAGAGTTCTTCACAAATGTGGCAAGACAGTCCTGGCAGGCCCAAGACAAAAAGATAAGCAAAGGCTCTAGAACAGGCTTCAACTCAAAGATGCTGATCTGTGTCTGCCAACCAGTTTGATTAGTCCTCTTGAAAAGAACAACAAGGGCTACTGATGACATTTACAGAAAAACATTTCCTTGGAATGCATATAACTGCAATCCTTGCAAAGACATAAAAGCCACATAAATGTTAATAGTCATTAAGTGGATAAAGAGAGATGTGTGTACAGTGAATAAAATTAAGTATTAAGTACAGTACATAAAATTCCATATTAATAAAATTAACATGGAAAATGAAGCAATGTTAAACAGAACAGCAAAAGTGATGAGAATAAACTATGTATAAGGAATAATGAAGAAAACAGACTGAAAAAAAACCATTAAGAACATACAGAAATTCTAAAAGATAAAAGATTTGAGAAATACAGTATTCCTATAGCTAAAATGTATCTGCACAATATGATGTGAAGAAAGGATTAACTGTTCTTTTTGTTGACATCAGTTATAAAAATAGATCAAGGTTAGTGTGTTAAAAATACTGCAGGTTGAAACTTGTGTGGCCATGAACGTTTCTACAGTTCTCTTAAAGATGTTCTTGGAAGCCACAGCTGTGCTCAAGGAAAGATCAGCCCAGCATGTTCTTCACCCTCTGCATCTCCCATCTGAGTGTCAGGCAGGAGTGCTGAAAGGAAGTGGGCTTCCCAAGACTTCAGGAAGTGGAAGAGCACGACAAGGCAAGACCTGTATAAACGCAGTTTCTGCATCTCATCACTGACTAGGTGATGTTCCTCTGGCAAGTGTATGTTCTTGATGAGGCCATACAGAGGAAACCATCATCTTTCTGACCACATTGTCATAATTGTCTTTGATAAGGATTTTTTACCTTTCTGTGATACTTGCCACTCTGTGGGCAGAACAGAAGTTAGATAATGTTTTGTTCCCTCTTAGATTTAAACAAGAAGATTGATGAGATGAAGAGCAATATTGAATAATGTCATACATCTTTGCAATCTTGAACATGATAGATTACAAAGTGATATTTCATTCCTGTAAACAGCTGGTTTTTTCAGTGACTACCAGGACCCTACTTAGGACATAACTTTAAAAGCTTTTTTATCAACTAAAAATCATGAAATGAAAAATGTTATTTTTGACAAGTTTCTCAGACATAACTTCAATGTATGCTTAATCATGAACCATTTTTGTTTTCAGGCATCTGAGACATTAAGGTTAGCTATTTCAGTAGTTGCAAAAATGATTTTATAACTGTTTTTGGGATCATATTGTCTTTGCAAAGGTACACTAGTGACAATAGTCACTCATCTCATCTGCACTTTATTTTTAAAATGTACTTTATAGATGTAAGAATTAAAGCTTCAAAAGAAAATTTGTCCTGTACATAACAACACATGAACAGACCATTTATTTCTACTTTCTGTTTATTCTGGAACAATTTAAATATTGATAATAGCTGAGATATGATGACAAATGAGAGAAAAATCACTCCCAGCTGAAAGTTTTGAACTTTGCTAATTTTCAGCAGAGCTTATGGTACTGCTAATTAACATAATGCGATAGGTAAAATGCACTCAGGAGTTACTTGTTTTCCAGTGTGATGGCTACAACATTCCCAGTTCCTAGAATGAGTAAAAACTTGGGTTAAATAGCAGTCCTAAGTATACAAAACAGGAAGAAAGCAGAACTAAGGAACCTGAATTCATCTACGAGGACAGGTTTAAAGAATTGGGATTGATCAGCCTAGAGAACAGAAGGCTTTAGCATCACCTAATTGTGGGCTTCCAGTGGCCTCCCAAAAGGAGCCTACAGGAGAGATGGAGAGACACCATTTACAAAGGCCTGAAGTGACAAGGGGACAATGGCCTCAAATTGAAGGAGGATTGTTTCAGATTGGATATTAGGAAACAAAATTACTGTAAAGGTGGTGGGGCACTGGCATAGGCTGCCCAGAGAAGTGGAGGATGCTCTATTCCTGGAAGTGTTCAAAGCCAGGTTGGATGGGACTCTAAATAACCTGGTCTTGTGGAAGATGTCCCTTCCCATGGCAGGTGATAGGGCCTGGATGATCTTTAATGTCACCTCCAAGCCAGGCCATTCTATGATTCCATGAAAATCTAAGTTCTCAAGTCCGCCCTCACCTCTCATCTAAGTCCAAAGCAATCAACTTCAGCAGGTCACTGCTGAATACACCTCAGGCACTTGAGTTTCACTCTGTTTACTCTGAGAAGGACCCTTCCTGTCAATGGCCTTCATAAAATAGATAGTACAAGCTAAAAGCTTATTTTGTGTCACCTCTGTTGGAGTCAAATTCTTGTGACTGGCAAAGAGAAGCCAAGAATTAGTTGGTGGACTAAGTAAAATCTCAATACTCTGCTGAATACACAAATTACTGCAACTCTGATTTGAATTTCATTACCATTCACATGCCAAATTAATCCAGGAAAGTCTCATTAATAATACCTTCAAAGTTTTTTCACAAAAAGTCTTGATTGCACTTACCTCTTTCATCTTGCGAGCAGTACCTGAAAAAGTTTCTACTGCAGGTGGCAAAGTATTGTACACAGACCAGATTTCGGTCCACTTGGGGCTGTAGTAACACCTCTGACTTCAGCTTAGACTGGACTAAAAATGGCACAATTTAAGATCCTATGTAACCGTAACACTTTATATGGAACACTGAGGCTGCTGTTTAATACTTTTTAAATCCTTTTCTTTCCCATTCTAGAGCAGAAACTGTAATATTTTCAGTAGCAAATCTCTCAACAGCATGTTGTTGTGTTTCACTGTAATTCCCAGCTTTGACCTCACACTCTCTAAGACTGAGTGCTCATACAGCATTTCTGTTATCTCTGCAATGAGCCTTCTCTCAGCAACATGATAGATTTCATAGCTCATTTTCTGCCCCCATGGTAGTGTACACTGGGGAGATAAGAAATATGTTCAAATTCAATTATTTGATTATGATCTGATTACACAGACATCAAAATACAAATAAGATTAAATATAATTTTCCAAAATAATCATAATGCAGTTGGATCGTTCCCATATGCATCCGTTAAAAAAAATTAAATCTGCTAACTCCACAACATTTTGCTATTTATTTTTAAGATATTTTGTATTTTATTAAAAAAAAAATAATAATCAATTTCCTACAGATACTGCACTGATTAGACTCAATTAGATTTCATGTCTAGCTCTTTAATTTGAAGAGCAAATGTCACTAAGTTAGTTCAGGAAAAATATACACCTTATGAACCCTTGTGAATCTCAGTAATTCTACCAGAATGGAAGTTTAAAAAAAAAAAACGAAAAAAAGGTAAAGCTGATTTTTCATCTCAGTAAAGACAGTGATGAATCCAGCTTGGTAGTACAATGCTATAAATCTCCGACTCAACATGCTAAATAGAGAATGTCTGATTTTGTCCCTTACTAGCTGCTCAAGAGCCATATTATAAATCTTGCAAATATCCCCAGGTTAATTTTGGCTATGTACCTGCTCCCCTCCACTGCTAAACCATACCTATGTACAGCACAAGGGGAGAAGAAATAGATAATATGTTGTCTGAAGTGTAATCTTATCTTATTCAGAAATGCCTGTGCAAAGTCAAACAGCTTTATAGAAATCTTTTGATAGCCAAAAGAGTAGCTCTGCACATCTCAC
The DNA here is from genome assembly GCA_037013685.1 of Acridotheres tristis. Taxonomy (NCBI): domain Eukaryota; kingdom Metazoa; phylum Chordata; class Aves; order Passeriformes; family Sturnidae; genus Acridotheres; species Acridotheres tristis. The sequence goes on along the minus strand of CM072884.1, from coordinate 13,186,404 downwards.
AGATCTCCAAATACAGTAACAATTAGGTGTCCTACAAGGAATAAAATTTCATCACCATGGAAGGTATGAGTTCTCTCACAGCTTGCTGTGGCTTAAGCCCAGCTGGGAATTAAGCATCAAACACCTGCTTACTCAACCCCCCTCCTAATTAACCAAAATCCAAAACATCAGTGTGCTATCAACACCATAGTCATTCCAAATCCAAAACACAGCACTGTAACAGCTACTGAGAAGAAATTAACCCAACCCTAGCTGAAACCAGGTATTACTTTCACATTACACACATATGTGTTTCTAGGAAGCAGGTATATTCTTTCCATATATGTTTAGACTTTTCCATTTATTTCAGAAGACTCCTTAAATATATTTTTGATTAGGCCACTGTTTTTGTAAATGAGTACAAATTCATTATTAAAATATGTCTTGAGCCTCTCAATTCTTTGTTAGCTGCATGCTGATCTTATGCAACATGATGGAATGATTGACTTATCATCACATTACTTCACAGAGATACTTGATTTATTGCTATTGCTTTTTATTATCAATATGATATCAGATACTGCGCTCAATAAATTAATTCAAAACTGAATGGCAAATTCTTAGACCCTGAATATTCATTTAATCTATAAGTGCATATAAGTAGGATCAAGTGAGGGTTTGGGAATGACATTTTTCTATTATACGTATTTAAAATACATAGCAAGTATTTGAAACACACTGTGAAGATATAAAAAATGCTTCATCTTTCCCAAATTTGTCTTTTTTAGATTAGGGAAACAATGCACAAGCAAGAAAACCATTAATAGTTTAAAGTGATATATCTTACACTTATAATGGCAGCAACAGGAAGAGGTTACTGGTCTCCTTACTTCAGCTAGAAAACAACTTTACAGGCACTTTGTATACCTATAATTTGTAGCTAAAACAGGGGCTGTTTCCAGGCCACTGTCACACCAAATGGAAATATTTCATAGGGATAGAGGATTGTCCAATCTGAGTGTTAAAGTAGTGTTTCTAGCATCTTCAGTCACTGAACCAGGCAAGGCTATGAAAGTTTGGAAACAGAGTAAGCAGTAAAAGTCCTTTATCAAGGTCAACGCAATTAATGAGAAAAACCCATTGTTTGACTGTACCATTAACATATGAAATGCCCATCCCTGCTTTCCTTGTCAGAGCAGTAGGTGACAATCCTTCTCATTAATCACACCAGTCTTAGTAATTGCCAAATAAGAGACCAACTCTGGGACCCAGAACTTTGGTCCAGCTCTTATATTGATGGAGAGCTATGGTCACAGGAATAAGAGATTCTAGAACTGCAAAACACAAGAACTTTTACTTTTTTGTTTTTATAGTCATTATCTATCACATTGTAATTCAGCATACAGGTTCATTTGCTTTTGAAATGGTGTCATAATGAGTTTGTCATGTCCTGAAATCAAAGAGTTCCATCCAATTTAAGAAGCACCTCAGATTTTCAAAAACTGATATTGAGTTCCTGCTGGAAGATATGGGACTGAGTCAAAAGACAGCATCATTCTAAAATCATTTTTTCTAATTAAGATTTAAGAGGAAGTGCAAAACACAAATTGATAGAGTTGGGTAAAAGTAAAGTACGGTAACTGTTTTTCAAAGACCAAAGTATAATAATAGTGACATTTTAGTTAAAAAAAAAAAAAAAAACAAAGAAAAAACCAAACAAACCTGATCTCTCTGTACTTGTTCATTTCCATACAGTGCCTTCATCTAAAATCCCTTAGTACTCTCGCTTTGTCAGACTGAATTCAGAAGAGATGACTCACATCCTGCACTAGGAACAACGATCATTGTAAAAGAGGCTATTTTCACTAGTGAGGGGTAAGGATTTTTATCCTTAATCTTTGTGTAAGATTGAGTCAAACAATACTTACCAGCTTTAACAATATGAATCTCACCTGAAACCACATCCTATACCAGCATGAAGTTCTGGTGATTTAATCCTACATACATAGATCATTAATATTTGGTTCAGTCTTTGCTTTGATTTGACCATCTTGTTGTTTTACTGATGATCCAGTAATTTTAAGTTCAACACCATACTCCTTTTATTTTTTTTTCTTTTAACTTATTATTCTTTAAATAAAGCACATAAACCAATACAAATTTCTAATGTGGGAATACATTTCTGAGGACTAGGGTGAGTTAAGTGGGCTATCTGATTTCCATTTATCCCTCTTCCTAAATTAAAGTCACCATTCCTCATAGCCTGGTTTTAGATGATTAGACATTCAGACTGCTACCAGGCTGAGTTCTAAACATTGCAAAGTGATGAATACCCTGTGCTTCCAGTTCTCATCTCATGTTGCAAAATGAAGAAATATAAATTCTGTTTGACAAGGGAGAAAAAAGCTTGAAGAAAATTTGTTTACATTTGAGAAGGAATGGGAGGGGGAGGAGAAGCAAGTCTTATCCCAGCCTAATTGGTACACAAAAAGAGTACTCTGACAATGAGTTGGAGACCTATGTTCAGAAACTTTACCTGTTTCAAGCAAAGTTGTCTCACAGACTCTCGTAATAAATAAACTAAAGAAAGGTGGAGGTGTGCAAGACTTTAAGATTTATACTTGTCAGTTCAAATAATGATTTAGCTATAATTGTCAGTAATAACCATAGAAACTTAAGGAAGGTAACTTAAGCTAGTTTAAGTTAATAAATATATACGTTGACAGGATTTCAATATTCCATGCTCTTCATTGACTCTGAAATCTCAAGAAGATTCAAAAATCGCTACAGAAGATTAATAAATAATTGTGTAATCAATCAATTTACATCCATAATTGTCACCAAACATCCTTCCACTTCTCGAAAGTAGTGCTAGGTTCTGGAATGAACAATTTTTTCTTGAAGAATACATGGCATAACATAGCCTCTTTCATAGCTTAAAAAGTAATTTTCTCTCCTTTCCCATTGTCTATGTATTTTTTTCCTCTGGACATATTGTAAAGGTCATCCACACTGACAGCTAAATTACAAAGAAGGTAGTATATTTGTGACTTACTTATTTACAGTCTGATCTATAGCAAAAAAAAAATAGGGAGAATATATAAAGAGGTATGAAGATGTGGCAAGAGAACTAAATTTTCTGCAGTTTTAAAAAAGACTCAGAGACAAGAAAGGACTTTTACCAAAATGTTCTATCAAATTAAGAAATATTTATTAATTGAGGACTAGGAGAGGAGCTGGAAGATGAAATCAAAAGACAAAAATTAAATGGCAGGATAAGTTAATGAAATGGCAGCAGTGAATTAAAAACAGGCCAAAATCCAAAAAGCAGCAATGGAAAAGTTAATCAAATGGCAACAGTGAGGTGAAAAGTGGCAGAGTTAATTAATGGCAGCACAACACACACAGATAGTCAAATGGCAGAGAATGATTAAAAACTGGCAATGCTTATCAGCAGCAGATGACATTTGATGACACAGACTGTGTGGAGAATCCAGAAGGTGGGTTTTGTACAAATGCTGCAATATCCTTTTGGAGGAGGCTAGGAAGGGTCTTCCCTGGAGCCCAACACTTAGAGGAGGCAGATTTAGCCTGCCCAGGAGACAAGGCACAAATAGCTCTGCTGTGGGGACTTGGTGCTTATTTCCTCCGGGAACAGGAGGAATGAGAGGGAGAACTCCCTCTCCTGGGAACTGTTTTAACAGGAACTGTACCTCAGAGTATCTCCTTCTGCATTTTGGCTCTAGCTGACTTGCTGATAAAATATCCAGACCACTCTTTAGAGAAATAAAAATAGCACCAAACAGCATTGTCAATTTGGAAAAACAAAAAATCTCTGAGAAACAAGCATATATTCCTAAATTTCTCCCTATTTTTTAATCTGGCTACTAATATATAAACTTCCCAATCACCCTGTGAGACCACAATTTCTATAAGTGTGATTGGTGAAAAATTTTGGAAGCCTTTTTGAAGGCTGAATACCCTAAACCTACTGTATCACTCCTATCAGCATGCTTTTAACTCCAGCATAAACCATTAAGCAGCTTGTGAGCAATGACTTACTTTAAAAAACACATTTGTTTTTTCTCAGACTGCTGCATTATATTTCCATTCATTGTTTTTCTTGTTTTCCACCAACCTGCTTGAAACCATAAGCTGCAAAAGCAAAGCCAACAGAGCTGGTTATTACACTAACACTGGGTTGCAGTCAAGCAGAATATTATTGCTCATCTCATGTTTTTCCAGCTTTGTATTAAAATGTGAGACAAAACATAAGATGATGTTTTGAAAAAAGAAACTTGGAGTAATATACTGGCAAAATACATTCTCTTTCATCTTCTGTGACTAATTCTGGGTTTCCTACACACCAAGAATTGCAGAAAACCAAAGAGAAAGGGGTGAGCACGGGAAAAAAGTATCTGAATTTTCTACCTAGTGACATCCTATGGTGAATTTTTTGCAACATTGCTAATGAAAATTGGTAGCTTCATCTATGGGAAAAAAAAACTACCAAAAAAAGGAAACAAAATTAGGTATAGAACAAAAAATAGAGGACAGTGAGAAGGAACTGGGGCTGTTCAGCCTTGAGAAGAGAGGAGTGAGAGGGAACCTCATCAATGTCTGTCAGTGCCTGCAGGGAGGGGTCAGAGCATGGACCAGGCTCTGCTCAGGGGTGCCAGCAATGGGACAAGAGGCAAGGGGCAGGAACTGATGCACAGATTTTCCCCCTGGACATGAGGAAGAACTTCACTGTGCAGTGACCAAGCACTGGAACAGATCACCCAGAGAAGATATGGAGTCTCTGTCACTGGATATATTCAAGAACCATCTGGATGCAACCATTTCCATCATAGGTTGTGCCATCCAGTATTTCCTACCAGGGGTGTCAATCTCACCCATAAACCCATCAGTCAATCAATACCTTGATAGGCTCACTGCAGTAGTCTTCTATTTCTTGAATAAGAACACACTCTTCTACCACATGCAGATTAATAAAATCTGGTCTAATTATAATTAATATTGTTGTAAACTATTCTCATTCAAGGTGACATATTTGGAAAATATGCGATGAGAGGAGACTGCAGTGATTGACGGTTGGGATTGGCTTCAGAACAGCCAGTAAAGACACACCTCTTAAGAACACACCAGAAAAGCTTTAGAAAGCAATAACAAAGCTTATTAAGTCATCAGAATAGTGAAGATAAAAGTTTTAAAGTTTCATCATAATCACATGCTTAATATGCCTTTTCCAAGGTTGAGGATAGCATTGAACCACTGCTCTGTCAGCAGGAATCTTTACATTACACCTTGTTCAAAGATTAAGAGGAGACAGAAGGAATTTTAAAGTCACAAGTTCATTCCAGACAATTATATTTGTGCAACAGCATAGCTTGAGCTCCCCATCCTTAAACTTTAAAGGAAAAAAAAGTCTTAAAGGTTTACAATGTAGGCAGGCTGGAAAAATAAAGAAGGCAAAAATTGTTAGCTTCACATCATTATGACTAGCAAATCCTAGAGCTACCACAAAGTTATTCTAAAATGTCTCTAACATTAAAAAGAAAGCCATAAAAGATTAGGACGAGGAAAAATTGTTTTCTTTAGCATAAAAATATCCGTTGTATTTGTTAGTTAAAAAAGAAGTCAGAGCTATTCTTCTTAAGCATTTGTTTACACACAAGCAAAAAGTGGTATTTTGATTAAGTAAAATATCTGTAACCATATCTGTATAATTGAAGTATTTATTATTTTCTTTAAAACAGCATGTGTCTGCTGTAAAACTAATTACTGCTCATTGAACAAGAGGGAAAATCCTTTAGACATTCCTGGGAAGAGTGTTCAAAATACTACATTAATAAGAACAAATCCTCTACCTACAAGAGGTGATTTTATCGCTTCTAGTTTTGTGCCAATAAAAATGAACCTGAAGCTAATGTTTCAACATTCAGGAGCTTCAAGGAAAGGAGAAAGGAACATTTACTCACCTGGGTGGAGATGCTCCAGTGGAGCAAACTGCCATAGCTCCTCAATGGTGTCACAGTTTTGGAGACAGCCTGTGACAGAACACAACAAAGTTCATGCAACAACAGCCAAAGTTTATTGTTGGTGCCCTTGTCCATAGGGGCTTCAAATTTCCTGTGCTTAGACATTTGATAGGTTGGGTTCTCAACACTGCCCATCTCTCTGGACTGCATTCACGATTGAATGGGATTGGCTGGAGTCTCCTGTTTGAGTTCAAATCCATCCTATCATTATCTTGTTTACTTCTATTCTCTAGTGAGCTAGGCTGGTCAAATTGGTGTCTGTTATGGCCATTTTATCTGTGCACCTTACAAACCAGCTGCAGCTGTCACAAATGGCATGAGAACAGCGTGTACAGCTCCTTTGGAGGTAAATACTGCGGGGAAAAAGGCACTTTTGCAGACACGGATTTCCTGACCTTTCAATATACTTACATTAAGACAACACTCCAAAGCTTAGAGATTCTGTTTTTCAAAACAACCAGTGTATGATATAGTCACATATAAGGGAAAAAAACCTGCTTTGCCATGGTCTGAGATCCACCACCTCTAGTGGAAACTGGGAATGAAAAGGGGTTCTAAGTAAAATTAACCTTTGTATATCATCCAAAGCCCTTCTGTTTAATGCACGGCACACAATATTTTTGGGATTTTTTTTTGTCAACTCAGGCTGACTCATAGATTGCATCTGAATCTCTGGGTATTCCTTACTCATTCTGTGTGCCACAGAAACAGCTGTGTCGAATATAGATGCAAAAATGGAAATGCCTTCCTGGTGAATGTTGAGGGCTCCCTATAGTAAGTCAGGAGATAGAAAAACATAAAGCTCAGCCAAGATGTGCTATTTATAAAAAACAATGTAAATGTAGTGAGAAAGTTCAGAAATGATCATGGGAGCCCCTCCATGTGCAGAATTGAGAGCAGCAGGAAGTAAAGCCGATAATGGTAACTCCATCCAGCAGGAAAGTCACAAGAAAATAAAACACAGCATAAGGCTGAAAAAGGCAAAGAAGATGGGTGTTTAACATTTACTGCATTTTCTCAGTCACTATTTTGAAAACTCTATTCACTTTTTTTTTTTTTTTTTTTTGGTCAATCAGGTAACACAAATCACAATATAATTTTTTAAAGAGTTAATCTAGTCTTGGAGTAGTATATTCCAAGTATAGTAGTATATGAGTTCCTACTCACTCCCATTGATACAGAATTGTTTTGCTTATAAATTCCTATGCTGTGCTTTTTCACATCTCTTCAGAAGTGTTCCGTCACTCACACTGTCACATTGAAAATGCATCGATTCTTTAGCCCTCCTCTCAGCTGCCTTCCTTGAGACTTCATGGGTTTGCTACAGAAAATATTTCTTTCCTCTCATTTCTCCAGTCTTCATTTTATCTTTCTCTCCTGAAATCAATGATTTTATGACATTTAATCCATTTAATTTTCTTTTCGCCTTCTCTGTCTCTCATTACCCAACTCCAGACTGCCTTGTGTCTTTCTAAATCATCTCCCTCGTTATTATACATTCTTTTTGCTTTTTTTTTGCAACCTTTGATCTTTATTTCTCCAGCTCTTTCTTTTACAACCAAATAACATTTTTAGTTAGAAACAAAAATTTTAAAAAATAAAAGAAAAATTTTAATTCTGAGTTTCCTATTTCCACTGAAACTTTCTTTTTAGCCTATCGTAATGTATTCAAATCTTTACTTCTTGAAGGCTTCTTTTTGTCCCCCATAATATCCTATTTACCTAAGAATAATCATCAATTAAATATCACAATATCTAATGTGGGTGTTGCAGAGAAATAAGCTATCAAGTGTGCTGATCACGTAGGCACTGAAATGCCAAGTCTTTCATAAACACCTCCAGTGAAAACTGGCACAATCTGGACTTTAAAATCCAAATTAACGATACACAAAGGATTTATATTAGAAACTTGGCTTGAGCTTAAGTGAAAATAGAAATTTTTTTTCCTTTTCAAAATGTTACTTTTGATATAGGATTTAGAACATCAGAGATCTGCATTATAAAATAACCACTTAACAATAAATTTGTTTTGAGAGATTTTAAAACAAATACTTAAAAATGAGCTACATAAATTTTTACAATTTTTCAATTGAAATGAAAATAGATTTTCACATATAGAACTAACACAAGATGTAATACTTGTATTAACATTTGTCATTACTGATGGATATCAGCAAGACCATTCAATAAGTGGTGGGATAATTTGAACTAGAGTTCAAACCAAAATGTTGAACCTTGCCCGTTAAAGGGAAAAAAAAAAGTATCTCTTTTACTTGTGCCATGAATGCAGTGAGGATTGTATGTATGAAGGAGAGCTTACTCTTGATTCTGGAGCTTTACTAAAACACTCACTAGAATAGGGAGGTTAGCAGGAGATTATTTCCTATAGTGAAATATAGTCCTAGATTCATTTCAGTGATCATTTACTGCTGCTCTTTTAAGAATAGTGATGGTGCCTATTCTATTAAACCATCTTTCTTCATTTTAATTGATAATATAGATGTGTGTGATCTGACTTCCCAGCAGGTATTAAGGTCAATTCCTAAAGTTTAGGTGGCAAAATGTATTCTATGCTCATTGGAAATATTCTGGGAACTTCATGAAGCACTTGAGGTTTAAAACAGGATGTGTCTGCCTCAAATGCTATTAATGTCACCTCAAAAATCAATCTTAATTAATACCAAGCTATATCCTTGAATATTATTTTATTATTATGTATGCCAATTTAGCCAGATCCTTCACAGCTGATTGTGAGTGATTAAGAAGCACTGAGATAATCACATCATGGTCTCCATGCTTTTTTGTTAATATTTTGTCTAATACAGGATCATTCTTATCTTTACCATTCTCCCTGATCTTTTCAACACTGTGTGCCATTCATTGCTTTTACTGTTTGTAAATCACACTCAGATTGTTATTCAGTCTTTGACATTTTTGCAATATGAAATTAGATAACCATCATATTGTTTCAGATGTGTCCATATTTCCTTTCTGAAATTTCTGTATCATGGTTGCATTAGCAATGTAATTAAGTAACATGTCAACAGGTTGGACCTTTTGCATTATTCATCATTTGTCGAGCTATGATCTGTCACAATGGCCTAGTGGGGGCTGCCAAACCACTTCATTCCCTCAGCTCAATCAGTTTGCTGTTGCAGATAAATGTTGCTGTCCTGGTGAAATGCAGACAATTGTAAAGTGTATAGTTTTACCCCAAATTCTCTGTTATAAATTCACATATGCACTAAAGTACATATGCATGCATATATGTGTAAGTATCTGCATATCTACAGCAGGAATCAAATAAGATTTTTGAAAATTTAGCAGTACAAATATGTATGTTCTGATTTCACACCGATCTCCCTTTGCTAAACATGGCAGGATTGCTTTCTGCAGTGTTACTGTGACTTTTCACCCCATTCTGGTCTGTTTTGACTGTTAGCGGTGTGCAGTGCTCATGTACCACCATATAGAACACACATAACATTGTTACAATTGGTGCAGGCAATGAAGATGAAGATTCAGTGCTGTGTTCAGTGTAAGAACAGCATATTGACATACCTGCATTGCTAGTCTTAAAAAAAAAAAAAAAAAAAAAAAAAAGAAAAAAAAAGCTAAAGTATCTAAAGTATCTCTGTAACAATCTAGTATTAACAATATGCAATTGCCAGTTGTATGAGTTCCCTCTAATTTGGTACCATAAAGTTCTCTTTAAGAGAAAAATTTGAGATACATGTCTTGAATTATTTTTTCACACCTAGTCTTTGGCACTTTAGCTCTTGTCCCCTTGTAGACTTATTACTTTGCACAGAGTTCCATCTTTTGTTTCCATTATTTGGGTGTGACATGTTTAAAGCTTACAGAATGATGTAACTTGCAGTAAAGATATGCCTTTGATAGATGAGAGTTTATTAGGGTCTTTAGAACTCAGATTTGCTCAAGGCTGAGGCTTTACCCTTGCTAAACATTTGTTCTGAACAGAGGTCATCATGATCTCCTCAAAATTAGAATAAAACTAATTATTTAAAAAATTATATTTTAAAGGGAAATGAAAATTACTTCTTTGAGATTATGTAACAATATATACAGCAATAGAAATAAACTTCTTTTTTCTCCTCCTAATCTTGCATATAGAGTGCTACTTGGGTAAAGGCAGGTTAAACAGGTACTATTTTGTATTTATTGTTATAAAACCAGGGCTCTTCACTAATATGAAAATATTGAAAATAGCTATCTCTTTGAAATAACTCTTTGAAAAACTACTTACAGTAGTTTTCTGATGAGATGAGCCAAATGTTTCCAGGAAAAAAACCAACAAAACCAAAACCTTCTCCCATGACATCCCCTGTAACATCCTTGGGTGTGCCTGTGTGAGTGAACATGAGAACTCTCTCATGTACAAATTGTTCTAGACACACACCTGAGGTTGTTGGCAAGATGCAGCGAAGAACGATAAGCAACAAATATCTCCAGAGAACTGGAAATTCTAAACTGTGAAGAGTGCAAGGTGCCTAACATTAAGAGAGCACAAATGAAGAGTAAGATTAGCTACCTAGTGTGAGACAGATGTCTAAGAGTAAAGCTAATTACATCAACGTTTATTTTTTTTTTTAACAGATTATAAGAGCCAGAGTAAATTCTTTCTTTGTACCTAAGTGGAAAACTCAAAATCCTCTGGATGTTCATGAGCATAATTTGAGAAGAGCTTGTAGCCAGGGTTTATGCTACTTTTGAAAAAACAGACAGCACACCTGGTCTCAGATTTTTGCTGGATGATTCTTGGCAATACTTTATTATCAATTATCGTCTATTTTGATCTAAAATTTCTATCGAGAACTATTAAAACCCTAGCTCTGCAAAAAAACAAGAGAAAAAGGAGGAAAATGAATATCTCTGTAAAGTCCTCTTGAACCATATTTGAAATGGAACTAAAGATATGCTCTCCAAAAGTGCAGTAGATAAGCACTCAGATCAGCAGGTACCAATTAGTGAAGAAACTCAGCAATTGTGTCTGATCTTTGGCCGACTTCCACTTGCCCTTGTGTTCCCTTTCATGCTCATACACCAGTTTTCCTTAATTGTTCAATCTCTTGCTACTGTTCATTTACAACTCTTCTAGTTATTGGTAGAGCAATCAAGGTATTCCACAAAGCTGTAAGCTCTTTTTATTGGACATAAAGGTACATGAGGAGAAACAGGCAAGCACTTAAAAAAAACTTGTGATAGAAGCCAGCTAAAGTTACACTGCTTCCTGTCTCTACCTTTAAACTGTGCAATGGAAAGACTTGAGTTACAGTTATCTAAATTACCTTAGCTCTACAGTTTTCCATCTTCAAATTGTATCATCTCCCTGTTTAGTCTATAAAATATATATGCATGTATAAATGCACTCAAACTCTTGCATATATACATATATACGTGTGTAAGAATTCACATGAGAATGTTTCATAAGATATTACAACATACTAATTTACCCTGCTCCTTACATTTGAAATAATTAGATATTTCGTGTTCTGATCCCTGTGAGGTGCTAATGACTTTTTAAAAAAACAGTTGTAACCAACAGAGTTAATCATATAGTACACTCTGGTTTTATAATATTAGGGTAAGATGTTGAAAAAAAATCTATATATTTAATACTATATTCCCTCAAAGCTCAAGAAATCAGAGAAAATAAAATGTTCACAGGAAAAAGGAAAAAGCTTGAATAGCAGAAATGTAACTAGGTGCTCACAAAGAGCTTTTATAGGTTGATTGTGTGACCTCATTTAATCTCTCAAACATAATTTGTTCTATTCATGCTGCATTAGCAATTCCATGTTTATTTTCTTTCTTAACTGTAAACTTGTAATAATTTTATCTAGTTATCTCTACTAGTATTCAATAATTTTCATTTTGTTGCTGGCAAAATAAGATTCTAAACTCCTGGGGAGAGATCACAAGCATGATTTTTCTGTGCAAATGTCCAGCATTCTTCTGTCCACTACAAACCAGTGGTTCTCTAAGCACCTTTGTTCCAAAATAACAAAACGGACACCTGTTAATTCTTCACACATTGTACAAATATAGTTTTAAAATTTAACATCAACCCCTCAAAAATCAGTTACATAAAAATTTCTGGTAGCTGAATGCAATTTACTCCAAAACAACTTTCCGAAAGCCTCAGGATATTTGAGTGCCATTGACTTCTAACCCGTATGTACACAAGTAACTAATATCACTCTCTTTTCAGACTATCTGGAATAATTGCTGGTAAGCCAAGGAATTAAATGGTTTATTCAAGAGTCCAAGGTTACCATCAGGTCTAAGTGGAGCTTCATGCAGTATCTCCTTATTTCCTTTAACCCTTTAATAATTTTCCTCTGATTTTAACCTTCTCAGACCCTTGTTAACCCCTTGCGTTTGATAATTTCTGGAATATCGAAAACCATATTCCCTTTCCAAATTCTATATTTCACAGCAAAGCTTTATTCTGTATAATTTCTCCTCTGTTGTACTAACAAAAACTCTCTTTAATTTATATTATGAACTCTTTAAACTAGAAATAAACTCAGTGTTTCAAGTGCTGTGGTGACTTGCAGTCACAGTTATACAAATCCAGTGGCAGTCTAGGACATAAGACACAGAGGGCCTGTAGGGACATGCAGTAAGTTGCTCTGCAGTCACTGAGTTCATCTCTATCAGCTGAGCTATCACTGCACAGAACCAACCCTGTGGCCGTGGAAAAATAAGGAACTACTCTTCCTACAGCCACACACACACACACACAGAGGCATCTTAATGGCACACTGCAAATATCAGCATCTCAGGAGCATTTTTACCAAAGTAATAAAATTTATTAACTGGAAATTGTGTATTTTTGCAGCTCCTGAATTTATCAAAATCATACCATTCAAGTGGAAGAATTCCACCTGTTACCTAAGTCAGCACTTCAGATTTAAGCAGTATCTATTCCAATTTAAACTAAAAAAACCTCCAAACTATTTCCAACCTACCTGACTGTGCAGTAAAGGATACAGAATAAACATGAGTTAAGCCTTTCCTACTCTTACTGCATTATTTGAGACATTCAAAGTATTATCATTAGTCATTCAATAGCAAAACAGAACTGCATAACAATTAAAAATAAGTACACAAATGAAACCTCGCATATCTCATTTGGCCTATTTATATTTTCTGCAGATTTTAAATAGCAGTTGATATGGCAATTAAAAGAGAGGAGAGGATTTCACAAAGAGATATTATTTAGCAACAGCCTAGGCCATAAAATCCCTGCTTCATTTCTCCAATTAGACCAATAATAAATCTTTTCTGTAAATCCTGCATGTTTTGATTCACATTTTAAGAAAATTAAAACACTGATCTCTGGGAACAGTTTAGACAAGGAAAATACATGATGTATATTTTATGTATGTTAGCAGAATAATAACTGGTATTTTGTTATTAACTGTTCTCTTTGTCTGTGGTTTGCATTATGAAATTCGGTTACATGTATGCAATGATTGTGAGCATGCAGTAAAAAATTGTGTGAAGAAACAATGGCTCTCAGTGCTTTGGTATTAAAAACCAAAGCACCAAACAAAATATGAAAAAAGAAAACAACCCAATCAAATATCTTTTAATGTGGAAATCCATGTTGCATCTTTTTCTGAAAAACATGCACTTAAATAACGTTCCAGATGAAATGAGCCCAGATGACTTTTCATGAGCTCTCAGCAGAGGGGAAGGGACACCTCCCTGGATCTGCTGGCAATGCTCCTCCTATTGCAGCCCAGGGTAGTCTTGAAATCAGATAATGTCGATCATTATCTTGAAAAAATTAGTCATTAACAACAAGCACTGTTGTTAATGACTAATTAACACTATAAATAGTATTATGCATTTACAAGTAAAGGTTGACACACTAAAAAATTACAGGAAAGAGATATCTATATTACAAAAAATGTTTCAATACCTTTTTTTATTTAAACACTATATTGAACGAATATTGATCATTTTGACAGATCAGTGAATGAAGATAGGTTTGAAATTGAGGATAAATACAAGTTTTCAAATGTTAGAGGGCCCCTTAAGAAGGGTTAAAATTTTTATATGATTTAAGAAACTGATGTAAAACTTCTATCACTTATTGGTTTACCTCCTCAGAGTCACCTTTCACAAGGAAGATATAAACATATTGCAAAAACTGTGTGCATTACAAACTATTCCTGGTTCCCTGAACCCAAAACCAAAAAAAAAAACCCAAAAAACAAAAAAACAAAACAAAAAAAAAACCCACAAACAAACAAAAAAATTAGCCTTCCCTTTTCGGCTTCTCTCATTAATTATTGTGCTGGTCTTTTGAAATTATTTTACATAAGATTAAACACATCTAAAGAAACATAATACTAAGCCCACTGTCAGGACGCTCTTTAAATGTGGACTTACCTACAAGTCACAGAAAAACTAAAGTAAAGGTAAAGCTCTCGCAATGATTTGCCTTTGTTTCCTCTCAGTGTGATCCTTCCCACTCTGTTCCTCGGCCTCCCAGTTACCGTGGCACAGGTTTTTGTCCAGAGACTATGGAAATTAAGAGAAGGTTCTGTGTCACAAAGTGAACAGCTGAGAAATCTGAGCTTGTGCCAAACAAAGCACTAATGGCAAGTACAGCCAATTTGTATCAGTGTGATGTTAATTATCTCTACCGGGACATGCAACTAATCAGCAGGACTGCCTGCCCATTCTACTGCAGTTGCATGGCTTTTCCAAATTAACCCATGGAGCCTTTCCAGAACTTCCTTGGACCTCGGTGGGAGGACCACAGAGCACCATGCTGGACTGCCAGCATGTGCCTTGGAGTTCCTCAATGGAATGCTTTGAAAAAAATCAGAAGGAAGGTCCTTCACTGCCACAATAGATTATCACAATTTATTTTAAATTTAAGAAGGAGCTTTTCACAGCAAATTTTTGCACTGCTGGTGTTCTGAGTTTCCTGTTCAATCAGCTTCTATTATATCTTCATTAACAAAGTGTCTGATGCAGCATGCCCTGATTGAGTACTTACGCTTTAGAAATCAGATTTGTCCATATTTTATAAAATTCAACTAAAACTATGCATGTGTCTGAGCTTCAAAAATCTAGACTGAAATTTCACTGGAACAACTGGCTTGAAATTTGGGAAAAAATCCTCTACAGATTTCGCCTTTACAAGTCTGTGCCAAGGCTTAGATTTTATGAAGCCAAACAAATGGTTGGGAAGTGGATTTTGGAATCAAAGCAAGTCCTCTGTGACCTTCAAACCTTTGAGTTTAATGTTTTGTCAAAAAATTCACTGCCAGAAAATAAATGCAAAAAATGCTAGGCATATATGCACATGCACAAAATGAAACTCTAAATATTATTAAGCTCTTAGTTAGTATTTCTGTACTTGAAATTGAAAAAAATGAAGAATTAATTTGAGGACTATAATTATTATATGCCGGCTACTCAACATTTCTTCAACTCTGATTTATTTTTTTTTTTAATATTTTTTTTGCAATTATACATCTGGCCCAGTTGTCTTTCCTGATTGTGCTAATTGGTGTCATTCTGCTGCTCTGTTCTAATTTTTAAGTCATTCATATATCTGAATTCAATGTGTTTTCTCTATGCTGTTTCCTATCAGCTGTAGCATGCAGAACCAGAAAGATAATCATGTAAGGAGTTGTAAGTAGACTATTTGTAAGTAAAACACCTAGTTTGCATTACCAGTTCCATTTTTATCTAAACCCTGTGGCCTGGAACACCTTTTATGCCAACAACACACCCCCATAAGGTTGATTTCTTTTTTCACAGACAGCTTGTTTTAAAATATAATATGCACTGGGTTTTTTATTTGTAGTGACTGCTGTAATTTGTGACTTTATGCATGTAACTCCAGCTTCAACAGGCTTATTATGTGATTGACAGTGAATTATGTCAACTCTTTACCAACAGCAGAAATATTATCTGGTTTCATGCTACATGAAATAGTTGCTTGGGAGAGTCAGATTTTTCACTCGTACCAATTTGCATCTCTGATACTATTTACTCCATGTATGTGTTATGAATTCACAACATTTACAGGTGAGAATAAAAAAGAAAAAAAAGCAACCACATAAGTGAATAATTGACAATGTAGTATTTTAAAATAACATAATTTTAAGATACCCATGGACAGGGTAGTTGCATTTAAGTATAATTGGCATAATAATTTTTAAATAAAACACTTTTACAACATTTCAGATACATACCAAGCCACTTAGTATGAACTCAGAAGGAAAAGAAATATATTTACATCAGAAAGTATTTTGAAAAGTTATTAAAGTCCTTTTATGTTAAGTGCAAACTATTCTTACTTATTATCATATTCACTGCTATTATTCGACAGATTTTTATCAGCAATCACATCCATCTGAGACATTTCAATGAGCCTTTCAGACAAACAGCTTTTTCTGTTTTTCACATTCTGTCACATGCACACGAAACGTTTATAAAATAAAACCACCACATGAGTTCTACCATTTTTCATAATCAACCAAAGGCTTCAACATCCTAATCCCAGCAATATGTTGTTTACAAATGGGGGGAGCTCATCTAATCTGAACCAGCTGCTAGGGTCTAGTTCTGTTTGTTTCATTTACTGTAAATGAGTCTTTTTTAAAGGTATTAGACTGCCTTTCCTTCTTTAGTGTTTATTTCCCATAGAGAAATAAACTGGAGGCTCAGCATTTTAATATGTGAAGAGAACCTGAGGCTCTTTCTACCTAAATTTAATGAAACAAGTAGGAGCCATAAGATATTGCATTTTATTGCTTAATTGCCTGACTGATTCATTGAGCATTATTTGCCTAATGATTATTTTCCATATCTCCCATTAGCAACATAATTGCTGAACTGCCTTATGGCTTCTATTTTCCTCATCTACTGCCCTTTCATTGAAACCTGTATACTTGTATCTCTCTATGAGTTTTTTGTTGCCTTCATAAGCAGAAATCTCTTTTTTACTAATTTACTATTCCTTTTGTTTCTCTCCAACATTGTGCCTGCTTTTCTCATCTTCTTTCTGTATTGCTGTTTCCATTCAGTAGAAGTTAATTCAATTATGATTCTTTCTACACAGTTTTCAATTTCACCTACATGTTGCTTCTGTGTTGACCAACAGGCTATCCTAAATAAAAGAGTTATATCAGGCTGGTGTAGAAAAAAAAATTATAGAAGTCCTTAGCTAGCTAATGTAAGTAAGCTAATGTCAACTGCATAATTAAGACAAAAATTAGGAAAAGGAGTATTTATGGCTCAAATTAATGCCATTAGTAAGACAAAAAGCTGGGAGATTTTATGCATGAGGTCACTAAAAGCTCACTCAATATGTGGTTTGATGATGTTTTCTGTTCTTAGTTCAGATGCCCATGTACAGACTGGTAGAGCCAAGAACTTGTCTAAATGGGTGGAGGCAAACTGCTGTATTTTCTATCTCCCACAAATCCTGCCAATTTGAAATAGTCAATAAAGTAAAATAAAATACTTCTATCATGTTCTAGAAGGAGCAGACAGTCTCTATGCATGAGGAATTGTCTACAGAGTGTCAGAAAACCTACCATGAAACAGTAAAACTGGCATCCTAGAAGCAGAAAATGCTCACTTTAAGAAAGCATTGAATCCCATGAAAATTAAACCTCAGCATTTAATACACTTTCCACTACTTCTCTTGTACTTCTCTATGTATGTGGCTAATTTAATGTTTTTCTGTGTATAGGCAGGTAGACAAACATAACTCAGTCTAACATAAAGTCAGTTTCAGTTCTTTGATTTTTATTTTTATTGAAGCCTTTTTGCAGAAATCATTGCAAGTCAGAAGTCCTGAGGATTGAAAACCAAGTTACATAGCTGGAATTTAACCACTTCAAATTTTTTGTTTACAAAGTCCCATTACCCATAATTTTATCCCCCTAGATCTCTTATTACATGAACAGGTGTCTGACAGCCAACCTAGATGGTTTATGAAATCTCTGTGCTCCTATAATTCCATGCTAAATCTCATCAGAACAAAATACTTGTTTACCAACTTGAACTGAGCAAACATTCTAAATTTTTCTTCTGTGCATGCATGTGCTAGCTGCAGACATGGTTTTAAAGGAAAAAAAAAGGGCATAACTTTTATTGTCCACACAAACCTGCCCACTAACCACAAGGGAAATTAATTCACCTGCACAAAATACTCATTTTGTTCCACTCTGCCTACCTGAGATTGTTGAGTGAATTGACAGAGACTGACCTTGCTGAGAATTGCAATATACTACTAGGAAGCTTATTTGCAGACAGCAGATATTTTATCCATCCAACACTGTTTTTGAATTTAAAAACACAAACAGTTTTAGTCTGTAGCAAATTGAATGTTGTGCAGATCTGAAAGAGTTCTGGTTGAAAAGCCTGTGCACATTTTGCCAATTATAATAATAACATGGAGCAGTACTTGTATATTGTGGATGCTTGCATCACAGAAAGAAAAGTTTATTGGCATCTTGACCACCATGTAGTAGCAAGGAGGAAGGTTTTTGTCCCCTTACTGTATAAATTAGTTCAAAATATGATTCACAAATAACAATGTGGGTGCTACCAATTGTGGCTGCATTTACAATCTAATTGCATCCTCTAACACCATGGAGTCAAAATCCCCACCATGCTATACCATACATATACTTACTGTACCCAGTGTGGTGGGAGAATCCACAGGTATTAAGACACTCTCCAGTGAAATTTCTGGCTGTGAGACCCCAAAGGTTGGTGTGGCCTGCTCGTTACACCCCTGCTGCTTCATATCACAACTCACTGCCCCTTCTTCTCCATGGTGAGCTTTTTTGGCAATTAAAAAAAAAAAAAAAGCAGGGCATGTAGCCCACACATGCACTGTCCTGTCCTGGTTATCAGATCCATTAGACTGCTCCCTCATTCCAGGGGAAACCACTGCAGGACACCCTTTCATGCTGCCCATGGCACACATGGGGCTGCCCTCCACGGGTGGCCACCTTGAAGCTGTCATACCCATGTATCATACTCAGATTAGCTGCCAAGTGGACACTGAGAGACCACTTCAGCCCCAGCAGAACATCCGTGGAACACCTCTGAGGAAGCCTCTAAGATCAGGTATGGCACAGCCAGGCTCAGGAAACCTTGCCTGCATGCATAAGAAACCAGGACAGAATGCCAATCCAGCAGAACGTGTATGTGAGGTCAATAAGGAATTCCCCAAAGAGACTGATCAGGCAAAGCAGAAGACCTGTCTGTTGAGCCCATGAATCAGAAACTATTTTGAACAAACACTCACATGGAGGAGAAGGGGAATGGGGTAGAGAGTAGATATGCACCATGCAGCATTCCTTTTCCTCAGGCTGATGTTGTTCCAGAGACATTTTCAAAAGTCTTCAGCAAGTGACTGAGGAGAGAGAAGACCACTGTGTGCCCTGTGCTGCCTCCCAGCCCAAGTCCTGACCCATGGCTCCCTAGAGAAGTGTAGCTCTTGACATTTGCTCCTGTGCATGGGGATAATCCATGCAAACCCCCAGATCAGGCTCATGGGGAGACATGGATGTGCAGCACCAGAGATCCCTCTCCTCTGTGCAGAAGTAGCGTCTTGTTGATGCTTGTACAGCTCTCTGAGGGCACCTGCCTTTAGCAGTAGGACATACCAATCCTTAGAATCACAGAATCACAGAATATTGAGGTGGAAGGGACCCACAGAAATCGAATCCAGCAGTTAAGATGCCATCACCTGACAGTCCCTCTCCACCTCCTTTTGGCCCCCTGTGGCTGGCATTTTTCCAGGATTATGAGGTGCACAGGGGTCACACAGAGTTACCAGGGCACATTTAAGCTGTACTTTACCTTCATGTGAATCACTGTGTCTGAAACTAGATGTCTTGTCAGGGCAGCTATAGGGGACAGCAACCCAACAGGGAGCCTTGAAGAGGCTGGATTTGACCTGTTTTTTGGGTCTCCATTCTTACACTTTTGCCAACAGATTTTTATCATTATTCTAGTGGTTCTGAGACAACTTTCCAAAGAGACTTAATGGTCTAAGCAGAAACAGGATCTTTGTTTTACTATTCTTTTTTCCTCCAGCTTTCGCTACCAGAATGTGAGAGTGGTAATACAAACCCTGACTTTTTTTAACATGTGTACCAATGTTTAATATTGTTAGACAAATGCTCCATAATGTAATAACACCACAAATAAGTTTCCTTTTACTAATATGAACTTACTCAAAATTTCTGCCCCAATTCTGAAACAAGTTTTGTACAACTATGCCCATGCTCTCACAACAGAGGTTTTTGATGTGAACTTCACAGTA
Organism: Acridotheres tristis; assembly: GCA_037013685.1. NCBI lineage: Eukaryota > Metazoa > Chordata > Aves > Passeriformes > Sturnidae > Acridotheres > Acridotheres tristis. The sequence continues at coordinate 13,166,037 of CM072884.1, read as the reverse complement.
AGTGTGTGGCATTGACTTTGCTGCTAAACTGAGGAGAGAGACAGCTACTGCTCACAGGAAAAACTGCTGCACAGCAGAGCCTGGCTGAAGATCTGTACCTGATGTGATCTGACATTTTTCTTATAGCCAGTAAAGTTCAGATTAGACAGAGTGGTAGCCCTTAATAAATATTCAGCAGGACAGTCAGTGAAAGTATGACCACAATGCACAGCAAGAATGTGTCTGTCCTAGCAATGACATCTGACTCTTCTGTTTCTTTTCGAATTCTTTTTCCAGTTTGTCTTGGATAAAAATGGATAATGTGAGATGAATAATAGAGAATGAGAAAGTGGGAAGGCACATCATAAAGCTCATCAGAATCCAATAAAACTGACAGTATATGAAGAGTGCATTAGGTTAGAATTTAAGGATAAAAATGATTGCAAGGAAAGAAGAAAATTGTAATCTTCATTTGCAATTCCAGACTTGGAAAGTGGAAAGTTTAAGACAATATATTGCTGAAATACTCCAGAAGCTTTGGAGACTTTTGACAAGAAAACTTATGAATATCATAAAAGGTAGATGTCAGGTTTTACCGGTACATACTGAACTGTCTATGATATATAAGAAAATAGAAGCTCAGGAATCTTCTAGGGCTTTGCAAAATTGTAATAAAAATCTTCATATCGATGTGCGTGGAGAAGGGCTATAAAAATGGCATGTGTTGCTGACACACACAAATCTACCTGCAAATTCTCAAGACATCCAGGTCTAAAAGAGAGACAGTAATTAAAACCTTGCAATAGGGATGGGACAAAATAAAGAGATTAACCACTTTCATCCCCTTACTAGTACCAACCAGACACACCCAAAATTAACACATTCTTAAGCAGAATTCAAGGAGTGTTGGGATGGGCTTGAAAACTGATGCCACCTCATCCTTGTCCCCTCTGAACAGACTGACCACATAAGGGCAATTTTGTGCCTGATAACTTGGCAGACTTGCACACCTCCAGGTATTAGTTGGTGTGAGAATGAGTGTGAGACTGAAATTAGTTACACCAGTAAGAGGCTGCAGAGAATTCAATAAGTTGTAGTCGTACATATGTACTTGCACATATATCTATATATTTATGTGATATGCATAATATAATAAGCAATTCAGCATTTATTCATTCAGTTATAACTTGAAGGATGAAATGATTCATCAAACTAAAGGGCCATTTCTAGTTCTAAAGCACAGAAGAAGGCTATGGTTTCTAGAATGGGTTGATCCTATCTTGATAGGCAGTTCTAAAATAGTCAAAATGAATTTCAGCCGTTCCAGCACACAACTGAATACCTCATTATATCTTTTAGTACCACACTGCAGGCACCTAAATTCAGACCTCTAAATGTAGCAAAACAATCCAAATGCATAGACATCTATGTAGAGCCATTCTTGATCATAGACTACTTGAAACACCTGATTAGAGCTGCCTTATGTGACAGAAGATCTGTGGGAGATATCAAGAGGACACCTTAGGATCTCTGAGATGCTGCTAGACACTTAATTTTATGTATTTGAATTATTATGTATAGAGAAGATACAGCTCTGAATAGGTAAATAACTGATGTCATTTGGGAGCTTGTGGGGTGGTTGAGACATCCAGGCAGAGCAGACTGATAACTAATACATTTGTGTTGAGACTGCTGTTCATCAGGGGGCTCCTCACAATACCTGCAGAGCTGGTTTTCAGCTACCTGAATCCCACTTTGTTCATCTAGATTTATACTGAGTGTGTGTAGACAGAGTCAATTCTGGAAATCACAACAAGAACTTTTTCCTTTTTTTTTTTTTTCCTTTCAATTTCCATATGCTGCTACCTGGCTGATACAAGAGGGCAAACATTTCTGTAGGACCTATGTCTAATCTGACAATTTCTTGTATGTTCATAAAATACTAGGAAATAAGGCAGTTAAAAAGGTCTCAGGCAATCACACGAAGCCCCTACTGTCTCACCCATGCTTAGAGACCTACATTTATTTACCTGCACCCTCAGACTGGCCTGTGCCCGAGCAGGGTAAGGACAGCCTGGTGCAAGAGAAGTGGCAGATGCCACCCTTTGATAACTTTTGAGGTCCTGCTCATAGAAGGGCATTTTTGGGCGAGTCAGGAGCTCACATTGTTAGGTACCAGAAAGCAGCCAGCTCCAGAACAGGGATAAAGCACAGGGGGGAAATACACAGATTTATCGAGGTCAATTTATTTATCTTATCAAGGTCTATTTTTCATAGAGAACCCAGCTCTTCAGTCCATGGAAAAATATCAAGGAAACTCTGTGTAAAGCATGCAAGTTCATTCTCAGCCTTTGAATTTATGTTTGAGAGATGCTAAGAGTTACTAGGGAATGTATACAGGTTTAATGTAAAAATTTCTATTCCATGGATCATTATAATATCTGCGATACATTAAGCTTTTTTTCTGCCCATGCCACAGACCCTATAAAATGAAGTATTTTGCTGAACTAGTCTTTTCTCTCATAAAATTATTATTTTTTGCACCAATGTTTTTATCAAATATGCTAATATATATTTATTTTAAAAATAAATATTTATTTGAAAACTATTAATTTGCCATACTACCCATAATTAGGAGGTATCATGGGAAGACATGATTTCAGACATTTACAGTGCCTATATGCTCATATTTAAGTTTGGTCAGTTGACCACAGAGTAAAATGAAGAGATGAGACCAATTTACTAATCTATTCCTAAGGCATGAATTCCTATGTACTGGAACAGGGTGGTAAAAAAGAAACATAGTATGTGTTATTTTTGCACTTTGACTCCATAATCCATATACTTCCATAAACTCCTATTTAGATGCAGAAGAGAGATTTTGAAAAGTAACCTCTGCCAAGTTTAGGACACCAGATGCCAGACTGGAGAATTGCCTGGTTAATCTGTGGCATTTGCAGTCAGTGAAGGGAAAGGCTATTGCATCAAGTGAATGAGGACAGAACTATAAAGAAAATAATTTGTGGGTACTTTATTGAATTATGATATGCATACAGACTGTGGAAATTGGATTCTCTAAACCTGCTGTACTTGAATTTGTAACTTTTTCAGTATGTTTGTTAAAAATACTGCTGCAAAATATTAATCAGAGCAGATTATGATTGAAAATACTTGTTCAGAAAAACAGTTTTTGGTAGATTTGCAGAACAAATGTATTCCACACAATAAGATTTCTCCAAAATGAAAAAGATATTTCAGGAGCAAAAATCCAATATACATTCTAAGAAAATATTTACATTTGCTTTTTTCATTACTGTTTTATGTTCTCTTTTGATATATTAGCAATGGCACATAATCTGGCAGGCTACAGGGTGAGAGATTATATTATAATAAACTGAAAAAATCATATAATGCACAAAATATTAGAGAAATCAATAATTCTGTTCACATTTGGATAGTCAAAGGGAGATTCTGACACTGGCACCCTGCTAAACATAATGGAGATGTGCCTTTCAGGAAATTTGAATGGATGAGGGAGAGATTTTCAGCCTATGTCTTTTCTTTGTCTTCCTTTCACTGAAGAAAAAAAGTATTTGGAGATTTTTACCTTCAACTGGAGGAGACAAGAGCATAATAATGTGCTCATATGTTCTGTTTTCCAGACAGATGTTTTTCAAAACTGATTTTTCTGCAAAGCCAGTAACATCATGGGAAACCATTTATTCTGAAGTTGAATACATTTTTCCTAAATATAAAATTTTTGTATTTTTTATGGTGTATAAAGCACACCATAGGAGTAAATTTATTTTCTCTTGTGTGCAGTGGCATAACTGAAAGCAGAAGCAACAAGTGCCTACTTCCTGTGTATCCCTCACAGTTTGGGAAGCATATTTGCTGAGTAGTCTTGACTTCTGCAGTTTCAGATAATGAAACACTCACATATGTCAACTGAGAAAAAAACAGAACTGTGATGTAAGACTTCAAAATTTGAATCAACTTCCTTGGTAGACTCTTTAGGACATGACTGTCAGTATGTTCCTAAGTAAAATCCCACAAATTCTTACAAAAAGCTCATTGATTTAATTAGGGGTTAATTAAAAGGAATGAAGTACTGGTAAATAACATATCCAAATAAACAAAATATTGTAACAGCAAAGTCTACTGGCAACATGGGCATGAAACAGACTTTGTAAATAGTTACAGTCAGTAAAATACGAAACTTGCAAACATTTACTTGTTGAAACATGTCATTCACCTTTAAAAGCCAATATTGTAGTATAAAGATAATGATCAAAAACTCCACAACTGTGATACCAACTATGGAGTGATTGAATTATTTCATACATATCAGACATTTGATCTTACAAGTTGTGTCTGAAAATACAAACAGATTAAGAGAACAATCTCATACCTACTGAAAGTTTTCCTGTGGTTCAATACCTTCCTTAGAAAGGGACCTCATCTAAGTAGTAATGGCAGTTTATGACTGTGATCCCATCCAGCTCCAGGAAAACTCAGAACTAAATATCAGCCTTAGTAGCTTTATTCTCACATTAGTATTACTTGAGCAAATACAGAAATAGAAGACTATTTCTCTTGTACAGCAGCATAAAAGGGATAGAAATTCCTGAGGGATAAGGAAACATGCGGGCTGGCGGGCAAATCAAGACCACTTTGCTCAAAGGTATGTAAAAAGAGCAAAAAGGTAAGATTTGTTTAGCCAGACTGCAGCATGAGAAAGAGGACTCTCTCACTTCTCTACACTGAGTTAAACACTTATTGTTTAACTCATTGTATGTTATTGTATGGAAAAGTGCACAAATTATCATGCTGTGCAGCTACAAGATCAATATTGTTTGCTGCTCATCAATCTCGAAACACGTCCCCTGCATCACATCTTTGGAACATGTGATCATTTACAGTCATGGAAAAATTATAGGTATTAGGAATTTTATCTTCATCTTCACTGTATTTAATTAATATAGGTTCCACTAAATATTTCAATTGTTATTAGTGAAAGATTTTCCTGTTAAATGTGTTTGATTGTTTTACCTACTCACTTTTACAGGTGAATTGTTATTATCATGCCTGAATCAATCTTTTTTCCATATGTACTTCCAGTCATTAAGTAGATGCAGTAAGTCACGGAGAATAGCATGGGTTTGGGGGAATTTTTTTTTCATAATAGGTAGTAAAAGTCATTGTTTCAAATCAGTTATCTTGCAATTATATTTTGTCATCCAGTCTTCTGTCTCCTCCACTTTCGTCTTACAGATTCCTTTGGTCTGATAACGTAAAGTTCTTTAGATAACAGTCTTAAGATCAGTAGTAGAGCTTATATAAGAGGTCACACTTCACAACAATTCTATTAAAATTAACATTTCTGATTCTTCGGGAGGAAAAAAAGAAAATGTGAATCTGCCTTAGAGATCATGTACATTTTGTTTAATTATAAATTTTGTCAGGAAAGAAAAATGCTATGGAATTAGTGGGCTAACATTTCCACATAAGGAAACTGAAACTTTGGGCTATATAGAATGATAATATTTTTTCACACAATATGAACTACTAGAGTAGAGGCAAAATATTGTATCCTGAGCTGCATCCAAAGCTTTGTGAGCAGCAGAGCAGGGAGGGGACTCAGCCTCTCTGCCCTGCTCAGGTGAGAACCCACCTGCAGTGCTGCATCCAGCTCTGGGTCCCAAGAAGGATGTGAACCTGTTGGAGCCAGTCGAGAGGGGGTCTCAAAAAATTATCAGAGGGATGGAACACCTCTGATGCAGAGAAAAGCTGTGAGAGTTGGGGTTCTTCAGCCTCTTCAGAAGAGAAAGCTCCAGGGAGACCTTCCAGCACCTTCCTGTACCTAAAGGGGCTGCAAATGGACTGAGGGGTACTTTTTACAAGGGCCTGGAATGATAGGACAAGAGGGAATGGCTTCAGACTTAGAACAGGTCTGGATAAAATATTTGGGAGAATTTTTTTACTGTGGGGGTGTCAGACTCTGGGGCAGTTTGTCTGGAGAAGCTGTGGATGCTTAATCCCTGGCAATGTTCAAGACCAGGTTGGATGGGACTCGTAGCAACCTGGTCTAGTGGAAGGAGACTCTGCCCATGGTAGGGGATTGGAAAGAAATTATCTTTAAAGTCCCTTCTTATACAGACCATTCTATGATTCTATGATTTTATGATGGTCAGTAAAATTCTTGTGTGATTTCTAGGTTTCTAGTTAAACCAGAGAGGTCTCTGGTTCCCACAGAAATCCAAATAATAACTCAGTACACACTGTCTCAACAGCTAGCATGCCAAACTCTGAAAGAACTGAAACCTGAAGCGTATTTCAGGAAATATGGTCAAAATTTTACTTTTAGAATTAATACTTATAAGCAGTAAAATTCACTGGTTTCAGGTCCTCAAATAATTCTGTTGCCTGGAAAAAGCAGGTTTAATATAAAACTGAAAGCACAACAAAGATCATTGGCAATGTTCACTCTACTACTTACTAGATGGTGACATTTAACAACTGCTCAGCCATCAGCTACGTATGAATGGAAATGAGTTTTATTGACTTGCAAACAAGAGGCCTAGGAACATCCATTCTTCAGATCAAACACATCTCAAGAATTATGTCTTACTGTAAAAAATGTCAAATAAAAATTAATGAACAATTACAGTGCATGTAATATCAGTTGCAGTATTTAATTGGACAATACTTGTAAAATAGTTTGAATTATTTGGCTGATTTTTTAATCACTAAACTCAAATCTTTAAAACTAGCCAAGCTAGGACAATCACAGTGATCAAAAAGAAAGACATAAATTTTGAATACTAGTACTTCAGTTTTGACATGAATTTTGATAAAAGGATAATTGAGTGCCACAAGTAAAATATTCTGATATTTGAGTTACGTTTGAAAAATATCAAATCTATCTTTCTTTCCTTTTCAGCAATCTGCTTGTGGATGTAGCACGAATGAAGATGACATTCTGAGAGATTAAAAAAAAGTATGACAGTTTCTCAGAATTAATGATATTAATGATGTATTCTAAAAAGACTCACTGGTATACCAAAACCTTCTGATGATAATGATTCTTCAGCTCAGAGTTCCTGAATTTTTCACAACTGGCATTATCTTAAACACATCAGTCTTTCAGAAAGATTTCTTCCCAAAGTGAAAATGGCAGTTGAATAATACTTCTCTGAGATTTTTTTCCTCCCAAAAGGATTTTTTCATCATATACATACTTAAGACAGTTATTTGGGAGTGAATTTTTCTGAATGCTTAAATAAACGTGTTATTTCTGAATATATTTAATTGCTATATCTGAAGATTTTTCATTGAAATACCGATAATTTTTTATTTATACCCCATCCACACATCAAGAAATTTATTCTTCCATTATTATTATTATTATTAACATCGTCCTTATCATTGTTATTATTTCTTCTTAGTTAAACAGTTTCTGAGGAATAAGACCACAAGACCTGAATTCTGATTTGACTCTGTGGTTGTTTATTCTGTACATTAGGCAAATGAAGCTGTCTGGTTGCTGCTGTGTATAGTTCCATTTAACTCCAATTAAAGGCAGAGATTAGAGCTCGTTTCCACAATCAGGCTGATTTGTAATTAAGTATAAAAGTGTTATATATACAGTATTTATGATACTCTGTAGGAAAAAAATTAGAAAAGGTTCTCCATAACAAGAAAACATCTATAGGCTCAGTTCTGGGTGGGGCAGTAGGTAGGATAAGAATGTGTCCAGTGACATATAAATAATCTTCTACTTTTTCTTTTTGATGTGTCTTACAAGTACCACTTTAATAGGCCACATCCACATAATACTTTTTTCCTTCCACAGCTAAACTGCTGCTAAAATGCAGCATCAGTTTCTTATTAACTGTGCTGTAATCCAGAAATGAGTGATATTGTAAGACTCTAAACACCACTTCCTCCCTTCTAAATATGCAACCAAAACCTCACTTGCAATATGATTCAAAACACAAAGCTTTGCTACTATTAAATATAAAAATATTTTTAGTCCTTAGCCAACCTTGTGTCACGTTATTTAACAAAAATAATGCATGTATTACTGTAGCCATAAGCCTGTAGTAGTATGAATTCTAACCATCAAGGTAGATCATAGCTCTATATCAGTCTTAGTTAAATAAAACCCCAGTTCATTACTTCAGCAACCTCTGAAATAGTTGAAATGCAAAATTGTAGGAAAAGTGCTACAATTTTACTGCTAGGAAAGAAATTTGTGAAGTTTTCTCTATATATTTTTTCCAAATAATTTTTCTTCTCAACAGTTTTCATCAGCTTCTGTGGCACAAAAAATAGTGTGAGAGAAACAATCTTCTGCTTTTGGATTTTTGCTTTGTTTTGATTTGGGGTTTTCCCATTTGGGGGTGCTTTTTTATTTTTGGGGGTTTTCTTTTTTGTTTGTTTGTTTGTTTTTAGTATTATTGTTTAAGGTTCTTCTTATTTCTTTTAAGAATTGATGTTTGTAGGGGTTTTTTAATAGAAAACTCCCAATTATTTCCCCGAATGAAAATAATACAGAATATAACCTAGGTTTAGAAAAATATATGAAAACAAGAGAACAAATGAAAAAAAAAAGTAAAAAGTAAAAAGGTAAAAAAAGTTTTGAAACTGTATGGTGAAGATCTGGTATGAACTGCAATCATCAAAAGTCAAGGTAATACAAGGATTCTCATCAGTCAAGGATCAAATTATTTGTTTGTACTGCAGGCAATGAGCACGAGGTGTTACAGGGACACAATTTTTATTTTTAAGGTGCAAGAAATGTCACAAAAACTCCCTTCCCACCTTTAACTTTTAATGGAGTGGGGAGAAAAAAAGCAAAAGCAAGAGATATCTTTTGCATTTCAGACAGTTGTGTAATTCCAGTACTGCCACTCTATAATCTGGACAAGGCTTGATAACTCAGCAGTTCTTTTGTAATAGTCTCTGCTTATATCTTTTCTTAGAGAACAATGTAATAAACAATATCCATTACAAAAGGCAGTGAACCACTTATATTAACTGTAGCTCAAATATGCCTTATTCAGAAAGATATTTATATTGGTGACAGCTATAAACCCTATTTTTTTTTATTATTTGTGGTTTTTTCTCAATTTTCTTTCTTATTCTTGTGCTATGATGTATAAAAAAGGGGGGGAAACAGGATAAAAGAGTAAATATTAACAAAGCAAGGGTACTGAGAATAAAATTGAAGTATTTTTCCCCCATAGTTTTCACTTCATTAGCCTGGGGACTCTGCATACAAGCAGCCAAAAACTTGTGATAAAGTTCTGCCCTTTGTGCCTGGCAGCCTAATTTAACTACACGTAGGCTTATGTTTTACAGCTTTCTGGCCCTTTGTTATTCAATGAGATACAGGAAGAAAGAGCACTTTTCATTATCTCATTACTACACTACACAACACTTATATCTGTCTATGTAACCCCAACATAAGGCTCTAAAATAGCAAAGTATAAATATCAGCTAAATGTTGGTAAAATTGTAGTGTTTATCTATTCATTTTTTGGAGTCATAATATCCATCAGGTAACTAGGTTAACAAAGCTTTTTTACGCTCCTGTACAAAAACATAACCCTCGATGATGAATGATTTACAAAGGAAAGCAGCTAAGCAGAAGATCAGAAACATCATTAAAGCCTCAGGCAGATGATAACCCGAACAAAACCATACTGGTAGCAGCCCTGCATCACTCGCCTTTCAAAGCACCAGTGCTCGTGTGTTCGGCTTTTGAATATTCAAAATAAACTTCCTGCTGTTTTGATCTAGTGAAGAGAATTTACATTTAGAAGTAAGGGATAGAAGTGCCACCTTGTCAGGGAGCACAGCAGGATAGGACTGAGCAGGAATCATTTTTGTTGGAAAACACCTCTGAGGTCATTGAGTCCAGCCTTTGACCAAACACCACCTTGTCAAAAGAAAAGTTAGAAAAAAGATGAAACACAATAATTTACACCAAAATAAAAGTTGCTCCTTCTGAGAATGCAACAATTTCAGAAAATCCTTTAGGTAGCAAATTAGACGATGTTGAAAGAGACATAAAACTTTTAAAGACTTTAGATAACATGTTCCAGTGAAAACTTTAATACCCCCTCACATAGATTATAGAAAGGGAAACTGACAAGTGGTTGGGTAGGTTTGAGGATTTCTGCAAGTGAAAATAGTTGAGTACTAATGGACATCCTCTCAAGTGAAGAAGGGGAAAAAAAACAATAGTATCCAATGGACTTCAATATAGCAAAAATCAGAATAGGGAAAAGGTCCAGCATTTAAAAGCATTGAAGCATTTCAGGTTCCTGTACATATGTCATGAGTGAAGAAAATCTCTTGAAAATATTATTTAAAACATCTAAAATCCCAAGATTTTAAACTTCTCTAAACTTTTAATATCTAAAAGTATAGACTATACATAATGAATGACAGAATATACAAAAGGCTTTTCCTGCACCCAGTAGGCACGACCTCCAGAGTTTACTTCTGTATGAATAATTAATTAAAATTTCCTAAAATCAGAATAATAAAAACTTTTCACTAGGCCAGCTATCTAAGCCCATGGGTAAAAGCTCTTGGGGTTTTTTTACTTTTTTTTTTTTCCATTGGTAGGGAAATATTTTATGTACAAATCAACAAACTACAAAAAAATACCCTTTTATCTTTCTCTTCTTCCCTTCCCTAACAGCTGCAGATAGAGAGAGGAACAGTCCCTTAACTGATCTTCCCCTCATGATTTTCACACACTATAAACTGTAGAAGAATGTTATCAGTTAATATACTGCCTCAATGAATGCTCAGATTTATGAAAAAGCATAGACCTTTTCCTTCTCACTATAAGATGCACCTCTATTATGAATCTGCTTCTTACTAGTCTTCACACGTATCATGCATTAATAGTCTAAATATCTCTTTAAAGAGAACAGCAGTAAGTATTGCGAAACGCATCACCATCAAAAGTCAGGTCTTTAGCAAGACATGACAGTAGTCCTTGCCCCATCTCCAAAGTCTTTCAGGGATTCCTCAGAAATTCCTGAGGCTACAGTAGAAAAGCTCTGGCTCTTTATCTGATGCTCTCTGAGCTGATCCAATTCGTGATTTTCAGACCGGTACTGATAAAGATCACAGACACGCTGTTAGTGGCGACAATAAACGATTGAAATGTGCATATATATTTATAGATGTTACTTTTCTGCAAGACAGCTACTTCCTTTCAGGCTTGATTTTTGTTAGGTCAGTGGTTTTAGGAATTGCAGAAGACTGTAAACATCCCCTTTGATCCCTAGATTGTTTTTTGTTGTTGGTTGTTTGCTGCGCCTCTCAAAAATCTTGCTTCTCTCTACACAATCCCATCAGCTCTGCCTGTCATCTGCCTCCCTACTCTGCAATCTGGAAGTTTTTATTCCCCTGATGAGTCCATTTCCATCTCAGTGAGAACAATTCTTCCATTCATAGGATTCTCCATGATCAAATCAGCACTATTTTTAAAGAGGAATACAATAAACAAGTAAATTCCATAATGCATGACGTAACAGGTCAACTGACTCTTCTTTTTAAACAGCCAAAGAGTAAGAAAAAGATAGCCAGATTAGTAGCATTTTAATCCTGGGGAGCCTCAGGCGAAGTGCTCATTTCACACATAATCATAATGATGGGAAGGATGAGTCAGGGTGGAAGGGACCACATCTGGTTCAACATCCCTGCTCAGGCAGAGGCAACCCAGAGCTCAAGGCACAGGACTGTGTCCAGATGGTTCTGGAATATTTCCAGTAAGGGAGACTCCAGACCCACTTTGAGTAATACAAGTTGTAATTTTCATAGAAATAAGTGACAGAAAATTTCGACAAAATTTTCCTTAGAACTTTTATACCTAAAGATAAAACTGTTATGGTAAAAATATCTGTACTTACCCCTAGAACCTTTACTTTATGTTCCCATTCTTTGCCTCTCCCTGGATATCAAATCCAATTTTTATCAAAATGTTACATTTACTAGTGATGCTTTTGTTCCTCACAGAAGAAAATATTTGTCAGGAATAAGAAGCAGAGGTGGGTGTATAATAAAACCCGAACAGATTGACACACGTTTAGCCAGGCAGCAAATAAAGCAGAATTTGGAAATTTCCCACTTGCTGTTCTACTTAAATTCTTCAAAGTATCCACTAGCAATACTCAAAATAATAAATATTAACACAGCAATGATGACAAAAAAGAAATTGGATGCTTTCAGCAGCTGGAACATTTTTAAGGAAATTAGGAAAAAAGTATTAAAGTACACTTGATTTCTTTCCATTCAATTAAACTTTTTTCAAAAACCTCTCCCTGATGCTTCATAATATGTAGTCAGCACTGCCTAGAGACTTAATGAAGGAGACAATGTGGCTTACTTTAAAACAAACAAGCAAATAAATAAAGAATTTTTTAGAAAATGAAAACAAGTACGAAATACTTCAGAAGTTACTTCCTATGGTTCACAAATAGTACAATTTGTAAAGAGAAGAATGCTTGTACATTCAGGCCATTTCCAGCTTACTAAATGCAAACACCTAGGACTGTAGAAACAGGTTGTAGTAACACACATCACCAGTTTAAATGCTAAACTCATTAGCAAATATTCTTAATATTTTCTTAGATATTTGTTTACTATTTATTCAGCTTAATATTTGCTTAGTTATGATATCAAGTTTCTTTATCTTGGTAAAAAGAGAAACCCACTTTCCTTAAAACCAAATATGAAAATTTCTAAGGATCCTGCTCTAGCATTAAAAGAATGTGCAGTATGTTTATATAAAAGGAATCATTATCTATAATGAAGTGAGAAATGTCAGATTTTACTGTTAACTGCTAGATATGTTGGCTTAGTTAGTCATGAGATTGGCCAAGAAAAAGTGAGTAATGCATAAAAGAACTGTGCTTCTTCATGTTTCCTTTCTACTGCCCTATAAACCCTTAGTTGGATTATTTAGCTGAATAATTGGTGTTAGCCACAGGGTACGTATCATAGAGGGTTTTCAGATTTACTCATCCATAAATATCAGGCTATTAATAATTTTGCAGATAAGTCCATGTATTGGAAATCATCTGTGTTGAACACAATATATGGAGATGAAAGGTCAGAACACAGATAGAGAGACACTTCTGCCTCAATGGAATATTCTCTGAATATCAGACAGAATACTTTTATGGTCTTATATTTTTAAATAAGGAATTATATTGCTCTTGCTGAGAACAAGAGAACACAATTTCAAGACCTCAAGGTCTCCATTAAAGAAAACCATAATAATTTTTGGCACAATGAAACATTTTTTAAACTTTTCTGAAAAAATCTGAGCTATATCAGTTTTAAATTACCTATAAATTGCAAGGCTATAATTTCGTGTGCTCATACCTTTTATTCCTCCTTGGCTCTGATCTCCTGGTAATATTTTAATAGATAGATATCCAAGTCAGATTTTAACAAAAATTCAAAATCTACATTGTAATTCAGGCTCATTATATTTTAAAACCAGGAGTCTTTAATTAGCTATTTCTTTTCCCTCGCTATCTCTATTCCACTTTTGTTTACATTTCAATTATTTCAGAAAAAAACAGAATTGGTACCGGTACACTTTTCATATTACACCAATTGTACAAGACAGCATTTCAAAGTTCAAATACAACACATGAAGCAACCTAGAGGCAAAAGTGAAGAAACCACAGATGTGAAAATGAAGTTTAAGAGGTGTCCTACATTTGTTTTATCCATTTTCTCATGATTTTATTTACAGTATTTAGTTGATGAACTCTTAAGTCTATGAATAAATAGTTATTCAGTGAAAAGGGTAAAATATTAACCCTGTAATTCATACAAGTGACCAAAAGTCACGGGTATGAGGACTCCAACAGATGAAATTAAACACCTGCCACCCAGTGCATTTTTCTTGCTTTCCTGTATACAATTTGCTAGTGGGTTAGCAAATATGGGCAGGAACTAGAATGGTGACTTGGCTGTTTTTATGTCCAGTAGTGTATTGCCCCCTTCTTTGGTTAATTTAATCACTTCATTCTTACACATGCAGAGCACAGAGCCATTACTTATGTCCTGGGCCTTTCCTACTTAAATATTACACAGATTTTTAAATTAGTTTCAGTCTTCTTTACTATGTTTTTATGTTATTATATGTTAATATATGAATATATTATATGAATGATTCTGTTTAATTTAGTAAGTGATTTATTTATAGTGGTTCACTGAATCTTTATGCACTTTATTTTCTGTTTGTATTTTAGTTATGCAATCTCTACCTACAAGTGCAGGGGATTAATTTTAACGCCACCTCTATTCTTTCCCATTAGACATGTTTCTGTGGTTGCAAACAATCTTGAATCTGTGCCTTGGGAGAAAGAGGACAGCAGATGTGCAACATCTGGGACCCACTGTGAACATACACAATGCTAAGGTTTTGAAGAGGTTGTTAACAGCCCAAGGAAAGTGATCCTGCCCCTCGACTCAGCCCTGGTGAGGCACATCTGGAATGCTGTGTCCACTTTTGACCTCCACAGGACAGGAAAGACAGGGAGCTACTCAAGAGGGTCCAGCAGAGGCCATGGAGGTGATGAGGGGTCTGGAGGAGCTGGGCCTGTTGAGTCTGGAGAAGATTGGGAAGACCTCTTCAGTGCCTACAAACATTTAAGGACGCTTGTCAGGAGAATGGGGCCAGACAATGGGACAAGGGACAATGGGTAGAAACTGCTGCACAGATGTTCCAGCTACACATGAGGAAGAACTTCTTTGCTGAGAGGGTGGCAGAGCACTGGAACAGGCTGCTGAGAGAAGCTGTGTAGTCTCCTTTGCTGGAGATATTCCAAACCTTCCTGGATGTGATCCTGCAACGTCTGCTGTAGGTGAGCAGCTGGGCTGGAGCAGATGATCTCTAGAGATCCCTTCCCCAAGCATTCTGAGATTCTGTGAATGAATTATTGTATTTCCTAAAGGATGCATTTAACTGATCTGGTCTGTTAAGGGATGCAGATATACAGAAGTTCTTATATTTTAAAATCGAATTCCTTGCATTTATCCTTGGATTTATTATCTTTATGTTCTGTATTAAGCTTGAAAAATCTTCAGTATTTCTGAAGCATATTCAGCTTTCTGGGGGAGAAAATTTTCAAGGAAAATATGTTCGAAATGAATATCATGGAGATTAATTGCTCTCTTGACAATATTTGGAGAAATTTAGATATTTAAGAGATATATGGATGTGCAATCTTTACTTGATTTTACTCCCCTATCTAGTACCTTATTTATAAACCTATTTAGATTGCTTTGAGTACTTTATAATCCTTGCCATATTCTTGCCATGATGAAAATGATTGTTCTGTTCTATAATTTCACAAGTTTATTTTCTCTTGTGTGAATTTGAATCCTATAACAGAATGAATCAGTGTTATAGCCTACCCGCTTTCTTGCCCCTTTGCACTTTGCTTGCCATTGAATGTGACAGTGAACTCATACTGAAAAAATAAACAAGAATCATCTTTAGAAGTAAAACTTTTCAGCAGTGATGAAGAAATTGCAGTATTTGTATTATTACAGCCTTGACATGAAAGATTATGCTTCTCTGCTTTTCCACCTCACCCAATTTGGAGAGTTCATATAACAGCTTATAGAGGAGCAGTGGAACACAATAAATTTAATTAAATACACCAACTTCTCCACTTCCTTAAGTAAAAGTTCTCCTAGGTATTTAGAGAGGTCAAGGCAACATTTTTATTCTTCTGATCCTGTGGCTGATCCTGTTTTCCTCCTTCCTGCTGAGTTATCTGCAAATGTATTTACTACATTTTCCCCTTCAACTCACATCTTTGGTCCTGAGATAGGTAGAGCAGGGAGTTCCCAAACCCTGTTCTGTTCCCTATTGCCACTTTCCCCCCTCCTTGAAGGCTTCCATGTTCTGATGCAGAGGAAGAGGACAGTAAATTATGCTGGGCAAGGTGTCCTGTCCTGTCTGGAATTTACAAACAGTGGTTCTACCATGAGGTCACCTTTCTACATGGAACTAGTTGGTCATGGATGTGTTCCCCTCTAAGGGCATGTTGTTTTTACTTTTTATGGCTTCCCAATTTAGATAATTTACCAAGGCTGCCAATGGTCACATAGGATCAGGCAAATGTCTTTTCCACTGCACACAAGAGAATAAGTCCTGGTCTGATCCCATACCTGACCTTGCTTGGATCAAGCTGTTTGACTAGAATGTTACAAAGGTCTCTTCTTACTTAATTATTATGTTTTTCTGTCTTTTATTTTCCCTTCAAAGGTAGTATTTTTATTTTTTAAAAACTAATTACAGGAAAAACTATATTTACTGTAGGGCCTTTTTTTATAATGATATTAATTCAAGAGTACAAATAGCTTATATATATATATTTTTTTAATTAGTAGGATGTCCATACAAAAAAATAAATAATTTTTACTGGCTACATGCAAACCAGGGAGTTTGGTAGTAATATCAATTGTAAATTTATATAAAATAACCATGCAAAATTAAAAACAATGTTGCCACAGTACTTCTTATTTATCGGTTCCTTACTGCAGTCAGTAAGAATGTTTGCATAATGCATAAATCACACAAATAGTTCTCATAATTAATTTATCCTCTCCTTTCCATCTCAGTATGATATGGGCAGAACTGATGAAATGCAAACAGACATGCTCTGAGAAAGCCCAAAAAAAGTGAAGTTTCATATTCAAGGAGGGATTTCAGCACTTTAGTCAGCCTATAGCTACAGTTGAAATTGAATGTTCTGAATAATACATCTGTTTTGCCACCACAGACAACAGTGAAGTTGCAGTGAAGGACACCATCCACTTTCAGGGGACAGAAGATGGTGAGCAGGAGGGGGTTTAAGGCCTCAGAACCCAGTTTCAGTGGAGGCTGATACCACATCTCATTTCCTACACTACTCCCCTGTCTTGGACCAGCCTCTCTCGAGACTGCTGGACTTTCACTAAGTCAGAGAAGGAACTTACTTAACATTGCCAGATTCTAGACACTTTCAGAGGAGGAAAGCAGGATTCTGCATTAGAAACCTCAGTTATTTCAATACATTCCTGATTTTAATTTTTCATACTTTCTTCCTTGCCTCCTACATGTACAGAACATGCTCCTGCAAGAGACTATCCTTCCCAGACATTACCTGTGAAATAATTCTGACGTGTTGTCCTGTCTTTTTCTTTGAGAACTTACCCTCTGCAAGTGTTCTCCTCCCTAACTTCTCACACAATCACCACTGAGACTGGCAGAACTCACAAACAAAGTCCACAGCAACAAATAAACTAGTTTTCAAAATGTAGGGAAGGGAGAAAATAAGGCTTCTTCAGTAATTTTTATTGGTTTTGTTCACGAGGTTTGTTGGGGTTAGGTTTTGGACATATTTTTGTTGGGGGTTTTTTAACATTGTTTGGTTCCTTTTGTGCCTTGGTCCTACATCTTCACGTTTCCAAGGCAATCCAGCAAATGCTTATTCCTTTGTTTTGTTCTATGACTGAGTTAGCAGTGATAGTATAGGAATCTCTTCTTATTTGCAGCTCTTCATATCCAAAAGTTTTCAATGACTATTCTCTTCTTCAGTGCTCAATCTCAATTGAAATCTCTGAGGAAAACAGTATCTTTTCAAACCTCTCTCAATTTTTTTCTATTGTTCAATGCTAACTTTATAATTACTGCACTTGGAAACCATTCTGCATAAGCTGCTATAAAAGATGAAAATCAAAGCAGTATTGCATTAGAAAAAATGACAGTAAAGAATTAAGGAGAATTTTCTCAAAAATTTAAGGGCATGGGTATTGCTCTTTTGAGCAGAGTTTTCTCCTCAGTTGATGCTTAGAGTTGTATTTCAAAACTTCACAGATTTAGACATGTCTGAACAGGGGAGAGATACTTAAAAATAGCCTATATATATATTAAACAGCTCTTAATAGAACCAGTGATATATTGTTCCACTTGTGAATGAACCATGTTTCTTTACTTATTTATCTCAGGATGCATGTTTTTCATACAATTTAGCAATCTTCTCTTCAATTTCATCCTGTAATCTTTTTTCCATGGCTACTAAAAAGACAAGAAAGCTTTTCTTTTCAGCCTTCACTAGCTGAAGTGCCAGAAAGCTAAAAAATTTTGAAATATTTTACATCTTCTCTAGACTGTTGTAGTCATCTATAAGCTTTACTTGAGAATAAATATTTTTATGTATCCAAAGGTAACCCACTTTTAAATATCAGATAAATATATTTTCTGCATTACAGAAACCAGACATTTTCTCAGTCATCATTTTTTAAATTACACTACTGTTGACATCATACTGCTAGCTGGAGAGAGAAAATGCATTTGTTCAAATTTAGTTTAATATGATTTTATGGTTTAAGAGACTGCTTCAGTGAGTCTTACATGCAATAGCTCTGTGAAAATGCTAACCTAAATGTTCAAAGTCCTGTTTTCATTTTAAAATCTTATAATAGTCTAGACAATTTTGCATCCTCAGGAAGAGGAACACTGTAAAGGCTTTTAAAGCTGTCGAAGCTGTATGCACAGAAAGTCACTGCAGACTAGAAATACTCTGCATACACAAAGACATCTGCAGCCACTGCCTCATGTAGCCCCAATGCTTCCTGGAAAGAAAATTAAATTCTCATTAAAACAGTCTTTCCTGCTAGACCAATAATGTTTCTCTGCAAACATTTATATTCTAGGTTTATATGACACAAAAAGGATATTACTCTTTAGGGAAAAAAAAAAAAAGGAAAAAATATTCTGTTCTAGGAATAAAATATTCTATTTAAATCACATGTGCGTATATTATTCGGTATTTCTGTCATTAACAGCAATCTTGTTTCCATGACTTCAAAACGGGTGATAGTAACAATTATTTGAATTTAAGCGGAAGTGAAAGGGTGAGAGGCTTCCAAAATACATAGCTTGAATATTTCTACTAGACTGCATGAGAAATGGGTGATCAACCATTTTGTTTGCAATCTCTTTTGGAAGAAGAAGGACTGAGATTTGCAATGATGTTCTACACTTTCACAGGTAATGATGTGCTTTTAATTTCTACTGTGATGATCATTGCTGTAAAGTCTAAAGTGACAGTTTAATTTATTTTCAAAGTTTTAAAAACTTCCATTATCATGTTGCCATGCTTCTGCACTTATAACTGCAAATTTAAATGCAAGGAAAGCAATTCAGCTTCTCTAGTAATGACTAAATAACATTATATGACATTTCAGCAGAATTAAAAAAAAAAAAAATTAAGCATTTCTTAACATCCTAATTAAGAAAATGGAAAAGCATGAAGTCCCCTGCCCCTAGATGGGGGGACTAAGCTGTCTGCGTGGAAGCAGCACTGACCATAGGTCAATACTTGACACTGAACAAGTAGTAAAGTTGTTAGCTATGTGGCCCCCAAAATGATTTTGCCCTCAGGCTTGTACATTTATTCAGGTAATCACACTCAGATGTCTGCTACAGCATTCTTGTAGAAGAGCCTGTAGCTCCTCACGCAGCAACCTCGACCTCTTGAGTGTTTCCTTCAACACTAGGGAAGGATGACCAAACACCAGTGAATGAGTCACATCAGCACCCCTTCACTCAGGTCCTGCTGTACAGCCTTGGCTAAACACAGCACTGACTCACTCAGTGAAACCCATGAAAAGGTTGGTTTGGAAACAAACACCGAAGTCCTTGGAGCTGGAGTGGGAACAGGGGTGGTGTGGGTGTGTTTGTGTTAGTAGCTTGCCAGCTTGGAGTCTCCTGCTGAGTCAATGGCAAGGTTTTACAGACTTTGTCAGGGATTCACAGCTCCTCTCTGAAAAAAAAAAAAAAAAAAAAAACAGTTGCTTTTTAAAATCTGACTGCCTCTGTTTCTTCCCTATAAGTACACAATGACTTAGTGGCACAGAAATTAACTGCAGTTCCTGATTTACTACCAGCTCCTTATTGCACTGTGGTTCACTATTCCTTCATGAAAACACAATACAAGCCCATAACTTTGGAAACAAGTTTTATTTAATTTTGCTGGTCAACAATACCTTCAATTATAAATCAACATCTTTGACCTAATTTTTAACATCTTTTTGAGGATCTAGAATTTTTTTGGGTGTTGGACATTTCCTATCTTCTGAATGTGGTATTACCCAGAGAACAGTGTGTCAAAGAAATAACAAAATGTGGTACTTATAAATTCTTTTCACAAGAGATCAGCTCTATTACAGGGATTCTCAATAGAAAGAAGGGAACAGATAAGCCATATATCTGTCAAGGAATAAACATTCTCCTGGAGCAAATAGATAACTCAGAACATTACTGAAGACCTGACTTGTAAAATACATTAAATTTTTCAGTTCACTCCACAGATCCACAGACCTCAGCTAGGAAAGAAATCCGATTCTTCCGGTATGGATTTTATAAAAAAGAGAAATATGTGGAATTGTTATTACACAGAAACTATCACACAGTTCTATTATGTAGTGCATTTTTACACAGTGTATCCAAGTCTAGTTTGAGCAATAAGATGCATCTAACTTTCTTATAAACAACACAGATTATGTTATTTGAGGGGGGGGGTTAACATTAGATCAGTACTAATAAAGGACAAGTTTTAGTGCCAGATGTTGTTGCCTTGAGCAACAAAGGCAAAAAAACGCACCCATTTTGCTAAACAGAGTGAGCAAGCAGATAGCTCTTTTGGATGAATAGACTATTCAAACTACAAACAGTTTCATGTAAAACAAAATGTTAGAAATTAAAGGCACTGATTTTGAATCTCAGTCATTCTGCTTTTAGGTTAATTTTTAGTTTACATCCAAAAGTATTATTTTGTTACACTATACTTACGGTTTTACAATTGCATTTTTCTGATGTTGCTTTGCTTCTTATAAAGTCTGCCTAGTCTTGCACACAAGGGAGAAAGCAAATTGACCTTGTCAGGGGAAAAAGAATAACAATGACTCATATCTTCTAAATGCACAAGATGACAACAAATTTCCTTTTCCAGAATTAGAGTGTTTCCACTTACCATTACCAGGTAGAATTTATAATGAATAAGAAGTGATACATTGTGTGATTTTCTTTATAACTTTTATTAAAAACTTAAAAGTGTGATTTGAATCCGAATAATGGGTGGGACCTTCAACGTGCTGCAATTTTCTCATGCTTTTAATACAAATATAGAATAGGTAATTGATGCATGCAAGTAAAGTCAGAGGTTGGATAATAAACAAATTTAACCTTTAAGGAATAAGTTGTCATCTTTTATTATAAGTCTTATTGCTTGGTAGTTTTTAATTTGGTCTGGTTTTGCATTCCTGTTACATCTTGCTAGAGTATTTTTATGCTCCTTATGCTCAAAATATGAAAAACACACTTTATTTTTTACAGAGTTATGAAGACAAAGATATGCTCATGAACTGTTAAACTTCAGCTTCAAGGAAAACATTTCTTTCTGTTATAGAGATAGAAATGAAGCAACTGCCTTTGAAATTATACGCACTTAGTTATCTAAATTGCCTACTCTGAGCATATTTTAAAAATTGTAGATTATATTTTCTGCATTTAGAATGTAATTTCAACAGCTCACCTTGCATAACTCTATTACCTCATGCTTTAGCACTCTTATCTCCCTTTCAGCTCCTTGTAGTAGAATCTCTATTGATTTTGAATTTATTACCAAGCTACCAGAAGGCTGAATGGATGATTTGAGATGTAAACATTATGACCTGAAATTCTGAATCTAGTAACTCACATTATAGCCTACATTCTGTGATCTTTTCTCGTGTTGAATAATGTTATCTCCCACATGATACTAAAGACTTTAGTATAACTATTTCCAAAAAATCTCCTACACATACAAGATTGGGAACAGTTTTTTGTGGTTTAAAAGATGTTTTTCTTATTTCTATATTATTTTTCTATATTTCTGGATTAAGGGACCAGCGCATCTCTTTTATGAGGAAAGGCTGAGGGAGCTGGGGCTGTTCAGCCTCAAGGAGAGACAACTGAGAGGGAACCTCATCAATGTCTGTCAGTGCCTGCAGGGAGGGGTCAGAGCATGGACCAGGCTCTGCTCAGGGGTGTCAGCAATGGGACAAGAGGCAAGGGGTAGAAATGGATGCACAGGAAGTTCCACCTGAACATGAGGAAGAAATTCTTCCCTGTGCAGTGACCAAGCACTGGAACAGATCACCCAGAGAGGGTGTGGGGTCTCCCTCACTGGAGATATTCCAGAACAACCTGGATGCAATCCTGTGCCACCTGCTTTGGGATGATCCTGCTTAAGCAGGGGTTGGACCAGATGACACACCATGGTCCATTCCAGCTTCAACCATTTTGGGATTCTGTGATTCTGTGGTATGAGAATAAAATTTTTTTCTCTGTCTTACTAAAGAGATAAAGACACAAGAAAAGACAAAGAACTTCTGGCATGTATGCAACATATCATTGCATAGAAATATTTGATACCTGCACTCATTTTCAAGGATGGACTAACTGTTGTTTAAAAGCAAATCACTTCTTCCTGAAACAATTTTTTGCCCCTACTAGTTGTAGATCATAAAGTCATCAAAAGTAATTTTTCTGATTAATGAAGAGAGAAGTGGATTCAGGGAGGAATGAGGAAAGAATCCTGAAGAAATAACCTGTAGGTAACATCTGTCATTTAAAGTGTTGACAGGTATTTCTGGTAAAGAGTGTATTTCCAGGTTATATCACTTCTGTTAGTTTTTTTCTGATTCGGACTGAAATAGGTTTTTAAAGGAAACAATGTTCGTCCACTTTACAAAAGGAGAAGAAAGCAATTAAATCTTAATCCTGTTTAATGACTTTCACTTGACATCTTCTGACATAAAATGGACAAAGAGATAGTTGATATATAAAACTTACAGAAAACATTTTACTGAGTTGAATTCAGTGCAGTGAATTGCAATTTTGGCAATTTGTTGAATTTGACCTTAAATGTTAATGTTTAGATGAACGAGATTTACTGCAAGAAGCAAAACAAGACACGACGTCAGTAAGGTGACTTAAAGCAAAAGCAACAGGGAACTACTTAGAAATAATTTCTCCATTATTTTCTAATTGCCATGTTAGCAGCAATTGAATGCTAAAACCTGAAGTTTATATCTTCCCCCTCTGTAAGGATTGTGGGCAAGATATCATGGCTGTTTCAATAATGTCAAGTCTTTTGAGTCTGGAAGTCTTTTATGTGGTTACTTAAACCTCATTTCTCTCTCTGCTTGTTGATTATTTTTCCATTAATCTCTAAGGTATACCATACCTGATATAGGGACTTCAACATGGACATCACATTTTTCCCATTTCAAAACACTACCCTCTCCAGTAAGAAGGGGTGGGATAAAGAACCCACATGAAAGTGAGAGCAAATTTCTGTTACTAGGGATCACAGCATGTCTTTTCCTCCCAGCCCAGACTCATCCTTCCCACCATCAAGGCTGATAGCACTCAGACCTTTAAATTACTAATCTAATAAATGCTGTTCATCTAAATCAGTCTGAAAAGGAAATGGCACAGTAAACCCTATTATTTGGCTATTATTATTTGTCAACTGTGTTTTGGGAGGTTTCATGTTTCCCTTACAAGGATCATCAGCAAGTTTTTATTACTATACATTAAAATCAAACATTAATTGAGACAGCACAGGATGGCTGTAGAACAAACATCTTTTGTACCTGTAAAAAAACCATATCCTTAGAGCCAAAAGTTTACATTCAGAAGGGATATTTCATCTATATAGCAGTGCTTCTGTTTCAGTGAGTTTTGCTTGCAAGGGATTTACATTCCTTTCATCTCTTCAAGAGATGCATAACTTTTCTGGAAGAAGGTATCCTGAACATAAATAAGGTTTCCAAGTGCTTGAAATCGTTTAACTACATCACATACTTCTCTCAACCACAAAATTTAGAAGACGCAATAGAAAATCTGTTTTTTTCTTGCTACTTTCCTTTCATGTAAATAAACTCACAAGTTTATTTTATATACTTCATATACAGGGACATTGAAAGTGATGCAACTGCATCAGTTTTTATAGTGTAGATTTGCATTTGTACATCCAATTGTGAAATAACTTCTCATTCATTAAAATTCATTAGGATGCTTTCTAAATTTATCTAAATATATCAGATCAAAGAGACATGACTCTTTTTGTACATAGTAGGAAGGGGTAGGACTTTTCTAAGTCACCATTAATAGATTTTATCTTCTAACACACATCTGAGATATTACCCTGGAAGTTTGTTAGTCAAATGGCCTCTGTTCAGAATTGTCTCAGTTTACGGACCTGGACAGGGACTCTTGTGCAGCAGTTGATAGGAAATCTGAATAGTCTAATTTGGCACAGACACTCAGAAGTGAAAGTTATAGAAGTTTTGTCTGAATAAATATGGCAAAATTAGGATTTTAAACACTTTTCACCTTACCGGATCAGAATGCCAAAGTTTGAATGTCAAAATCATGCAGGTAATGAAGACACTGTCCAGAATGAGAGTTATAATTTTATATAACATTGTCATGTTCATTGATTGCCTTGATCTTACAGGAATATATGCAGGTGTACGTTCAGAAGAGAAAACTCAAAAGAATTTGAATTCAAATACTTTAATGTCGTTTGAAATATGTAAATTTAAAACTGACAATGAGAGGGTGCTGATATTAATTCCTGTACCACAAAATATTGCTTCTAAACCATTTATGGGACTTAAGAAGTAGTAATAAATTCAGAAATACAAACCATTGAACAACTGTAATAGAAGCTACTAAGGGGAAATGAAAGTACAGGCATGGTGTATCTTTATTCTGTACTAGTGATGCATGGAAGAATAAGTGACAAGTAGCTGTTATCATACAGAGGAGAAAGAAATGAAGATTAAGTAGCTGCATACTTAAGATGTACTGTGGCAAGAAAATAAAAATATGAGAAATTATGTGGACTTATCACTACACACAGTAGTTTGCACTTAATGCTATAATAATGCAGACATTTCCTCAATTGCCTTCAGCCCCTCTAAACAAACTGTACATAAACACTGGGCAGAGAATGGGGGATTCTGCCCCTGTGCCCCACTCTGCTCAGACCCCACCTGCAGGGCTGCATCCAGCTCTGGGCTCCAGCACAGCAAGGACAGGGACCTGCTGGAGCCAGCCCAGAGCAGGCACCGAGGGCATCAGAGGGATGGAGCAGCTCTGCTGTGAGCAAAGGATGAGAGAACTGGCATTGTTCAGCCTGGAACAGAGAAGGCTCTGGGGTGAATGAATTGCAGCCTTTCAGTACTTGAAGGGACCCAACAAAAAAAGATGTAGAGAGATATTTACCAGGGTCTGGAGTGACAGGACAAGAGGGAATGGCTTTAAACTAAAAGAGAGTATGTTTAAATTAAAAATTGGAAGAAATTCTTCCTGTGAGGGTGATGAGGCACCGGAACAGGTTTCCCAAAGACACTGTGGATGCTTAATCCCTGTAAGTGTTCAATGCCAAGTTGGATGGAGCTTCTGAGCAACCTGGTCTAGTAGAAGGTGTCCCTTCTCGTGGCAGGACATTGGAATTAAAGGGTATTTAAGGGCCCTTCAAACCCAAATAATTTTGTGATTTTCTATTTAATCGTCTCTCATATATCACACAACAAGACAGAGCAACTTGAATGTTAAACTGACAGAGTGGAGCTACTACTGAGGAGCTCCATACTGATGACTTTATTCAGCACAAGCCACACAACCCAGACACGCACAGAAGACCCAGAAACATTCTAATTAGAGGAGCATCACACTGGTATAGATTTTAGATAAAATGTCAAGTACCATCCTGATCATTCTTTGGCTAATAACAAACCATGAACAGCTACACATATCAGAGGATGAATGTGCCCAATTACTTCTTTGTTTAGACTTCTCTTCTTTTTTTAATATATATATTTTTTTACACAGTGTCTGAGCAGGCTGGTGCATTCTGAAAAGTATCTCATAATGCCAAAGCATAGTGTGCAGAGAGCCTGAGACTCAAATTGAAGAATGCCTCCTAATCCCACAGTATTTCCTTAGAATACTTATTAAACTGAATTATTGTAGTAGTTTAATCTGTGATTCAACAAACTTTCATGAAGCAAACAGCTTAAGAGCCCAGGATAAGAATTTCTCCTATATTAAAAAGATCGTGTAAGTATTTTTAATCCCTGGTTCATTTGATGTCTTATTTTAGGTTGCATGAACAAAGTTGATTTAGATCTGAATATCTTAAAACACCAACCAAGAGGCATCCATGAAGAAAATGGCCTGTTTGAGCATATATTTTGTGTGCTCTCCCTGCCTGTGCAAATCAGACCTGCTGCCTTCGCTGAAACTCAGCAACAACCAAAGCAACACAAGCTGGAGGCTTTCCAACAAGGTACTGAGCCCCCTAATGCAGAAGATGTCAAAAAGATTATATCACGTTCCTGTCTTTTAACACAGAATTGGCTTCTGTCCTTGCAAATAAAACTCTGAGTTGGACTGAGATATGGTCCCTTGCTGGTGTGAGCACACAGAGCATGTCAAACAATCTCAATTTGCATCGCAATTTAGTAGAGAAGGACAATCTGTAAAACCAAAGATCAACAAGTCTGATATGAAACCAAATTTCATGCTGAAGGTTCTCAGGTGTTTGTTGCAGCACTGTCAAATGAGAAATATGATTTGAAAGAAATTTGAGTCTGATTACTACTGTTTTCCTGCAACTTTGTCACAAAAAGAAGGATTTTGACTGTGGTAGATGCTGCAGTGTAAGCCTGGATAGGACCTGTATTTTAAGATGCACTTGTCCCTCATAATTTGAAGCCTCTTAAACTCACTCGTTTGCCCTTCAATGGTACCTCCTGGGCTTGTCACACTGCTGTGTGGACCAGAGCTTAGCACACAGGAGAGCTGCACAATGCCCAAGGGAAAAAGAGTACGGGGATCCTGACCTGGAAGCCTAATAAACAGCATTTAAAGTTTTCCTTCACAGAGACTGAATGATTTTCTTACTGGGATTATAGTAAACCAAGTAATGCAAATTGGGTGATGAAATACGGTTTTCATTCTGTCTGTCCTCGAGGCACAGTCAATCTTGCTTTCCCATCCCTGAGATGGCTAACAAAGAAACTTGTATTCAAAAGACACATGGATTTCCACATGAACAATGCTAGCTAAATTGCTAGTTTAAATGCATGAGTGGATGCCCTGGGACTTTGCAAAAAAACAAGATTGCTCATCACATGTAACTGTCATGGCAAGCAACATTTTCAACCAGAGAAGTGCTGCTGCTAATCAGAACAGACAAAAGGAGCCCCTTAATGCAAATTACTGTCCTATCACTCAGTGGGAGGTTTTCTAGCTGAAAATCTGTGTGATAGAGGGTTACATAAAAATAATGTGTGAATACTAAAATGAGAGAATGTTCAATATTTTGTAATTCCTACCTAGAGAGTCATCAAAGCATTCTGTTGAACTGCTTGTAAAGATCAGTTTTCTTTTTAAGCACTTAGGTACTACAAATGATGGGGACAAATACAATGAAGGAGTCCAGATAAAATACTATAATTAATGGATCATTTCATAGAGATTCCCTAAGGTTCTGTCAACTACAAACTACACTCTAAGATAAAAATCAAAAAGCACCATGTCAAAAATCATGTCTCACAACTCTGAAAACAAGCTGTGTGCCAAATAAAAATAATAGTTGAAAAGAAAAGAAAAGAAAAGAAAAGAAAAGAAAAGAAAAGAAAAGAAAAGAAAAGAAAAGAAAAGAAAAGAAAAGAAAAGAAAAGAAAAGAAAAGAAAAGAAAAGAAAAGAAAAGAAAAGAAGAAAAGAAAAGAAAAGAAAAGAAAAGAAAAGAAAAGAAAAGAAAAGAAAAGAAAAGAAGAGAAAAGAAAAGAAAAGAAAAGAAAAGAAAAGAAAAGAAAAGAAAAGAAAAGAAAAGAAAAGAAAAGAAAAGAAAAGAAAAGAAAAGAAAAGAAAAGAAAAGAAAAGAAAAGAAAAGAAAAGAAAAGAAAAGAAAGCTAAAAAAACCCTTCAATATTTTCCTCAAAATACTATAAATTTTGTTCAAATATTTCAGCAAAGGACAATGTTAATTTTAAAATATGTTTACTTCCTGATCTTTTCTAGATATATTTTTATCTTGACGTGAAGGCTGCTCCTGTAGCAAGCATCAAATATGACGTTCTGGTTTAAATAAAGTAAAGAGAAACTTTGATCTTCACCTTATAAAAAGGCAAATGTTGAGCTAAAGCATAAAGGCATAAAAAATTTCCAGTGATATTATGGTTGCTGTTCCACAGCATTTGCACTGAAACAAAGAGTACTTCAAATAAATACAAGCTCAGTTACTTGAAATGTACCTCTCCCTTAACAACAAATGAGAATGACTACTAAAGAACATACAAAAGAGTCTTCATAACATATACCCAGGAAATAAAAAACAATTTACTTGTAGAAAGAGTTGTGGGCATTCAAGTTTAAACTCTGAATCAGTGTAACTGCACCATTTATTGTCACTAGATTACAGAGTATTTTAGGCATTTCATGTATCAGGAATGAAGACAAAAGCTGACAATCAATACTCTTTACAAAGAACTGTGAATTAGATACCAACAATTTGATTAAAATTATTCTCTAAGAGGCACACTATTATTTCATTGAGATAAAATATCCTGAAGCAGGTTAATAAACATAAACATTTATCTAAATTAATTTCATTCTCTGCTTCTCAAATCATGACAAAAACTTCTGTAACAAGAATCTTCTTTATTCTCAAGTACATAAACTGATGGGAAAAAAAATTTTGTTTTCTATTATTGCAACTGGAAGGCACTCATATTGTGCAAGAAACTAGTTAGGGATGAGAAGAAGTCTTTCCTGATTTCAGCAAGGAAAAATTATGGAGTTTAGAAAATTAAAGAGAGTTAGAAATGTAATGAAGAAGCAAAATTTTTAGAAATTGGGTAGATACATGCAATCAAAAATAACTGAGTGCTTTTATGACATAGTCAAACCATATCTTTTTAAAAGGGTTAAAAATGCACAGAACTCCATAAAGCATATTATGTTATGAATGCTGTGGATCAACAGAGGATGAGTAAACTGACATTATTAATGAGAATCTGTAAATGGTTGTTGATGGCCTTCAAATGGTTCCCTTTGACATTAACTACAACTGAACGAGGTCCTTAAGGTGATAAGACAGGCAGTAATTCTAAGCAGAGAACAAAATTGATACAGTTGGAATACTGCTTAGCATCTCCTTGACTACTGTCCTTGCCTGAGGAAAATGTAGTTTGAAGAACAAAAAGTGTTTCTTTTTCACACCAGAATATTGACACTTATGTTAGTTCAATTCAGGAACAAGTTAATGTATGTAAAAGCAGCCTCATGGAAACTTCCCAGTACAGCACCCTATCCAGCTATAAAAATCTGTATTACAAGTAAGGCATTTTGTCAGGATGACAAAGGAAGTGGTTGGAGTTCTTGGTAAAGTAAGACAAGACCTTTTTTCAATATATAATTTAAATTGGTATGAGAGTGGGGAGAATACTGCCCTATGTGTGTGACGAGAAGAATTATGAATACTTCTTTAACTTGTTGAGTCAAAAGACTAAAGTCTTTGAATAAAACCTTAATGGAGTTGGGATTTTACTTTACACATTCTTTGCACCTTTACTTCGCACATCAAAGAACCAGAGGGGTCTGCAGGAGGCAATATCCTCATTTTTGCAAGCAGGCAGGCAAACTGTAGTGATATAAATGGTCACAGACACAACACCATTCAAGGACATCACTGAGATAAGCACTAGTCCTTCCATTTCCTCAAGCCACATCACCAGACTACACTTGATGACATAATGTACAGAGTAAAGGGACAAATGCACTAATGGATGAGGTGCCATGGAATCTCTCCCCAGCTGACATTTATTAATGAGAAATTTACTATATTTATTGACCAATTATTATTTATAATGTATCTTATTCATGGGTTCAACAAATGAAGGAACAAAATATTAAAAAGGGAAAAAAAAATTTGAAGATGTAGCCTGCCTTCTAATACAACTGTTCTTAGAACATCATTAAGAAAGCTGGAGTTTAAAGGGAACAGCTGTGTTGGCCAAGTACTTACCCAGGGAGGAAAAAGGAAAATCAAAGAAAGTACTTTTATGCCTTCTCCCTCTTCCTGCCCTTTGCAATGCATCAGAATGTAAGTGAAATCTGTTATAAACTAAAAAATAAAAACTAAAAATTGAAAAATAACATCCCCTCCAAAAGATAAAACAAACAAACAACCAAAGGCAAAACCAAAAAAGCAAACACAAGCAAGAAAAAAAAAAGCGAAATAAACAACAGGGAGAAAAATATTTGTGCTAGCTATTAATGCTCAGAATTATGACTTCTAAACTGGTAATCACAATGGTTTTCAGTTTTGCTGCTCAACAGGAGAGTTTGAATTGATGAAAAGTGCTGATCAGAAAGCTTCTCAACAGTGAGATGCCAGATTGACTCACGGAAAAGAGAAGGAATGGCTCAGAAGTTGGTCAGAGGTACAGTATGACAGAGAGCAGCTTGGGGCTAACAAACCTGTCAGAACAGACAAGATGTGCAAGTGAAAAAGCTCATGGATTGCAGATGAAAGCATTCCCAAAGGAAATTATAGTGCTAAAGCCCAGCAGAACAAGGTAACGCAGAGGGCAAATACAGATTTTTGCACTTCTACTGAGACTCCTTCTTGAGCAAAAACACTCCTAGACTGAGGCTGTTAACATCACTCAGTTACTTCTCATGGAGTGAGGGAAACCATCCATAAGTACACAAAATCCACTATCCCAGTACTCTTTAAAAACTGGAGAGATAGACTGAAATGGTACTAAAGTAATTTATAGACAGATACTTGAGTGTGAAGACAAAGTCCCATAGAGAGAAAAATATATAGAAGGAAAGTATGCAAGTCTCTGCTCTCCTTTGATTTCCTAATCCAAAAGTATACAAGAGAAACTGCTACTAACTTCATGCAGAAATACACAAAAGCCAAGAGACAAAGACATCCTTTCTTGGATCATGGATTGTGGTTTCAAGACCTTATTTTCATACAGCTCCTTTTGGTGTCTTTTTGAGAGAAAAAGGAAACTCATTAAAGACCAAGGGTTTCTTTATGACCTACTTAAAATCATAGAGGTACATATTATTAAACTAGAATAATAATTATCATTGAAGTGCAATGGTTCAAGGGAATACAAAACATATAATTCGTAATAGGTTCGAAATTTTGATGCAAAAAAAATTAGAACAACTTGTCTCTTTCCTGTTAGATGTTTTTTATGCGCTGCCTAAGCCACTCTGGTTGTCAGAATAAGAATCTGGGGGTTCCATTATGAGTCACCATTGTTCCCAGGTCTTACTGGGAGACTTGTGATGGAACTACTGAGGTGTCTTCCTCATATCTTTGTAAATTATGTCTGTATGTTTTCCCTTGTCTGATCTTTTTCTGACTATGCTCAGTCCAAAGGATATCCTTCCATGAAAAAGAAAAAACAAAGATAAGAAAAAGTCATAGAATGAATCATAGAACCATTGAATGGTCTCAGTTGGAAGGGATCATAAAGACCATCCAATTCCAGCCCCCCTGCCATGGGAAGTGTGTCCCTCCACTAGACCAGATTGTTCAGAGCCCCATCCAGCCTGGCCTTGAACACTTCCAAGGATGAGGCAGCCACAGCTTCTCTGGGAAACCTGTGCCAGTGCCTCACTATTCTCACAGAAAGACATTTCTTCATGACACTTAATCTAAATCTACTCTCTATCAGTTTGAATCCATTCCCTCTTGTTCTGTCACTCCAGGTCCTTGTAAATAGTCTCCCTTCATCTTTCCTAAGGACTCCCTTCAGGTACTGGAGGCTACAATTCAGTCACCCCAAACATTTCATTTTCAAGACTTGATAATCCCAATTCTCCCAGCCTTTCTTCATGGTTGATTCAAGTTCCTTAGTTCTGCCTTCTTGCTGTTTAATGTACTTATGACTGCTATTGAACCCAAGTTTTTAGCCATTCCAGGGAATGTTGTACCTTGTCCTCACAGGAGAGATAAAAGATAGATAGATGACAGATAGATAGATAGATAGATAGATAGATAGATAGATAGACAGATAGATACATAGATAGATAGCAAACATCCAGAGAAAACTGTAAAATCACTTGAAAATTCAAAAATGTGTATGCACACAAAAGATTGTTGAATTCAAGAATCTATTTCTTTTTTTCTGGCACTTCAAACATTATTAGACTCATTACCTTGATAAACATTCTTTATCCTCTCTATCCTTTCCCCTAATTATGGTCCTGCTCTCTTCTCCCTGAAGTTTCCATCATTTTGTCTTTCTGCTGTGTTCTCCTCTAGCAGGACACCTGCAGAACCTTTGTGTGCCTATACACACCATAGCATTTACAACTTGCTACCTAATATCAGCCTAGTTGAAAGGTAAAGTTTTGTTATGTTTCTACAAAAGTTCTGAAAGAAGAAAGCCAGGTAGGGCAAGGGTGTCACACTGAGCATGCTGCTGAATAAGAGGATCAAGCATTATTGGAGTCCAGACAATCTTCAAAAAAAAAGGAAAATACAAGTATTTCGATCTCACACAAGAATTTATTCAGAGCTCACACAATTTGGAACAACAAAGGCAATAAAATTTTCTTCACCCAGGTGGTGTAAGCTACTTCTTTCGTGTAATTTCTTTCTTGGAAGAAAGGAAAGACTAAAATATAGCCTTATGTATTGAGAAAGCTATAATAGCTTTATCTTATCCACATATAGTTTAGTGGGTTTAGTTCCAAAAAAATGTTTGTCCATATTTTCTTTATATAGCACTAAACCTCCTCAGAACCCCATAAAATTACCAATTTAAAATCGCAGTAAGCATCGTTCAAGTTTTTACCACATCAATTTCCACTGAAATATTTTCCAGGAGACAAAATTTGTACTGTACCATTGTCCTCTGTCCTTTGAAAGCATGGTTACTGAAATTAAGTATCAGGTTTTTAATATCTCTTACAATCTGTGACAGGTGCTTTATTACCTCAACCTTTTCAATATTCTGAGTGTTGGTTGCTCTGTCTTTCCTTTCCATGCAGTTTACAGCCTCACTAAATTGTGTGAAAAAAGGTACTGGCCAACAAGCCAAACCACAAAATATTAAAGCTGAAAGAGAAAAGGTCAAAACTTTCAAAATTCACTGTCCTGTTTTACACATTTCAGGAATTTTAATAATCTCAGAAAGAATCCTTGGTTTTATGGAATTTTAAATAACAAATAATTATTTAAGTATTTTTTAAAAAGATAACTGAGTCTGCTTTGCTGACTTTTCAATTAAAAATAAAAAGAAATTTAAAGTTCCTTTTCCATTGTTCATGAAAATAATACTCCTTCTAACTAAAGATAAAAAATTTAATTTTCAAAAATTTATCATAAAAGCAAAGAAAATGAAGGGCTGGTTTTGTAAAACTGCAAAATGAGATTCCACTGGCGATTCCATCCCTTTTTCTGTTATAGGACATAAACTGGATCCATTTGCCAAATATATGGGAGATCCAAGTTTCAGGTCTGTCATTTGTTTGACAAGGCACCGTCTTCCAAAAAAAGCATACAGTCTTGAGTCCTGTTGTATTACAGCTTTCAGGTGTTTAAATTCTCAGTAAGTCAGAGCCAAAACGTGATTAAGATCTCATGCACGATGTTGGATATGTCATGGAAGTGATCCTTGTCCATGCCTCAGTAAATAGTTTATTTTTGTTCACAAGAGCTTAACATTGGAACAGACTGCTCAGGGAACTGTTGGTCACCATCCCTGGAGGTGTTCAAGAACTGGACAAGACACTCAGTGCCATGTCCACGTTGACAAGGTGGTGATCACTCACAGGTTAGACTTGATGATCTTGGAAGTCTTTTCCAGCCTAAATGATTCTGTTATTGTATAAGAAAGGCTAAGACCATTCACCGCACTGAGAAACAACCTACAAGCCTGTTATAATCCTTTTTCACTTTTTAAAATATTTTTTTT
This sequence comes from Acridotheres tristis, assembly GCA_037013685.1. Taxonomy (NCBI): domain Eukaryota; kingdom Metazoa; phylum Chordata; class Aves; order Passeriformes; family Sturnidae; genus Acridotheres; species Acridotheres tristis. The sequence continues at coordinate 13,131,938 of CM072884.1, read as the reverse complement.
GGTCTGCTGATTGTCTGAAAATGAGAAAATAATTTGGAAAAGGATGACTACATGTCAGTTCCTTCCATGTCTCGTTTCCTAGGCTCCAGCTGAGGGACACTGAAAAGTCAGGATAAGGGAGGAGGGGACCTGTCCTCATCAAGGACTAGAGTGGAGCCTCACACACAGCTCTGGGCATCACCTGCCCTATGAGGATAGTTTGGAGCTTGTCCTTTCCATCCTGTTCTCTCCTGCCTGTCCCTGCAGCCCACAGTGAATAGCCCAATCAAATCTGTGAGTAGCCGGGTATCTTGGGGGAAACTTCTTTGTCTGGAAGGGAAGAAACAACCAGGTTCACAATGGATATCTGAACAGCTACAGGAAGACTCTTGGAAAACAATGCATTTTGTTTACAGAAGGTTATTCATCTGCAAAATGGCAAAGAACAAAGAAATTCATTCTTTAAATCTCTCTTTCTTCACTAATTGAAAGATTAAAAATTATCTGGAATGTTGGCATCTTCTGATAACATTCTCATAAAATTGATACCTCCTCACAATGGAGCCCTCTCTCATAGCAAATCGCATTTTAGTAGCAGCAAGGAATTGAGCCTGCATTTTTTCACCCATTTTTCAGCTACTCACAAGGACAAGCATAGTGATGTTGAAGAAGCAGTTTCAGCATAACAATCCAAATTCATCCATGCTTAACACCCCCATGACTTGGAGTGACAGTTTTCAGCTCAGAACAGATGCTCCCACTCTACATAGCAGCATGAGCTAAAAGTATAGCCAGCTTTCATAAATCTCATTTCTGAGGAAAAAAAAAAAAGTTCATTAAATACCAGAATCATGCTGGATAATTTAATATAGTAATAACCTTTTTTCCCCCCTTAACTTTTAGCTTACTATTTAAAAAAATAGTGTATCGCAGATAATCTCTTTGGAAATTTGGAAGAGTTTTTTTAAGGTACTGTAGTCTGATTTAAGTATATGATTCATAAGATTAAATTTCAAAACTCAAAATTCCCGAGACTACTAAAATGTATAAGATAAGTAATTGTATAAGGTAAGTAGGCTGGAACTTGCGTACAAACCCTGGACTTAGATGAGATTTTCATTGCTTGGTTACTGCCACCAATGAGTAAATAATGAATTACCCTGCAAATCTCTAAGAAATAGTAATATTGCTACCTCCCATTAAATAATTATGTAGCATCTGTTTTACTCTACAGCTTTTATCTTATAAAGTTATTCAGAGTAGTTACGTTAGCAGCTACAAAATGCAGAAATATCCCAGGTGTCCATATCATTCTGCAGGAGATCACATCTGTATCCATGGGGTCCTGCACATGTAGTTCATCTGCCTGCCAGGTAAGAAGAGGATATCAGCTTTTGCACAGAACTGTATTGTTTTTAGAAAGCAAGCAAAAACTCAAACTGCATGAGGGAACATATCAGAGAATCACAGAATTATAGAAGATCTCATTCCAATGCCCCTGCCATGGGAAGGGACACCTTCTACTAGACTGGAGGTTGCTCAAGGCCCCATTCAACCTGGGATTGAACACTTACAGGGATTAAGCATCCACATCTTCTCTGGAAAACCTGTTCCGGTGCCTCATCACCCTCACAGGAAGAATTTCTTCTTCATATCTAGTCCAACCCTACTCTCTGTGAGTTTAAAACCATTCCCCCTTGTCCTGTCACTCCAGACCCTGGTAAATATCTCTCTACATCTTCTTTTGTTGGGTTCCTTCAAGTACTGAAAGGCTGCAATTCATTCACCCCAGAGCCTTCTCTGTTCCAGGCTGAACAATCCCAGTTCTCTCAGCCTTTGCTCACAGCAGAGCTGCTCCATCCCTCTGATGCCCTCGGTGCCTGCTCTGGGCTGGCTCCAGCAGGTCCCTGTCCTTGCTGTGCTGGAGCCCAGAGCTGGATGCAGCCCTGCAGGTGGGGTCTGAGCAGAGCGGGGCACAGGGGCAGAATCCCCTCCCTGCCCTGCTGCCCACGGGGCTCTGGATGCAGCCCAGCACTCGGGGGGTTCTGGGCTCCCAGAGCACACAGCTGGGGCATGTCCAGCCTCTCACCTACCATTTATTATTGACTCCACCACTTTTGTAGAGAAGTCTTAAAGTATTCTTTCAATATCACCAGAGCACACGTAACTAACTGTCATGGCATGCACCTTTTGGCTATTCATATGAATGATGCTAAACATGTGTAAATCAATTTCCTGTAGAAATTAATCATCAAAATTGGCTAAGAGGAATGCAAGTTGGGTAGACAGCTAGTTTTGCATGGCATCTGTGAAACTCTTCCAGATTGTTCTTTTAGGAAATGTATGAATATATTTTTTTTAAAAAAAGCAAATGGCATTTCCTGTCACAGATTTTGCCTGCCAAACACAAAGCTTGAATAAAAGTGACATTTATGTACACTAAATGTTTACAAAGTTCTTGATGTGCTCCTTGTGTAATTATCTCTCAGCATTGCGTTCTGACATGCAGGGAAGGCAAGAACAGCTGCTCATTTTATGGCCACCTGTTATTTTTCCCGTTATATAGATATATCTACTTTCACCATTTTTATGCATTCACATACCCACATGCACAGATATATGGACTCAGAAATGCTCACATCTGTACTTTTGCAGATAGATACCGATAGTTGAGTAGGAGAATGAACCTCCCCTATGCTTCACAGTCTGTCAGTAAATACTGGAACTGACACTCCTGGTAAATGGCTGGCTGAATTAGAACAAAATTATGTGCTGTAGATAGTCAAGTTTAAATAAAAACACTTTTTACAGGAAAAAAAAAAGAAATCCACAAGACAAACCTTTGGATTTTTCCTGGTTTTGTTGTTTATTTGCTTAATTTGCATTCTTAATAAACCCCATTTACTGTCTTATTGAATTTGATTTCCTCTTGCAGATCACTCAGGAAACAGAAATCTGGATTCAGCCATTTTGCTTGCACCAATGATCCATTTCTCCACTACCATTGATCACTGTTGGAACATTTCATTAATCATGTGTCAGACATGGTCTACAGCAAACTTGACGTATTATACTAGATCAAGTAAATGAATCCTCATTTAAGAAAATAAACCTCCTGATGATTAGCTCATTGAATAAAAGGACAGATTGGGTTCATCAGTTTACTCCGGTCGCTTATCATAACACAGACAACATGAAATATTTGAAATATTTATACCCTAAGTGCAGCTGTCCAGCACAGAACCACTCTGCCCTTTCAGCTGATAAACAATTCCAGGCATAAAGCTGGTAGGGGCAAAGAAGGCACTGGCTGGTAGCTGCTTTTCCATTTCCCATACCACATATAAAGGACACATAGGAGAAAAAAAACAGGGACAGACCATGACTTCCCTCCATTAAAATCCTCCATCAGTAAAAAGGATAACATAGCAAAATTACAGAAAATTATATGTTATCTCTAACACAATAGAAAAATACACAAACCAGCTAAAAATTACATATGTGGGTAAAAGATATTTATATCAAGTACATTAATTTACAGAAGTTACTCTGATCAATGGTATAGTCCATTAATTGTCATATTTTGTCTTCCTTGTTTGCAACAAATGGGATTGGCAGGTATTGGTTAAGAGTGGCCACAATTAAATGCTCTCTTTTTTTTTTTTTTTTTTTTTGTATAGAGCCTACTTGCATAATTTTCTGACAATTCAAGCTCCCAATCAAATCAAAGCTTCATTTCAGATTTCCAGCTCTTTCTTATTGAGTTCTAAAAGACAATCTTGGTGTTCTTGCTACATCCAAATATAAAGTGAATAAGCATGCAGTTAAAGTCCTGTGATTGTCCACATTCATGTTAGAACAATATTTGTGGTGCTTTCCTGATAAAAAGCAATTAGTGTAAAAAACCAAGCACCCCTCCAAAGTCAAACAAGCTAAAATAAAATACGAGGGTAATAAAAAATAAAAAATTAAGTGAGCACAAAGCATCTTTTGAAGGGACATGAAATAAAATGTAGTGGTAATAAGTTTCATCTTTGGCCAAGTTTCAAATCTCATCCACAGGGCTTCTAATGGGCTTAGCAAGACATCCTTTAAACTAATATTGCTGTTATAGAGAAGTTTCTTATTTGGCATCTGTTTTTAAAGGTCATTCAACAATGTTTACTAAAAGAAAAACTGAAAATATTTATTCATAAATAGATAGTTTCCAAAACAGCTTTAATGACATTTAACCACCTACTTATGTGCAGTCACCCATAACTAGTATATTGTTTCTATGTTCTGTAATTACAGTACAAGATAAAGGTCTCATATGTGCAAGTAACCACTTAGTAAATGATAGGCTATGTTGATAATTACAGACATTGCTCAAATCACAAAACGAAAATCTTTTTCTAAATTTCCTAATAATCTTCCCTGTAGGCAGTTTTCCTATTATGTGTGAATTCTATAGAAACCTTAATAAACTGTCATAATGCAGAAATATTTGTTTGAATAGTTCCTGCTGCCAGCAGCAAGATATAATTTATCACATTTTGGGATACACAGGCTGTCATTAATTCAACTCTCCTTCCTAAGTGCATATTTATTCCATTCTGTAGTCACATGGCACAGATTTGGTCTTAATAGCATCGATAGCACCTTGTGGACTTACTGATGATATTGAGAGACAGTTAATCCAAACTTTTGATCTGTAAGTCACTTCTGCATAGGTTACCAAACCACTGCTCAGTTATCAGTGGTAAAAGGTATGGAAGCATTTTTTAATATTTTTTAATCCATCTCTCTCAATGCCTAAAAAGCAGATTTTAATGCAAGATTCTTGTTTCAACAAGCTTCAGGTCATAAAGCATTCAGAAGATAAAGCACTGGTGTAGACAGAACCGATGAGAAACAGAAACTGGATTTGAACAACAAATATCACTCTGAAGAGAGATGGGACTGCTAAATGCTATCTGGTTTTGCCTGAGGTTTTTGAACCTGTCAATTCATCTGAAGTGTGCTGGTGTCTTGTGTTGCTGTGCAATCTTTGACCACTCAATTCCTGCATCATCTAAGTTTATTAAAGCTGAAATACTTATCTGAAAAGTTTACAATGATTTTAGAGATATGCAAACAATATTTTTATGTTATTACATAAGTATATAATATTATTCAATATCATGAACACAAATAAAGTGTATAGCTTAAATGCCTTGCTCTTGTCCAAGTCAATGCCTCGAATGATTGCAGCTTTTTCTATACTGTGCTTAGAAAACTTTAGTAGAGCTCATATCACAAAAATGTCTGTAGACATTTTCCCATTATCCTAGCAGGAAAATCTCTCACTTTATTAACTTGTGCAAACTTGTCATTTTAGAATAAAATAGAAGTGCTAACTGAGCTCTTCATTTATTTCAGATAAAACTGATTTCATTTTAAGTTTTTTTATTAAAACTTATTTTATTTCAACTGATATTTAGAATCCCAGTAACACCCAAAGGCTGGGTTGATGTTCATAGACAGTTTCTGCTCTGAAGACCTTGAAATCATTTAAGGTTTTCAGTTCTTCAGACACAAAAAGGACATTAAGTTACATCAGTAAAAGGCCTCTGCAATAATGTATCGGGTTTCTCATTTTCTGTGGAAGTTCTAATTCTGAAAATATATAGTGCACAATATTTTCCTTAGCTAGATCTTACCTCAATTTTTAAAAATTTCTCCCAGGAATAATCAGTAGAAGAGGTGACAAATTTGGAATCTCACAACGCTATTCTATTTGATTTCAAGGCAGTCAGCCTCTGCTTGATGCTCATGTCCTTCTCCTGAAAGAAATACTGAAATGAATTCAGAGCTTCAAGCAGCAAAAGACCCAACCAAAACAGGAACGTTTCCCTAAACGTTTAAAAGTCACAGAAAAGGTCACATTTTCATTTCTAAAATGCAGATAGAGACCATAAAGGATAAAGGCATCATGTTACATTTGAATTTTATTTTAAATGAAGCTAGGTTGAAGAAGATGACACCCGGATGCCTTCTTTTGGATCTTTTTATTTTCCATTGGAAGAGCTTTTTCAGTAAACGGTGTCTTTTTCAGCCTAGGGTCTCCTGCCATCTCCAAGCTGAAATCAGAATATTCAAGGATTTCCTCCTTCAATACAAAGGATCGAAGAAACGATGTACCTTTCCTCAGTTCCTCCCTGTATTTTTTTCTTTTCTCCTCCCATATATTAGCCTAGCCATTAGAAACAGTTCACCAGTCTAGCCCTGATGAACTCTTTTTTTTTTTAATCTGATCACCTTATGCATTCTATCGACTGCCCAAAGGGAGAGGCATAGAAAAAAGACAATTATTCCTCTGAAGGCTGACATTTTATTTCTGTACAAAGAATAAGAGAAAATTTCTTATGTCATGAAGATTCCAAACATATCTTCCAACTTAAAATAACCTGAAAATCCACTAATCCAAGGAGAATTGTTGAATGAATTGACCTGCCTAGGAGATATTTTTTTAAACAGTGGTGATTTTAAAAGTATGTATTTAAGAGAATTCAAAATGAACATGAGTGTGCTTCCCAATGAATGCCTACCTAAGGGAGATATGATGTCAAACACAGTATTAAAAAAATACCAAGTCAGGAGCAAATATTAAAAAGAAAATTCTTTGAGAACTTAGATGCACAAAATATTTAATGTATTGTATCTTCCAGAGGATTTACCACAAGACCCATTATAATTGGAATTTTTCTTAAAAGATCAGTTCCCTGAGGTTATATGGCAATATAAGAGTTTTAGATTTAATTATTTTTTATTCCTCTGGATAATAAAGAAAACTTTGAAGCTAAAGGCTAAAAACTAGAAGGAAGATACAAAGAACTTAAAAATTATTGTTATGAAGTAATCTTATTTAATTTGAACCCTTTGTTTTCTTTCTCTGATGACACATGAATCTTGAAATCTGGGTGTTAGCAACTCTGGATTATGGAAAAATAAATATTCATGGTTGCTTAGCATGCATTCTCACAATCATCTTGCAACATCACGGGTAATACTAGGGGTTCATGATTTACTGTAAAGTGAGACGACTGAGCTCCAAAAAGTGACACATTATTTAAGGAACTATATCTAAATACTTTCAACCTTGTTAAACATTTTTTTAGAAATATAAACAAAATTGGTTATTTCAGAGGTGAACAGCTTATAGAGGGCAGAAAGGTTGTGGAAATTTGAGACAAGAAAAAATTTAGTAGTTAAATAAATATGATTATTTAAGGTATGTATGTGTTAGTTTACAGCCCAAATAACTTCCTCCAACTACTATCAGTGTGAATGATTGAAAACAAATAGCACAAAAAGTCTTTCTCTATATATTTATAATCCGAGACATGCATAGAAAAAGGCACATCTACAGCAGTCCTTCAAAATCATTTCGTGTCTTTATATTGCTGCAAGGTTTTGAATAAACGTGGTAAAACTAAAAATCTAGTAGTTCAGTAATGGCTTGTCAAAGAGTAATTGTGGGTAAAATGTTAATACCTCTCTTTCCTTCTCTTTTATGTTGAATGAATTATTCATTTTTCATTTATTAGCTAACGCTGCATATTTGATGCTTTTTTTTGAGATTAGTAATTACTTTGAGCAACTTGAAGTATTTACACTGGATTTGTATGATTTTTTATCACGCTGACGGTTTAAACACTCTGTCATATAAAATACAGCAATTACTATTACCTTGTCTGGGAGAAGGTTGTAAAAACATGTCTCATTAATTTTATGAGGTCATCTAATTGATGTAAGAAGCTAGCAGAAATTTTGGTGAGTAGCTGGAAAGTGAGCAGCTCCCTGTGGGTGCGTGGATTTTGGGTGACTTCAGGCAGCCTCTGTGCCCTGGGAGGAATTCACCTGCAGCATCCACTGAGCAGGGCACACTGTCCCATACCCCACCTTTGGCTTCACTCTTTCTTACACATGTGCTCACTAACATGAACTGCAATGCTGAAGGGAGAAAAGGAAAAGTGCTTAAATCTCAGTGGAAAACTGTCACCAAGTTTCACTGGACTGGAAATGATTGTATATGAGTAGATCAATTCTACCTTGTGTCAGCACTTAGTGTCAGCACTAGAAAGGCTACACAAACATTGAATGGAGATTGGAACATTTGCATCATGACACAAACAGATTTTTCTCACACTGATGTTTTAAAAATTACATTATAGAAGGCTTTGATGTTTCTTACTTTCCCCTTGGCACTTGTAAGAATTGTCCATGAACACCAATTGAAATCAAGTACTCAATATGTGAACTATATATTGTTCCAAGTGAAATAAAATTTATCTAAATGGCACAAATTTGACTGTAATTCATTCTCAAATTTCAACCACTGGGGAATATGACATTGCATTTAAAATGCATTTGAAAAGATAAATTGATGTTATAGTAACCTTCCTTTAAACAAAATTCTGGGAGAATAGGTTTTTCTTATGATCCTTGTTCAGATTGTGAGTCTTTAGTCAAAAGGGTGAGTCACAATGCAATGTTTCCTCTTGTCAGTGTGTTAAAGGATTTGCAAAGATGTTTTTTCTGTACTTGCATTAGTTTTGGGCAGTAGTTCTTGTATCATATAACAAGATTATTCATCAAATTTTCCACTTATATTGAAAAACATGTCAATCAAATATGAGAGCAATCAAATCAATCAAAAGGATTGTACAAAATGAAGTTTCTTTAAGTTTTCATTTATGGTAGTATCAAGCTACATGGTTTTATGTGATTTAATGAAAACATTGAAATAGAACTTTGCAAAAAGCTACCATCAGAGCTAATTTTCTGCATAAAACCTAACCAGCTTTTTCTTTATTATTATTTTCAACTTTCTAGTGAGAAAAAAACATTTGAAGTTAAAGCCAAAGACCTTCCCATAGACTGAAAGAGGAGAAATTTAGATTATATGTGAGAAATAAAGTCTTTACTACAAGAGTTGTGAGACACTGGAATAGGTTTCCTAGAGAAGCTGTGGATGCCTCATCTCTGGAAATGTTGAAGGCCAGGTGAGATGAGGCTTTAAACAAATTGATCTATTGGGTGGCAACCCTGCCCATTGCAGAGGGTTGGAGCCAGGTGATCCTTAAGGTCCCTTCTAACCCAAACCATTTGATGTAAATATGAAAGATCATTATATGTTCTTACATGTAATAATGTTGCCCTCAGCAAAGCTTTACCAGATATTGAAAATTATGACAGACAACACCACTGATCCTGTTCAAATATTTGTTATTTAAATAAATGTGCTCCCCACTTTCCGAAAAAGAAAACTAAATATAGATGCACCATGCTACACACGAGAACATGGAATGTTTCAAACTAGGAGAAATTATAACAACATAGCTAGGAGCTAAGCAAGAACCTGGGGGCATAGACTATGAACACCAAAGGGCCAAGACTATTTTCAGTATGCAATGTCAATATTTCTAATAATCCCAGAATTTCTCCCTTTCTCTTCCACCTTGTACAGCACGGCTGAATTTTCCTCTGTTCTTTAGCTAGTATAATATGGGTAAATACTTCCTGTCAACAGAATTGCTTTAGTGATTTATACCAAGGCAAAATTCTAGTTCTTTTTAAAGTGATCAGTACAAGCAGTTGACATTTGCTGAGTCTATGCACTTGATAGTCGATTGCATATTTATGAGCATCTTATATGCTTAATGTTACAGCAGGAAAATACAAGAGGCTCTTAAAATATCTTTACTCCTCCTCCAAGTGACATTCATAGAGAACTAAAAAAAAAACCTCATAAAAGAAGCAGTCTTTGAAGTATGCTGAAAACTCCTAAAACGGGTAGGACAAGAACCACAACTGCAATTTAAAGGTATCAAAAGGACAAGTCAAGTTTTACTGTTATACATATGTTTACATATCTCACTGCAGCAAAATCATAGTTCCTCCCTAGAATGTATAATACTAACTCCTCACATGCCTTACACTTTCCCTTTTCTCACCATTTGCAGTGAGGACAAGAACAACATAGAAACATTAAAATGTGTTTGTGAAAGTTTCCATCACAGTCAGAAAAACCTTTTCTTCCTGCAAAGAATGGACAAGCCAACTCAGAAGAATAGAAATGATACTAACTGCTGCTGGGCAGTGGCCAAATACTGGAAAGTCTCACGTTTCAGGGCATATGGAGAGTAGGACAGGATGGATCATTACTGCAGAGAATAATTTCTCTCTTTTTATGGATATAGCTCTAGTCACTATTCAAACCCAGAAAGAATAGTGCTAGAGAGCAGTAATGGAGCCAGAAACATTGCTTTTGCAATAAATACTGCCTATATTAGTAAACTCTCTTTCAGAAATAAGACAAAACATTCAATCTAATAAAGCAGCTCAACATTTTTGTTCTTACAGACTGTGTGTCATAATCTTTGTTTCTTACTTGTTTCTTCTGTTATAATTCCATTTGCTGCTTCCTTAGACAATAGCCAACAAGTTAAGCTTATAAGTGCTAAAGGGAGTAAACCAGAGGCAGAAGAAGAGCTAATGATACCAATAGCAGTGCTCCTGTAACTTAAAGCAGGAAAAAATCTATACCCATGAACTGAATTCTGCACTAGTAATGAAAATGCCAATGTTGATGGCAGTGCAACTGGAAGTAGTGTCATTGAGTAGATGGGTTTTGCTTTGATTTCTACTTAAAGACTAGAACAACTGAAAGAAAAAGAAACAAAGTTCAATATTTCTGTAACCAGTGACAAGGAGGCATAATTAATCCTGAAAACGGTTCTTGCCCTGCTAATGGGCTTTAGGACAAAGTGCTGGTATCTGGTTTATCTGGTTTCATCTGGGATAGAAATCTTTTTGTTCCTAGTAGCTGGTACAGTGCTGTGGTTTGCATTTGGTACGAGAACAATGTCAATAAGACACTGATGCAGCTATTGCTAAGTGGCGCTTGTTGAGGACTTTTCAGCTCCCCATGCTCTGACAGTGAGGAGATCCACAAGGAGCTGGGAGGGAACAGAGCCAGGGCATCTGACTTGAACTGGCCAAAGGACTATTCCACACCATAACACGTCATGTTCTTTATGTAAACTGGGAAAATTGGCCTGGAGGGGCCAATCAGGGGCCATCTGGGCATGGGTGGTGAGCAATTCTGCTGTGCATCACTTGTCTTTCATGGACTTTATTGCTCTCTTTCCCCTTGTCATTAAAATTCTTTCTATCATTCTTATTATTATCATCAATACTGTTATTTCTTTCAATTATTAAAACTGTTCTTATCTCAACTCATGGGTTTTAGTTTCTTTTTCTCTGTTGTCCTCCCCACCAGGGACAGGGGGGTGTAGGAAGTGAGAAAGCAGATGTGTGGAGACCATCTAATAGTATATGACTTCATATATATTTTTAATGTATTTTGCAGCCTCTCTGCTGTGGAGATTTGCCTACAACAACAGATAGAGATATAACAGTGTCACACAGCTGCTTTCTATAACTCACAAATACTCACAAATACCTTTGTAGTTCTCTGGTAGCAAAAGATAATGTCTCTTGTTCAAATGGAAGAAATAGAAACGCCAAGGATAAAGAATCCATTCAAGTAGGTCTGTGGAACACTAGGAGGATGAAACAAGTTTAACAATATCTAGACTTTCCACAGCAAAAGCTTTTCTCTCCCCATGGACAGGGGGATAGAGTTCTGCTGACACAGCAATAGCTGTCAAAATAGAAACAAAACCATTTTCCCCTCTAGAATTCAAGCTTTAGGCAGTAGCCAAACTGAGGGGTTTGCCCATCAACAGACAGTGAAATCCTGTCTGACATTAAGATTTCTGGTGCATCCTTTTACTAATTTCACTTGAGGGTCTGTATTGAATTCCACCAATGCCCAGGACCATACCTAAAGGCTTCAGATCTATCTGGAGTTGAGAGAAAGGCTTAGAAAGAAGACCTGGAGCAGCTTGCAAACTCAGCAGAAATATCACAAAGACAGTTAAGGTTCAGCTTACCTCACACCCAAGAGCTTACCTCTGTGCAAAAATTAATCAGCCTTTTTTACAGTATCGTTAATTATAATATATAGAAAACAGCCATGCTTACTCACTTCATACATTAAATATTTACAATATCCTAAGGCTTGCTATTGTTTCAAGCTACTTTCCACTTATTCCTTCTTATTTCTTTCTCCTCAGGTCTTTCTTTTTCAATGCTGTACCAAAATGAAATTCACAATAGCCGTAATTGAGTTAGTATTATTCAACCAATTTTTTATACACCCACATCAACTGCAAATCTTCAGGAGTTCACTGCCTCTTCCCAGCCAATAACAAAGCTTTTGCATCCACTACGGCTTGTGTAATGGGATTAAAATTATTTCCAATATCCTCCTACCAAAATGCTCATGCCAGCCTTTAATTATACTCCAATCTTCTTGTATATACACCCCTTTGCAACACTCCCTTGCACAATGATTTTCTTTCACCCTTGCACCCCATGTTCTGCCTCTACTGTTCCATTTTGTTTTGAATACAGAATTTTAAAGACCTTAATTTCCATTTCTTAAATTCACGCATAAGATTTTTCCTCTAAAAGAATATGTGTTCACTTCTGATGCTTTTAAGTTCCTGCTACCTACTAATTTGCAGTCTGATAAAACAATTCCACAATGTTTGGAGATATCTAAAAACTTACAATGAAGGGTAACTCCTTGCCAAACTATTTAAAAATAATTCTGCTTTGTGAATGTATAAGAACTGAATGCAATTTTAATTTTTCTGAAAGAAAGAAGAAATAACAACCAAACTGAAACCAAATCCACAAGAAAACTCAAACCTAGGAGTATAAATCATTTTCATCCTAAAGGGGGCATCAGATTGCACATGTTCAGACATGTATACAAGACAGAGGTCATTATTTCTCCTTCTGGTGTTAATTTTAATGAGAAGCACCCATTATTTTCGCAAAGAAATATTTTTAAAACTCCTTTTAAAAATAAGTACAGTTCTGATTCTTTAACTGCTTGGAAACATTCAACATATAAAGGGTTAAATGGCAGGAGACAAGTTAAATTCATCAGTGTAGATGGTTCTGGTGTACTTGCAACTGAGCTAGAAGAAATATAGGCTAATATTTTTATTCTTTGACAATAACAGTTAAGCTTGCTTTTATTTTTAAATGAAAATGTACTTGAAAATATTTTTCAAAACAAATGTTAAGCATTGGACAGAACTGGAAATATGCAAACAGATACCAAGGCAGCAGTGCATAAACAGTGGAATCTTTCCTTTGTTTCAATATTCAATAAAAATGCTAAGTAGGGTAATTTTTTTCAGAAGGATGGAAACTGAACACATATATGTATGTGTGAACATGGATGTGCACTACATTGAATGAAAGCCTGAAAATGTCACTGGCAGATTTTTCCCTCAATTTTGGACCTGTAGTTTTATTATGTCTTTTGTAGAATTTTAAATAAAGGAATATGAAATATTTTGGCATAATTACTCATTGCCAGGAACAATAATATTCATCTTATGTCTATCAGAGTTCCTTACAGTGGCCTCCAAAAAATTAATGGAATAGACTTTACTAGGCATTACTGCCTTAAATTAAAGTCATTGTGTGTCACAGATTACATTTAAAGCCTACTTCTTCAGCTATTTATCTGCCCCTATAGCCTGTTGACTGTCTAGGAAACACATTTTGCTGTGAGAATAGAGAAAATGATTACCCTTTTGTTGTGAATTTATAACTTTTCAATATACAGATTTACATATATTTTATTTTTTATCCCTAAGAACACATCTTCAAGCCAGGCGTCAAGTATGCCCAACACACAGACAAGGCTTTTCAGAAAGGCTCAAAATGCCGTACATTAACAGAGAAGCACAGACAGATTCAGAGCATATATTCATCCTGTAGAACATTCAAAATCTGAAGATAAATTCTATCCAATGCTTTCAGGATATCTTGTAAATATGGATATTTCTTCTTGTAAACCTGTCTGAAGAGATTTGCGTATGATCAAACTCTCACTGCCTCAGATGAACAGAAGAAAGATTACTGAAGAAGCTACACTTTAATGCCTACAGTCATTTCATTAATTTACCAAATAATCCAGTGGGAATCCACTGAAGACCAGAAGAACATCAAATTGCTCATCTCTCCTGATGCCATGAATACAATGGACACAGCTTCTGAGAAATCCTTTGAAGAAAAAGGTCATCCTTAAAAGGAATTTCAGAACATTTAAAGCATATTTATAATGCTCAACAAACTGTCACACTAAGTCAGCTGTCCACTGATTAGCCACAAAACAATGTTTTTCAAGTAAGATGTTTCATATATTCTAGACATAAAAGTATATAGATTTCTTTTAATAGCTTCCCACTTCACAATTAAGAGCAAGGGTGACTTCTGACAATGTAAAGTTGGGTAAGTAATACCTACTGGAATTTCCCTCAAACAGGATTAATCAAATCATTCTTTTTTCAGTTCTTAGCAATACATGACCTTCTTGAGCCACCAAAGGACCTTACTGTAAACTCTGAATATCTATTCCATTTTGAAATAAATGAATCTATTCAGATTGGAGACAAGTTTATGTGATTTTATTTCCCTTTTGATGTTTTAGAAGGGACTTATTCACAGCAACAAAACATTTTAAAGTCACAAAGTCACATAAAAGGTTTTCCTGGATATGTGGGGGTGTCTGGAAGACAAAAAGTATAGTGTATTCCGCACAGTCTTCACAAGAAAATCACTTTAGTAGAAAAACAAGCTACTGGAAACAATTTTGTGCAACAGTTCATTTTTCAGTTGTGATTTTTAGTGTGGCAAAATCTCTGATTCCACGATTCTATGAAATTAGCATAGATTTATCACTGGGGTTTTTTTCGTTTTGGTTTTTGTGGTTTTTTTGTTTGGTTGGTTTCTTGTTTGGGGGTTTTTTGTTTGTTTTTGTGCAGGCTATCTGAAAGTAATCATTATAATTTGTTAGGAGCAGTTGCCTTGCTAATTTCTACATGTATACTTCCAAAGAAAAATCTACATCAAAATCAAAGCAGATAATAAAGCCTTAACTTGTAAAACAGGTGGGGAGATTAATCTGCTACTAGATGTGACTTTCTTCCTTGTCCCCCAGAATCCTCAGCTAATGTTATTGATATAAGTCTATGCCATCTGTTCCTCCGGAAAACTACACTTTCCATTTCTTTGCTACTTGAATAAAACCTTTTCCTGAAGAACTAAAATGTTGAAATTAGAAAACTAAAATGGTTTAGAAAGATATTTACCATTTCCACAAGTAATATTTCTCTAATATGACTTCCCAGAAATTGTGCATTGGGCCAAGACAGACAACATGACTAAAATGTCGATAGGTAAAATCAATAAATTAAGAAAAAAAAAAAAGGCAAAAAACCCCAAAACAAAACCCCCCAACCTCTTGAGGGCAATTTCAGACAAAGTGCTCCAGTCATAATTTAAACCTGGAGAATATCTAGCATTCAATTCAATTCTCTAAACTATAATATTAATTTACTAAGAAGTAATAAAGTGCCTGTTTTGAGACAGTGAAAAGCAAAATTTCTAGATGACTTCTTTATATTGTTGTGACATAAGTTTACAAAAGAATTTGGAAAATGGCATTTGTGAACAGTCTCCCATGGAGGCTTCAACAGAGAGGACACTGGGAGTTGCAGTATATTCTGCTTTAGTTATTTGCTAAGAGTTGCCTATAAAGGGACAAGGAATTTTTCAGGAAGGTTGGAAATGGCCAAGAGTCAGAACCCATGAAGAAATTAGCTACTGTACCAGGACAATGAAAAAACAAACATACAGCTCCCCTCCTTCATACAGAGTGATGATAACTATGGGATAATGCCACCATTAAATCCTTATTTTCTAGGTGAGTAGTACTTTTTCCACTTTTACCCCAACTTAGCCTCATTAAGATCCTGACTATGGAATAATGATAATGTATACTCATCCTTCTCCAACCTTTCCTCCAGGAGCAGCTCCAAATCAATGCCCATGAATCATCACACCTTTGTCTACAGCAGGTTACTCCAGACTCTTGAGACATTTCAAATGGTTGTCTTGTCTTTTAATTTAACCCCTTTTTCTTACTTTTCTCATAATGAATTTATTGTTGAGCAACACCCACACCATAAAGAAATGCTTATTTCTGAATTAGTCAACAGAAAGAGAGATAAGCACATGAACACATGTGGTTTAGTAGTATCTGTGTGAAAAATGAAAGTACTTTCAAAGTCACATTTTGAATTAAGACAAAGCTATTTCTGATCCATCTCTAAAACTACCTGAGAGGAGGTCATTGGGACATGGGGGTCAATTGCTTCTTCCAAGTAGCAAGTGATAGGATGAGAGGAAATGGTCTCAAGTTGCACCAGGGGGCATTTAGGTTGGATATCAGGAGAAATTTCTTCACTGAAAGAGTAGTCAAACACTGGAACAGGCTGCCCAGTGAAGTGGTATAGTCACCATCCCTGGAGGGGTTTATAAGCTATATAGGTGTCTATACCATGTATCTATATCATACTATCTATAGATAGTCTATAGACTTGGGGACATGGTTTAGTGGTAGACTTGGCAGTGCTGGGGGAACAGATGGGCTTGATGATTTTAAAAGTATTTTCAAACCTAAACTATTCTGTGATACTATGACAGAAAAGAAGAACAGCACTGCCACAACCACCACCAGAGTGCAGACAGTCAGGACATCAGGAGAGGGAGAAGACCAAGCCACTTCCACTTGCCTGAATGCTCTGACAGGCACTCACTGCTGTCTGCAGGCCAGGCAAAGCTGGGCACATGGTCCTGTCATTTTGCCTTGACAACATTGGGTTTCACTCATAAAAGCAAATTCATATCTAGGAAGATTTTAAAAAGAATAATTTTTAAAATGCAATTACTCACCTCCACCTTCCTACACCTAGTGCCTAAGTGGCCGAGTTCCAGGCAGCAACTCTGCACTGAACTAGTTCCTTCTCTCTTTTTTGGTGGCTTTGATTGAAAACCATTGGGACAGGAATACCTGGATCAGCTGTGAACAGAGGCAAGGGGATAAGGGTTGGCAGAGACTTCAGCAGAAAGGTTAACTGCCTCCATTTCCAGGCAAAGTAAGTAAACCTCTCCAAAATACCCTCCCATATCCGCTATAAGGGACAGGACATTTCACTCAGTGCAATGGAACCCAAGATTTTATTACACCTACTCAGCATACACCACATCACTCACTGCTCTGTCATGGGCAGCTTGACAGATGGCTGATGGCAGGTCACTTTGGCAAAAGCTTGTCACTCTGAGCAATTCTAAGAGACAAACGTGGACTCAAAACTAGAAAACAAAGAAAACCCCAAACCATCAAAACGGCTGCATCACAAAGACAGACTAAGGAAAATACTTCAGAGTAATCACCTCAAAATACTCACTTCTTTTTTCACTTCTGCAGTGAAAACTGCAAACCATTTCAAAAGTGAGCAGTAGGAAAGGCTCAAGTAGCATTAAAAAATGCAAATGAAAGGCATTGTTGCAAGTACTCTGTAAAAACTTACAAGAGAAAGTAGAGGAAAATGCAGGCAAGCCCCAGGGAAATACAGAAGTTACTTGAAGTTGCAGAGCGATAGTTGCATACACCTGTATTCTCCATTGGAAGAAAAGATAGTATCTCTAACGCTTTTAGCAGTCATGGAAATAGAATTAATATTTTAAGTACTAATTGAAAAAACAGATAAACTTATTATAACTATCCCTTTGGACTTAGTTCTATATTAAAAAAGGAGAAATATCAGCTTCGATGAATGCAGTATATAGAAATAATCAACTGTTAAAATACTAAAATAATAAAATAAAATCATTTTAATAAAGCCCCATAAGTCAGACAATTAAGTTTATGGTAACCTATTGTGAATAATGTGAGAATTCTACTGAGATGATTCAAGCTATCTAAGCAAAAGAAGTTATCTTTACATAAATCTTTCATTAATTTCCAAAAGTGAGTTGCTTTAATATGCTTTGGATTAGTCTGATATGTTCAATAGATAGGGAAAATGTCAATTTACCCGAGTGCAATCCTTTCAGGAAATGTATCTATTTAAATAAACTACTATCAAACAGTTTTCTGATCTCACAAGTGGGACTTTTAACAGAAGAGAAAGTGTTTAGTCAAAAATAGTGGAGCCCACTAGGGAGATGAGAGAGTCAAGTTTTACCTATGGACTTTGAATTTAGGTTTTCCAATATACAAGGAAGTATCTGAGCAAGTATCTACATTGCTGAGATAATCTATTTTTAGCTAATCAACATTTATGTTTATAGAGAGTAGAATCTGAACCTGATCTGAACTTGCTGCCTATACCACTATGGCCACCATGCTCTCAAAGAGGTACATGGGAATGCCCTTTGTCCCCATTCCTATCCAAAACCAATAAAGCTATCACCACAGAACATTTTTGTTTCTACTGGCTTCTTGATCCCTAACAAATAATTTCCTAAAGAAAAAAGATAACGAAGTGATTTCTTTCTCTGGGAAAGCAAATGGAAAATTTGAGACATACATGCTATATAGAAAGTTCTCATATAGAACTACTCACATTTTAGAAAAAAAACACTACATCTAGTTTATATTCCAGTACAAGAAAAAATACCATGACATATTTGGACCACAGCACACCACAATTTCCTCAGCCTGAACATGAATATCAGCTAAAATATGGCCTCTGAATCTCTGGGTGCCAAGATCCGTTTCTAAAATGGATTAAGAAATTACTGTAGAGAAAAGGAATGGAGAACGACTATTGTCATGAATGTTCTTCTGGAAAGCTATTTAGAAAATAGGTTTATATATTCACCTACAAATACAGTAAATTCCCCATTTTCTACTTTGCTTCTCCTTGTGCCAATGATGCTTTCACTCCATGGCACTTAAATGCATCTGAAATGATGATTGCTTGTGCACAAGAAGAAACATAAAATCTTGTTGCCTTATTTGTTGCACTGGCTGCATTCGTTGCTGTCTTTCCATGTCTACTGCCTCATATTTCACTAGGAGGGAATCTTCAAGAGAGGAGCAGTTACTGAAATGTCTATCATTCCAAAATAATAATTCTTTTTATGGAACCTAATTAATTTGCATGTATTGATCCATTTAGGCATATCCATGTTATATGTATTTAACTATATAGGAAGCATTATATTGCTATGATAGAGACTATAGGGCATATTTCTCTTAACAGAATTCAAATCTTTCTAAACAAGCCATCTTTGCTATACCTGTACCTTCAATTTCACACCTCAGCAGATGGTCTATTAGACTCAGCTGTTTCCTGTACTTTTCTTTAGAAGAGTAAACAAAAAGTGCACCTTAAACTGATGTTTGCAAATGCTTTCTAGAAAATAGAGAACATAAGCCTATTCCAATGCTAATTAAATATAAATGCAGAAATATTAAGTAAGTTTGTATTGGAACAGAAATAAAACACAAGTATGGTAGGCCCAGAGTCCAAATAGCTGGGAAAAAAAAAACCTCAACACAACAACAGCAACAAAACAAACTAAACCTCCCCCCCCACAGAATCCTCATGGTGTATATGTAGAAGAAGAGATTACAGGGACTTGCTGTAGTCAGAATCAGGATGGTTAAGCTGTAAAGAAGAATAAACCAGGACTCTTTCCATGTTGTTGAATGATAGTCTTTGTCTTGGCTCATTTCCACCCTTAACGAGAGATCTGCTGCAACGTCACAGGAAATGCTAAAAATAAAATTGCTAAAAATAAAGTGTTAATGAAAACATATCTCCAGATGAACTTTTTTTCTGCACTTTAATACACTGTAGATGTGAAAAAAATCTATGATAGGAAAATAATTAGAGGAGCTGATATTTCCTCAAAGCTTTTTGACCAGGCCTCTGATCAGTGCAAGTGAGCTTTTTGTAGATCTTTAAAAATAATTATCTGAATTTACACATCTGGTGTTTAATCAAGTAATTTGTACCTGATTATCTTAGGTAAAGGTAGGAAGGTAGCCCTGTAGGTCAGGATGCCCATATATCTTCCAGAGATAATGAATTCTTAGGAAACACAGTAAAATGGTTGAGGGGGCACCGAGTCATCAGCGTACCTCCCCATAGCACAGGAGAGACACAAAAAACGAAATAAATAAAATAAGGAGTCCATTCCTGTAAAAAAAAAATAAAATTCCTTTGTAAGAAAAAGGTGAGAAATTAAAATACCTTCTATCATGAAAAATCACAACACAAGAATTTAACCCCCAGTGAGGCAAGTGGTAAGTTCTTTCCCCTAAGCAGTGAGGAGCCATAAAAAGGGGATTGAACAAAGCTTCACTTTATGTTACTGGGTTAGACATCATCCAAACAGCAAGGAAGGTTTGTTTTGTTTTGTTTTGTTTTGTTTGGTTTTTTTGAGACAAAGAGTATATCAAATGGTCTGAGACAGCACAACCAATCAATTTGCCATGCTCATTTTGGAAATTAGTATGGCTGAACCACAGACTAGATCTGTGGGCTTCTGGCATGCTATTTTTCAATTTTGCTAATACTCGAGCTCAAAACACATTTGGCAGGAACTTTTTACCAAAGTTAACACATAAAATTTCACAAGGAATCAAAGCAAATTCTTCTAAACAAATATATTCATCCTATGCTTTGAAGCATACTCTAATTACAGAAGCTCATACTCATTTCACTTTAAATTTGTCCATGTTTTTTCATGCTTGAATTGTAAAAGATAACTTTTCTTCTTGGGTATTGACTAACTCTCAGCACCAACTTAAAAGCAAATTATGTTCCACTCAGATACCTCCTGTTTTGGAAAGAGGAAGTGGTGGGGAAAGTTGTAAGCAGTAAGCATCCCTTTGATCTGAGCTCTCAGCCTCACCAAGCAGCTGTGTAAACTGGACAAGGATGCTGACTTATGCAGCACTGGGATTATCTTCTAAGTGTTTGCTGAAAAATCACTTTGAGGTGCTCTAAAATATTGAGTGGTGAAACAGAGCCAAGCTAATGAAGAGAAGTAAGACTAATTTCTGCTTCTCTTTTCATTCCTAAACTGCACCAAATAAATAGAACCTTCACTAAATGCAATTATTTCACTCCGTGCTTATTACCTGGGCTGCACTCATAAAATTAGTCAGCTTTACTATATTCTCTATTTTAGATACTTCCATGAGGCATTTTAGTTTAATAAGATTTAGCAAAAACAATGTCAAATTGTTGCAAAGAAATCTACAAACAACATATAATTCACTGGTGGTGTACTATGATGTTTAATTGTTTATTGATAAGATCACATGGGAACTGAGGTAGCCATGCTGTAAGTGTGTAAGTGTTTCAATGAGGAGTCTTCTAGCACCTTCTGAAGTAGCAAGTTTGCAAGTAAATTGGACATTTTAAGCACATTTCTTATTTATTTGAAACTGAAACACAGACTGAAAGATTAAGAAAACTTCCCAAGACCTTTCTCTGTAATGTTTTTGATTCCTCTACACTTTAAGTAAATCTAATTCACATAAATTTATACTGAAGCTGAATTTGGCAGGGATATATGAATTTTCTTTCAGCTGTGGGATGGATAAATAGGATACCTTGAAACACAGAAAGAAAATAATTCTCTCGGTAACATCCAGAAAGGTCTGTGCTTTCTTAATTGATATGCAAAAGACACTGTAGATAACTTTGGTGGTTCAAGAAGTACATACACAAATATATTTGTCCAGCCTGCCCTGTGTCTCAAGATTCTCTTCCATAAATACATTCCATAAACATCCTGCTACAAAGGTTGCAGCAACGTTTGGAAATTCTAAGAAATACCTGGTTAAAATGATGTAAGAAGATTCAACTTTAGAGAGTGAGGCTGCTCATGTTTTTTTAATATCCCAATGAAAAGCAAAGCTGTTGAAATCTTGGGGCAAAAAAAAACCCCTGTGCATTCAAAAATCTCTTCTGTTTAGATATCCAACAGAAAATCCTATTTTGGCACAGTCTGAATAGTTTTACATTGCTAAGGAGGTATAGGTCACCAGAATCTCCTCACCTACTTCAATTCCCACAGCTGCAAGGAGAATCTGAAGTTGCTTCAATCCCTTGTGAAAACTAAGGAATGTGGAAACTCATAAGAGAAAAAAGAGACTTTCAAAAAGTAGAAAATAATAACTAGGGAGGGGGAAATTCATAGGGCTTTTGTGAGAGCTACTTTAGAGCATAAAGCGGGACCTCATATGAGGGCAAATATAGCTGCAGTCATGCAGGTGTGTGCTCATGTGTGAAAGCAGTGGTGAATTTTTATTCGGAGATACATCCTCCTCTTGATACATCCCTGGTCCTAAAATGTTTCACTTTTTAATTTCATCTCAATATGCACCAGGAACCTTTTGCAATTTCATCTCATTCTTCCCACAAGCAGTTCCAATTGCCATACCTTATAAATTAATTAGAAAATTACTGTCCATTAAACTTACTCTAGACTGAAATTATGTCAGCATCAGTTTTCACTTCATTAATACTGCTTCACTTTCTCATGCTTAAATATGGTATGTATTTTGAAATGTCAGCATGCTGAGGTCTTTGAAAATTTATTACATTTACCATATGTGGAAAATGTTCAACACTGGAGCAAATTATTATCTTTCAAGAGAGAGGGCATTATTTTTATTTTAATAATCTGCCCATAAGTTTTTGAACCCAGTGTGCTTTAGGAAGTGATTCACAGGATCCTAGAGGGTTAGCTTTTGAATTTCAATCAGTGAATTAGCTGATGAGCATAAAATGGTAAACAACTGTGCTACAGCCCATCACCTATGGATCTGTAAAAATTAGATGTTCTACACAGTACAGTCTACCCTGATTTCTGCAATTTTTAATCATATTTTCCCCTTCAGCTCCACATTTTTATTTTAACATGACTCTCTTTAGGTATGGTTTGAGAAATCTTCTGAAAAGCTTAACCATGAAATCAAATGTTTGCCACAATAATGGCTATTTTAAAGCCAGTCGTCTGATCCAAAATTAGATATAGACTCTACTCAGCATTACAAATGCAGCTGTTTTGCAGTCCTGTGCAGTCTGATGTCAGAATTAAGATAAAAATACCATTCTTTTCTAGAATTAATATGGTAGAATAAGGCAAGTTGGAGTGGGATGTTGTTTGACAAATAAAGTGCGTAAAAGAAAGGCACTTTCAGACTCATTATTTATATTGTCATCAGAATGGTTCAAGTACCCAGCTAACGACTGTCCTCTGCACAAAAGTAATTTTAAGATTTTTAAATACTTTCTATTTTTCCAATCTTCTACTAATATTTTTTAACAACAAAGAAATATCTATTTGATGGTAATATATGTAAATATTTCATTGTTTATCTCACTTAACTCCCACAAACAATTTTCAGTTATTTCAATAAAAATCAAATGGAAGTTTAAAAACAGTTAAGCAATAAACCAAAACCCGCCAATATAGCTGTAATTTAACAATAATAATTTAAATTCTTTATAAAACTGCTATTGAGGATTGACTTTTCCAGGAATGATTGCATAAGTAGGTTTTTATTTGCTAGTATAAAAGGCTTCTAAATCTGAAGGTATTTCAGATTGAACACAATGTCCTTGGGTGAATTATTAGCAGGACCTAGAAGCAAATTAATTCTGCAACTCTTATTATTGTTCATGGGAGTTATTCAGCCAAATCTTCATGCACGAGTCATAATTAATATGTACCCCTTATGGTTTCTCTGCATAATATTGTAAATTAATTTCCACAAACAAGTTCCCAGCAGTCATTTAATACAGTAGATCTGATTCTGATTCCACAAAGGTCCCTTGATTCACTTCAGTGCAAGCCTGAAAGTATGGCAGCATTAAAAGGAGCAAAGACCTGGCTGAACACCTTAAATTAAATACTCACCCCGGTGTAATTCAACTGGCTTAAACAAACTAGCCCAAATTTACACTACTATAAATGAAACCAGAATCAGACTCTTCTACAAACCAATTCCTTCCTTAACTCATCCACTGTGATATTTCCACATCACTAGCTTTCAGCTGGGGTCTAGAAACACTTCACCTGGCTTTCCAGCAACCTCTCCAGCATGGAATTCAGCTCTGGTGGATAGGATTTATTCTGGTCAGATCTTTTTGATATTTTTCTTAAATTTGAGGCTGGTACACATTACTTCAGGAAGAATATACTTTCATGTGAGAAGAATAGAGGAAATCTTTTTTTCTTTTGTTCCTCTCTTTAACTTCACTTAGAAGCAAACAGCAATCCATTTCAGTATTGGTCCTGTCAGCCACTTCTTTTGCATAAGGCTTCTTTATTGTCTTAGCATCTGTTCTTCAAGGAGCTGCTGAGTGCAGCCCAGTGAATACCTTTTTACAGGTGTGAATTTTTAGGTTACTTGCATGCACCGTATAATACACAAGTGAAACAAAAACTACCACTGGTTACACAAAGCGTAGAGGCTATAGATACTTGCAACAGTAAGGGGGGGAAATCTATTTAACCCCGTTTTACTGAAGACTTTTCCATTTTGATACTTGCTCCTCTGAATGGTGACAGAGATGATGAACCCTACTGGATGAGCCTTCTCCTGTGTTGCATAAATACATCTTGCTCTGAGGACTCCTGATAGAGAATATTGGGCTTTATCACACCTGCTGATGGCTTCTCTGTGTTGAAGTGGCTTTGTTCCTATTGCCTCCCTAGTTAGCACACACAGGGATCACAGAACATAGATTGCTTTGGATTGAAAGAGATCATCTAGTCCTAACCCCCTGCCATAGGCAGGGACACTTTCCACTAGACCAGGCTACTGAGCTCTATACAATCTTTCCTTGAACACTTCCAAGGATTGGGCATCCACGATTTCTATGGGAAACCTGTTCCAGTGCCTCACCACCTGCACAGGAAAGATTTTTTTTCCTAATATTTAATCTAAATCTACTATTTTAAAGTTTGAAGCCCATTCCTCCTTGTCCTGTCCCTACCCACTCCTGTCAATAGTTTCTCTCCACCTTTCTTGTGGGGTCCCTTCAGGTACTGGAAGGCCACAATTAGCTCACCCCTGCATCTTCTCTTCTTCAGGCTAAACAACCCAAATTCTCTCAGACTTTCCTCATAGAAGAGGTGCTCCACACCTCTGATCATCTTGGTGGCATTGTCTGGACTCCAAGAGGTCCATGTCCTTCCTGTGCTGGGGACTACAAATGTGTGGAAAAGTGCTGTCAGTACGAGTGCTAATTAGGATCTGGTACCATGCAATAGTTCCCCAGTTTTGTCTATTTTGAGCTTAGTTTCTGGCAGAGCCAAATCAACAACTTGAGCTTTCCCCCTGCTTTTGCCTTACTGTCTTAAAAGTCTCCAGGCTGCAATGCCATCTGGCATGATCCTGATCCTCCTAAGCTCTGTCACTGCAGGTTTCCTGTGTCATCACAGCTGGTGTGCACAGACCACTGGGTGCTGTCCATATACCAGCCTGGTACTTCTACCAGAGGTTTGTACTCCTCCTCACTGCTACTAACAACACATCCATAGTTACTAGGTTAGACTTACATATTTATGTAATGAATCCTGCCATCCTGGGAGGCCTACTACTGAGGCAGAGGTGATAAAAAATCTTAGTTTAAAGTGCTTGAGAGGATTATATTTTTTTGTTCTCATATTATCATTACAAGAGAATGCTTTTTTGTTCTAATATTATCAATTTGTACTATAGAGAGTAAGTTTATAAAGTGTTTGGATGATGTTAGTCTGGGGAAAACTTGAAATGAGTTCAGAGCTTATCAGCTTATGGCTCTGGTTAAAGAGTGGCTCTTGGAAGAAATGTAATTATGCATGCGTGGTGCTGCAGTTGTGTTAATAATAAATTTGTCTCACTCGAGGGTCACTGTGGAACCACCTCCCTGTCTCTGCATCCTCAGCCCTGGTCATTTTTAACCCAGATAAGCTACCCATGGATCATGAGAGCTGTCTGCTTTTCTATACCAGGACAGCCACTATACCCAGTTTACAGATCTCTTACTCATTGTCTCTGATAAGTCTGTGTCATGCAACCCCGTAAGATTTTGCCATCTAGTATCTTATTTGTGATTTCTAAGAACAAGAAAGCATAAGAAAGATACCAGATCATAGTCTGTAAAAATATAGGAGCAATAACTTTCTGTAATTGTCCTGGAAAATACAAATGATGCAATTACTAGCAGAGACAGGATAATATTTAGTCATTGGTCTTTGGATTCCTGGGAGGATGCAAAATATAGATACCTGAAACTACACAGACTGTTTTGTCAAACATTAACCCTAAAGAAGTCTGGATTTCAGTCTTTTGGACAGTGAAAGAATAACTGCTTATCTCTGGAGCTTCTCTTATAAGTAAAAACAGCTGTGTGCATAAATATTTTTAGAAAAAAATATTTTCACTTGAAATAGTATAGCAATTTTTGTCTTGCTGTCTTACACCTTACCGAAAAAATAACCACAGAATCCCTCAAATCCTATATGCCATACTGTGCTGGTTTTGCACAGTTCAGCTTTTGGAAGGAGGGGGTCACAGAGGTGGCTCCTGTGAGAAGCTGTAAGAAGCTTCCACCATGTCCAGCAGAGCCAATCCCTGATGGCTCTGAAGATGGACATGCTGCTGGCCAAAACTGGGGCAATGTGAGAGGCTAGTAACACCCCTGTGATGACATATTTAAGAAGTAAATCAAAACAAAGTCACAAGTTTTTGCTTCTAGCCAGAGAAGAGGAGGAGGTGAGAACACGTGAGGGAAACAACATGGAGACACCAAGGTCAGTGGAGAAGGAGGGGCAGGAGGTGCTCCAGGTGTCAGAGCCAAGATTCCTCTGCAGCCCAGGGTGATGACCATGGTGAAGCAGCTGTGCCCCTGCAGCCCATGGGGATCCACGGGGGATGCAGAGATCCACCCACAGCCCATGGGGATCCACGGGGGATGCAGAGATCCACCCACAGCCCATGGGGATCCACGGGGGATGCAGAGATCCACCCACAGCCCGTGGGGATCCACGGGGGATGCAGAGATCCACCCACAGCCCGTGGGGATCCACGGGGGATGCAGAGATCCACCCACAGCCCGTGGGGATCTGTTTCCCATGGGAAAGGACCCCACAGTCCCCACAGGGGAAGGATTTCTCTCCCTGAGCAGTGGAAAATCATTTCTTGTGACAAACTGACCAAACCCTCATCCTCCTCTGTTCCTGCATTGTAGGTGGGAAGGAGGGAAGAGCTGGGGGAAGAAAAGGTATTTTTAAGGGATTATTTTATTTTCTCATTATCCTCCTCTGATTTTCTTAGTAATAAATTCACTTTGTACCTCTAAGTTGAGCCTATTTTGCCCTTGGAGTGTTTTTTCCCAGTCCTTATCTCAACTCAGGATCCCTTTGTTATTTTTTGTCTCCTCTGCCCAGCTGTGGCTGGGGACGGTGAATGATAGACTTTTGTGGGTGCCTGGGGTTTGGCCAGGGTCAAACCATGGCACATACAAACATTGAAGAATATTAATTTTAAAGGAACAGAAGACATACCTCTAAATTCACAGAAACAATGCCTTATGAAAGTAAAAGTCCAAAACTTTGAAAAACACATACATAACTAAGATCACAAATTACTCAACGATTCAGTGAACACATCGATTTTCAGAAGCTCGTTTTCTGAAAAAAATTAAAGTAGAGCATTTTTTTATTATTTAGGTGCTTAAATATCTGTTAGATATTTAGATATCAAATAAAAATAGCAAGATATTTTTAAAAAGTTAGAAGAAATTTCTAAGTGGGATCTAATTGTTATGAATTGGCAAGAAGTGATAAAAAAGCAGCAAGATTCCACTTCCAGTGTGTCCTCTAAATACAACTAAGGGTACAGGATGCTTGAATTTCAGCTACAGCAAGGCATTAAACACATGGTTGTAACAATGGGTCCAAACACAAGATTTCAATCATTTTTAAAAAGTACACACGTCACATGTCCAAAAAATAAACAAACTAAAAAACTTCAACTTTTTATTGAAATTAGAAGACGAATAAGAAATGATATTGACATTATCAAATGACAGATATGCCCAAATAAAACTCATTTATTTCATCTCTTCTATAAATGATTTGTATAACATCAATATTATTTGGTTGGTTGGTTTAGTTGAATAATGTAATAGCATCTATTATAACTACACTATAAAATCAACCCTCATCCTGCCAATCATATGCACAAACATCCTTCCCCTACTTAAGAAGTCAAGAAAATCTGCAAATACACCCTTGCATAAAACCATGATTGCTCTCAAACTGTTGATACTGGGAAACATAATTGGCATTCTTAATTGATTCAGGCATATACCATAGGAATATAATGTCCCTTTTCTACACTGTTAGATTTTTTTATTATTTGTTTATGCTGAGGGAATGGTAAAAATGTCTCCATTTCAGAAGTAGTTGGATGCTTTAGTTTTATTTGCTTTTTAATCTGTTTTCTGTGACAGTACCTCTGAGAAAAAAACCCCCAGCCCCAAAATCTCACATGTCAAAAGAAAACCCTGAGGCTGAAAGTCTCTGCTCTCAGGAATCCTGTGGAAAAGGAAAGTGGAATTTTGCTGGTACAAGCATATGTCTTAAGGCCTTACTATGAACCCTGAATGCACATCTATGGCTATACAAATACTTTTAAGGATTAAGCTGTAACTTCAAACTTGCCTAATCAACAGTAATTCAAGCAGAAATATAATGGAAAAATCATTAAGAACAGTAATTTTGCTGACACAGATTTCTATTAAAAGCATCTTAAATTGGAATGGCTGCACATAGAAAATGCTTTTTCCCCCAAAACAACTGTAAGTGATTAGTCTATAAAAAGATTAATTTCTCCTAGAATGGAAAATCAAACCAGGAACAGCGTTGTTCAGGCATCTGCTAGCAGTGGAAAATATATTTTAGCTCTGGCCAAATGCTGAAATAATGTTTTTATTCTGGAAATATTTTGCTATTTTATGTTCCCCTCATTTTAGTTTTGTAGATTTCATGCTGCAGCCACAACAGTGTTATTAACACTACTAACTTTTTTGTGTTACTTAATAAGGAAACCTATGGTTTCAAATTAAACACCACCACCAGAATTAGCATTTGCATAGTCATTGTAAGGGAGTGATTAGACTAATCAAAACTCCTTGATTAAAGAATGTTTCCCAAGTGTCTGTCCCTGATAATTACCATGCAACCACTACAGTCTAGGAGACAAAACTGAAGGCCTTCATGCACATGCTGTAATGGTTTTTTTTACACAGAAATGGTATTTTTAAAAATGTATATATATATATACAATTACAGTTGTGTATATATATATGCAATCACAGTTGTAGCAGCTGGTACTTTTTTAAAAATAGCAAATCTTGTAGAATTTACAGCAGAATCACAATGTCAACGTTTTTGGGAAGAGAGCCTGCATTTCAGCACCCACTCTAAAGATTTTGAACATACTTTACAATAGATTAAAATACATAAAGAGCCTTTAGAATCATTCCCTGGATTCTTCTGTAAAAATGTGAAACATGGGTAAGAAGAAAATAAAGGTGAGTTACCTCATAGCTGTGTGCTGAAAGAATTGGGAAATTACCTGAAGCAAAAATGGTCTTTGTATGCTTCAGGTACATTTTTGAAGTGGAGTAATACCCACTGCAGGGAAGGTGTGCTGACTTATGATAGGTGTACCTTGAGATATCAGATTGGGTTTCTCCAAGCATAAGGCAACAGATTTCTTTTTGGGTCAGAATGTATGGTTTTCAATATGGTAAAAATGCAGAGTAGACACTGTGCTACTCAGCCATGAACAAGACACAAGAACATCCCCAAATGGCAAGGTCAGAGACGAAATATTAAACAACTTTCCAGTTCTACTGGCAAAAGCTGTGCTCAGATACTGAGAGCTGCACGCCTTTATGCAGAAAATGAAGCACCCTTGTACTCAGCTTGCCCAAGGTCAGAGCACAGACTCAAAGCTAAGGGCAGCTTCCAAGGTCAAGGGAGGTTTTAATCACTGCAATCTCTTATCAGACCAACGTTTAAGAGCATCCTTAACACAGAATGTAATTGCTGTATATTTAATTTAAACTAGTATATATGATAGTAACAGTCCCTTTTTACAGTCTATAGAAAATATATGCACTACAATCTCATTTTTTTTCTCCACTCCCAGTGTTTGAATTATTCATGTAAGGAGTAATTGGAAGGATGATTAAATTAAACCACGTGGAAGAAGCTGTATATAAATTTCACTATGTTTTTACAGTCATATTTAATATCAAAGCAAAATATACATAAATCATAAACCAAGATCATGTCTATGAAGGAAAACAAACAAACAAATAAATAAATAAATGAAAATTTCAATTCTTAAATCATTCTTGTGTAAAAGTCTGCTTCACAAACAACGTATGGTTGGTGGTGTTGTTTCTTTAAGCATGATAAATTATCTAAAAAGATCTTTTTTCAGACTGCAGCAAAGAATAGACCTCCTTACTTTCATTTCTTTTCAAATTTGTTTAGTCTCAGTGCTTATTTTAATGTTTAAAATAGTCTTGCTTGTGGTCTACTGATACTGAAATATTAAATTCTATTAGCATGAAATTTAATTTCATCCATTACTTAGTAAATGTTAAAACCAATATCTAATATTTTCTTTTTTTTCAGAAGGATAGCATCTTGTTATCACAGAAGTTACAGGACATTATTATGACTTAAAAATTAATATAAAAGTATCAGATTTATCATATATCCCAGAAATATCTAGATCCTCCTCTTTTAAAGTGCCTGGACCAGGGGAACCCTGATCCATGTAGTATAAGTAAATAAAACCAAGTAAGCACAGGTTCCAGGGTCTCTTAAATCCTATATTACAGATGGTGCCTCTTTGGTACCACAGAGCTACTCAAGACAAAAACAGAGCTATATTTAGTTCTTCCTCCTGCATCTCCCCCAGTCTAAAAACCACAGCTGCTTCATTAGCAATCAATTGCAGACAATGAATAAAGAGGTATTTTGTTAACTTGCAAATCTCCTTACATTATAGATCTTTCCTACAAATAAATCACTCAAGTATTCTATGACAATCATAATCTCAAACCCATCATAAACCATACAGTTTGTACTTTAAAACAATCTAATCTGAGTTTCTTTTTTCTTTTTCTTTCTTTTTTTTTTTTTTTGATAGCTTTAGTTGAAAACTTTCTTCCAAAATCATTGAATATAAGGCTACCACTATTTTCATCAGGGTCACAACTCGAGGAACTAAACTGCTCTCTTTACTGCATAATTATAAATCTTGAACAGGGAAACATACTCCCCGTTGTCGTGAAATGCTGACAAATATAACTGTCAAATCCCATAAGAGTTAAATATTTAAGTGAAATCAAAAGAAGCAATGTCAAAATTTGCACACAAGGAATGCTCTGCCATTCACAAGAGTTCTCCAACAACTGAGAGCAAAAATGACAAAAAAACCCCAAACCTTAAAATAAATAGAACACTAGAATAAAAGACTGTAAAAAGAAATTTCACTAAAGGAATACAGTCAATTTAGTCCAATCACATTCACAAGCCTGAGATTAAATCAGTGCTCTAAGTATTCAGGGTAGTTGATATACTGTGTGTATGGCAGTAGGTGTTTTTTGGTTCTGTTGGGGGTTTTTTGTTGGTTTTTTTGGGGGTTTTTTGGGGGTTTTTTTTGGGTTTTTTTGTTTGTTTTTTTTTTTTTAATTAAAGGTAGATTTAGACAACAATATTTATACAGGAAGAAATGCATTTTTAGGTGTACCTGAAAACATAATCTTCTACTGATGCAACATTTCTGTAATCCTAGCTATGTATGTAATCCACTTTGCTCTTGCCATGCATCTCTGGGCTAATTGAACAACAAATTTTCTCCCCCAAGCAATTATTAATTTCACTACAAGTTCTTCAATGGTAAAATGCTTTAGAATCAGATATTCTGTAATCTAGATTTGCAGACAGAATCCTATACAACAAGATGAAAGTGTAAGGTATGTCCATACTGAATAATGTGAATACATACAAAAATGATTTAACTATAACCACTGACAGAAGTTGTAGTCCTATGATTTATCTCTTTCTGTCTCCTCAACCTATTTTTATATTTTATGGTTACTACATGAAAGATATGTTCCACTTCCCATTAAAACAAGCAAACAAGAAGATTTAACAGTTATTTGAGCTGGTCTCATGAACTAACTAGTGTCTGGTAAGGCACCTTCATCGATCTATACACATGTGCTTGCATATAAATATTTTCTTCATTGATGTATTAAAGCTGCCCCTGAAAGGAACAGAAATGTCAGCTTAATATTCATTTGCAGGATGCTCTTCTGAAACCTGACCTCTGCAACATTTTATTAGCATTATTGCAGTATTGACAGCCTAAAGAGTTGCCTTTGCTAATTTGAAGAAAAAAATCTATTCAGAAATGAATATTAATGCACAACCCAACTTTGATGTGAAGATGTAAATGAAGGGAGAGGTGCCAGCAGAGTAAGCACTCTTTAACTATTGAAGGTTCTTATTTGCTATGAGTGCATTCAGTTTAGAAAATGAGGGAAAACAAAAGCCTAGATGTGCAGGATTTATCTGCTGAATATTCTTTAAGAAATGTCAGATGATTCAAACATGTGATACGGCCTTAGAATAGGACCTGGGCAACTGCAGATACCTTCCACTGGACCTGGTTGCTTAAAGCTGCATTCAGCCTGGCCTGGAACATCTCCATGGATGGAGCATCCATAGCTTCTCTGGGAAACCTTTTCTGTGTCTCACAACCCTCAGTAAAGAATTTTTTCCTCATATCTAATGTAAACCTACTCTTTTTCCATTTAAAGACATTCCCCCTTGTCCTGCCATGACATGTCCTTGGAAGTAGTCCCTCACCATCTTTCTTTTGGGCTCTTTTATGTACTGGAAAGCTTCTAGAAGGTCTCCTTGAAGCCTTTTCTTCTCCAGCATGAGCAACCCCAATTCTCTCAGGCTCTCTCATAGGAAAGGGGATTCATCATCTTCATGTCCCTGCTCTGGGCTCACTCCAATGGGTACTCATTCCTTCTTATGTTGGGGGGTCCCAGAAATGGATGCAGAACCAAGGCTCATGAGGTCAGAGAAGAGTGGCAGAATCACCTCCTGCTGGCCATTTCATGCAAATTAAGGTCCTATATTATTCTTAGGGAACACCAGGCACGTTTTTCTAAAACAATATTCAACCAATTACCACATTTTCTATATAAAATCCCACAGCTGGTTATGATGCAGTCTTCGTGTCTGATCCACTGTTTGTCCACCTGTCTTTCAGATTCCATCACACAATCCAAGATATATAATCTATTCTGCATGTCAGTAACTACTAATGGCTTCCTGAAAAGGTTTTGGTGGAAGTTCAGTGAAAGGTATAATTTAGCAAGCAGATTTAGCAAGCAACAGATAAAACAATTAGACTAAAGATCTTTTGTGAAAGAAGTGTCTGGCAGTACACCCACAGTGAAGGCTGACTTTGTAATTTAGCAAACAGATTTTATAAGTGGCAGATACAACAATTAGTGGAAAAATCTTTTGTGAGTGAAATAGTTCATCTAATATGCACAGAGGAGGTACATTTGCATGAAAATGATGTGTACATTTCTACTGAAAAGCAATCTATTTTTTCCTGCCTTTTTTTCCCTCTTTTTATTGTTAGGGTTTGTGGTAGAGTGATGGAAAACAGAGCACTTAGTAAAGGAATAAATTTCAAACAGAGACTGTGGATAAATTTGAAGTACCACCCTAAAAAACCCTTGCATTAGAACTCAAACATTTTGCACCTCAGCTATCCTAACTCTATTTTGTTTGGTTGGGTTGGTTTTGTTTTTTTTTTAATCAAGCTTTCTTGTTTTATGATTGCTATGCTTTATTGCTTTATTTTAACAACTTGTCTGCAGCCAAATGTTGACTGAAATGCTATGCTGTAAAATTATTTGAAAGGACCTGACAGGCTGCAATTTTTGTAACTCTGTGGAGGAAGGATAAGTCTGACACCAGATTTATTATGCAGCCGTTAATCTCAGGTAACTGTTTGCTTACACTCCATTGCAAGTGCACACAGAGTTACAAAATGCTGACAAAACCCCACGTTTATTTCTTAGGACCTTGGTTAACCATTTTAAGAGGGTATTTGCCTCTTCAAGTACAACAAAAGCCACAGGAGGTGGCAACTCAAACCTGAGAGCATCTTGCCTCAGCCATTCCCTCCAATCACTGTGAAGTCTCCAGGATAGCAGAATAAATTCGGGTTTTTCCAAGAAGATAACAAGACGCCACCAGCTCTGTATTTATCCTGCTGGTGTGCTATAGAGGTCACAGTGCTGGCTGGCACAAGGAATGTCTGCTCAGCAGGGCCCAAACTTACAACAGCACATCAAGTATTTTAAAATAGTCTGAGCTATTCAGATAAATGGGTCATTCATGTCATACACTTCCTCAGGTTTGAAGATAATGTGGATCTGAGGAAAGTCTTCTCAAAGGGCCTCCTACCCAGGCAATTATAACAGAGAAATGTTTACAGACACAAGAGATCTAGTCATTTCATTTTTTGCTGAAGGGGTTGTTGCCATGAATGGCCAGTTGGTGATACCCCAGATTTTGATCTGGTGGGTTTGAATCCATTATATTCTTCTTCTAGATTGTATGAAATGGAACTGCAAAGGACATTAAAGATATTAGCTTGTTTTATTTTCCTATCCAGAAAGAATCAAATTATTTAGTGAGTTCAAAGTTCAGTCAAAAGATTGCTTGGACTTTCCCTTGCTCTTTTTTTTTTTTTTTTTAATATATGTAGAGGTATATTTTTATACACCTAAAACAAGGA
This sequence comes from Acridotheres tristis, assembly GCA_037013685.1. Taxonomy (NCBI): domain Eukaryota; kingdom Metazoa; phylum Chordata; class Aves; order Passeriformes; family Sturnidae; genus Acridotheres; species Acridotheres tristis. The sequence goes on along the minus strand of CM072884.1, from coordinate 13,097,053 downwards.
AAAAAGACTTTGTTCTTACATGTTTGTTCCTGTTTTAGCACCTTTCTTCACTTAAGAGCTTAACAAAAAAACAAACTAAAAACCCAAAACAAACAAAAAACAACAAGGAAAAAAACCAAACAAAACAACACAACAAACTTTTTTTCAAGGTATTTAAAACTTCTCCAAGAGAGTGACTCCTGCATTTCCAAACTTAACGATTAATTAAATAAATTATATTACCAAGTTTTCAGAACACAGAAACAGATAATAAATATATTCAGAACAAATTTATTTACTTTGGAGAAATAAGGCAGCAATGTTACACTTTTGTTCTGTAAAGAAAAGGTAAATATTTATTAAAATTTAAGTTAATTTTTGACTGAGACACACACTACAAAGAGAGGAATAGAAAAGTTTAGTATTTCTGTTTAGATTAAATTATCTTCTTCAATTAAGTTGTACTTTGTTCTTAAAAACTTTAAATTTATTCTAATTTTTTTTCTTATTACTGCAATTCCCAATATTTAAGACCCTTTAGGATAGTCTCCCCAACACTTATAGAAGCTTTTAGAGGTATACTCATGTCTGAAATGTTTTCATTTATGTCTTAAACATCTTCATGAAGGACTTTCGCCTAATATAGAAAAACTGTATAAAAGCTGCAGAGAAGAGGCCCTAAGGCCCTGGACTGCACATTGATGGAGATAACAAAGTTACTCAGGTCTGGGATGGAGAAAAAGAAAAAGCACCTTTGGGTGCTTTTTTTCCTTATCTGCTGCCAGCTGGCACAGACCTCACACCAAAGGGTCCCTTCCCTTCCCTTCCCTTCCCTTCCCTTCCCTTCCCTTCCCTTCCCTTCCCTTCCCTTCCCTTCCCTTCCCTTCCCTTCCCTTCCCTTCCCTTCCCTTCCCTTCCCTTCCCTTCCCTTCCCTTCCCTTCCCTTCCCTTCCCTTCCCTTCCCTTCCCTTCCCTTCCCTTCCCTTCCCTTCCCTTCCCTTCCCTTCCCTTCCCTTCCCTCTCTCTGTTTTATTTAGAGACTTAGCGGGTTTTTTTTCTCTTCTGTGTTTAAACCTGTTCATAACGATTAGAAACATTTTGCTCCTGCTACATCTTTTACTTTTGGTAACACCTGTTTTATTACTCATGGAAAATACTTTTGTAGACTGTAAGAGCATAATAATTTAGCAATATGTCCTTTACACTACAGCAACCTGCAAATGAAGAACTATGGAAAAATATCAGAAGTGGCATCACTATCTACCCTCTGATCTCCAAGATTCATACAGTTCCTTTTGTTTGAGTAACTGCCAGCTTGCCCTGCAGCAAATACTGCTAAAGGCAATTCACTCTGAAAAGTACACCTCACCAGTCAAATATCTGTACACAGTGTGTACTTTCCCCCAAAAAACAATTTCAATTATTTCCCATCAAGAAGCTTAGACTGTTTTCTTCATCACTTTGGTTCAATACAATTTTTACCCCATCAACTGGTTAAACAAAAGTTCTTCTAGTGGGTGATGTCTCAAAATGTCACTGAAGGGGAGGCTTCTGTGAAGCTTAGTAGTGGCCCAGAGCTCCTTGCAGGATTAGTAATACAGCCTTTGCATTCAGCAGCTGATATTCTGCTTTCGTTTAAAAACACTCTCGTGACTCCAGACAGGTATCTCCTGAACGGATCAATCCTCCACAAAACCACTTCTTTGTGGCACACAAAGACAAGAATCAGAAATTCTGATTTGAGGCAAACCCAGTGTGACTTTCCCTTCTGAACACAGTATTTATTCCCATTTTCAACCTCAGCTCCTCATTGCTGGAACAGTGCTCTAACAGCATTGCTTCCATCTTCCAGGAAAGCCACATAAAGAAAATGCATCCATATAAAAGCTGACCAAAAGAGGTGGCTACCAATCTGGTGATGGACTGTTTTTTTGCTATATGGTCTAATATAATCAGAAATCTCTGATTCCAGTCCTTTCACAGTTGATTTTGCAACAGAAATAAGAAATTTCACCTGAAAATACTACTAAGGGAATTCTCAAGAGGCATTATCAACACAGGAATTTTAGCAAAATACAAAGCATGTGCAGATTTGGCAACTTAGGGAGGACAACTGAGGCTTCTGAGTCCTCATGTATGCAGAAAAACCTCCGTTGATAAAGCAAAATCAGCATTTTTTGTTTGCTTTTTGTTTAAAAGTCTGTAAGTGAAGTAATGCAACAGCTCTTTTAATGGATAAGTAGGAGTAATATGAATCTACTGTGTTTTGAGCTTAAGTTTAAATTGTGTCCTGTTAAAAAGGAACACCATTTTCATTTTGGTGATGATGAGGTCACCTGACTGAGGCACTAGCAAGAGACAATTTCTTCCAGAGTATTGAGCAAAGCTCTATCAAGCTGAGGCTCTCTGAAGTAAATTGTGAGTAATCCTGTGAAAGTAGACCATGTTCAGTCTTGTTTTGGAGAGTAGCTCACATCCTTTTACTCAATGAAATACCATTTCAATCGTTTACAAAGCAGCCTAGGTACAAATACACAATCAAGTATGTACTACAGAGACAAAGAGAAAAAAAAAAATCAGATCTCCATCTCATTTCTTCATTCAGCAAACTGTGAATACAAGTTTTCCCATTAGTGTGGTCTCTGTTGCACAACCCTGGCTGCATTTGGAGAATAATTCTTTTTTAAGTGATCTCCAGCTACTACACCTCCATAGCCTCATGTTTCTATTCTTGGTTTGTGTAAGCTTTCCTTTATATTCAGGAGTGACGAGATCCTTCCTTGTAGCCTTTGTTTGAGTTTCCTGTCTAGGAATACCTCTGAACCAAAATGTCATGAGTTTCTACTCATCAATTTCATATCCTGGTTTATTAATTCACGGACAGTTTTCTCTCCACAGAACTTAAATCTAAAATTTTATTACATTTCTGAGTGTTTTGGAAAATTGGCAGCTGGACAGACCAAAAAGCATTCACAGTAAGAGATAAAAAGGCTGCCAGGAACCTGATTGCCCTCTATTCATACTCAGCACAGCCCCTTCCAGCTGCCCAGGAGCTGCTCCATCCCCAGAGCCAGAGAAGAGGAAAGGAAGCCAAAGTGACCACAACTTCAGCTGGAAGGAGAGGGTGGAGAGTTGACAGTAAGCCAAGATATTTTGGGTCATCTCTGAATGCCTAAGAGTATCTGAACACTTAAGCACTTGAAGATGCATTTGCGAGAGTAAGATACATTCCATTAAGATACAATAAGCACATTTTGCTGTCTATGAGACCCACCAGTGAGACCTACACCTACTGATGCTTTTGGCTCTTTTGAATCATCTGATGTCTAAAGCCATGCTCTGTTTAGCCACTAATACCGCAATTTAGGCATTTTAAGAGAAAAACAAAATTAGTTTATCCTTAAATCTTCCATCAGTTTAATCCTTGTTAAACCAAATAAATATATGTTTTATCAATTTTCTGTAATTTACATAATTTTTATTTATTTATTTATTTATTTATTTATTATTTTATACATTTATTATATGATAGATATATGTATGTAGCAATTATGGAAACAAAAGTTCTAAATACAATGTAAATTTCTGTTATTTTGAATATAATTTCATATAGTCTTCAATCCAAAACTCTTGGAGTTAGAAGTTAAAAGTTAGAACTGTAATTTATCATCCATTTTACTATGTTATTGACTCTTGATCATATAATTTAGTAATTCAAGCTTCTATTATGAATTGCTATGCCTTGTACAAGAGTTCAGAATTCACTGCAATATTTAATAATTATTGTTTTTGCAAAGTTAGGGGCAGGATATGAAGCTAAATTTGGCACCATGGATTTACTTTTATGAGAACCTGTTTTAAGTCCCCACCGTAATATGTCAAATAACTTGGGCTTCAGTGAAATTCTTTCGCTTAAAGTGTCTTCATCAGAAAGGGCTTAGAAGGTAAAAGCTTAGAGGTGCAACTTTGTCATAACACATGAGAATCATGGCATAATTTAGGTTGGAAAAGACCTCCAACATCATCAAGTCCGACCTTGTCAACCAGAGCACGGCGCTGTCGTGTCCAGTCATTCCTTGAACTGTTTCAGGGATGGTGGTTCCACCACCTCCTGGGTATCCCGTTCCAATAATTCTTTGTGCCCATTCTAATGTATTCACAGCCATTTGTATACAGGCAAAATACAGACACAAATGCCCATGTTCCAAATGTAAATTGGTGACTTCAAAATGGAACCTCCATAATGGCCCCTCTTATTTCTTTAATCTAAAAACATCAGCTGTTAACAAATAATATGCTCATTATGGTTTTCAGCCCCTTGGGCTCTCTCCCAGTAAGCAGGAATCTATTCAGTGGTAATAATCCTTGACAAGTTTGACTTATGTTAATGTACTCCAGGAAGAGCACAGGTGATCTATCCCCTGGGGTGCGTTGCTCACAAAATGCAGCAGCATTCACTTCGCAGATTACCTATCCATAAATGTGCGTGTTTCCAAGTTATTTTGAAAATGGAAGGGCCGTATCCAACCAAGCATTGTTAACTAAAATTTAGTAAAATTATCGCGTCTCTAAAGAGCAGTGTGAAAGACTATAAGAAAATGCATACTTTTGTGCTCACGAATCAAAAAGAAATTACATTTTCTGCAATCATCAGCTCATGTATAAAATGCTTTGAAATTGAATCACATTATTACTTCAGACAGTACAGGAAATATCATAAAATAATAGCTGTGTCATGAATTGCTTTTTTTCCTAAGGACTTTTTAAAGTAAATACGAAGGTTTGATAGCATAGTGCTTCAAATGGACTCCATCAGAAAGGGGCTGTGCCTGGGAAAGCGTCTGGTCAGATATATACAGATATATTGCATGTGCAAAATTACTGCAGTGAAATTAATAGTGGAGACACACAAATGCTGCTTCTTGTGTCTAGCAGAGAAGCTTCTGTTCTCAGTGGGCAAGTTTCCAGAATCTAATTAAATGAATAAATAAAATTAATTTGGAAAATAGAATACATTCCTGTTTATGATGTTGAAATGTTTATTTTGATGCAATCTCTTTTTTTTTTATCCCCTCCCCCCCATAAATTCCCTATTCCAATAACATCTGGGCATTCAAAATTATTATGAAATACAAGCAACCATATCTACTTATATGTTTGAAATTATTTCTGAATTGGACTGGATGAAGAACGTTTGAGTAATATTCTGTCAGGAGTGTGTCTGCAGAATTTATCTTTGTTGCAATTTCTAGTATATGTAAACTTTAACAAAGATAGGCTTTCAATGCTTAAAACAACAATTCTCGTGTATTTTTCAACCATGTATGTGGATATAATTCATCCATTCCCATGATTTGATCTAATATTTAGAACCTTAACATGAAACTGTAATAAAATGCTTTTAACCGAGATAGAAATGAAAGTAAGTTGGGTAATAGCAAATAACAACTTAATTTTCTCACTTCAATCATCTGGGATCTTTTCCAGCAAATAGCAATATATTCAGCTGAAAATGTATAAACGATGAGATTTTAAAATGTGCAATTCAGCAGTAGAAAAACTTGTATGAAGTTCATCCAAGATAAATTAAATATAAGCCCAGAAGGGTTATGGGATTTCCCCCCCTCTTCTATTGTGTTTGAGACAGCTTTTTATTTAGGCCAGAAAATAGGAGGGGAAAAAAATTCCCTTCTGTTTTTTTTCCCTCTGTCTGCATGAACAGCACTATATGAGCAGTCTAAAAAGATTGCTGCAAATGGAGTGAGATCTGTGGGAGACTCCTTCTGAAATAGTGGCGCCTGATTCAGTCATCACACAAAGAAATAAAAAAAAATAGAAGAGTAAATATGTCATGATCATCACTAGTGCTAAAAGTTATATATGGTTAACTGCTGAAATGTGAAATAGCAGCAGCAGCCGCTGAAATCACCTATGCAAGGACGTTAATTAACTAAAGAAAACTTTTTTCTTTTCTCTACCCCAAACAAGGCCAAATTTACTTTTGATGTGCTAGGAGACCTATATGTGTTTGACTGGAAAACACTTCAAGACTTCATTTTATGATAGCAGAGGTTTAACTGCAGAGCAGATAAATAATATTTAAGAAAGCAATTCAGACCACAGTGTGAAAATACCAGAAGCCTTCAACAAACAAGCAATGGAACAAAGTAATTTCAAGAAGACTGAACAGAGACTAAAGTAAGGAACAAAAAAACCAAACCAAACCAAACTAAACCAAACCAAACCAAAGAACCCCAAACAACAACAACAAAAATATTCAACAAAGCAGTTATTAAATCACTGGAAAGGCAATATTTGGACAAACTTAATTTTTGGGAGGAGGGGACTCCAGTAGTTACCAGAGGTGACAAATAGAAATAGAAAAATGTGAGAGCATATGGTAAAGGTGGAATCTATTGTGCCCAACTTGATATTTATATATAGGGAACAAAAGCTAGATTGCCCAAGTGTTCAAAATTGTGTAATAGCCAATGAAGATAATTTTTAGAAAGGGTCATTTAGGAAAACACAAAATTGGTCTAGAGACTTGTAAGTCTTTCAACCAACTACAGAAGGAGCTAAAATTGTTCAATTTAGCACACAATGTAGGCACAAGTTCTCTCACAAAGTTTAGTGGATTTGAGCCTGATGCAGGTTGAATCTCATATCAGAATTAGGAACTGTAAGTTAGGTGACCCAAGGCATGGTGAACAGGTATTAGAAGCATAAGAGAGATTGCAAGTAGCAAAATCATCAACATGACACACTGGCCAGGCTAGATTTTAAGATAAGCATGAATTTAAATAATGGATGAGCACCACCAAGATCCAACAGATAAATAAATTTTAGGTTGCATAAACAAACAACACACCAACAAAGACACTGAAGTCTGCCAAAACAGTCAATAAAATACATTGCCTTAAAGGACATAAATGGAGATGGGGGCAGGGAGAAAAAGAAAAGAAGACAGATGCCAAATCATCAGTAGGAGTCTTAACATAAAGTTATCTACTGGTCCCAGTAACTACAGAAACAGAAGATTATGATCAGTACCAGAAAACAAAACAGATGAAAAATATTTGCCATCAGAAAACAACCAGTTCCCAGCAAATAGTTATAGGCCAAAGTAGTATAGCCATTTATGCAACAAGTGGTAGTAACATAGAACAGTCACAAAAGCATTTTTAAAACCTCTTTCACAAAATTAGTTCATTTTGGAGAGAGGTATTACAGGGGAAAGTAGAGATAAAATAATTCTGGGTTTGTATTCTATGTGCTGTGAACCTTAATAGAAAATGAAGCAACAGGTTTGCACTGAACTTTGGCTTGAACAAAAAGCTGCTGCTCTTACTTTGCTTTTGAACTGGATATTAGACATATTTGGACTTTCACATAATTTGATAGTGAAAGAATAAAACCTAGAGAAAAAAATTCCCAACTAGATGAAGTGGCTAAAGTCACTTGTTCTGTTCAGCCTGGAGAAGGTGAGATTAAAGCTAGACCTCACTACTGCCTGCAGCTTCTTAAAGAGGGGAAAAGGAGGGGCAGGCATTGGTCTCTGCTCTTTGGTGACCGCTGACAGGACTAGAGGGAATGGGCTGAAGTTTCAGGGAAGGTTTAGGTTGGATATCAGGAAAAGATTCTTCACTCAGAGGATGACTGGACACTGGAACAGGCTCCCTAGGGAAGTGGTCACAGCACCAAGCCTGGCAGAGTCCAAGAAGAGTTTGGAAAGCAGTCTTAGGAACATGATGGGATTCTTGGGGTATTCTATGCATGGCCAGGAGTTGGACTCGACAATCCTTATGGGCTCTTTCCAGCTCAGAATTCTCTAAATTTACGCAATGTGTGTTTTTTATAGACAGAATTTAAAATTGTGGCTCTTTGAAGGGCAGGCCATGACATGATCTTCATGCAAAATAATGTTTCAAGGAGACAGAAAAACATGGTGAGATGAAGAACTGCACAGAACTGAGAGTGTGACTATGGTAAGGACAGTGGCAAACAGCTGACAGAAAGACAGACAATATTATATTAACACGACAAGGGCTCCTCCCTGCCAGGGGCTCATCACTCCTGGACTGGGGCATCCCAAACTGAAATCTCATCAGTTTGGGCTGAGAAACACCTACTCAAAAAGTTACAATGCTGTAACACTTGCTGTGTCAACAGAGGTAGGAGCTGGAAAACAAAACCAAACCACCATCATTATTTCCTCTCTTGTGCTACTAGAAAGTAACTATTCATAAGCTTCAAAGGCACTGCAGGCTATTTGGATTTGTGTACATGAAGTTCTCATTAGCACATGGTCCTGGTCCCCGACCAAGCTTTCACATACCACAGTATGACATACATTTTATTTCAATATCAGTTCTGTGTTAAATCCCAACATAAAAATTCGTATAACTAGCAGAGTCAGCAAATACAGGGTCTTGTCAATAAGTTGTGCACAGTCTGTCATCAGCATGTTGGCTGACAAAGTGCTTTATTACAAAAACTTAGTCTGAAAGACATTAGAACATTCCCCAGGGACACCAAAATGAATTGGCAAGCCTGAACTTCAATGTTACTGAGAATTGTTTTTTACTCTGCAAGTTATTTATCCATGCAGGAGCATAAATAAACAAAACAAAACAAAAAAAACCAACAAAACAAAACAAAAAACAAACCTAAAACACAGTTGTCCACGTGTTTCAATCCATTTAAGTGCGAAAAATTGACTTTTGATATTTAAAGATGCAACTGGCAATTTTCAAATGTGTGCAGTAGAGGGAGGTTAAGTCTCATTGAACAATTCACTATGTTTATAAACCAGAGTAATAGAAAGTGCATTACTGCAAGCCGTATATTTTTCCCTACATGTAGTGAACTAACAGATCACTCACCTTTCATTTTATTATCTAATAGCAGCCCACTCACAACGCTACAAGAAAGTGCGACCGTTTTTTGAACAAAAAAAAAAAAAGAAAGAAAGAAAGAAAGAAAGAGAAAGAAAGAGAGAAAGAGAGAAAGAGAGAAAGAAAGAAAGAAAGAAAGAAAGAAAGAAAGAAAGAAAGAAAGAAAGAAAGAAAGAAAGAAAGAAAGAAAGAAAGAAAGAAAGAAAGAAAGAAAGAAAGAAAGAAAGAAAGAAAGAAAGAAAGAAAGAAAGAAAGAAAGAAAGAAAGAAAGAAAGAAAGAAAGAAAGAAAGAAAGAAAGAAAGAAAGAAAGAAAGAAAGAAAGAAAGGAAAAGAAAGAAAGAAAGGAAAGAAAGAAAGAAAGAAAGAAAGAAAGAAAGAAAGAAAGAAAGAAAGAAAGAAAGAAAGAAAGAAAGAAAGAAAGAAAGAAAGAAAGAAAGAAAGAAAGAAAGAAAGAAAGAAAGAAAGAAAGAAAGAAAGAAAGGAAAGAAAGAAAGAAAGAAAGAAAGAAAGAAAGAAAGAAAGAAAGAAAGAAAGAAAGAAAGAAAGAAAGAAAGAAAGAAAGAAAGAAAGAAAGAAAGAAAGAAAGAAAGAAAGAAAGAAAGAAAGAAAGAAAGAAAGAAAGAAAGAAAGAAAGAAAGAAAGAAAGAAAGAAAGAAAGAAAGAAAGAAAGAAAGAAAGAAAGAAAGAAAGAAAGAAAGAAAGAAAGAAAGAAAGAAAGAAAGAAAGAAAGAAAGAAAGAAAGAAAGAAAGGTACAATCCATAATGGCCAACCAACTGCTTGGATGGAGAAATGCTGGCCTGCCATGAGATGCCACGACCTCAGGCCACTGGTGCTGACAGCATTGGGCCCTTCCAAGGAGCATAATCCAGATTTCATCTCTCACCTGCTCTGTGGGGCAGCAGAGCCCACACACCCCTAGAGTCTCTGCCATCTTTGCAGCACAATGATCTTCCTGGGAACAGCCCTCTGCCTTGGCTAAACAAGCTGCTAAAATGTTAAGACAATAATAAGAATATTAACAATGCAGCACCTGGGAACAGAAAAACATTTCCTCTAGCTCTACAACCACACATCCAAGCCTATATTGTTATGACTTCATTACCCAAGCTTATTATTTCATCATTACCTGAAATTATCCCATTATTTTATTGAATGACACACTTACACAGCAAATAAACAGGGAATAAGTAATTATAAATGCCAGTCATGTAAAGGCATTTTGTCAAATATTAAATGCCTGAATATCTCTGAATACCTACCTCAATAAATCACTGATTGTCACTTATTCAGAATTTAATGACTGAGACCTTTGTAACTTTTGGAATAACTAAAAACTAGCTTTGCTTGGATGCATGAAAATATTACCACATCACCTCATTTATTTTTAATCTCTTCACATGCAGTGTAAAACAAAAAAACAAAAATAAATCTATATACAAAACTGAAGATTCTTTAAAATATATTCCTTTGTATGCATTGTGTGGGTTTAATGGAATTCATGAACTTGGAGGTACATGTAGCTGTCAGAAATCTATTCTTTCTTTTCTAAAATTCTTACCTCTGCAGAAGCATGAAAAATGTATTTGAAACAAACAAATTACTGGTTTCAAGCTTACTATTCAATGTGGCCTGCAGATGAACAAAAGATATATGAATATTCAGAGAGTAAATAGGATTTTACTGTTTATACATGCACCCCCTAAATGTGAACAACTCTAACAGTATTTTTTTAGTTTTTATTAGCAGCTTTGACATAATTTCCTTAAATTTAATTGAATGTGCAGTTTGGAACACATTAAAATGGGGAAAACACATATTTTAAAATATCTTGTGTATGACACTACTGAAAATCCATCAGACTTTAAAATAAGAAGAGGATAGTGTACTGAGCAAACAGAAGACTTTACTGGTCATAGCCCTCCCTCTTCTCTGCATGCCAACCCCAACCTTCATTTAGCAGAAAGCATGGCTCTATGTTAAAGAGTAGCTGGGAATATTTGCTGCAGTATGTAATCTAAAATTTTTTACTGTAAAGAATGAGACTTCAAATTGTACCTGTTTAAAATTTATCAATTTCTACTCCTAAATGTTTTCTTTGGAGGGAAAAGTTAACTTATTTTAAAAAAATCCATTATAAAACCAGCAGTCCACACATTTTTAATTAAAAATATGCATTCTTTCAGTAAAAAATACTTTAAAAATATTTAAAATTAAGTTTTGAATATTTTATTAAGAGCCTTTTAAAAAAATATTGCAGTTTGCTACTTTCTCAGAGGTAAAACATGAAAGATAATGTTTGATTTTGATTTGCATGACATAATAATTAATTTTTTAACTACTGCACCTGTCAGTGAATTAAAGCATTGTTGCACTTCACTCCATGTATGTGAATCTCTGGAGTATAATTATAAATATATATTTGTGTTGGGCTAAACACAAACCAGCAAGACCATTTATCCTGGTACATTTCTTTTGCCACTTCACCAGTTCTTTGGTTCTTGTACAATTCTTTTGGTTAGAAAATGAACTCTTGAAGTCAGGCCTACACTAAAGGATTCCTCAAAATCCTTGAAGGTTACTTTCTAATGTGATTTTGTCATGTGCAATTTTTATCTAAATTGTACAACTGCCAGGTGGAAAGAGTGCAAATAAAAAATTATATACTGCTCTTATATTTCATGGTGACACCTTTGAATATGTCCATTTCCTGGTAAAGGAATGTGTATAAATTTCTGACATGGACACAGAAATTTTATACCATCGTATTTTTAAAAAATTGTGTGATACTTCTTTCACCAGCAAAGTAGAAAATCTAAACTACAATGTATTAAAACACAAATTAAATTAAAACATAATGCATTAAAACACAAAAAGAAACCAAAAGAAATTGAGAATAATTGCAGGAACACCATCTCAAATTTTTGCTGATGATTATGCAAGCATTTATGCAACTTTATTCTGGCCGAGAGGATGACACTTTTTTTTTAAGCAAAAAATTTTAGAGATATTTTCTTTTGACTGGAACTATTCTTTCCTTTTCAGTAAGGTAGAACATTAAGTTAGCTTATGTGACTATATGCCAGAAAGCAAATTCAACATGATTAAATTCTGAATAGAGGATGCCTATGTATATAGACTTTCCTCAATTTTCCACTTGTTTTGTATTTTGGTGACTATATATTTCTTTCATGATGCACAATCCAATATCTGAAGAACATTAAATAATAACTTATTATTGACACTAAATTGCTAAAAATGACAATATAATTATCTTCTGATTCTTGTATGCTAGTTTTTTTATTATTTTCTTCACATCACTTTATTTCATTTTTTCTAAGCTAATATTTCCATTTTACTCCATCCAAAAAGTCTTTCACACAGATCTAGCTGATAAAGAATAATTGGTTATGTAATATTAGAGTCCATGTAAACTACAATACTACTTGTTTAGGAAAATAATCTCAACACCTTAAAAATAGAGGCTATTTTATGTAGCTAGCTATTCATTGGAACACATTGGCTTGGACAGAAGGTCATTGTATTGAACAATAAAACACATTTGTTGTTCATTTTTATTTTAATGCATCTGACTTTCTGATTAAAGACAACATTTCCTACATGGTAAGCTGAACCCCCACCATTTTCATGAGACTGAACAGAAGTCATTTGTATTTGCCATCAAGCTGTCAATTAAACCAACATTCAGTAACAACTGGTAAGGCTCTAGATTGTGTTAGAAATAAATATAAATGTATGCAGCAGGAGAGGATATGCCTTCTTGCATTTCACAAAAGTCTATTGAAATTGTATTTATACAATTGTCTCTTCATCTATGAAAATAAATCTGTTCAGATGCAAAGTGGCAGAAAAAGAAAACTTGTTAGACATTTAGCATAAAATTGAATAAAACAGCCTTAAATCAAGTGAATGCACTTCTAAGATCAACCTGTAGTTTAGGTGGAAAATATACACTAACCCAACTACAGTTTTAGCATTTTATGCAGATACTCACTGTTTCTTCTCAAAACTGTCAGTTAAAGGAGTTGAGTTGCAGTTTTAACACGCACTCAGCCAGCAAAGCAAAACTGAATGGCAACAGAAAAGCTAACTTTGACACCTCCCCTCCACCAAAAGCAGAGTTAAATACACACATACACACTCCTATGTCAAAAGCTTCATACTTTCAGACCACTTTCAATAGATACAACCCCATTAGTGGTTCGTAAAAGTAGCAGCTTAAAAGACATCACAACTCTGCCATGTAATTTTCCCAGTGCAGCAGAACTGACTCATGGCTAGACCAACAGCCATGCAACCCCAGCAGTAGCTAATGCAACTTAGAAAGGCTCTGTAAATGTCAGACAGTGCTTCTCAGAGGATCTAAAAATCATTTTTATATGCAAAATTATGTCAATAAAAGTAAAAAAAGCCAAACTAGAAATATTTTTTTTAAAAATCTCCATTATGTTTAAATTGGCATGAGCCACTATTTAAACACCACGTTAGAATTTGTCTTCTTTTTGCCACACACGAATCTTCTTCCACAATTCCTTATAGAAGAGAATTCCAATAGGATTAATGCAGGCATTTTGATGAAACGTTTTCTGGGTTCCTTGACACTGTTCTCTTGACTTTGTTATACATCTTAACTGAAAAGGGAAAAATCTGATCATGGTTTTTGCCAACCCAACTACATTAGCCCTCTCATTTTCATTTCCAATAGAGTCCCATTTGCATTTTAACATTTGTCCATTGCACTACAGCTTCCATTTGTAACCAGGCATCCAACAACAAGCATGAAGCAGCAAATGTAGACAGCAAATGTATACAGCAACCTACTAACAAATCCGTTCACCAGTATACTCAGTTTGTTTATCATGACCCCAGGAGCAAAAAAACTACTAAATGATTTTCCAAAATGGTATTTCAATATAAGGCAAAGCAGAAGATATATCTCATAAAAGTCCCAAATCTGAGGCATTTCCTGAATAACCTATTTCAGTGGATGCACAAGTAGTATCACAAATATTTGCTTTTATATATTTTGCATTTCTAATTTCAATAGGTCTCTTCCAAACACTCAAGCTGATTTTGAACATTTGGTGTTGATTAAAAAAAAAACCAAAAATCCCACAACCAAACAGGTAACCCCCTTCAAAAAATAAACAAACCAGAAAAACCCAACCAAAAACCAACCAAACAAAACTCACCAACAGCAAAACAAGCAGACAGAGAGGAAAAGTAGCTTTCCATGTGTTATGCCTATAAAGTTAAAAAGGGCTAATTCTTTCTTTTAGACAGGGTAAAGTGAAAATACTTTACAGGTGGCGTAACTTTAGAAGGGTTTCTCTGCCATGAAATGAGCTCTTTGCAGATGGAACAATTCTTCACTTCCTGGAGGAGATTCCATCAAGACTTTGCTTTCATGGGAAATACTGAGCACCTTCAAGAGCAACGTGGAAGAAAACACTTCCATTTTTATGAGCAAGATTGTTCAGTGAAGCGGATAGCACGAGTGGCAGTTGATCAAGTGTTTGGCTTTGGGTCTAAAGTCACAGATGAAAACAATGAATAAATTTGGAAATGGGACTGTGAAGGTTATTTGAATGCAGATTAACTAAACTTCTTTGCAGTGATGGATCCTCCACTTTCCCAGGCCAAGAGCAACTCCATTGCTCTTCCATGCACCAATGCCTTCCTATGGCATCGAGTTACCCCAAACAACACCAAACCAGTCCCAGTTTGGAAACCATCAAAACTATGGGAATGCATACTCAGATCCACCCTCAAACTCCATTCTGGTACCATAGATTACTTGGAAAAACTACAACCAGCAATCATCTGAACTTCATCAAAAGTATAATCTCCAACAATTGATAACAGAGGTAAACCCACAAGGAAATTGTCTAACAGACTTTACCTGTAAATCAGCATAAATCTTCAGCATGAAGGTTTAACAGCATAAAAAGTGTTCATGCATTCATTACACAAGCAAAGCTAAAAAATCTGTAAGGAACTACTGTGCTAGCATAAAGACATCTTCATTTTCTACACAACATTGATGACTATAGATCAGCTCCTGCCACAGATACAATGCCATACAGGAATGAACTAGCAGGAATGAATAAGATATTAGAAGAACACTCGTGTTTTAATATGATACAGGAATATTACAAAATTGTGATAACTGGAACATTAAACAGCCTGAAATAACAGGGTCTGGTAGGTTCACAAAGGAAAAAAAAAAAAGCCCCAAAGCACGTTTCCCTCAAGTTTGCTTATCTGCTGGACTCAGGGTAACTAAGCTACCAGAAGCAACCCAGATGAAGCAATGGGAAAGCTCTCCTGAACTAAGTTACTCCCAGGAGATCCATGTTTCAACTTCTAGACTGCTTCCACTTTCCAGCTGCCCCACACCTTTCAGGGTAATGCAGATTTGGCCACACTAGTGCAGTAAAAATGAAGCATTGTGACACTTTCATTGAAATAAAAGCATTCTGGTCAAAAGTAAGAGCGAATGGCTGGCACTTGTATTATGCAAATGACAGAAATAATTTATCATATGTTTTTCCTATTCACGTGATCCTTTTCAGGGAAAAATAACCATATCACAAGCAGGTGCCTCTGCTTTTTCAATATTATAGTTATTTTAGTAAGATTGTCTTCTACTATGCTGAAAAACTTACAACACATGCACATATCTAAGCAGATCAAGCATCATATATTTGTTTTTCCTGTTTATTTTGATTTATGTTAATTAAACATCTTCAACAGGATGTAATGAAAATTACTTAGCTTCAAGCTATAATGATTTCTTTTCAGAAAGAGGGCAATAATAAACTCTGTCAATGCTTTCAACAAAACTTGCTATTAAAATATGCAGAAAAATGTTTGCAAGGAAGAAAGAGCTGCAAGGGGCAGAAGAGACAACCACAAACAGGCACATAAATATGCAGCTTTTAATCGGCAGTGCAGGTTCCTATTTTCATATTTTGAGTGTCCTCACCCTTGAGTGAGCACAAAGAATAGCAGTGACATGGCAGATGTAACAATACCAGTAACCAAAGCAATGCCAGCCAGATCTTGCTGCCCGTGTTTGACTGACAGTTCACTTACCTGCCTCTTCCCTTTTTTTCCTTTCTTCAGTAACCACAAAATGTATTACATGTTTTGTTTTACGTGTTTTGCTGGAGCCTAAGTGCACACAGGCAAGAAACAATTTCTCTGATGATATTACACAGTGCAGGCTAAATGCGAGGCCTTTGTGATGGGGCTGGAACTTAATTTGTGCAGCTGGTGAGCCATGCAGTGGCACATGGCTCTGGCAGGGCTGCTCAGCTCCTGACTTAATTCCATCCCAATCCCCTGGCTCTGATTACATATTTCTATGTGCTGCATCTCAGAGCTAGGGACTTTCAAAGGTTATGCTCACAATACCTGTTAAGGAGTTAGCATCCTAGCACAACAACTCCAGATAAAAGAACGGGCAAGACTCTTGTTTTAGGGCATTTATTATGTTTTTTCTTTGATTCTTTTCTTTCATTTCATACAAACAACAAAGTACCAACTGAGGGGGGAAAAAAGCAATGTCATAACCAGGGTTTTGCCACAATTATGAACATCTTTATAAAGTTTACTAGATAAACAGATTCTCCAGGTTTGATCATTGAAAGGAAAAGCCAAAAAATGTAGTACATAATATAGATATAAGTGTATGAGCACAGATATGACTGAATTTAAAGAGAAAGATATACTCCTTTACTTCCTTTAAATACTTCCTTTAATAAAGTATTTTGCCTTTTTAAAATTAGGCCAGTGGTTTCTGTAAGAAATACAGCATAATTATTATGCACAAAAAGCAATTATCTAGTAATGTTTAATTTCTGTCTCCTAGAATAATAATAATAATCTAATAATAATCTCAAATATCTATTTAAAAATTTTTAAGGATATTAATGATACTTCTACGTTATTAGATCTATATCCCTCTACACATTTGTATCACCTGCTACTGAAATAAATAGTTTATAACACACACCAGAAGGAGCGCTGATTTTTCTTTCTGTAGAGGTGTGTATCTTAGAGAGGTATCCAGAAATTCAGCATCCATAACTATCCAGAAATATAACTCTTCTGTGCTAACAGAGAGCAGTCAATAATTGAGACAGTCACAAACTAATGTAAAGACATACATATTTGCTGCTCCTATAATGGGGTTATTGTTCTTTGTTTCTGGATTCATTTCTCTCCTTTTTCTTGCTCCTGAAGCAAGAGGCTGCTGTAGGTATCCCAGGGGAAGGAAAGTGAGAGAGAAAAGATACAGTCACCTCTTTATCTACCTGTCCTCTATACTCTTCCAGCCTATCTGACTTTCAACATACTTTACAGTAATTTTTGTTACAAGTTGACATTTCAGTGGCATTTCACTGCCCCAAAAGTAATTAATTTATGACCAAAGTCTCTACCATTTGTCAATCAGAATTTTTTCTGTGCTGTTAACAATGACTGCAAGCAGCAGCAAGTAAAAAACCTGCCTGAAAGCAGAGGAAGCTCAGCTAAACCCAGAGCTTACATTCCAGAACTCCAGCCAGGAAAGCTTTTCCTGACAAAGCAAAAAGAGGATAATATTAATGATTGCTTAGAATTTAAAATTCAATTAAAATAAGTTAATTATGTTCAAAAATAGGAAAGAGGATTACTAGGTGGATTCTTCAATGGACAAGATAAATATAAGGATGGATAAAAACTACTTTGTTGAACTAAAGATAAAGGGCATTTTTCTCCTGCTGCATCAGGTGGGGTGGATCTCAAGAAAGATAAACACAGAATAAGTTACTGGCATGGGAATTTCCTAAGAAGAATCTATTTTTCTGAGAAGGTTTTAACTAATAATCTCCAGTTTCAGATTTAAAATAAGGCCTCCTCCACTTAAAATAAAAAAAAAAGGACAGAGAGGTCCAAGAGTATCTGATAGATATTTCGTTCCTCGGAAAGAAGGTTGAATAATTCAGAATTATGACATTTTCATACAGTTTAATTATGATACAGACCATTCAAAATTATGGATTTATGAATCTTCACCTACAAGAAAAGTTAGAAGGGCCAAGGTCAATAGGGAAAGTCATTAATTTAGCAGTCACCTGATTAAGGAAAGAGAATCAAAAGGGATATTTAAGGGATCTTTAAAAAGAGAACAGACTAATAACAAACCAAGGATTATGCATTGACAAGATACACGTCAGCTGATAACTAAGTTCTACTTTGCCAAAAGACAAATCCATTACTTTTGTGTTTAAATGTTTGCATACATATTAAATGCCATTCAAACATATCAAAACTACTATACACTTTTCTAAGCTGATTAAACAATATGTCATCTCATTACAGTTCATTTTTTGCTTATTTTTTTCTCAAACTTTGTTCATAGGAAAGGTGAGATAAAAAACAAACCAATAAATCAGTGTTACAAAGTTCTCTGGATAGAACTGTGCATCTTTAACGATTAATGGAGACTTGTTAAACACAGACTGCAGAAGGTCTCACAATACCATGGATACTTTTTAAACGAAACAATAAGCCACCTAATTATCTATATCATAGGGGGTCTGATTGAACTGTTGTTTTGGGTTGTTTTGTGGGAGTTTTTGTTCCGGGTTTTTTTTGTCAATGCTTGTTTTGCTTGGTTTTCTTTTGAACAAAACCCAAACCTTCAGGCTGCAGGTCATCAAAGTTCCTTTTCCTCTTCTCACTGGTGAGTGAAAGAGTCCAAGGGTCATGCCATATCAGCAAAATTAAATACAATCTACATACACAGATTTTGATAATAAGCTACAGACTTCATGACAAAAAAAGTCAGAAAATTTAAACAGTCATTAGTTCCTACTTTCCAAGGTTCTTATATGAAATTTGGAAAGTAATAGATCAGCAGCATTTACTATAAGACATCCCTATAGATAGCTAGTAACTGAAGGGAGAATAAATTCAAGATAATTTTGATGCCCAAGTCACATAAATACTGTGCAATAGTTGTCATCTAGAAGAAATTGGATTTTCTGCTTCACAGGAAACACTGATGCTTCATATTAGTTTCCATCAGTTATTGGAATAAATGGATACACATATGCATTAATATATACATAATTATGTATTTATATACCAAAAATCTAGACTTCTGGATAACAATAAATTTCAAGAATCATTTGATTGAAAAGGAGCAATGCACCTTTATTTACACGGTTATTATTTTATTATTGCTAATTTTTCAAAATATAAAATATTTTATTTCACGCTGTTATTTAATTTTTTTCAACTATAGTGACTCCTCAGAGTTCTCAATCTATTTTCAACAGAGTAAGCTTGAGACCCTGGGTAGAAAACCTTTGGTCATGTAGTTCCTTTTAACAGTTAACATAACAGTCTTCCTTAGATTAATCATCTTCTTCAACACCTCCAATATTTCTGAGACGTCCATTCCAGATCCTCTGTGACAGCATTTTTAGTTTAAATTTATCCAAAACAATTATTGGCCTTAGCTTATGTCATTTCTCCCGTCCTTATTTAAAGAGAACTTGATCTTGCTTTAGCTCTGATAAATAAGGCATGCTTTCAGCCTTGCCTTGTAAAATAGCATCTTCAATTTCTTGCTGATCTTTCTTTGCCCTCATTCCTGCCCAAAGTCATCACTCTTGTGCTTGTCTTCTTGAAAACCTACACGCAGTATCTCAAATAAACTCTCGTAAGGGTTTTTTTCTCCAACAGAATCCCAATGCATCAAAAAAAACAAAACCCCCCCCAAAATTACCCCAAAAAACCCCCATTCCTCCCATCAACCTCACAACCATCATCATATTTTTTATTTCCCCAAGGAAATTTTCTATTTTTGCAGACTCGGCAATTTATATCAGAGGGTCACCCTGGAAAATTACTCTTCAGCCTGGGAAACAAAAAAGGTTCTGCTCTTCAAGTTTGCTTAAAAGATAAACATCTATTTCATTATTATATTTAACCAGTCTCAGCCAGTGCAGATATCAGTTATTCTATATATGTCTGAATGTTATGTCATAATAATAACATCAACCTTTGCAGATGTCCTTGTAGTGAGGGAAAACTTCAGCTGTGGGCAGGCTCAACCTGTCACAGACCATATCCAGGAGCCACATCAGCTGACATCTTGCTTTGAACAGCCCATTAAAATTTATTCCTCTTGCTGCAATTACTTTTTACTTAAAAAAAAAAAAAAAAAAGCTGAATCCTCACCCCCTGTTTATACGTTTTCTGTATAAACATATAAACAGTTCAGCAAAGGCACCTGGAAACAGAAAGCTAAAATTAGGACACATTTGGGGAATTCTCTGGATCCTGAAAGTCAAGTTCAGAGAATCCATTCATTCTGTCTCAACCTCTGCATAGAAAGGTGCATCAAGAGAAGAATCATAGAAGAGTCACCCTCTGTAAGTGTGCATAACTTCAGACTCCTTATAACAGACTGTCTTTGTTCCCAGCACTATTATATGGTCTATGTGCAGAAAAACTGACTAAGTGATGGCAAAACCCAGTTCCCACCCCTTTATTCCTGAGAACAGACAGTAGAAATAGATCTAAGTACCAAAAGAGTGACACTTGTACTGGGTGCACCAGGTACAGTTCATGATTTGTGGGGATTTTTTTTCCAAATGTCTTTAATTGTAAATTTGTCCCCTACACATTCAAAAAGTGGACTTCAGAAATCATTAAACTTCAGAGCAAACCTTTCTTACATATTCAGCTTGCAGCTCTGGAGGAGAACTTGTCAAATCATCCTAGACAAGCTTCTTTCAAGACCAGTTTCATGCAGTTGCCCGAAGGGCAGAGATAGAGCAGAGGTAGAATTCTTCAATAGATCAAGTGTTTGAACATTCACACCGAAGTGCAAAGTCAGGGCTAATCACTGCTCTGCTTGAGAGCTGCTTTCAGTAGACCATTTTAAGGACTATCACAGAAGGTAACAAAAAGAGGTCGGGGATGACTAGACATCCCAATTGCTCATTGTCACTGCTTCAGTCAGGAAAGATAATTAAAATGTTCTCACCAGTAGAGATATCTTCCCATAGGAATAAACTTATTGTCCTGACCAGCAGACTAGAAAGTCATGCTAGGATATCTTCAGGTTATGTAAGTTATGTATAAAAAATTAATTGTACCATTATGACTAAACACACACCTTTAAGTTCTCTTAAGAGAGAGGGCACTCAGTTCAAGCTATTCATTGTCTGATCAGTACAAGGAATTTCACCCAAGGGCTTGAACCAAAAATGAACATTTTGCTTTGCATCATACTGTTGCGATTCCAAAAGCAGCCCATGTTGACAGGTCACTTTTCACCTACCTATAACTGTAAAAGCTTTCAAATTCCAGCAGTCCAAACCTCTGCTTAAGCTTTCCATAGTCCAGTTACCAGCCTGAAAAGTTATGCACACTTCTTTTCACCTTCCCTTCATCCTCTTTTCATTCCATTCTTTACTTTTGCCTATGACCTCCATCAAAACATGTATTAAATAAGTTAATAGGAGAGAGATGAAAATAGAGGAAAGAAAAAACAGAGGATTACTGGGAAATGAAAAGCTATGAACGGAGAGTAAAGCTGAGAGAAAGTGGGAAGTGTGGAGAGGAAAAGTGAAATTAAGAGGAGTGTTTGATGAGCAGCTTAGTGGGGCAGGATTGTGGGGAGCTGAATGAGTGACAGAAATTAAGACAACATCAGAATAGATGACTAGGTGATAGCAAATGGGTAGAAAGACTCTAAAAACAACAAACCATCATAGACAGAGTTAGCAAGAAAGAAAGCAAGATTTCCAAATAATTCTGTTTTGAAATACTGAGCATATGTAAGTTTAAATACAGAATCTCATATATATAGTTATGAGGCAGATGGGATCAGGGGAAATCAGCAATGACCCACACAGTTGGAGACCATACCAATGACATTTTTTCACACCATGTATCCACGAGGTTTTACACTGTCAGGCACACAACCTGAATACTTTCAGGACTGAAAGCTTTTCTCACCCACTGCTGCTCCTATGGGAGTGTAGGTGCTGCTGGCTGGGACACATATGGCATTGCAGCCACCTTGCAGAGGCGATGATCTTCTGATGATATTTCTCTTTCTTCCATAAAACTAATATATTGACTACCCCTGCAAATAGGAGCAAGAAATTGATCTTTACAGCAGTAGGTGGCTTAGCTAGCAGACAGCAGTGGTGTCTCCTTTGATGATTTTGAAGAATCCCGCTGACAGGATCCAAAAGCTGGTTTCCTTAGCAACCACAGATGATGCATGACTGTATTTTGTTTGATTCTCCAAACATCATTTCAGCTCCTCCCTGAGATTTAGTTCTTGTTTGTTTGTCAAGCTTGTGTCTCTGAAAAGCATGTTCCAATGAAAGACTCTGAAAATTAATCCTCCACCCATTTCTCAGTAAAAACATGTATTTTCACTCATAGAGATTTACACTTTCAATCAAGCAAATGAGATTGGGCCCCTCTCCAGATTTCACTGCCAGGACAAGTAAAATTCTTCCCAGGAAGGATAAAAGAGAATTTGTCACGAGAGCAAAAGTTAGCCACTACAGCCCACCAGGTGGAGGTGACCGACTGGGGAAGGAATGACGGATTAATATTGATCCTGCATAAAGTGGAAAATGGAATATAGACACTGTGGTTTTGCAATCTAGGTTAAAAAACCAAGCAGAAGAACTGCGCAGGGTGTGCTTTAGGCTATGGAATATGGGACCTAATTAGCCATTAAGAGTGTATTGTGATAAAAAGAGAATATAAATATTAATGAATATCAGATAACCCTCCAGGATACAAGTAAAAGTATGATCCTGGAGAAAGATAATTTCATAGAAGCAAATCAATTTTAATGCAATGAATATCACACTTGCAAATGTTCAAAAGAGGGGTGTATTAAAATGGGGCATAAAGAATTCTCTAGCATTCATAACACAAACGCAAATGTTACAAGGCAAACATAGAGGATGGGGAATATTATTAACACTGACCCACCCTGACTTCAAGGATAATGAAAGTCAGTACACATGAATTCAAGTACTCACACTTAGAGACTTTGACTTGGCATTTTAGAAAGTGCAGAAAGAAGAAAATATCTTTAGAGAAATGGAGTTCTGTAGATATATTTTTCCTTTTTGAGGCTTTTGTTGGTTTCCCCTCCTCCCCTGGATTAGTTCACTCTAGGCCTGATGCCTCCCACAAGACTGATGACTTACTTTGCCAAGAGGGCACATTGTTGCCACCTGGTCAGCATGGGATGCATTTTCGGCAGATCCAGCCTGCAATGGCTCATCTGATTATTCCATTCCAGGTGCAGGACCTGTTGAACTTCATGACCAAACCCCTCTGCCTATTTCTCCAGCCTTTGAAGGGCTGCAAAACTCTATCAATAATTCCTCCCAGCTTAGGGTCGTCTGCAAGCTTGTTGAGAGTGCTCTCTGACCATTTATTCAGCTTGTTCAGGAATATCAGACCCACCTATACCACAACTGGACCTTCAGAGGAAAACTACACCCTTCCACAGGGTCATTGCTTCAACTGAACCACATCTGTCATCCAGGAGGACTGCAGCCACCATTTAATGGGACTGCTACCAACACCCTGACCAACAGGTTGTCAGGTTGTATTCTGACTCTATCAGTGTTTTTTGGTACTACTGCATTTTATTTCAATTTTCCTATTAAGTTGTAGTTTGTCGGTTTTTTAATTTATATATACTAGTAAAGAACTGTTATGCCTATCTTCATATCTTTGCCTGAGAGCCCCTTAATTTCAAAATTATAAAAATTTGGAGAGGGTTTACATCTTCCATTCCAAGAGAGGCTCCTGCCTTCCCTAGCAGACACCTGTCTTTCAAGCTGACACTGTACTATCTCAAATCCTCCTCCTTTCCTGTTCATAGGACAGAAGTGGCACTTCTTTCCAGTCCAGTACTCCTTCCCTGGTCACTAAAACTATTCAGAGATAATCTTCAGTGGCCTCACAGTGATGACATTGGACAGCTCCCTCAGCATTTGGTGGGTATGTCCTTTCTGACTCCAGTCTACTTCAGCATTCCCTAATCTGATCCTCCTGCATCAAAATCAAATCTTCCACACTCAACTTTCTCATAGGTCTTGGGACTCTTAAGGGCTAGTCTTAACAAAATAGACCAACATGAAGATATCATTGAGTACTTGGTCTTTTTCCAAGTGCTCTGTTACCAGAGCACCTGCTTCATCCAGCAGTATGTCCATATTTTCCTTGGCTTTCCTTTTGTTGCTGAAATACCTGTATGGAAATCCTCCCAGTTCACCTTCTTGCCAGATTGAACCTGAGATGTGTTTAGGGTTTCTTGGCCCTGTCCCCTCACACTAGCACAGTGTGTCCATACTTCTGTGGAACTAGCACCAGTTGTATGCTTTCTTTGTTAGGCTCTCTCTCATTCCTTTAGGCCTGCTCAGATCTTTCCTGGCTTCCTGCACAGGGAGTAGACCACTCTTGAGATTGGAGCACACAGCTTTGGAAAATCATCAAGCTTTCCTAGTCTCCTCTTCTTCTCCACAGGACCATATCCTACAGAGTCCTTCCAAGCACATCCTGAAAAGGCCCAAATCTGTTCTGCTGAAGGACAAGACCTTGATCCTCCTTTTTGCCACCTTTCAGGATCATACCATATCATATGCACAGCAGCCAAGGTTCCTGCACCCAACCATCAAATCCTCAAACACTGTTTTCACTGCATCCTGAATCTCCAGATGGAATTTCTATGAAGGGGTGACAACACTTTGTTTCATGAGGCCCCACTGTCAGCAAGGCCAGGCTTATTAAGAATACATTGCTCAAACCTCAGTGTTTTTGAGCTCCTTCCCTGTTCAGTGGCCAAAATCCATCTAAGTTCAGGTATTTCCCTGATGCAGTAAAATATAATCCTGTGGTTTAGATACTTCATTAGTCAGTGCGTTTATCCTTATCTGTGTGTTTAATAAGTATTGAAGGTCTTTTCTTACATGAATTTCTCTAATTGCTTTTAAACCAATTTATACTTTGGCATCCACAGCATCTTTTGGCAAGGAATTCTACAGCTTAATTAAGCATGGCTTAAAGCAGCACTTCCTTTTGTTCCTCTGAAAACCTCCCATTATTTAATTTTCTACTTTTCAGTACTTTCTTTATAATAAATCATGAATAATCATTCTTCATAATTTCTTCCATGATTTTGAATATAGTTACTTAAATATACTCCCTCAGATCTCTACCCAAGAAAAAAAACAACTACCTCTAAGTATCTTTCCAATCTTTACAGTTTCTCTTGCACCTCTTCCATACCTCTGATAATCTTTATATCCATTCTTCTTACCTTTCCCAAATTATTATATTACCTTTGAGAGGAGGGCATTAGAATATGTAACATCTGAGATTTAAACACACCAGAAAGATATATATGTCAACTTACAGTACTGCTTCTTAGTTTTCCCTTCCCTTTCATCTGTTCCAGAAAATTGCAAATTTCTACACACTTTTTGAATTTGTGTTTCTAGGCATTAAGCCTTTTTTTTTTTTTTTCCTGAGGTGAGCCTCTCAAAGATATAGTAACTAGTTTTTATCTGATCTGAGTTTGATCTGCCCTGAATTTAATCTGCTGTTTTTTACTCAGTCACATCTGGATAGTGAAATCACTGTGCAGGCCTTCAAAGTTGAATTTTGATTCTACTCTACTGTATAATTTTGTATTATCTAAGATTTCTTATTAATACTTTGTCACTTTTCCAAATAATTTATAAAAACTTGAAGAAGACTTTTAGCTCCTCTCTATTTATTTGTTGAGTAGGAGTAAATTTGAACCGTGTTCATTCGTGCTCTTGTACTGTCTTTCAGCCTTGACAATAGCAAGATTTTATTGCTGACCATATAGTTGTATTTGGGGAAAGCCCCTCCTTTCTACATGATCTCTCTCGTTTTTTTTTTTTTTTTTTTAAGAGATAATTTCTTCTAAAAGGAAACTTTCTTCCCTATACTCTATATACCCTATATCAACTTACTTTTTTTTTTTTTTCCTTCCCTCTCTTTGGAAGCTATACTCAGGAGTCTTATCTCCTCTTTGACAGCTTAAACTTTGTGTCCAGAAACTCTCAGCTCTCTTCTCTCTCTTATCTTCTCAGTGGGACATTGGTTCATGGCATCTACATCTTACTCAAGAAGAAGAATTCATGTGGTCCTCAGTTAACCTGAGGATTTGTAAGGAAACAACAAATAATCAAACTCTCCCACTACCATAGCATCATTCTCAGTTAAACTCTGACTCTCCCACAGGGTGTTCTCAGTAGAAATCCACAAGCCTGTTACCTGGTACAAACATTGCTTCACAATCATTTTTGTCTTGATGCTATATCTGCTTAAATGGTCTTTCTCCATTTCTGCCAGCTCAGAGGTAGAAGTGTGCTGTGCTGTAACTGTATGTTGAAAACACATCCTTTTGTTTTCCTGTGCTCCTGTTAGTGAACCACACTGGAACAAGAATCAATATTTTTTGAAGATCACCTCATGCATCCCATGCCATTCACAGAATCACAGAATCATTAAGGTTGGAAAACACCTCCCAGGTCATCAAGTCCAACTCTTTCCATGCAGAAAACTCTGAGACTTCCTTTTCCCCACCTCAGAATGTTACACTCCAATCACTCAAACCTAGGAATAAACCAAGATTTTTTTTATCTGGGTAGACACAAAAGAGAAAATCCCAACCAAATATTCTCAAGAGGTGAAAACACAATAAAGTTTACTGGAAAACTATATAAAATGAAGTAACTTTGCAAAGGAGTAAATGCAACATAACATTACTTATCCCAGCATAGAATTAGCCCATTGAACATAGAAAACCTTTAATGATGTTACATTCTGTGAGAAGAGAGAGGAAGAAGGAGAAAAACATAAAGACAGAAAGATATAGCAAAACAGACATAGCTACCAACTCCTGGGTTTCAGCAATGTAAGGCTCCAACATGAAGGCAGGGTTAAAGGACAACCTGCTTGCCTGGTGCTGATCATTCTTAAACCTTTTTGGACCACACTGAGCCTTCCTCCCAAGAGAGACTTCTGGTCTCTTGGCCACTGAAGGAATGGGTTAGACAAAATTGGGGCTGGCTCCAGTGTGCCAAGATTGACCAACACTACAGGGCTGGGGACTATGGGGGGCAGGGCAGTATCTCACCACAGCAAAGCCTGACCCACCCTACCACACACTGCAAGCCCCAAGATGTGTTGAAACAGCCTACCTTTTCCAGTCTCTGACACAGACACATACACTTTGTTTTTCAAATTCTATCTGGACTTTCTTATGCATTTCAATTCGGAGAGAGACAGAGGAAGAACTGAAAAATCATAGGTCATTGTTTATTCTTCTTTTAAACCACCAAGTTTCATCTTTCTTCTGCCTGCTCCTCTCTCTCCAAAGGTTAGTACCTCTGAACTCCACAAGTTTCTCCTTCTCAAATCTCCTAAGCCTTGGCTTACTCCACAAACATAGCTTTGTTAGTGCCCAGATTTTAAGAGTTCATGAGCTTCCTATCCAGAAGGCTTCACAGCCACTCTGCTAAGACTTGTGGTTGCAAGACAACTGTTGTGGAGACAACACTGATCTTTTCTTCATGCACTCGTGGACACACATTTAAAACGGAATGCATTTAGATTCAGGAATACATTTAACAGTGATGTGCCCTTAAAACAGGACAGTAGGCATTATTGGGTACAAATCCATGCATTTTACTACAAAGTGAGAAAACAAACTTCTGACTGCACACTGAACTACCTTATGTCATTTATTTCATTCAATACTGAAGAAACTTTAAATGCTAGAAAACAAAATTTCATTCTGTTAACCAGCATATCAATTGCATCCCAATCACCAGCTATATCAAGAATGATCAGAGTGGGATTGCATTCCCAGAAGAGCTGTCACAAAGATAGAAAATGAATAAATGAGTATCTTTGCTGCTATGTGTTGTTGCTCCTGCTGCCCTACTCCATTAGGGAAGAAATCAAAGCACACAAAAGAAAACTCATTAATTCTTACTCCTAATCCCTTTCAATATAAATCACTCTTTTTCATGCATTGTATAACCTTTGTCCTGTAGGTTTACACAGTTAACACCAAGAGCATATAAATATGGAGTAGTCATATCACTGCAGCAGAAGTCATCAAATGAGTTTCAAATAACTCTAACAGAAGATTTGTATTTCTCGATTCCTAGTGGCTTTGTCAATTTGCATTTTCATTCTCCTCTGTCATTATTGTTCCTCTACTGACTTTTAAAATCAACATTTTTCTTCCTTTGTCTTGAACTTTTTCCAGACTAAATAAGGAAATGCACTTGATCTGTGCCATCAATAATACATAGGGCTCATAAACATCGACATTTCAAGTTTTCAAAGTTGCACTGAAGCAAAGAGAACGCTTGAAATACCTGTTTTGACATACTTTCTCATTCTCAGTGACAACACACAGTCTGACAGCTTCAATACACATGAACACCAATTTTAGACTAAAGGGAAAATATTTTAAAAACTAGTTTGTGCATATCATAAAAATATGGAAAGCAGAAAACTTAAGAATATTATTCATGTTGCTAGTTCTTTAATTCCATCAAAAAGGAAACTAGTGTGAAGTGAATTGTGTTTATACAGTAGAGACAGTAATACACAATTTAAGAAAAATTTAAAACAGCATTGTAGAATCCATTGGAAGACAGGTGCAGATGAAGAATAGCAGTGTAGCATTCTCTCCATCTTGATTTTAGCATTTTATGTATCATTAACTTTTAATAGATTTTGTGCATGTTTGCTGCCAAAAACTGAATATAGATTTAAAGCTGTTGTCTCTTATTTAATCCACATTAGGATATCTAACACTAAATTCTTTTCAGATCTTGAAACCAATACTATGATAAATACAAACCAGCAATCCATGAGACAACTTATAACTTGTACACTGCAGTTCCCTGGTACTTACCCTTAAATTAAATTAAGAGGAGAGTTGTCTACTAAGAAGGATCATTTTGTTTGGTAAAGGTAATGAGAAAACAAAACAAACAACTTCAACTGTACTAGCAAGATATAGAGACTTTACTAATGAATATCCAGTAGCAAAAAAAAAAAAGAAAAAAATTTTAAAAATATTTGTATAGCTGCTATCTCAGCTAAGTTATCTAAGTTCAGGAATCTTTTTCTTTTCTACTTTACAGAGAATTGCATGCTAGCCAATTCATTTTATGAAGAAGGGTAACAGCAAAACTGAGTTTTGGGCAAACAGGATTAAAAGGTAGCAACAGTATTTTACAGTGAAAGAGGATTAGACATTGTAGGAATTATTTTCTAACAAGTTATATGGTCTTCTGGTTGGACCGAGATGTTATTACATGTGTAAATTACACAAGTAAAACTAATTTAAACAATTTATTTGTTGTCAGTCACTGATTTCCATTAGTAAGCCATTAAGCACAGCAAAAAGTAGTATGGAAGCTTATGGCTGAAGGCTGCAGAGACCAAGAGAGGGAAGGTTATAAACTTGTCTCTACTGAGCTAAAAAGGACAAGAGCAAAGAAAGAAAAAGGAAAAAAAAAAAATCATCATTTAAAATACGCACAATCACATACTTGAAGAGCCTCTCAAGTAAGTATTTAAATCTGGATTCAAGACTGAAGACAACTTGTAGAAAGAAAAAATATTAGAGGGTCTTCTGTAGTTAACTTGTCTCATTTCTGCCAATTTTGTATTGACTCTGAAAGAACCATTATATGGGTTCCCATCAGCTTCTCAGGCAGTCCTTTAGCAGTGATATTGGGGAGACTACTGACAAAAAGATAAATATAAATAAATATTCAAAGCATTAAAAATAAATAACAGAGGGGAAATTATTTAATTCCTTGAAAAAGTGATTATTTTTAGGTTATCTACAATATTTTTAGAACAAATGTAATAACAAGAGTCTTAACTCATGCCTATGGCTCAATTCAGATTGTATTTTTCCTATCAAGGATTCATTAAATCTTTGATTAGGTTAGGTAATTACTTCAGATAGTTTTCCTAAGACACAATAGAAAATGATACAACTAATTAAAGAATTAGGTATTTACGGTTGAAGGCCAACTTTTGAAGGCAGTCAGAGGGAAGACCAGGATATGAAATCTATTTGAGAGCTTTCCAACTCATAACTGGTTAAATGGGTACAATATACAAAAGACATGCACATTCTCTTATGCCCAGGTTTGTTTGAGTGGTTACAGCACACTCCAGTTAAAAATTTAGTGCAGCCTGAATGCCTCTTAAATAATAAATAGGGAACATCTTCCTAACAAGACCTCTGTGTTGTTCTGTCTCTTTTCTGAGTGAATGATTCACATTTTCAGCTCCCTTTCCTCATAGTATCTCAATATCTAGACATCTAATCACATCTACAATGAGGACATCTGGGGTTCAACAGTGTATACTCCAGAAGATCAGCTAGAAACAGCACAAATAGATCTCCTACTTCATTGCACATTGTTTTAATTTCTCCCCTAAAAAAAAAAAAATTAATGGGAATAAATTTGTTTAAACTCTTAGGAGTGTACAAAATAATGCAGACTTTTTTTTTTAAAGTGCCAAAGAATTAGATTAAAATACCTAAATAATGTAAAAGTATGTGATTGGTACACACACAAAAAAAGTAGAAACCACTAAGGTTCATGTATTTTTTTTTTTTTGCCTTTATTTCCATTGTCTTTCATTTGTGAAAGAAAACAATTACAGCCAAAATTTATCTCATGAAAAAGAGTCAGGAGTCCACGCTAAAATTGTACCACTCCAGGTTCTGTCTAGCTCTATTTCAGATGTTTTACCTGGAAAGGATTTGAGAAGTTGTCTTTGGATAGACAGAATAATCCCAATAGCACAGAGATGCATCAAGAAACAAGGATGATTAACTGAACTGATAATTTTGTACACTTTA
Source organism: Acridotheres tristis (assembly GCA_037013685.1). Classification (NCBI taxonomy): domain Eukaryota; kingdom Metazoa; phylum Chordata; class Aves; order Passeriformes; family Sturnidae; genus Acridotheres; species Acridotheres tristis. Next base: position 13,066,160 of record CM072884.1, on the reverse strand, counting down.
GGGATAAATGGATAAATATATTTTAAAAATTGAAATAAAACTTAACCAACTACCAATTCCTCTGCTGATGATTGCTGCACAAAATTAGTCACAAAAAGGAACAGTGAGAGTGGTAACACCTTTTTTTTTTCTTGCTCTTCATCATCCAGAAGGATCCTGGAATACCTATTCAAAATAACTATATGCAACTAAAAGGTAATATAGGAATGAGCTTCAAGATTACCTTTTTTTTTTTTCTATAGCAACTTTAGTCTTATAAATAAATAATATCTTGACCCTATATCTCTTCACTGTAGCAAGATTTTAACTTTGTGATATTCTGAGAAACAAGTTGTCTAAACCACTGTCAATTAAACAATTTTAAAATAGGTTCATATCTTGCAGAAAACTCATCAACAGTATAGTTATCAAAAGGTTGACAGTAAAAATAAAGCAAACTAAAGCAAAAAAGTATAATGAATGAAATCAGCCAAATGTCTTTCCTGCCTTTAGTCCTTCTCAATACTTTCGTTTATGATCTAGATAATGAAGGACTTTCTTTGAAGTCAATATGAATACAGGAAGTAGGAGAAAGGTGCACAATGTGCCTTCACTGCTGCCAGGAAGGATGTGATTTTAAAAATTCTCTTGACTAATTGAAGCTACACCCTGAATTATGTATAGCATATAATTCTGTAATGGGAAGAGAAAATTTTTATTTAGTAAGTATAATCAGCCATGCAAGGACAAGCACTTAGCAATGGCATGGCAGGTCTATAGGAAAAGATGTGTGGTTTATAAAAGGAGATTTATTTGAAGCCTGTGGAGACAGGATAACTATACCCAGTATGTGCTAAAAGATTCCATAATAAGAAGACATCACATGTGCTCCATATTCACTCAAGATGGGACAAGAAATAAACAAATTAAAGTGTATTAGGAAACTTTCATTTCAACTGTCAGTTGAAAAGAATTCTGAAAGTAGAAATCAACTTACGTACTTCTGATTCTCACGCTACTGGTAATTTTAAATAACAAAATAAATAAGAAAAGGTTGGTGTGGATTTGGCCTTGCCTTGGGGGAGTGAGTCAGGGTTAGTGATTTCTTGAGGTAACACTGAACCTTATCTTTTAGGATTATCAACTAATCTCTTTGTCCTCAGCCTTGCACATTTCTGTTGGAGAGAACTCAATCTTTTGTTTCATTGACAATTAAATCACCATCTTTTCCCTACCTGTAAATTTGCAGTGTGCTGAATATATTTCATATGCCATTTATGTTATTTGTCCTCCTGGTGCATGTTTAGTGGCCACTGTCACTAATATTATGCAATATCTTATTATTACAATCTCTTGAGACCAAAATGCCGAGAACTTTAACAGCTTTAAGCTTAGAATCAGCACAGAGCTGTCATTGTTTCTTCTATCATTTTTATTTTTGTAAAGTATGAGAGAAAAATTCACCTGCCTCGTTTGATGTGTGTCATCAACTGCAAAATCAGGGCTAACTGCAGTTTTCATACCCTGGAAACCAGCATGTCAGGAACTGAGCTGCAGTCATCAGTTAAATTAGCTCCGAGCACACTGGGCTGCTATGCTCTCATAGAATTAATTTTTCATAAACGGAAGTTGTTTCAAAGAATACAAACCATTCTAACTTAGAATAATTTCTTAATCTCTTCTTTTTGTCTTAAGATTTTTCATTTGTAGCCTTGCATATTCCACTACTTGGAACAATGTAAAGCCAGCATAATTATTAGATTACATGGGAGAGCCCAATATGCTGCTTAGCTAGGGTCTTCTTGAAGGGAAATTGAAATCTTATGGCATGACTTTTACCTTGATGATCATATCAACTGTTGTTATACACCCAGTAATGAAATATTTTTAAATGCTTAATTATGGACATGACAATCAAGACCACAGCTAGAGATAAATAACTTTTGCACTTCATGATTTAAAAAAAAAAAAAAATAGTCAAAATATAAAAGATCCTTGGCATATTTATAGATAACTCATTATAAAACAGGTTTCCAGGAAAAGACATGGGGGTCCAACAGACAGCAAACTGAAGTGGAGTTGTCATTGTCTCTTTGCAATGAACAAGGTGAAGCACATCCTCTTTTTTACTAGCAAAAGTGTGACCAGGAGGCCCAGGCAAATAATTCTCCCCTTTTGTTTCTCTGTATTGAACTTTAAACTTTCCAATATATGACACTGACATAGTGGAGCATGTTCAGCAGATGTCCACCAAGAGAAGTCATCAATGCATCTCATGGTGTAGAAAGGAAGGCAGAAAACTTGATTATTTCATCTTGAAGAGCCTCAGGATAGAGTTTATTGCTCCCTAGAACTCCCCACAAATGGAGCATGTTGTAAAGAAGCACATAGTCTGTTCTCAGAGGTATGCAGTGAAAATAAAAGGGGGAAACAGGCAGAAGCTGGAACAATCATTGTCACTATGATAGTAAAAAAAAAAGAAAAAGCATAGAATGGTTTGGGTTGGAAGGAACCTTTAAGCTCATCTAGGTCCAACTCCCCTGCCATGGGCAGGGACACCTTGCACTAAATCAGGTGGCTCAGAGCTCCATCCAACCTAGCCTTGAACACTTCCAGGGGTGGGGAATCCCCATCTTCTCTGTGAAAAAGCTCCAATTGCCTCAACACTCTCACAGTAAAGAATTTCTTCTAAATATCTATTCTGAACCTCCTCTCTTACAGTTTGAAGCCATTGCCCCTTGCCCTGTCACTCCATGTCCTCATAAAAAGTCCCTCTCCATCTCTCTTGTGGCCCTCTTCAGGTGCTGGAGGCTCTAAGCTCTCCTTGGAACCTCCTCTTCTCCAGGCTGAGCAACCCAGCCCTCTCAGCCTGTCCTCATAGCAGAGGTGCCTTTGAGAATGGCAGAATTTGTCCAGAGACACTGTGAATACTCAATCCATGGAGACTGTCAAAGTTCAGCAGGACAAAATTGATCAACTTGATCAACGTGGGCCTGCTTTGAGCAGAGATTTGGACTGAAGGTTCTGTTCCACATTACTCTTTGGTTCTATGCTATATCACGTGCTTTTTATTATGTGCAATCATGTGCCCTTTAACTACCTGAAGTCTGGGAAAAGATTTCCACAAAATATGTTTACAAGGAATGCCTGACCGTTAATCTTCTAAAAAGAAAGTTTCTCATTTAACTCTGCCAGTTAAAACCTGTTCTACTGAAGGGGCATGAGGTGAATTTGTGCATTTCAAAATGCCTTGTCTCTTAGGTTATTCTTGTATTTTCAAGATTTTCTGCTATGATGATGACTTCTAAGCTTCCTATTTCTCCTTTTTTGACTCTCTCTCCATAAGATTGAATACCTTAGGCTAGAGTGGATAACATCTATTGTAAGAATGATTTGATTTCCATTCTCTTGAGAACAAAAAAGAAAGAGGATGGATGACTTCAATTAAGCTTTGTTAATGACAATAAATACTGATAAACAATGAAGAGTGACAACATCAGCTTGAAAGAATGCGTTTTTTCAAAAAACTCTCAACCCTGGAACATTATTCATCAGTCCCTTCTGAAAATGAGTTATTACAAACAAATAGCACTGAATCCAAAAGATTAAATTTAATCACTAGTTACACTCTGGTTTACAAGGTTTAACCTTTCAAAAGTATTCCTACTGCACAGTGGAAAATGATATATATAAATATAAATTTTTTACCATTTCTCCAGAGAATTACTTGCACAATACAATACAAATAGAGTATATTTAAAGAAAGAATTGAATTTACTATTTATATAATCTTGAGATGAACATACACTAAATAAACCACTCTAGTACAAAGTTGCTAAAGTCTTACTGAGCTTCAAACTAGAAAATGTTTTTGCAAAATAAATTTCAGTTTGCTATTCACACTTTAAAACATAAACATTTGTTAGTGTTACAGTATTACACTGCCTTTTTCACAGCTCTGGAAATAGCAAAGTAATGTTCCTCATTCTTTTTGAATATCACTTGCTGCTTTGCAATTCTTGCCTATCACTCCTGATTTTTAACTGTTTAAAAATCTAAGATATGCAGATGGGAATGTGTGCAGAAATTAAGTAATGCTGCATGTTTTTTTTATGAAAAATAACAGAAACGACCTTCCATCAGTGAAATTCTGGAGCTGGTGCAGTTTTCTATGAAACAAACTTAGCTAGACATGCATACAAATCTCAGACATCATGAACTGCAATTCACTGGTAAAAGTGAAATATCAAACTTCAACTTAACCCACTGAAATTTGTAGCACTTCCTAAATAGGGATTTCTAAGAAACCACGTCTCTCACTGAAACAAGAATGGAACTGTGCTAAAAGAACAAAACCATAAAACATGTTTAGGCACTTGATGATGCAGACAAATATCTTTAAATAGTGTTTGAGAGACTGGGGGCCCTCCTGGAAGCTGCACAAAAGACAAGGATTCATAAGAAAGTAGATGTAATAGGGAACTGCTATGCTCCAACCCAAAAATTCAGATTTTCAAAACATTGATGAGCTTCCACATAAGCCTAGAAATATCTGAAATGTAGCATCGATGACTTAAAACCCAAGATACATAAAATATCTATTTCTTGACAATTGCAGCATGGTCCAGCTAGAAAAAGACTACTCCCTGCAAAACTGCTGTAAAACAGAGGAAACTCAGGAAAATAAGTAAATGACATAGTATTTGCCAGAAGTATTTGACTTCAGAAGTTTATTGGAAGTTTATTGCATTTCCATGTTAAAAAAAAAAAATAATCAATCACCCTTATAAGCTTCTGTATTCGAAGAGAAGTGCACTTTTCAGGGCAGCACATTCACACATGGCTGAAAGATGGAGAGTGTTTCACATCACTGAAAGCAGCTTCTCCAGCTCATTAGTAAATGCCCCAGAAATACTCCAAAGGGATCTCTCTCTCACAGTCTTCATCCACTGTTATGACCTGAGCATGAAGGATCACTGAAAAGAGTTAAGAGAGAAAAAGTTCTCCTAGCTTGGTGCAGAAAGCAATGACCTTACCAAGAACCAGTTCCAAAAAAGCACTTTACACCCACTCATCTACCTGCCATGTACATAATTTAGATTCATTGAATTACTTCAAATTCAGCCTTTGAGTTCTGAACATATTGTGGGCATTCATTTTCTAAAGTTCATTCTTGCTGGAAGCTGAAATCCTTCAACTCAGGAGCTCACTGGATGGGAGGAGTAGCAGCTCCTCACGCTCTTTAGCTCTTAGCCCTTACTAACTTCCAGGAGATGTGAGTAGCCTCACAATGCATATGGATGTGGCACTCCTTAACAGCAGTTCTTGGACTCAATATAGCAGACAGCTACCATAACAAACCTTAAATTCTTTCTTTTGCTTAGCAATGGACTTATGTAAGGTCTACTGGTGCAGGAAAACCTTTCTCAACATTCACATTTCCTGAATCATGAAATTACCTTATCCAGCAGAGCTGTGCAATTCTACATTTTAAACAGCATCCGTAACACTTCCAACACTGCTCTGAATAACAAAAGAGCCTTGGAAATGCTCCATGCCTTTCTGTCATATTTGAGTTTCCACCCTTCCAGACTGTATTGTCATACCTTCTTTGTTGTTGCTGCTGAATACTTCAGGAGTTTTCCACCTTTGCAGCTCTAAGCTTTTCCATGAGCTTTGCAGCAAGCTCCCTCCCCATCCCACCCAATATGAGTATGAGGAGTCAAGGGTCTTGATCTGGCCTGGTATAATTCATCAAGTCCATGGCAATGAGACCTTTTACAAGTCAATGGTTCCTACTATAAGACAGAATGTATAAAAAATTACACAGATTACTTCAGCACTTACTATCTGCTTAACAAACCACTTAAACACACCCAAGTGTTTGGCTGAGCACAGAGGTACTTTACTGATTTATAATTTCAGGGGTACATGAGACACACAGACATAATTAACCTGCCAAACCTGCACTGACCTTCTGCTCCTGAGATTATTAACTTTAAACTGCTTCTTTGTCAAGAAATGTCAATTAACTTACCACAAGAAGCATAGCTGGGAAAACTAAATCTCTCCTTTAATGGTTTGATTTTCTCAGTTAGTTTCTGTTTCCAGCTCACAGCCCAGTAGAAGAAATTCCCTCAGTGCACTGCATGATGTACATCTGAATAAATCATTTAAAAGAGACTTCTCCTGTTACTGCTCCTTATTAACTTCAGGTGGGCAGCAGCCCAAAAGACAAGAGGATAAAACGTTCCAGAAGAATGAAAAACTTTAAAAATATACATAATATTAGATTTAGACCCATTCTATGCAACTTACAAAGCATGATGTCTGGAATAATTTCAAATAATTTGTTACCCTTCTTGTCCTGGGACAGAGGCATCACACTAAGATTGCCTTCTTGGAAATAAACAACTTTAAGTTTAGCATTTGGATGCATCCTTACAACAGCCTGTAGGAACAAATTTATAGCTGGTTATTCTGAAAATTGATCTTCCTTGGGAATTGCCAAAACACATAAGAAATCTAGGACCATTTTTGGAAGAGGCATTAAACCCAGTGTTTCACACATTTAACTATTAACTAGCCATGATCACCGAAAGAATACTGAATTTAAAGCCAGTACAAAATCCTTCAGATGAAAAAATAAAAATTAATAGTAGCCAATCTGCGATAATCTAGATCATTCAACATGTCCATATTAGAGATTAAAACATTGGGGTCTGCAAGCTCTTACAAAAGTGGTTATACTTCACTCCAATGAAGTCTCTTACCTACATCAGTATCATTTTAAAAAATATTAACATTATGTAATCTTACAAAGTTCTTGGATTCAGCTGCACCCTAATTATACATATTTCTTACTCACTCACTACCTTTCAATGCCATGACATGCAGTGTTTGTTTTATCAAAAGTAGAGCTCTGAAATTCCATATCCAGGACACTTCACTTCAAACTCTGGGTATTTCAAACAATATACACATTTGGGCCACAACCAAGGTTTGAAAGAGAAGGGCTGCCAAGCTCTCAGAAATGGTAAGATGTATCTATTCTCTTGTTTACTCCTTAAAAACATAAAGGTCAAAGAAAGTTATTGATCAATGAAACATAAATTTGACTTACTTTTATGTTGTGTTAAAACTCTTGAGCAAAGTTTTCAAGGTTGGAAAAAACAGGTTTTCTGAAGAGAGGTCAATTTAAATTTTAAAAGCTGATAGCTTCTGAATAATACTCCTTTTTCACTTAAGCATGTTATTATTTAATAGGAAATAAAGTCTAAGAGATGGGAAATCCCTCTGGGTGCATATTCGTGTTCCTTGACTACTCATTTTTAAATATAGATGACATTACAAAAATATACTCAGAACATGGTTAGATGTCAGCGTTTCTTATAATCTGTCATCAGAGATGGATAATGATCAATACTGTACATTTTAATGGCTCAGTTTTTCTCCAGCTCAGATTTTCCATTAAAATAGTGAGAAATACTAGAGACAATAAAAGACCCTTCCTCGGATGGATTTGTTTCAGAATTCCATTTTTCTCAAAAAAATTACTTAGTACAGTTTGGAAATTTAATTAATTTCCCCCAAATTAGACCATTTTGTAAAAAAGAGTAATAGCAAGACAAGGAAAGCACATGTTTTATACAACACATTTGTGTCCTTTTTTCAAGTCTTAATGACACATGTTGTAGTCACAGTTGCCCATCTCTGTTCACAATTTTCCACTGAACACAAATGTTATGTACAGGTCTTTGATACATCAATTCAAATGAATATTGAACAAACTGGCCTCTGAAATTTAGAATGCAAATTTTCTATTAAATCTACCTTTTTCTTATTCCTATATTACTGTTTAAGAAAGGAAAAAACAAACAAAAAAAAAAACCCAACAAATCAGAGACAAACTAATGGAATGTATTTCCATGCAGTTTTTATTCCTCTAGTTATCCATTATCATAACCTAGTCAATTCCTTTATCCTTATGCTCACAAATATTTTTAGGTTTCAAGGAGACAACTAAACTAAAAGCTAGTGCAGGACAAGGTATTTGAAATCCACTGCTATCTTGCAATAACAGGTACTATTGATAGTTCAAACTCCCAAACAACATGAATAACTCTACTGGCAGGAGATTCCTGCCCTTCAGTTGGATACGCTAAACATGAAAGTGAGTTCTGAGACTTTCACTAAAGTTTCACCTCGAAGTAACTGGCTCTTCTTGAGCTACAACCAAGTTATTTAGCATCGTCCTTTCACAGAAAATCTTGTGCTATGAGTATTTTTTTTACAAAAAGACCCTATGCAATCAGCAATGTGCCACCTTGCATTGCCCTGTCTGGTTATTTCCAGATGAAAGAGGCACCAAACCCATGCCAGACTCACAGACCATAAACACTTTAGGTGGCATGAGAGATGTCTTAGAAGAAAGCAGTACTTTGTGCAGTTATTTAAATTTATTCCAAGTATCTCTTTCTAACCACTACAATTGGAGCACTTTAAAGTGCAGTTCAAAATCGAAAGCAAAAAACATCCCTTACATCTCACAGATAAGAATCATCATAGTCCTTTTCTACAGAAGTAAGAATTTTGATTTAGATATAACATGAGTAACCTGCCATACAAAGGATAGAAGCAGGCACAAGAACTTTCATCATATCCCATCTGATGTAAGTGAAAGAAAACAGTATTTTTCCTCAGCTTAAAAAAATATTAAGGCTATATTTATTCATGAACTAACATATGCATAACTCATATCTGGTATTTCATTTTTACAAAATAATTGTGCTCAATATTTTGTATGTTGAGTGTAGCATCTGTAATTAATTTCCTAGTTGATGACATTATCGTTCATTGCATATATTAATATTTTGAATTTGTTTTTAACATAGCAAGAAGAACCATAAACATACACTTTTATAGAAGATATAAAAACAATTGAGCTATTTTTGTATAATCCAACACATCCTAGTTAGGCCAACTGTCAGCTAACAGAAAAACTACAACAAAATAAGCAGTTTCAGACTGATTGTTAAATAACTGCTAAATTCAACATCACATCACTTTTTTCAGAACAGTCTGAAGTCATCTGGAAATATAGCATCATGAAACTGAAATGTCAATCAAGTTCCAAGCCTATTTTCTAAGGGGGGCTGTGTGAGTCAGAATTTTTTCTGGATGTTTGCAGTTAAATACTATATATGATCTAATTACTGCTATAGAAGTGATGCCACATTTGACTTCTTCAGAACAGTAAGAAAAGAGAATTAAAAGAAACAAGCCTTAGTAGTAATCATCACCTTAACTTAGTGAAATTTCATGCCTACAGATTAAAAAAAAAAGAGTATTCTTTGGTGACCTTATACTCAGATTTCTGTCAAGTGAAGGCTCCTTCTTCCACCCCTTTAGCTGTCACTAAATTTTGGGCCACAGTGGTGTTTCTCATTTGGGCAAATGCTTGGCATCAGCTGAAAACTCAGTTCCTCCATCCAATTACCACTCAGTGCACGACATGGTAGCCAGCTTCCCAAAGCCTTCTTTAGATTATTGATCAGGTATCTCAGATACTGGACCTTTAAACAAGTAGGAACCCAACAGCAGCAATCCAAAGAAATTAGTGTATGAGTTTTCCCATCTATGAACTGTGAAATTATGGCTTTGAAACTATCAACAGGATGGATGATCCTGTTCCAGAATACAGCTATTCCTATGAAGGTAACCCATCTAACTCTCATTTAAATTTATTGAAAAAGATAATAATATTTAAAATCAGATATTGTATTGCTTAGTCATAACGTGAACTAATTCTGGGAGTCTTGAGGCCAGATTTAATTCATCATTTTGAGGGCAGTCATCGAGGCTCTTCTGGTGTTGTATGTGTATTTTTTCCTTCTTGGGAGTCTTCTTATCATGACCACAAGGAAAAACTCCAGAAATCCCATTATTATATTCTTATTTCATAGAGTATTGTTCTTTAGGATATATTCAGGGTTTTAAAATTTTATTTCTTATTCTTCCAATGGACTTACATTAGTCCTCACTTTTTCCTCTTTATATGTTAAGCTCAGGCTGTCTGGGTCCTAGGAGTACCTGAATAATAGTCCATTAAAAAGAAAGGAAAAAAAAAAACCTTTAAACACTAATACAAGGATTATCTTGGGGCTTTGCTACTTTTTCCTTCTAAATAGACATAATGTTGTCTCTAAAAAACTCAATTTTTATTAATTTGTTCCATGAAAATGAGCATTTGTGCTGCATATGTGCATTCGCTTGGCCTGGTTTCATCCCAATTTCTCTGGCTAGCTTCCCATGCAGCTCACAATTTTCTTCCTAGAACTGGTTAGAAAGTGATGATCTCTGGTTTTAGAACCTCATGGCAACCCAGCTTCCAACTGCCAGGCTCCTGCTGCTGGCTCAGCTCCAGCCTCTGCAGCTCAGGGATGCACAGAGGTACCAAGGCAGGAATGCTGTGCCCAGAGCACCACCCACAGAGCAGCCACACTTTTGTTGGGCTGTTTACAGGTGCCCAGTCTGGATGGCAGGGCCATCTCCTGAACGGGACAGAATGAATGTTTGAGGTGAAAGAACTCACACTGTGCATGCTCCCTACCCTGCTTACCTCCTACACATTCATTCCCCATTGCTGCAAAATTTTCCTCTGAATTTTGGCCCCTCTGTAAGGAAAGTTTCCATGAAACTAATTTTTTTTTATATATTGTTCTATACATCATTCACTAAAAGGATAACACTTCTACTTCTATCTGTTTGTTCTTTGTTCAAAGTAATGCTCAACTTTAGAAATACATCCTGCAGGCAACATCATAATCTCTCTTGCTAATTATATGGATGTGAAAAAGCACATTTCATTTTCTTGATATAGTGATTCTTTTGAGTTTGAGAGAAAATCAGCAAGGTTTCCACACTAACAACATACCACTCCCCATTATCCATTCTCTTTGGCTTCTTGGGGCAGGAGAGGAGGAAGAACTGAGGATGAAGAAGTGAAACTGAGCCTGGAAGCAAGGGCAAAGGTATTTTATTTTTGTCTTTATTTCTAACAATCAAAAATTATTTTATTGCTACTTCAGGCTTATTGTGAAAATAAAAGCAACGTTTCGCAACATGATTTTTAACACTTGTGGCTATGTGCTCTATAAACCAGGTGCAAGACAAATACTATAAAATGTAAAAAAAAAAAATTTCGAACATGTCCAAAATAAATGTCTATTAGGTAAACAACTATAATTTATTACTTTTTAAATTTTTAATCCCTCCTATCCATTTTAACATTTATTCAGAGACTTGCTGCAGCTTAGGGAAAATTGAAATCTTTTCACATTTGTAATCTTTCCACTGTTAATAAGGAGGACTGAATGAGTGACTAATAAGCTGTTTTTCCCAGAGCTGGTGTTACCCCAAAGAAGTAGCTGGCAGTTTCAAGAGGACAAAGGCACTTTGAAAAGACCAGGAAAGAGCTTTCTCTGAATAAATGAAAAACTCCAGTTTGAAGATGAAACTCACTTTGATTAGTTGGAAGTCTTTTCAGCCTACTGAACACAACATACTTAATTCATATGTGCCAACATTTGACATCTGCAAGTAGATGAATGTCTTCATATCTGAGATATTTAAATTTATCTAAATATATCCATGGATTAGGAGTCACAGTTCTTATATATCAAAAAGATGGAACCTTCTGTTATTATAGGTTTCGATTTCTCTTCTATATCAATACAGACTTATCAAAGCCTAATCTTCAAGTTCTTATTAAAACCAGGAGAAAGGTCAAAATTACCTCTCTTTCCCTCACTAGCCAAATCCACTTCTTGTTCCTGCAGTGCCTAATGCTGTTTATATTTCTCATTTCAATGCAAAAGTAATGAGCTTTGCATAAAGGAAGCTAAAGCATCAAGAGATGATTATCATGAGAAGAGGCTAAATATCATATGGTTTTATGATCAAAGAGGGACAGTGTTGATTAAAAGAAAAAAGGAAAGCCGTACATTAACCTAATAATTATTTCTTCTGTTAATAGCACCATTAATTCACATGCTGATAATGACAGTTTCATATGTCCTATCAGGCTGAATGAGTTTCACTGTTCTCAGACAGTCCCTGTGAATATATTTAGTTCCTGTGCTTTCACATGTTGAAAAAAAACACAACAAAATTTGTCATTACTTAGTTGGGGACTGATTTCTGCTCCTCCAGCACCAAATCTAAATTAGAGTTGGGATGCACCCTCACCATTACCTGCAGCACACAGTGACAGAAAAGATGCTCAGAAAGCAACCTGCCCTGCAGACCCTGAGACACAGGGTGCCAAACAGCACCCACGGGAAAAAGGGAGGAGAACTGGCTGGAAAATCACTTTGTCTTTGATCTGTTGCACCACACATTCACCAAGTGTGTTACACATCACTGAATGCTTTTTAAGAGTTTGCTTCTTTTCAAGGGACCCATTGTGACCATTCTCCTCCTTGACCATATAGAGTCCATGCAGTTTTGCTGCAGCTATGTGTGATAGCAGCTCAAGAAAGGCAGGAGGTAAGCACTGGGAATGTCCAATGTGACTTTACATGAATTTATATGAGCACACTGAAACTGCCAGAATGCTTCACCACAAGAACAAACACAGGCAGTGTGACTCTATCCGTAATATCTTGCCAGAAGGACTAGGAGGTTACAGAATACAGGATAACTCCTTCCAAAAATATGATTTTATATCCTTTATTCTCTTTTTTCTCTTCACAGTCAAAAAATGTGATTACATTAATGAAGCTTTCAAAAAAATTGTTAACAGCACATATGAAAAGTTAAAGCTTCTCCTCTTTAGACGTTATTTCTTACTACAATTTCTGAAACATTATATACATCACCAGAAGTAATTTCCTGAAGTTTTTATGGAATGAAATTATTTTACCCTTGAAACTTGAAATATTTCTAGTGCCTTTCATGGCAATTTAGAGGCAAAAAAGATTTCTAGCTCATATAAACTGAAATTATATCATATTTCTGACCATGTGTTTTGTTAGCTTTCATTTTGGTAGATTCAATTCAGACCTTGATGGTTTCTTGTGAATTTATATAATAATTATTCAAAGTTCGTGCATAATGATCAGTTTATCTACTATTGCTTATCTAATTCAGCATTAGCAATATATTTTTTTCATTCTTCCCATATGTTCCTGAAAAGAAGAGATCATCTTTCAATTCCTGAACAATGATTAGATGGGCTTCATAAAACTGCATTTTTCTTGAATCATTTCCCTCTGAAGTGCCTATGTAAATAAGTGACAAAAATGAGGAGGTATATAACAGATCCTTGTAAAGACAGTGCTTGAAAAAAATGTAGAAGAGGAGCAGAAGAAAAAACAACAGAGCTTTACACTTATAATCATCGATCTCTCAGACAGACCTATTGGTATGGAGCTGTTAACATTATTCCTGGACCCTTTGCAGGTATAACCGAGACAGGTGTGATCAATGTGCAGTTACCTCTACTCTAAAGATACCAAAATAACTCTCAGAACCGTAGAATATCCTGAATTGGGAGAGATCCACAAAGATTTTTGAACCCAACTCCCAGCCCTGCACAGGACCCCCTAAAAGTCACCCCATGTTCCTGAGAGCATTGCCCAAAGGCTTCTGGAGCTCTGCCAGGTTTGGTGCTGTGACCACCGCCCTGGGGAGCTGTTCCAGTGCCCAGCCACTCTCTGGATGAAGAAACTTTTCCTGATATCCAACTTAAAAGCTCCAGATACGGCTCCAGCTCTTCCCTAGGGTCCTGTAACTGCTGTCCAGAGAGGAGAGATCAGTGCCTGCCCCTCCTCTTCCTCCCGCGAGGAAGCTGCAGATCCCAGGTTGGTCTCCCCTCAGTTTCCTCTTCTCCAGATTGAACAAATCAAGTGACCTCTGCTAATTCTCATTCACAGACTCAATGTGTTTCTTACTAAAAAGGAGTTCAACTAAAATGTTAAATTCACCACTTTAATGGAAGTGTTTTGCTGAGAGAGTACTCAAGGTTAGGATATGTTTCTTCTTAATTCCTGAAGTAAATAAAATATTTTTCAGACAGTGGCAGTTACTCACTGTTAAATTTGGAACATGCAGCAGTATTTTTGAAATGTGTATTCAATTTTCTGGACTCTGTAGGTAAGTACTTCTAAAGCACAAAAACATAAGCAATTTCACTATGTAAAAGGAAGGATAGATTTAAAGAGAGGAGAATTTGGAAGCCATTTGTGTTGTCTCTCATGGGCTTTTCTTTCCTAAGCAATAAGGAAACACAGAGAGCAGGTCTTACGCTGGAGAAAAAACAAAACAAAACTCCACAAATTACTTCTCTTCCAAATTGTTTCTAAATTATTCTCAGTTCTTGCAAGCACAGAAACAAGTGTGTGTTTGTGTGTGTGTTTAATCTTTTGAGCTAAAATTATACCCTAGGTGCGCATTTCCTTTAAATGTTTTTCCTTTACTTGCAGTGCATAGAAAACACTGGTAGCCTTGATGTTTCCAGAGAACAGGTAAGGAATATTCTGAAGAACCTCTCCCATTTTGAGCTAGTAGGCACTAAGTGTCCCTCTGTTTGTTCCTTAAGCGTTTTGCAAAAAAATATTGAAGACACCTTGGCACTGAAAGTCTTAATTTTGTCCCTTTAATCTCTCTTCTAGAAGGAAAAAAAAAGTATGATACAAATTATATTAAATTTTTTTTTTTAGAAGTACTTCATCATTCAAAAGGAAGCTCTCTACTGAATGGATATTAAAAAGTGACATGCAGTATCTGTTTAAGGTTACAAAGATAAACAGAACTGTATTCACTGCTGCTGCTTATCAAATTATGCCAAGAATGTAAAAAACTCAAAACACCCATAATCCCAAATCACTCAGCTCCTTCTCCCTCAACGAGCCACATGCATTCACATATTAAATTAAATCTCAGCTTGTCATTTTTCAGTGCAGAACAGAAGGTTTTGGCAGTACCTGACCACCAGCCCTACACATACAGGGTGGAGACAGAAGGCACAAAGTCTTCTTGCTCCAGAGCATACCAACAATCCAACATGTTCTCAAAGGTACGATGTTCAAATAATTTTAATGTCACGGAATTGCAACTGAGGGCATACTGAAAGTGGTGCATACCCCCGACCATGCAGAAGTGATGTTAAGTGTACAGCTAAGGTTACACAATTGTCATCTCTAATGCTTTATCATCACCACCAAAACATGAACAAGCTTTGGAAACTTCTGAAAAAAAGCGAAGGAAATTTCTCAGAACCTTTTTATGCACCATACTCAGAAGGATTTCAAAAAACACGTTTATTTTTCCTTCTGCAACCAACACAGGCAGATGGCAATGGATCAGGGCTAGGAAGGAAGAGAGCCCCACTGGCAAGTAACCTGGCACAGGGTGTCTAACCTGCCCTCCTGGTCAGAAATTATCCCCCTCCATCCTTCCTCAATTAAGCTGCTTCTGCTTTCCAAGGTAAATAGAGTGTTTCTCTGCAACTGCACTTGACAGACTAACACAGATAGTTTACTAAATCAGCAAAAGAGAATCTGAATTTGCTACAGATCCAAGTTTTTCACCTGATAATATTGAATTAGTAACAACATGTGTTTGGTAACCCACTTACTTCCACTGAAGTCACAGGAGCTCTCATCTTTAATAACTCAGTTAACATTGTAAATAACTGTGTTCATCCAACACAGACTCTTTTTCTATTTAGGGTGCCACTGCATGAGGCTGCAAGTCCCCTGTCTATTAGCTCTTATAACTTGGATGCAAGGAATGAAACACTTTAGCTACCAGCAGTTCTCAGATTTCTTTCTGCCCGTGACAACACTTTGTTTAAAGCAATTTAGCTAACTCTCCCGAGCAGATGAAATTATTTGAATGATTTGCCTCACTAATCTTTTCCTCACTTACCAAGCTCTTAGAGTCCATGTGGACGTTGTGCATCTGATCTTTCATCTAGGAAGAAGAATAAAAATACATGAAAATGTATATACACACAATGAACATTTCACAGGAAGCTCTGACAACTGTGCAGGGAGTTCCTGGCACTATGTGCTTAATGCAGCATTTGCTACATAACATATAATATTTTCCTGTCTCATACCATGTATTTTTCTTTTCTTATACCACGTATTTTTCTTTTGCACAGCAGTGCAGTTGATTGCCAATACTTGTGTATGTGATAGATATAAGACCTACTTGTCTCTGAAGCATCGTAATGTTCAAATGGATCCAACACAGGCACTATCTCTAATTTCTTTCATCTTTATAGCTGCACATCTGAACTTTACTAATTCCTGATAGAAATCACAATGTACTTCTTAGTTACAGTACAATTCTCTGATATATATAAATATACACGTAACCTTAAACCTAGATAGATTTCTGAATTAAAAAATCCAACTAAGACATAACATGTCTTTTGCTAACAGAATCAGAATATTAGCCATAAAACTGAAATTCCAACAGGAGGATCAATCTTGATACATATTTTTGACATAAAATATTCCTTGGCGCTGCTTCTTGGGAAATAATAAATTCACTGAGGTGTTATATCCATCAGGCCACCTAAGACAGCTTTAATCTATACCTCCTTAAATGAAAATCATTGCTTTTACAGGCCCATAATACCATTTTCCTGTCAGCTTTTAAAGTCAGTCTTTAAGCTCTACAGAAGAAGCAGGTGTCACAGGAAGACCTCTCATTGAATATTCATTGTGCTGCCAGCAGTATTTTGAAACTATCATCCTCTCTAAGAGAAGGCAGGCAGAGATTGCAGAATACTGGCCTCCTTGGAGGACTTAGTTCAAGCAATAATGATCTGAATAGCAGGAGGTTTAATCTGATACTGACTTGCAAAACTACTTTCATACACAGGAAAAAATGGCTGGTTTCCCTGCTTTTTTATTTTAGCCGGAGACTAAAAATATATGTATCACAAGTTTACATATTTAGTGTTAAACTATGATTTAATATACAAAAATACAGGAGAACTATGCCTGAAATCCATTATTTCTCATTAATTCATATATATTTTTGACACATATTTTTAAGTACTATTTCTTCTTTATTGCTGAACTGTTAAGAATAGGATAGCCTAACTTTACAACCCCAAGAAAAATAAACAATAAAATATTTTGTGAACATAGATAATGTTGATTAATGGATTATTCTTATGATACTGATATTTTGACCTATTTGGCTCATTTAAACACCTTGACAACAGCAGCTGGCATTACCTATCACCAAATATTGATGGTTTTATTTATTTATTATATGGGTTTTATTGTTTTATTATGGCTCAGTAAGTGCTTGGAGATCCTGGACATCCAACTGTTTGAGAGCAGGAAGATATTGCCAGCATTGCTCTTTTAAGAACACTCCATATAAAATTAGTTATTTTTTCATTTCCTTCTTCTCTGGCACACTGAACATAATCCCCAACCCTCCTGGAATTCACTTAATCTGAAAATGTGCTATCTCCATGGATGTTCATGGTCTGCTATGGCTGACCTCAAGGCAGCCAGTGTTCCAGATGCACCAACATTCCCACAAGACAGCCTAACTTGGAGGATCTACAAATCAAACCTAATCTGAAGATGAGCAAAGGGTTTTCTTGTAACAGGAGTAAAACCATCCCGTACACTTTGGAAATGAGGGAAAAGAAAACTTTCTCAGAGACTAAGACAGGGCAGTGTGGGACCATCTGCTCCAGAAAGATAGTGAAATTTGGTGAATCAGAAAGAATACTGAAAGAAGAGACCTACTACATCAGAAACTGGAATGTGTAGTTTAATTTTTTGCTTAATTTGTCTCAATCAGCAGATCCAGGTTCTGAGACTTCTGGGTCTTTTTAGTGTGATTGTCCAGTTTTCCTGGACATGTTCACCAAGAACACAGCATGCAAAGCATTTCTGGCTTAAAGATTCTTACTGGTCACACAGCCTTCTTCAAACAGACCAAGGGCTTCAGGTCTTCATCTAATAATTCAGTCACACTTCCTGATATAAAAGAGAAAATTGAAAATATAAAGACTCATTTCACTGTTAAGTAACAGTATTAATAACAAATTATAGATATAAAAAGTAATTCAAAAATTTGATGCAAAAATTATATTTTATGCCATCATCTGTGTGTTCTTTTAGTATGGGAATATGTTCAGAAATATGTTCAAATCATTGAAAAAATTTTTCAGTGCTTTGGAAATGCTTTCAGAAAAGCAGAAGATGAAGAAGGGCGGGAGACAAGACAAGGATGATAACAAAATGCTGTCTATTGTACTCAAGGTACCCTTGGAAGGGAGGACTTCAGGAGGAGTACTATAAAGGGAGGACAACTGATGGACAAGGAACCAGAGCCGTGTCAGATTTTCACTACTGTAGCCAAATTCCTCTCAGTAATCAATCCTCTCAGACAATCCTCTGTTGTTTGAGGAGCATAGGGACTGTCAGGCTGATCACAGGCAATGAAATAATTCCTGGAATAGAAATTTCTAGCAATCATCCATAGCACAAAAGTAGAGACCCAACCCAGTGCAAAAGTCTGGATCATCAGCCATTGTGAAAAAACAAATATTTATGAATACTTAAAAAGTAGTAAAACCAGGCTGACACATTTGAAGGAAACTAATAGTAATCAATTTTCACCAGGCTATTTATGCACACATGTGCTATATATAATACTAATTTTAATTTTATTCCAACATCATCATATTCAGGGGTGATAGATATTTCTCTAAAGAACAAGATAGTTGTTAAGTAAAACTAAACTTGACAGCAGTCTTAAGCGCTGGAATACAGGGAATCAAAACAAATTTTCAAGGTGAATACTGAATATTGTATATTCCATATGCTTCTGCTTCAAGGTCACATGAGGAAAATGCTAAGTCCATTTGCTTCTCCTTCCCAAGAGTTAGGCTATCTGCCAGATATCCTTCAGAAAGAAAACCTTTCCTGTGAAGCTGTGCAGAGGAGTTATGTATGCACAGCACGTGAAAGACATAAAAGCAGTGTGCTCCTATCACCTCTGCTAGATTTATCATTAGTTCAAAAATTTATTGCATTACCAGTCTGCTCTCTTAGTGTGAGATGAGAACTACAAAGAGTTGCCTCTCACTTTATTGTGTTTCCTGTAGAAGGCAGTGAAAGTTGCCTTCTCACACCCTCAGTTGAGGAAGGAGCAGGTGCCCAGTCCTATCCCCACCCATCACACAACCAAGTACTCTCCACCTTTCTGCAGAGCAAACCAGGGGAAAGCTTAAGGGCTTAAAGAAAAAAAAAAATAGTCATACTTCAGGTGTAAGAAAGTAAATTTCTGTTATAACAGAGGAAATGAAAGAAATTCTACCATTTCTGTTTCTGCTAAAGTTTCATAAGGTAACATGGTTGACTTTTCATGAGGAACAATACCACAGTACAGAGACTGAGTGTAGCTGGACAGTGAAGTAAAACAGAGGCAAGTGATACTTGAAGCTCAATTTTCTCTAGGTTTTCACTAGTCAAATGGAACACAAATACTCTGACCAAACCCTAAATTACTTCCATTTTTGGAATCAAAATTTAATTTAAAAACTTTTCCTGATTTGTGAGGTAATTTTAATGAATTATTTAAATTTCCTTTCAACATACTTATGAAAACTACATGCAAGGTATAAAGGACAATTTTCTGAACATCAATTTTTTATTGCATTTTATTCATCGCCTTACTGCTCAGGATAACTTGGAGACATAAAGTCAAAACTTGCTGCCTCTCTCATTCAGCTGAACTTAGACCTCAGCCCAAGAAGCTCCTGAAGGAGCAGCCAGTATAGGGTTTCCCTACACAAGTCCTCACCTCTTGCTGATCACTGTGATTCCAATGGAGATTTAACTTAGAATTTATCTCCTTGATAGAGGAACCTCATTCACTGGCTTATGTCCACCTGCAAGTTTCTTCTTTCAAATATTGAGCCTGATGATGTTGGTGCTCAGAGAAAGCGAGCACATCTTACCTGGTAACACTCCAGTTTTGAGACTCTCAATTGATTTAAGAGTGTTAATCTGGGATAATGTTTATTAATACCAGCCTGCATGACTCTGCAGTTCAGTCTCCCCAGAATTCATATGGAATTCATAACTTTTTTGGTTTGATAAACTACTCCTCTGTGAAAAAGTAAGTGACAAATAGGGGGCAATAGATACTTGCATTTTTTCCTGCATCAGGGTTGAGCACAAAATCTGAGAGGAGGCAACAGGGATGACAGAGAACTTGAAGGTAGCAAGTTCCAATATGCTGGACATTGGTGCATGCTTGAGTGGCTATGGGAAGTAAATTAAAAGGGCTGAAGCATAGGGGAAATGCCTTTAATTTTATATCTTTTGAACAATTGCATTAACCTGCAGACAAACATCAGATGTGAGCTTCCCTTTTCATTCTGTCTGTTTCTTCTGTTTTCTCCTCAGATCCTAGATCCTTCCTTGCTTCAGTATAACTAAAATTAAAAGTGTCTTAATAAAGATTTCTAAATATATCACGTGGGGGATTTTTAAAGTTTCATCTACTTCTTCAGCTGGTAACTTGTTTTAGCAGTTGCATAACCATTATATATGGAAACAGTTCCCAGATTTCTGGGAACTGAGGATGGAAAAAATTTTATCTAAATGTGACCTCAAGCTACATTTAGGATTTACAAATCTTGAGATCAATGCATTTAATCTTTTGTTTTCTGTGTGACATTCTCAAGAGAAAGTGCTATGCTTTATATTAGAAATAACATCCCCAAGTTTGTTGGAAATATTTTGGTGTTCTGTAATACATCCCTGATGACTTCACATGAACAGAAACTACTAGGAAAGGTTAGCATAAGAAAATGAATTTTTCTTTTCCTAGAATTTTTGGAGACTTCTAGAAAGTCCACAGAAATTATATCCCTGCTGTTATCATATATAACAAAAATTCTGATCATATTTATGTTGACTTATTTTTAAACAAATGTTAAAGATAATTAAGGGAATGCTTAAATTCTCATCTTAGTATGATTTGCTGCTTTCAGTCTCATTATTTTTATTCCAATATTTATTTTTCAGCTGTTTTCTTTGCTGCACATGGCCAGCAAAGTGCCATAGTGAAGCCATAGCATGCCAAGGAAATACAGGAGGAAGAACATAATGTAGCATCAATATTTTGATTCATAGAACCATAGAATGCCTTGGGTTGGAAGTCCCCTTAAAGATCATCTATTTGCAGTGCCCCAAAAATAGTTTGGAACCTCTAAAGCAAACTGACTTCCTTCCAATTAGCTATGTTCCATTATTATTTTCTGACCTCAAAAATGAATTATATTAGCTAAGTAGATAATTACCTTCTTCTCAGCACAACTTTATAGGTTTGGGGTTTTTAATGTTCTGACAATACATTTTGTTAGTTTTTATCCAAAAAATACTTAGAAGGACATAGGAATAAATTTTTTTCCTCAGTATTTATCTATTTCTGATTATACTTGCCTTGCTCCTCATATTGCAGCAGATTTTTTAGGCTCTGCTTGTTTTTTTTCCTTAACAGAAAACTCAGAAATCACACACATACACCCCTTCAGTCTGCAGCTATTTTGACACACAAGTGATAGACAGCCATTTCCTTAGCAGAATAAATTTCAGTAAGTGTAAATATATTCAGAAGTTTACTTTTATGAAGGAATGCCCTGTGTCCCTTACCTGCTCTCCAAAACTGGATCCACACTGTTTAATTTCTATTCTTGAGAATTCTTTTCAGACTTTCACATCTTTTATCACTTTGGTGCTTGTGCAAACTCTCAACTGGACTGAGCCTAAATTATTCTCCAAGTTTAACAGATAAAGGCAAAATAACCAATTCAAAGGTAAGCACAGAGGACATTGAGGAGAGTACGTGTTTACACAGACAGATTCCCTCCTTCATCCCTATTCCCCAAACCACATTTTTATCCCTCAGTCTGCACCATGCAATTGTGATGATAATCTTTGTCAACACAGTCACTGCAGGTATTCTACGTGAAAATTTAATACCATAAGTCATGCTAGGAACAGCTATCCATATGACTAGAATTTTAAAAAAACTATTCTTCACTTTTTCTAAATGAAATCCCCTTCCTTCGAAAAGTCTAGTGGACAACTGAGTTTAATCCACATGGGCTAAACCCTTCCAAGTCAAATATTTGGGAGCCCACAATCCATTTTTCCAAAAATACCATCTCTTATTTCTCTGATTTGTCCCCTTGTTTTCATATGAAAGAAGCTGGATAACTAGTAAAGGAAATTGGAAAACAGCAGTACACAGTGCTGGTCTGTAACTAACCACATACTTGCTCTTCCCTACATGATAATATTCTGAATGAAGAAAACCTGGGCAGGATTCACTTCAATGAGTTGCAGATTTTGAACACAACAGACATCTCCAGTTAAGCCATTTATTTAAGTTAACTTTAGAACAAGGGAAAATGTTAATCTGGGCAAAATTTACCTAACTCTGAATAAATGGCTGAAGCAGGTCAGACAAATTATTCTGTGTTTCTCTTCACTGACTATAAAAACAGTTTATGATAACCTGCAATATAAAATCTTTCACTATAGAGATATCAGTGCAGAAAAAAACAAAAACAAAAACAAAAACAAAAACCAGAAAACAAAACACAGTTCTGATCACTCTTAAAAAGGTACATGGAAATGTCTGGAATAATGATCCACTATTACACAATCAAGAAGGAAGCAATAATATTGCATGAAAGCCACCTGAAAATACAAAAATGGTACTACAATCAAATAGTTTGACCTCAGCTAGCTTATTACTTGCACAGAGTAGCGTTGAGGTTAATTTTTAGATGTAATTGCTACAAGTTATGGAAAGTAAGAACAGTTGTAGATTTCCTTCCAGCTAACTGTCCAACCTAATTGCCCAATCACAATAAAGTAAAATGTGCAACAAGAAAAAAAAAAGTCATTACTTCAGTAGTCTTAAAGTTTACACTGAAATTTTTATTCCATATATTGACTACATACATTGACCTTTAACCGAAATTTTCATTGAAATATAATAAAAATGCTAAATAAACAATAAAGAATAATGCAAACAGCAAAGGGAATCCTATGAAAAGTGATTAATATGCTAAACAGATATAAAATATATTAAGGAAAAATGTGATGCAAATACGTGAACGTTAAAAGGAAAAGTGCTTTCCACTCCCACATTTGTTTATATCCTAATTTTAACCATTTATCTATTTTCCAATAATTTCGATGAAGATACGGGGATCCAATTACAGTCAGGGAGAAGTCAATAAACAACAGATCTGAACATTTCTTTCTGTCTTATAGTATATTATGCTCCAGGTGAAATCTCTTTAGTATGAAACGACTTATTGCATATAGCAAATAGACTTTTACAGCAAATGAATCAAGACAGAGTAAACAAAGATTGCAAATGAATCCATTCCCACAGCATTGTTGAAATTTATTTTCTATGGTGAACAGCATGGTCCTAGCTAAATATGTGTACAGATTGACAAAAGACTGTGGGATGTCTCAACGTAGCTACTCATTGTAGCTGGCAGTGCAAGCCAGCTATATTTTATTAAATAACTTTCGGCTTCTTAGGACAAAGAATTATTCAGCCAACTTTTTCTTTTTTGTTTTATTTAATATCCTATGTTAACAAATCAGTTTTTCTCTTTGTACATATTTGCTTCATTGGAGATACAGAATTAGTGAAAGTACTTCCTCATAAATACAGCTACACATATGCATTGTATAACTTCTTCCCATTCTTCATAAATACATTATTTTACTCTGGACATATCTGATTTGCTACAGTTTCTTTGTTTATACTCCACAGTTCTTACTCATGATGCCAGAATCAGAACACATCCGAAATTATCTATCCAGTGCAGACAAATACTGCATTTATTGAGCTTATTAATAAAAAAACAAAGAAACACAACCAAAATAAGCAAACAAACAAACAGAAAACACCCCCAGAACAAAAACACAAAAAATCCCCCCCAAAGCAGACTCAAACAAAGGCTTAGGGAATTTTCTGAATAAGATTATATAGGAAGATTTAACCAGCTGAAATAAACCAAGTTAAATATTAAGAATAACAAGGGCGCAGCAAACATTACTGTAATACTATCAAATTTTCTGTAAGGATATTATGTCCAGATACTAAAATCAGTTATTCAATGACTTAATCCTTAAAAGTATTATTTATGCACATATTTCCATTGATTCGAATAAGCCTACTCATGTGAGCTAAACATAATATAGAGGTTCTGCTTTATATTCAATATACTTGATTTCATGCTCTAATAACATTGCTGATTTATTTCTTCCATTAAGTAATCCTCTTGACTCTCTATAATAATTAAATTGTAAGTTGTTTTCCAGAAGAGATGAAAGTGAAGCTGTGCTGCAGAAAGGAGTAGAAAAAACCCTCATCATTATACATGTATATCAAGACTTTATTAATTTACCACAGACACTTTCTTTTAAGGTGAAGAATTAAGATATTCAGCAGCTGCACTTGAAGAGATAAACAAATTTATCACACATCAAGTCACTCTGCTAGCTTTATTTATAAGACATTAATAAATCTGTTTCCTTTCATCGTCAGTCACATGCTTATCATCTAATGATGCTTCTTTGTGGTGCTCCACTGAGATATTTAAAAAAGATTGTCCCAAGCAGTTTTACAGCCAGCTGATTAAATATACCTATCTTCAAACTTATATACCCTGAAAACTTAGTAATTCATTTAATGACACATTGCAAAACAACACTTAAGATGTGAGAATAAAAAGTAATTACATAGCCATTCAACAACACTCATTTTCTGTTCAAAAATGGTGCAACTCTGAATTCCAATTCTAGCTTAAAAGAATAACGTACATCTAAATTACTTCCCTGCAAGTGATTTGCCAGCAATTAAGTATCCTTCTTCCTTTTCTCTCCTCCAGTTTCTGAATTGTATATATTTAGGAAGTTTCACACATTCTGGTTTCTTAATCTGAGCAAATTTTCTGACATCTCCAAGATGCACTGATTCCTTGAACACTTTCAAGTCTGTAACCAACTTCATGATCTTGAAC